>CM054944.1:6414330-6521758 GCA_029168755.2 Tillandsia fasciculata | reverse complement strand
CAGCCGCAGAGCACACAGTGGAGTGGAGAGAGGTGATCAGGAGGTGGCCAGACGGAGGGCCGCGGTCGCGCAGAGTTCCGACAGGAAGCGACCAGCCCCAGAGGACGGGGGACAGGCCAGCTCATGGAGACCGCCACGGCCGCCGCAGTCCCAGTCTTATGGCCGTGGGCGATCTGAGAGGAGAGGGCCTGGTGGACCCCAGAGACCGCATCAGCAGCAGCACCAGCAGCAGAGATCGCAGCAGAGGCAGCAGAGATCTCAGCAGCAGTCCTCGAGACAGCAGCAGCAGCCGAGACAGCCCCGATCTTCTGACCGATGTATTTTCTGTGGAGGTCAGCATGCCGCCATTACTTGTGACCAGAGATGGGGTCGATGCTTCCGTTGTGGACAGCCGGGCATGTGCGAGCTACTTGCCCCCTTACTACTTCCTCGGCACCTTCTTCGGCATCGGCTCCATATCCCCCTCAGCAGCAGCGGCCACCAGCTCAGCGGCCTTATGCTCCAGCGAGCAGGCCGTCCACCTCTTACCCTACAGATTCTCGACCTCCAGCACCGAGCGGGCGGGTGTATGCCGCCCAGTTAGCGGATTCTTCAGCGGCAGACCAGGTGGTGGCAGGTATTACTCTACTCTTTGGTATTCGGGCTCGCTCTTTATTCGACACTGGAGCATCTCATTCTTTCATTAGTCGAGCATTTGCATCCCTTCATGGTCTAGAGATAGAGTCCTTGTCACATGCATTAGAGGTGCGGATTCCTGATCATATTTTGCATGTCGAGGAGCGTTGTGTGGCTTGCCCAGTGCAGTTGGGGCCTTGGATTTTGCCTGCAGACTTGCTTGTTTTGCAGCAGCTCCAGGATTTTGACTTGGTGCTAGGGATGGATTGGCTGTCACGGTATTCCGCCACTATCGACTGCAGAGAGAGGACGGTGACTCTTCGCGAGCCAGGACAGGAGGAGTTCATCTTCAGAGGCTGCCAGAGCACGCTGTTCGCAGCGACCATTTCCTCGGCGAGAGCTAGGAGGATGATGAGCAGAGGTTGCACTGCCTTTTTGGCCACTGTGGTGGAGGTGCCTACGGCGGCACTGGGACTCGAGGATATCCCTATTGTCCGAGAGTTCCCAGATGTGTTTCCCCCTGAGTTGACGACGATGCCGCCGGAGAGGGAGATTGAGTTTGTGATTGATGTAGTCCCTGGGACTGCACCAATCTCAAAGGCACCCTATAGGATGGCGCCAGCTGAGTTGAGGGAGTTGAAAGCCCAGCTTCAGGATCTTTTGGACAGGGGCTTCATCAGACCCAGTGTTTCTCCGTGGGGAGCGCCTGTGTTGTTTGTGAAGAAGAAGGATGGGTCACTTCGGTTGTGTGTGGATTATAGGGAATTGAACAAAGTGACCATCCGGAACAAGTATCCCCTCCCCCGGATTGATGATTTGTTTGATCAGTTGCAGGGAGCATCGGTGTTCTCGAAGATTGATCTGCAGTCCGGTTACCACCAGCTGAGGGTGAGGGCCGAGGACATCTCCAAAACGGCTTTCAGATCGCGGTACGGGCATTATGAGTTTACGGTGATGCCTTTTGGGTTGACAAATGCCCCTGCCGCATTCATGGATTTGATGAACAGGATATTTCAGCCGTTTTTGGACCGGTTTGTGGTGGTGTTTATAGATGATATTCTGATCTACTCCCGGAGTGATCTGGAGCACGAGGAGCACTTGAGGACCGTGCTACAGCTTCTGCGAGAGAAGAAGCTGTATGCTAAGTTCAAAAAGTGCGAGTTTTGGCTCCGGGAGGTCGCCTTTCTGGGTCATGTTGTTTCAGCTGCTGGAGTGGCGGTGGATCCGGCCAAGGTGGATGCTATTCGAGATTGGCCGAGGCCGACGACTATCACCGAGGTGCGGAGCTTTCTTGGTTTGGCGGGCTACTATCGGCGTTTTGTGGAAGGCTTTGCGAAGCTTTCCTCTCCCCTCACTCGTCTGACCAGGAAAGGGGTTAAGTTTGTTTGGAGCGAGACTTGCCAGAGCTGTTTTGAGGAGCTGAAGCAGAGATTGATGACCGCTCCAATCCTTGCCCTCCCAGTTATGGGGGAAGGATTTGTGATTTACAGTGATGCCTCACATAGTGGTCTGGGGTGTGTGTTGATGCAGCATGGTAGGGTGATTGCCTATGCTTCACGGCAATTGAAGGACTATGAGAAAAATTACCCTACTCATGATCTGGAGTTGGCAGCGGTGGTGTTTGCTCTGAAGCTGTGGCGGCATTATTGTATGGAGAGCATTGCGAGATTTATACTGATCACAAGAGCACAGAGCTTGAAGTCTTTTCTGTCACGCCCCGGGGGTTTAAATGCGCGGAAGAAGAGCCACCGATGCTCCCAAATCTGTATATAGTTTTTTTTTTTTTTTTTTTTTTTTTTTTGAACATCATTACTCCCCGACGCGTGCCCAGACCCGCCGCATATACAAATTCACTCTACGCGCGGGCAGAGTCTCCTTTGTATATGCACGGCGTCCTGATTACATCATACGTTCATCTCAAGCATTAACAACACTAATCGAGGTACAAACTCATACAACTTGCATTCCAAACAATCCAACAACTTTTATACAAGGAAAAGGGCCGACTGATTTGAAAGGATAAATAATCGCAAGGTTTTGGAAGCGGCGCCCACACGACGCCATTATTTTTGAAAACTATTTCAAAACCACATAAATCCTACAAGGTTTTTAAATTCGGTGCCCACACGACACCCACGTTTTTAAAACGGTTTTCGCAAACGGTTTTCTTTTCATGGTTTTTTAAACGGCCAAGCAAGGAAAGGAGTGACAGTATATTCGCATGAGTGAAAAAGAATACATCCACTTCGACCCCACGGGGGTGTCGCAATCCACAACTAACTAACCGAAACAATAAAGAGAGAAGGGAAAAGGAGTCACTGTGTCTGAAGCCTCTAACTGTCAGTACAGCGTCCTCACGACCTCACCGGTGCCCTAGCACTCGCCCCTGGACGAACCTGTCACGGAGTGGGAAGTCAGTGACTAGAAATAGTATAATAAGCAAAAAGGCTAAAACATAGCAAACCACTGCAACCGGAGCAACCGTCTCTCTCAAACACCGCCTACAATAGTCATACCCTGTATCATAGCAAAGACCGGGCACCCTCCCGACCACCGCACCGGGCCCCTACCCCGGTGCCCCCTGCCGAGCACCTGCCTCGGCCGCCGAGCACCTACCTCGACATCACCGCTCACACCCCCCACCTATGAGGGCCCCCATTCCTAACGCCACCATTGCGTGGGGTACACGGGTCAACGTACCACTTTTCCGGAAAAGCACACCCTGGCGGAGGCCAATCCGCCGGTGTGCGTGTAGCAAAACACGAGCCTCAGGTCGATAATAAGCAGAATGATAATAAGACAGGGTTAGTACAAAATACGAGAGAAAAGATCTACTATTCACCTTGCCCCGAACATACTATTTCTATTGATAAAATCCTATCCCCACCGTTCCCGGGAATGTACCCACCTTGCGTATGTCGTCCGGAGCTCGGCTCGTCCGTGTCCGCGCGCCTACAACGTCCCGCACTCCTGAAGGAACAAGTGTATGTCAAAGCTAAGAGATCTGAAACCCACCCTGACTCCAGACTGAAACCAAACGACGGACGCAACCCCGGACTCCGTGTGGCGGAGTTCCCCGCACGGCACCGACCCGTGCGGCGCACACCCCGCCTGCGCACGGCCCCGCGCGGCACATGGCCGCCCGGGCACCCGCCCGCGCGGGCGCCCCACCTGCGGGCGGCCCCGCGCGGCCATGTGCCGCGCGGCGCGTTGTCCGCACGTGCTGGGCGACCCGGCGCGGCACCAGCCCGCGCGGGCGCCCCACCCGCGGGCGCCCCGCGCGGCCAAGTGCCGCGCGGCGCGCTGCCCGCGCGTGGGGGCGACCCCGCGCGGCACCGGTCCGCGCGGGCGCCCCGCCTGCGGGCGGCCCCGCGCGGCTATGTACCGCGCGGGGCGCGCTGCCCGCGCGTGCGGGGCGCGCGGCACCGATCCGCGCGGGCGCCGCACCTGCGGGCGGCCCCGCGCGGCCAGTGCCGCGCGGCGCGCTGCCCGCGCGTGCGGGGAGACCCCGCGCGGCACCGGTCCGCGCGGGCGCCCCTCCTGCGGGCGGCCCCGCGCGGCCATGTGCCGCGCGGCGCGCTGCCGCGCGTGCGGGGCGACCCCGCGCAGCACCAGCCGCGCGGGCGCCCCACCCGCGGGCGGCCCCGCGCGGCCAAGTGCCGCGCGGCGCGCTGCCCGCGCGTGCGGGGCGACCCCGCGCGGCACCAGCCCGCGCGGGCGCCCCACCCGCGGGCGGCCCCGCGCGGCCAAGTGCCGCGCGGCGCGCTGCCCGCGCGTGCGGGGCGACCCCGCGCGGCACCGGTCCGCGCGGGCGGCCCTCCTGCGGGCAGCCCCGCGCGGCCATGTGCCGCGCGGGCGCGCTGCCCGCGCGTGCGGGGCGACCCCGCGCGGCACCGGTCCCCGCGGGCGCCCCGCCTGCGGGCGGCCCCGCGCGGCCATGTGCCGCGCGGGCGCGCTGCCCGCGCGTGCGGGGCGACCCCGCGCGGTATCACGCCGCGCGGGCGCCCCGCCTGCGGGCGGCCCCGCGCGGCCATGAGCCGCGCGGGCGCGCTGCCCGCGGCGCGGGTGGCCCCGCGCGGCATTGCGCCGTGCGGGCGCGCCGCTCGCGGCCGCGGCGTCTCGTCGCCGTCGGCGCCCGCCTCCGATTTGGTGGCGGCGGCGCGGAGGTCTACAAAACGAAAACTACAACCCTAGAAAAGCAAGAACACCACAAAGCTCACCTTGATTTGCGAAGGAAGAAGGAGGAAGAAGGAGGAAGAAGGATCGTCCGCTTTTGCCGGCCAGTCCACCCACGTCCGAGTCCTCGGTTATCCCCCGATCTCTCCTTACTTGACCGTCCCAAATCACTACCGTTCCCCCCTTCTTTTTTTTTTTTTTTTTTTTCGTCACCACCTTGCCGTCGGCTACGAGAGGGAGAGCAAGAGAAAGGAGGAGAAAAAATAAAACCCTAGGTCCCTTCCTATCTCTCATATATATAAATATATATACCTCAAAAGCCGTGCGGATCGCCAGCACGTATCCCGGAGCACTTACGGAGGGTCCAGACTTCAAAATTTATTCTGGATGAACCGGGAGTCGGAAATCGTATCCGATCGCGCCTGCGCGCTCCGCTCCGCGAGCTCTACCGCCTAAAATTATCCGCGGGCCCCGACGGCCTGTTCGTAAAAACACCAAAAATAAGGCCCTCGGTCGGACATTACAAGAAGAGGGGTTAGGGATGAGTCAAAGAAAGGCCGGGTCTTACACCACTCACCGCTAAAAACAAGTTTCGTCCTCGAAACTTAACCCTCACCTGCGGCGAAGAGGTCCGGGTTGCACTCCCTCATCTTTGACTCTGGTTCCCAAGTTGCCTCACGTTCTCCTTGATTGCTCCAAAGCACCTTCACGTAGGGAATTGTCCGACTTCGTAGCTTTTTGTCCTCTCGTGCTAGGATCCGCACCGGCACTTTCTCGAAGTCTAGGTCTTTCTTAAGCTCAATTGCAGGGACGTCGAGCACTCGCGATGGGTCGGGGAGATACTTCCGAAGCATGGGCACGTGGAACACATCGTGAACTCGATCAAGGTTCGGCTGTAGGGCGAGGCGGTAGGCCACCGGGCCGATGTGCTCCAGAATCTCGAACGGCCCCACATACCGTGGGCTCAACTTGCCCCTTAACCCGAACCGCTTCACCCCTTTTTGACGGCGAAACCCGCGACAACACATGCTCCCCCACCTGGAATTCCACATCGCGACGCCTCCGATCTGCGTAGCTCCTTTGCCGGCTCTGGGCGGTCGCCAACCGCCGTCTGATGAGGCGTACTTTTTCCTCAGTTTCCGCCACCAAGTCTGGTCCCGAAAACCTTCGCTCCCCCAGATCGTCCCAACCAATCGGGGATCTACAGCGTCTGCCGTACAATGCTTCATACGGCGCCATCCGGATGCTCGCCTGGTAGCTGTTGTTATAAGCAAACTCTACAAGGGGTAGGTGCGCGACCATCCGTCTCCCAAATCTAGTACGCAAGCCCGAGCATATCCTCGAGAATCTGAATCACCCGCTCGGATTGTCCATCCGTTTGGGGGTGAAAGGCTGAGCTGAAGTGCAACTTGGTTCCTAGGGCTCGCTGTAGACTTTGCCAAAGGTTTGACACAAGCCGAGTGTCTCTAGTCCACGTCGTATGGATGGGTGGGGAAAGAGCCGACTTCGTCAATCGATCCACTGTAACTCAAACCACATCGTGTGCTTGATGTGATGCGGAAAACCCATGACGAATTCCTGGTGATTCGCTCCCATTCCCATTCTGGTACAGGTAGTAGTTTTTCCCCGCCGGGCGCTGATGTTCGAACTTTACTGGTTAATCGTCCAAACAACGGGGAACTGAACTGTGTTGCATCCCCCTTCGATTTAGTCCACCGAAGATTCTGCTTGAGGTCCTTGTACATTTTCGTGTCACCGTTGTCGGAGAAGGGGCAACCGTAGTCTCGCTGACCGCCACCGGCGGTCCCGTCACTGGTGCGGTTGGTCCGGGCAAAGGAGCCTGGGCGACCCCCATTGGTGTTGTCGACCGTTGCGCCCACTGCCGCATGTTCCATAAGGGTTGCTAGCTGCCCGGCCACCTCTTGTAGTTGTTGTCGGAGCAACTGATACTTCGCCGCTATTGGCACCGTACTTTCTGCCCCTGCGTTCTCCGCTAATAACCCATTTCGGGCCATTATTCGCTATATACAAAGAAGCCAAGTCAACCCTAGACCTAACTGGTCTAGCACCACGACCTACAGACGCACCGAAAATAAATCCCCCTTTTTCCCTCGTACACTCACGATCTACTGGTCTACCCCGAGTTCGCTTTATTAATCAGTAGTTAGTGTATTGCGCCCCGTGGATGTTAGACCCCGACTATTGTGGTTAAAGTTCAGGCTCCGATACCATCTTAATCTGTCACGCCCCGGGGGTTTAAATGCGCGGAAGAAGAGCCACCGATGCTCCCAAATCTGTATATATTTTTTTTTTTTTTTTTTTTTTTGAACATCATTACTCCCCGACGCGTGCCCAGACCCGCCGCATATACAAATTCACTCTACGCGCGGGCAGAGTCTCCTTTGTATATGCACGGCGTCCTGATTACATCATACGTTCATCTCAAGCATTAACCACACTAATCGAGGTACAAACTCATACAACTTGCATTCCAAACAATCCAACAACTTTTATACAAGGAAAAGGGCCGACTGATTTGAAAGGATAAATAATCGCAAGGTTTTGGAAGCGGCGCCCACACGACGCCATTATTTTTGAAAACTATTTCGAAACCACATAAATCCCACAAGGTTTTTAAATTCGGTGCCCACACGACACCCACAGTTTTTAAAACGGTTTTCGCAAACGGTTTTCTTTTCATGGTTTTAAACGGCCAAGCAAGGAAAGGAGTGACAGTATATTCGCATGAGTGAAAAAGAATACATCCACTTCGACCCCACGGGGGTGTCGCAATCCACAACTAACTAACCGAACAATAAAGAGAGAAGGGAAAAGGAGTCACTGTGTCTGAAGCCTCTAACTGTCAGTACAGCGTCCTCACGACCTCACCGGTGCCCTAGCACTCGCCCCTGGACGAACCTGTCACGAAGTGGGAAGTCAGTGACTAGAAATAGTATAATGAGCAAAAAGGCTAAAACATAGCAAACCACTGCAACCGGAGCAACCGTCTCTCTCAAACACCGCCTACAATAGTCATACCCTGTATCATAGCAAAAACCGGGCACCCTCCCCGACCACCGCACCGGGCCCCTACCCCGGTGCCCCCTGCCGAGCACCTGCCTCGGCCGCCGAGCACCTACCTCGACATCACCGCTCACACCCCCCACCTATGAGGGCCCCCATTCCTAACGCCACCATTGCGTGGGGTACACGGGTCAACGTACCACTTTTCCGGAAAAGCACACCCTGGCGGAGGCCAATCCGCCGGTGTGCGTGTAGCAAAACACGAGCCTCAGGTCGATAATAAGCAGAATGATAATAAGACAGGGTTAGTACAAAATACGAGAGAAAAGATCTACTATTCACCTTGCCCCGAACATACTATTTCTATTGATAAAATCCTATCCCCACCGTTCCCGGGAATGTACCCACCTTGCGTATGTCGTCCGGAGCTCGGCTCGTCCGTGTCCGCGCGCCTACAACGTCCCGCACTCCTGAAGGAACAAGTGTATGTCAAAGCTAAGAGATCTGAAACCCACCCTGACTCCAGACTGAAACCAAACGACGGACGCAACCCCGGACTCCGTGTGGCGGAGTTCCCCGCACGGCACCGACCCGTGCGGCGCACACCCCGCCTGCGCACGGCCCCGCGCGGCACACGCCCGCGCGGGCGCCCCACCTGCGGGCGGCCCCGCGCGGCCAAGTGCCGCGCGGCGCGTTGTCCGCACGTGCTGGGCGACCCGGCGCGGCACCAGCCCGCGCGGGCGCCCCACCCGCGGGCGGCCCCGCGCGGCCAAGTGCCGCGCGGCGCGCTGCCCGCGCGTGCGGGGCGACCCCGCGCGGCACCGGTCCGCGCGGGCGCCCGCCTGCGGGCGGCCCCGCGCGGCCATGTGCCGCGCGGGCGCGCTGCCGCCGCGTGCGGGGCGACCGCGCGGCACCGATCCGCGCGGGCGCCGCGCCTGCGGGCGGCCCCGCGCGGCCAAGTGCCGCGCGGGCGCGCTGCCCGCGCGTGCGGGGCGACCCCGCGCGGCACCGGTCCGCGCGGGCGCCCCTCCTGCGGGCGGCCCCGCGCGGCCATGTGCCGCGCGGGCGCGCTGCCGCGCGTGCGGGGCGACCCGCGCGGCACCAGCCGCGCGGGCGCCCCACCGCGGGCGGCCCCGCGCGGCCAAGTGCCGCGCGGCGCGCTGCCTGCGCTCGTGCGGGCGCGCCACGAGCCCCCAGGCGCCGCGCGCGGGCGGCCCGCGCGGCCAAGTGCCGCGCGGCGCGCTGCCCGCGCGTGCGGGGCGACCCCGCGCGGCACCGGTCCGCGCGGGCGGCCCTCCCGCGGGCAGCCCCGCGCGGCCATGTGCCGCGCGGGCGCGCTGCCCGCGCGTGCGGGGCGACCCCGCGCGGCACCGGTCCGCGTGGCGCCCCGCCTGCGGCGGCCCCGCGCGGCCATGTGCCGCGCGGGCGCGCTGCCCGCGCGTGCGGGGCGACCCCGCGCGGTATTCACGCCGCGCGGGCGCCCCGCCGGCGGGCGGCCCCGCGCGGGCCATGAGCCGCGCGGGCGCGCTGCCCGCGGCGCGGGTGGCCCCGCGCGGCATTGCGCCGTGCGGGCGCGCTCGCTCGCTGGGCAGCGGCGTCTCGTCGCCGTCGGCGCCCGCCTCCGATTTGGTGGCGGCGGCGCGGAGGTCTACAAAACGAAAACTACAACCCTAGAAAAGCAAGAAAAACCCAAAGCTCACCTTGATTTGCGAAGGAAGGAGGAAGAAGGAGGAAGAAGGATCGTCCGCTTTTGCCGGCCAGTCCACCCACGTCCGAGTCCTCGGTTTCCCCCGATCTCTCCTTACTTGACCGTCCCAAATCACTACCGTTCCCCCCCTTCTTTTTTTTTTTTTTTTTTTCGTCACCGCCTTGCCGTCGGCTACGAGAGGGAGAGCAGAAAGGGAGAAAAAAATAAAACCCTAGGTCCCTTCCTATTCTCTCATATATATATAAATATATATACCTCAAAAGCCGTGCGGATCGCCAGCACGTATCCCGGAGCACTTACGGAGGGTCCAGACTTCAAAATTTATCTGGATGAACCGGGAGTCGGAAATCGTATCCGATCGCGCCTGCGCGCTCCGCTCCGCGAGCTCTACCGCCTAAAATATCCGCGGGCCCCGACGGCCTGTCTGTAAAAACACCAAAAATAAGGCCCTCGGGCGGACATTACAAGAAGAGGGGTTAGGGATGAGTAAAAGAAAAGCGGGTCTTACATGTTCACCAAAAAGGAGCTGAATTTGAGGCAACGCTGGTGGTGGAGCTGTTAAAGGATTATGATCTGAGTATCCTTTATCATCCCGGCAAGGCCAATGTCGTGGCAGATGCTTTGAGTAGGAGGACGAGTCTGAGCTTATTGATCTCGCAGCAGGCGCGTTGATCGAGCAGATGAGGCGATTACAGCTGGAGGTGGTATCCCCTGGGGTCTCTGCTAGACTCATGTCTATGGTCTTGCAGCCCACTCTGTTGGAGAGGATCAGGGACACTCAGAGTGAGGACCCCCACTTGACGAGGATCAGGACGCAGCTTCAGGCGGATCAGACAGGGGATTTTTCTGTGGATAGCTCGGGAGTACTACGGTACAGGGACCGAGTGTGTGTGCCTATGGATCAGGAGATTAGGATCAGATTTTGAGGGAGGCCCATTGATACACCTTATACCGTCCACCCTGGAGGTACTAAGATGTATAAGGACCTCAAGGCACAGTTTTGGTGGCCCGGAATGAAGCGGGACATTGGGAGATTCGTAGCTCACTTGTTTAACTTGCCAGCAAGTGAAGGCAGAGCATCGCGTTCCTGCTGGTAAGTTGCAGAGTCTTCCAATTCCCGAGTGGAAATGGGACCACGTCACTATGGATTTCGTCACTGGATTGCCGAGGGCACAGAGCGGGGCTGATGCGATTTGGGTTATCGTGGATAGGCTCACCAAGTCGGCACACTTTCTACCGGTTCAGATGACTTTGCCACTGGAGCGTCTAGCGCAGTTATATTTGGATAAGATAGTGAGGCTTCATGGTGTGCCTGCTTCGATTGTTTCAGACAGGGACCCGAGATTCGTGTCACGCTTTTGGGGGAGTTTACAGTCGGCATTGGGGACTCAGCTCAGGTTTAGCACCGCTTTTCACCCACAGACCGATGGTCAGTCAGAGCGCACCATACAGACCCTTGAGGATATGTTGAGAGCGTGCGTTATGGATTTTGGAGGAGGATGGTACCGACACGTATCTTTGGTTGAGTTCGCGTACAACAACAGCTATCAGGCGAGCATCCAGATGGCTCCGTTTGAGGCGTTGTATGGACGCAAGTGTCGGTCCCCTTATATTGGAGTGACGTGGGTGAGAGGAGGACTTTGGGACCGGATTTGCTTTGGAGGCTGAGGAAAAAGTCAAATTATTCGCCGACATCTTGAGACAGCCCAGAGTCGTCAGAGGAGCTACGCCGACACTCGACGGCGAGACCTAGAGTTTCAGGTTGGTGATCATGTCTTCTTGAAGGTCTCGCCCTCGAAGGGGTCCGGAGATTTGGAGTGCGGGGGAAGCTCAGTCCCCGCTATATTGGACCCTTTGAGGTACTTGGCAGAGTTGGTCCTGTGGCTTACAGAGTTGCTTACCCCCACGCCTGGCCGGAGTTCATGATGTCTTCCACGTCTCAGCTCTGAGGAGATATGTTTTTGACCCGTCGCACGTGATTGACTTCACTTCGTTTGAGATCGGCGAGGACTTCGTCTACGAGGAGCGCCCGTTGCGGATTCTTGCTCGTGAGGTGAGGGAATTGCGCAACCGGGCCATTCCATATGTGAAGATCTTGTGGAGCAATCACGAGGAGCGAGAGGCTACATGGGAGCTGGAGACAGAGATGAGAGATGCCTACCCCTTCTTGTTCGAGGCTTCTGATGAGGTACGTCTGTTTTGTTTTTCTTGTTTCAGGGACGAAACTTTTTTTTAGTGGGGGAGGATGTAGGACCCCTGAACCCCATGCAGCTTTTTCCCGTGAATCCACTGTGCAAACACCTGTTGATGGTGTATTTGGCCCATAGTGCATCAAAGGGATGCCACAGATGGACCCTGTGAGCTTTGGTTAGCTGTGTTGGCCTTCGGCTGCTTTTGCCGAATTTTTGGAAAGGTTTTAGGCCAAACGGAGGTTGGATTTGGATTCAGCATGGAAAAACGCTTGAAAATAGCTTTTTGTTTGCTAAATTCTGAGTCCGGATGCCCAAAAACGGACTCCCGAAAAATTTATTGGATTTCTGGTGCATGGGGGAGCCGTGGACCGGCGGGGGTGCCACGTGGCGCCACCTGATTGGTCGGCGCACGCGGCTGGGTCCACGGAACGCGGGGTGGACGGGGGTGCACCGCGGGGGGCGTGGACCGGCGGGTGTCCACGTGGCAGCGCCGGATTGGGCGGCTCAGGTGCGCTCGGTCTGCGGGCGCGCGGGGAGGCGTGGACCGGGGGCGCGCCACGTGGCAGCTCCTCATTGGCGGGTCCACGGGCGCGCGGTCCACGCAGCGCGCGGGAGCAGGAACGGGGGCAGGTGGCCGTACGCGGGCAGGTACGGGCGACGTGGGCAGCGCCACGTGGCGCCCGCTGATTCGCGGGCGCCACCTACCGCGTTGACGCGGGCAGGACACGTGGCGCTCTCTGGCGGGGCTTGCACGGCTGCGGCCTGTTCGGGGGACACGTGGCGAGCCCTGAGGCGGGTCGGACGAAGTCGGGATCCCGTCCGACGGCGCGAATTGGGCTGGCGGGCCGCACTGTGCGCGCCCGAAAGTTGTGGGCCGGGCCGCACTGTGCGCGCCCGGAAATTTCCGGGCGCCCGAAACTTCGGACAAATGGGAATTTTCAAATTTGTTTTCTTCAGCCTATAAATAGGCAGACCGAGCCCTCTTTTTGCCCTTTTTCTCTCAGCCCATGCATCCTCTCCCCGAGCCCCCTTTAGATGATTTGTTCCTCTTTAATCTTGATCTTCCTGCCAAGTTTTAGGATTTTTAGGAGCACGCATCCCGAGGTTCCAGATTTTACGGCGCGGCGCGACGTTGCATTCCTGTGTTCTTCTTCGTCGCAGTTCGGTGTTTTAGCTCCCCTGGGCTACCCCGAACTCCTTTTTCTGTGATTCTTGCGCCGACAGACTCCTAAGAGGTAGGGCTTCATCTTTCCTTTTGATCGCGCTTTCCCGTTTCGAGGTTTTGGCACGGATCCCGAGGCAACACAGTGACCCATTTTCTGTGTGGAGTTTTGTGACAGCAGCAGAGTGTTTTGGCCGTATCTTCGCGCACGAGCGTCAGACGGAAACGTGCTTATACAACTTTTTCATCTACAGATCGCAAGGAACGCGCTCGTATTTTTCTTGGATTTTCAGAATTTATTTCGAGGTGAAAATCCCTGTTTTCTCTGTGTACAGTGCTACAGTTTTTACACAGATTTTGTTTGAGTGTACCACCTTGCCGAATTTATATCTTGACTTACCGAACTCAGATTTGGGCGTGCAAGCAGCCGTTTCGAAGCTATCGACGCGAGGATCGCAGTGATATTTTTCTGGGAATTTTCTGGGCACTTTCTGCAGGTGAAAATTTAGCATCTTTGGGACTGATGTTGTATGTGATTATAAGAGCTATTTTTGGAATTTGAGTGTATTGTGGACTTTGTATTGTGCCAGGAGAGTTACGGGTGTGCTGACTTATTGGAGCAAGAGATTTGGATTTTTGGTATTTTCAACTGTACGGATTTGGACAGTTAGCACTTCAGGTGGGTGGTTGTTGTACTCCTCTCCTTTGGTATGCCCACTAGGAACATCAGAAGCGTCCCCTGATTGTTGATGTTAACTTATTGATTGGTAGTCTTGCATGCTCTAGGAAAATTAATTAATTGTAACTGATCCATGTGGAAATTGCTGATAGCATGATTACTTAATTGATCGCTTAATTATTCTGGACTGCATGTTTAGGGGCAGAATAGTAATTGAGACTGTAAATTGATGATTATTCATATGAGACTGTCATCTTAGCTTATGTTGCTCTAAACTGATTATTCTTGGAAAATAGACAAAATACTGGGACAATGCATGATTAAACGGGTCACTTAATTAAGTCATCTTTTACTGCTACACTATTTTTTGGGACTTGACTTAGGAGAAACCATGCTTTTATTCTTTTTCTTCTCCTATTATTATAGACTTGAGGCATAGTTGCTCGGGTTCGAGCGAGGGTTGGACAGTGTAGTCAGGTGCTGGGGATTTGGGACAGACTGGGCTTTATGACAGGGTGTTGCGGCAACCACGGATCTTTGGGTGGTTGACCGGGTTGTACTATTGCATCAGATTGGGTGATGGGGATCGGGCTATCTTTTGTGGAGGGTTTTTCCCACTTGATTGAGTCTTGATCCAGTCCTGCTATACCAGGTTACTTGTGGTTACTTACTTTCCTCGTGTGGGTCGCTCCCCACGAGTGCCACTTCGGAGTGCGCGGCAGACAGACTTGAGTCCTTGGGACTCCTTTGCTTCGGTGTTATGCGTAGGCTGGCATACCCGTCGCGGCAGAGCAGGCAGTGCCAGTGTCCACTGGCGTCAGATTGGGTCGTTTTGACAGGCTTCTTGTTACTGATGCATCTTTTTCCATCCTTATTGGGTTATCATGTAGAGGCATATTAGGGATAGCATTTTATCAGTTGTCACATTTATCTTCACTCCCTTTCTTTTCCTTTCCCTTTTTGCCTCTGATCACCTGGTGGGCATGTCTGAGCTGAGGCTTTACCCACTAGGGGAGGCTACTGTTTATAGTAGTACTTACCCCCATTGTCTTTTCTTGTTTCTTTCTTCCCCTTGTTTTGCAGAGTCCTCTGCGGGAGTTGCTGGGCCGTCAGCAGCTGATCGAGGTAAGAGGATTGCGGACTAGATAGCGAGCCACCGAGGGATGTAGCTGGAGTTTTTGGGTACCCGGTCTTCTCAGACAGTTTTTATTATTTCTTTTTGGGTCTGGCTTCTGCCAGCTGTTTGTATATTTGTGGTGAGCTGGGAGAGACATCTGTATTTTTATTACTGTTGTACTTTTTACTTCCAGCTCTGTCTGAGATACAGTAGTTTTAGTTTAGCTCTGATTATTATGCTCTTTTATTATTATCTCTTATATCTGAGCAGGTTACCGACGCTTCGTGTATGCGGGAAATACCGCATGCACGGCGGATCTGTAGACGGGCCCGGGTTCTGGTTTACACCCGGGGCGTGACAAAGCGGTAGGAGGCAGGGATTGGCGCGGCACGGACGCGCGCTGCGGGCCCGCGCACGCGGAGCGGCCGCGCGCGAGCGCGCAGCGCGCTGCGGGCCTGGGCACCGCGCGGCGGGCCCAGGCAGCGCAGCGGCAGGCCCTGGCGCCGCGCGCCAGCTGCTGCTTGCGCCACGCGGTAGGAGCAGCGGCGGCAGCACGCGGCAGCAGCGGTGCTGGCACGCCAGCGTAAACAGCAGCCGCGTTGCCTGTGAGCTGGCTGCGGCTTGCGACGCATGACCGCGGGGTCTTCGGATGGGCTTGGTTTTGAAGCGTGCGACCGGATGGGGGGCAATCTTGCGAATTTTGGGTTTTCCCCTCTTGAAGATGGTACTTTGCTTGCGAAGGCATGTTGTGCTGGAGCGGTAGAGGATCACGTGAGATTTGGTGCCTTTTGAAGTTTTGAGTTGGCTGTGGAATTGCGTGGTTTGTGAGCCGTAATTTGGACTATGTAAGCTCGTATATGGAAGGTGCCGAGCTTCGGGAGTAAGTGTGTGGTGATGGACTTGTAGTGGCTGTGGACCTTTGGAGTGTGTATGTACTGTTTGTTGGCTGTGGAGCTGAGAGAATGCCGCGACCTTTGTGATTGAATTAAGAGTTGTTTTGGTGAGTGCTGTGGGTTTGTGTGTGTGTTGTGGACTTAAGTGAATTATGTAAGTGTCACGCCCCGGAGGTCTTAAGATAAGCAGTTATTATTTTTCTTTGAAATGCAAGTGAGACGACCTCACCCACAGGTGCGTGTCAAACCCGAAATTCACCCTGCAAACGACAGAGCTGGTATACCTCGCTCACGATTACAACAACGACGATAAAATACAGCATTAACCACACAGTCACAGTGAACAAGTACGAACGTGTAACATTCAACAACATTAGGATGAACTATGTCACGCCCCGGGGGAACTGCAACCCCGGGCTCGCCAACAGAGCGCCCATACGGTGAACCCCGTATACGAAGCGTCTATCCTGCAACAAGAATAATACTACAGCTATACAGATAGCAGAGCTAAAAGTATACTACTAGAATAAAATAAATACAACCAAGTCCTCACATACATAAGTCTCTCAATAAAAGAAAAGTACAAGTGAAACCTCACTACGTCTCTCAAAGTGTAACTCTCAAAATAGTAAGGGGTACATCTACTCTCTGACGACGACTGTAGGGCTCCCACTCCCTCGATCAGCCGAGCAGCAACAGAAGTAGAAAGGGGAAAAATACACCACGACGGGGTGAGAACTACATCCCACAGTAGCCTCTCAGTGGGTGCCGCCAACAAGCCGACAGTCTGCCACTAAGACTACTAGAGGCAGAAAGTAACAACAGAGATATGAAAGAAAGGGGCAGGAAGGAATACTCACATACTATGCCTCTATCTAAATGCTCAAAAAGTGGAACAGATGTAACATGATGCATCTACTAACACTAAGTATAGTCCCAATCTAAACTGACTGCCGCATAGGGTCCAGTCAAACCTGCGCCACCTACTGCCGCACATCCTCAACAGGACGGGTCTACCGGGTGTCCGTGACTGCCAAACTGGGCCAGCCAGAGGGACTGCGTCGACAAGTTGCGATAGTGTGGTGACCCGGATCCTTGCAGGGCTTCTACAGTGTGACCGGCAGCTTCTGGAGGCCTACGGGGCATGTCGGCGGTGTTCGCGCGCCAACTTGGACTCAAGTGATGGACTCGGGGCATAAAATGGATCACGTGGATAATCGGGGGACCCCGTCGGATGTTTAGAAGTGCTTTCGCGCAAATCGGATATCAAATTTGGACTCGGCGCGAAATTCGGATTGAAAATACCTTTCCGGGAGCCTCCGGCAATTTTAGGATTGGAATTTGGCGAAACGGACGCCGTATTTGGATTCAGCGCGCGAAAACGGTCAAGATGGGCTATTTACTTGGATTTTTCGGAGCTTGCTACAGTGTTTTTACTGTTCACGGCCGGAACAGTACTTTCCGGCGATCGCCGGCGCCGGCGGCGGCGGCGGGCAGCACCGGCGGGCGGCGGCGCGGCCTCGGGCAGGCGGAGCAGCGGCGGCGCGCGGCGCGGGCAGGGGCGCGGGCAGCGCGCAGGGCCGCGGGCAGGCGCGCGGTCCACGGCGGCGGCCGTGCACCAGGGCGCTGCCACGTGGCGGATGATGGTTGGGCGGCTCACAGCGCGCGGTCCACGGAGTTTCTCGGGTGCACGGTGGACCGACAGGGTGACACGTGGCAGCATTTGATTGGCTCGGTGTTGTGCACCCGGTCCACGCAATTGGTGTAGTCGGTGCCGTACGTGGAGCAGGTGTACGCGACGTGCGGGGTGCGCGGTTCACGGCGCGGTGCACGGTGGTTGGGGCCACGTGGCGCGTCTCCGTTGGGTGGCTCACGTGCACCGGGCGCAGCGACTTTTCTGGGGGCATTTGTTTTGGATTTCTCCTTCTTAAGCAATCCGAGAGAGATTGATGGACCATTTTCTCCATCTTCGAGCTTCTTTCTCCCTGTGGCCTGAGAAGAAGAATTCTTCTCCATGAAGAGGAGATTACACCTACCAAGTTTCAGATTTTCGGGCGCACGGATTTCGAGATCTTGATTTTACGGCGCGGCGCGACGTTGCATTTTCTGTGTTCTTCTTCGGCGCAGCGCAGTGTTTTAGCTCCCCTGGTCTACCCCGAGCTCCTTCTTCTGTGATTCTTGCGCCGAAAGACTCCTAACAGGTAGGGCTTCAACTTTGATTTTGATCACTCATTCTGATTTTGCTTCTTTGGCTCGGATCCCGAGGTAACAATGGTTCCCCTTTTTCTGTGAGGAATGTGAGGACAGCATCGGAGTATTTTGGCCATATCTTCGCGCACGAGCGTCTGATGGAGACGAGCTTATACAACTTTTTCATCTACGGATCGCAAGGAACGCGCTCGTATTTTTATTGGATTTTTGTGAATTTTCTTTCGAGGTGAGAATTAATGATTTCTCTGTGAACAGTAATCAGCCCTTAATCCAGATTATTGTATGAGAGTGCCCTCTTGCCGAATTTTTATCTTGACTTACCGAACTCCGATTTGGGCGTGCAAGGTACCGTTTCGAAGCTATCGACGCAAGGATCGCCGTGATATTTTTATTGGAATTTTCTGGGCAATTTCTGCAGGTGATAATTAAGCATTTCTGAATTCGAGGTTGTATGTGATTAAGTGCTGAATTTGGGAGTCTAGTGTAATTAGTGGATTTCTTGATGTACCAGGAATGTTCGGGTGTGCTGAAATTGTGGGAGCGAGGATTTGGAATTTTGGTATTTTCTGACTGTACGAGTTTGAACAGTTGCGCTTCAGGTGGGTGGTTGTTGTACTCCTCTCCTTTGTTATGCCCACTGGGAATATCAGAGTACCCCTGATTTGATGATGCTAAATGTGTTGATTGGTAGACTCGCATGCTTTAGGGAGCAAATTATTGGTTATCTGATCCGCGAAAATTATTGTTAGATTGATCATTTGTTTAAATCGCCTAAGTTCTGGACCGTATGCATAGAGACAATGTGATAATATTTGAGGACTGCAAAACTGATGATTAATCATATGTGACTGTCACTTTAGCCTTTATTCTCTAAATTGATTATTCTGGAAAACTGGACAAATATTGGAACACTGCATGATTAAATTGGTCACATAATTATTGCCATCTTTTACTGCTACACTATTTTGGGACTTGACTTAGGAGAAACCATGCTTTTTCTCTTTTCTTCTTTCATTGTTGCACTAGCGGCTTAATCGCTCAGGTTCGAGCGTATGTTGGACAGTGTAGGCAGGTATTGGGGATTTGGGACAGGTTGAGTTTGTCAGGGGGTTGCGGCGACCACGGATCTTGGGTGGTTGACCGGATTGTTTCTATTGCATCAGATTGGGTGTTCGGGGATCGGGCTTACTATAGTGGAGGGTTGTTCCCACTTCTTTGAGTCTCGATCCAGTCCTGCTATTATGAGACAGTGGTTACAGAGATGCTTGATACAGTGATACTTTGCTCGTGTGGGTCGCTCCCCTCGAGTGCCACTCCGGAGTAGGCTTTCCACGGTGTGAGCGCCGGGCACCTTGCTGCTTTCCACGGTGTGAGCGCCGGGCACCATGCTGGTTTCTTGAGTTCGACAGCAGAGCAGGCAGTGCCAGTGTTCACTGGCTGTCAGATTGGGTCTTTATGACAGGCTACTTGATTCTGATGCATCACTTTTCCCATCCTTATTGGTTGGTCATATAGAGGCATATTAGGGATAGCACTTTATCAGTTGCTTTATTTATCTGCTTCTCCTTTCTTTTCCTTTCCCCTTTTTGCCTCTGATCACCTGGTGGGCATATCTGAGCTGAGGCTTTACCCACTAGGGGAGGCTACTGTTTATAGTAGTACTTACCCCCATTGTTCCTCTTGTCTCTTTCTTTCCCCTTGTTTTGCAGAGTCCTCAGTGGGAGTTGCTGGGCCGTCAGCAACTGATCGAGGTAAGCGAATTGTGGACTAGATAGAGAGCCTCCCGAGGGATGTAGCTGGAGATTTTTGGGTACCAGGACTTCTCAGACAGTGTTTTGTTTTCCTTTTTGGGGACTGGCTTCCGCCAGCTGTTTGTATTATAGTAGTGAGCTGGGAGAGACATCTGTATTTTATTTTACTGTTGTACCTTTTACTTCCAGCATCTGTCTGAGATACAGTAGTTTTTTTCAGCTCTGATTATTATGCTCTTTTATTATCTTTTCTTATCTGAGCAGGTTACCGACGCTTCGTGTATGTGGGAAATACCGCATGCACGGCGGATCTGTGGACGGGCCCGGGTTCTGGTTTACACCCGGGGCGTGACAGATTAAGTTGGTATCAGAGCTTAGGGATAGGTCAGTTGGGACTTAGGAAACCCTAGGCTTTTGGACAGACCCTAGGATGATAGGGCGTGAGTGGCGTGACATTTTGCGAAAGTCGGTGATTTTTATTGCTAACTCTTCCTGTGAGTGAAGAGGGATCGACATAGTCTATTTCTGTTGAACCATTATGTTGGCTGCAGACAACATAAGGTTACAGAAATAGGGAGATGTCTTTTGACTTTCGCTAGATTGGGTCGAGTGTTTGGGATGTGCTGATTTGCTGTTTGTCGTGGCGAGCGGTGTCTCCCCGACTTTGGGGCCCTGACCCGGGTGCACTTGGTGCAGCACTTGGGTCTGAGCCAGTTGTTTCGGGCCGGATACCAGATTGGAGTCAGAGAGCTCCGGACCCAGGTGACAGGATTGTCAGAGGCTTTTCAGCGGCAGAGTGAGCGAGCATCTGGTTTTGTGACACAGTCGTCGGAGCGGCGGGCAGCTCGACAGTGCTTCCTTCTGAGACCACCCGATTGCAGTATCCTCAAGGGCGAGGATTTCTGTGGTATTGATGGAGTGAGTAGCCCCATTGTGCCAATGTTTAGTGCCGAGGCGCCGAGGCAGGGTGGATAGTTGACAGCTGATGAGCTATGGGACACCAATGATCAGTTGAGCCAGTTTTGGCAGATAAACCACCCCGATTCTTAGGATTAGGTTTGGAGCTTCTTGGGGTAGAATCGTGGTTGGTGATGATGGAGAGACTCTTTGGCAGCCTTCTGGTGTCTAAAGGGTGTACGCAGCTGTCGAACTGCGCGTTCTATGATTTGAGGAACGGGGCGCATAGGATATGCGTGGCTGAGAGTGGATTATGTCAGGATTATTCGCCGGCATCTTGAGACATCGGGGGTTGGGTGGACCCCGATGACAACAACAGCCCTTTTATCAGAGCGGCGCAGCGGTAGCGTGGATTGGCTGTCTGCGAGAGACCACATTCGGCACCTCAGCGTGAGCATGGACAGAGGTCGTGCTCCCTTTGTGATTGTTCTAGATATTTTGGCAGGCTGAGCGACGACCACTTGCATCGAGCGGATGAATTTGTGCCGCCGGTTGGAGGGCGCCACGGTAGTGGTTTGAGTTGTCGCAGGTGTGATTTCATCTCAGCAGTCGGAGTTAGGACATGTTGTATTCCTGCATGGACTAGAGGTAGAGTCGTTACCACATGCACTTAAGGTACCGGTTACTGTTGGCATTGTGCAAGTGGGGGAGGCTAGTGGATCATGTCCAGTGTAGCAGAGGCCGTGAGTTTTGCCGGCAGACATATTGGTGTTTGTGGCAGCTTGGTGTCTGACCCAGTGCTTGGGATTGGTTGGTGTAGTGCCACAGGATGTTTGACTGATGAGATAAAGGACTTTGATTTTCTGCAAGGCAGATAATGGAAGGCAATTTGTTTGTTGAGACTGTTAGAGCACACCGATTACAGCGACAGTGTGAGAGGTGCCTACGGCGACAGCGGGACTTAAGGATATCCCTATTGCTCGTGAGATCCCGGGTGTGAGACCACCTGAGCCGATGATTATGCCGCCAGAAAGGGAGATTAAGATTGTGGTTGACGTGGTTCTGGAAACCGCGCCAACTTCATAGCACCTCGTTGGATATCGCCTTTAGAGCTGCGGGAGTTGATGGCGTAGGTGCGGGGATCTGATGGATCGAGGGTCTGTTGGACCTAGTGTCATGTCGTTGATATACGACGGTGAGAGCCCTTTGTGATTGGAGCCCAGTCAGGTCCAGGTATTATTTAGGGCCTTTTGATGGAGTTCTGCCCCGGCAGTTGATCGATTATGATGCCTGCATCAGTTTGGATTTACAGCTGAGTTTTTCGCCAAGATGGCGTACAAGAGACGCTAGGGGCATTACGAGTACGGTGAAGCCAATGGAATGATTAATGCCTTGTTGCCTTTAAGATTGAGGAACTCTGTTTTCCAGTGGGACGTGAACAGATTGATAGCAGCGATCTTTAAGGATATTTTGGCTTTACCCTCTTCCTGAGTGATTTAGAGCTTGTGGAGCATTTGTAGATGCTGTGGCAAGGTTTGTGAGGATGAAGCTTTTTGCCAAGTCGTTGTGGTACAAGTTTTAGCTTCGAGAACATGTCCCCCTGGATTGCCTATTCAAGCCATAGGGGCGACTGTGGAAATCCGGCCAAAATGGATGTTATTTAAGACTGGCCGAGATCGACGGTTATTGTTGGGGTGAGGAGCTTTTGGACCGGATAGTGCTAGCAGAGCCTGATGATCAGATGACGAGTTTGGTACCAGCGCCGATTTTAACCTTGTCAGTGGTGGGAGATGGATTGGTGAGTTATAGTGATACCTCCCATTGTGGCTGTAGAGCTATCATTGGATTTTGTCGAGCACCCTGTATCACCCCGATAGGGCCGCTGTGGTGGCGGATACCTGGAGCAGAAGAGCTTTGGGATTGTGTTTGTTGATTCTATAATTGGCGCTGTGTGGGGCCATCTTGGTGTACAGGGTTTGAGTTTGTGTCCTAGAGGATCTCTTTTGATTAGAGGCCGCGGCTGAGCAATCCACTTGGGTGGTTGAGTTTTGAGGGCGACTGAGTGTGAACCCCTGCTTATTGGGGCCCCTTTTCTGTGCAGGTGTTGTGTGAATGTGTTTCGGGTCGCTTTGGTTGAGTTGGTTCTTGGGAGTGATTCTTGAGCATGTTGCTCGGGCTGTTCGTTTCTTTCCCCAACCTTTTGTTGGAGTTCTTGAGGTTTTTCTGCGTCTCAGCTTTGGAGTGTTATGCTTTGGACCCCTCGCCCGTGATTGACTCGCTTCTTTTAAGCCCTATGAGGGTTTGGTGTACGAGGGGCGCCCGTTGCGAATTCCGGCTCGTGAGGTGAGGGAATTGCGCAATCGGGCTTTGCCGTTCTGGTTGTTGCTGTTGTGGTTGTTGTGGAGTAATCACGGGGAGTGATAGGTGACTTGGGAGCTGGAGACGGCGGTATTGAGTTTGGACCCCTGGTTTTTGAGACTCCTTGGGAGTTGCTTTAGTTTCGAGGACGAAACTTTCTTTTAGTGGGGGAGGATGTGGTGACCCGGATCCTTGCAGGGCTTCTACAGTGTGACCGGCAGCTTCTGGAGGCCTACGGGGCATGTCGGCGGTGTTCGCGCGCCAACTTGGACTCAAGTGATGGACTCGGGGCATAAAATGGATCACGTGGATAATCGGGGGACCCCGTCGGATGTTTAGAAGTGCTTTCGCGCAAATCGGATATCAAATTTGGACTCGGCGCGAAATTCGGATTGAAAATACCTTTCCGGGAGCCTCCGGCAATTTATAGGATTGGAATTTGGCGAAACGGACGCCGTATTTGGATTCAGCGCGCGAAAACGGTCAAGATGGGCTATTTACTTGGATTTTTCGGAGCTTGCTACAGTGTTTTTACTGTTCACGGCCGGAACAGTACTTTCCGGCGATCGCCGGCGCCGGCGGCGGCGGCGGGCAGCACCGGCGGGCGGCGGCGCGGCCTCGGGCAGGCGGAGCAGCGGCGGCGCGCGGCGCGGGCAGGGGCGCGGGCAGCGCGCAGGGCCGCGGGCAGGCGCGCGGTCCACGGCGGCGGCCGTGCACCAGGGCGCTGCCACGTGGCGGATGATGGTTGGGCGGCTCACAGCGCGCGGTCCACGGAGTTTCTCGGGTGCACGGTGGACCGACAGGGTGACACGTGGCAGCATTTGATTGGCTCGGTGTTGTGCACCCGGTCCACGCAATTGGTGTAGTCGGTGCCGTACGTGGAGCAGGTGTACGCGACGTGCGGGTGCGCGGTTCACGGCGCGGTGCACAGTGGTTGGGGCCACGTGGCGCGTCTCCGTTGGGTGGCTCACGTGCACCGGGCGCAGCGACTTTTCTGGGGGCATTTGTTTTGGATTTCTCCTTCTTAAGCAATCCGAGAGAGATTGATGGACCATTTTCTCCATCTTCGAGCTTCTTTCTCCCTGTGGCCTGAGAAGAAGAATTCTTCTCCATGAAGAGGAGATTACACCTACCAAGTTTCAGATCTTCGGGCGACACGGATTTCGAGATCTTGATTTTACGGCGCGGTGCGACGTTGCATTTTCTGTGTTCTTCTTCGGCGCAGCTGCAGTGTTTTAGCTCCCCTGGTCTACCCCGAGCTCCTTCTTCTGTGATTCTTGCGCCGAAAGACTCCTAACAGGTAGGGCTTCAACTTTGATTTTGATCACTCATTCTGATTTTGCTTCTTTGGCTCGGATCCCGAGGTAACAATGGTTCCCCTTTTTCTGTGAGGAATGTGAGGACAGCATCGGAGTATTTTGGCCATATCTTCGCGCACGAGCGTCTGATGGAGACGAGCTTATACAACTTTTTCATCTACGGATCGCAAGGAACGCGCTCGTATTTTTATTGGATTTTTGTGAATTTTCTTTCGAGGTGAGAATTAATGATTTCTCTGTGAATAGTAATCAGCCCTTAATCCAGATTATTGTATGAGAGTGCTCTCTTGCCGAATTTTTATCTGGACTTACCGAACTCCGATTTGGACGTGCAAGGTACCGTTTCGAAGCTATCGACGCAAGGATCGCCGTGATATTTTTATTGGAATTTTCTGGGCAATTTCTGCAGGTGGTAATTAAGCATTTCTGAATTCGAGGTTGTATGTGATTAAGTGCTGAATTTGGGAGTCTAGTGTAATTAGTGGATTTCTTGATGTACCAGGAATGCTTCGGGTGTGCTGAAATTGTGGGAGCGAGGATTTGGAATTTTGGTATTTTCTGACTGTACGAGTTTGGACAGTTGCGCTTCAGGTGGGTGGTTGTTGTACTCCTCTCCTTTGTTATGCCCACTAGGAATATCAGAGTACCCCTGATTTGATGATGCTAAATGTGTTAATTGGTAGACTCGCATGCTTTAGGGAGCAAATTATTGGTTATCTGATCCGCGAAAATTATTGTTAGATTGATCATTTGTTTAAATCGCCTAAGTTCTGGACCGTATGCATAGAGACAATGTGATAATATTTGAGGACTGCAAAACTGATGATTAATCATATGTGACTGTCACTTTAGCCTTTATTCTCTAAATTGATTATTCTGGAAAACTGGACAAATATTGGAACACTGCATGATTAAATTGGTCACATAATTATTGCCATCTTTTACTGCTACACTATTTTGGGACTTGACTTAGGAGAAACCATGCTTTTTCTCTTTTCTTCTTTCATTGTTGCACTAGCGGCTTAATCGCTCAGGTTCGAGCGTATGTTGGACAGTGTAGGCAGGTATTGGGGATTTGGGACAGGTTGAGTTTGTCAGGGGGTTGCGGCGACCACGAATCTTGGGTGGTTGACCGGATTGTTTCTATTGCATCAGATTGGGTGTTCGGGGATCGGGCTTACTATAGTGGAGGGTTGTTCCCACTTCTTTGAGTCACGATCCAGCCCTGCTATTATGAGACAGTGGTTACAGAGATGCTTGATACAGTGATACTTTGCTCGTGTGGGTCGCTCCCCTCGAGTGCCACTCCGGAGTAGGCTTTCCACGGTGTGAGCGCCGGGCACCTTGCTGCTTTCCACGGTGTGAGCGCCGGGCACCATGCTGGTTTCTTGAGTTCGACAGCAGAGCAGGCAGTGCCAGTGTTCACTGGCTGTCAGATTGGGTCTTTATGACAGGCTACTTGATTCTGATGCATCACTTTTCCCATCCTTATTGGTTGGTCATATAGAGGCATATTAGGGATAGCACTTTATCAGTTGCTTTATTTATCTGCTTCTCCTTTCTTTTCCTTTCCCCTTTTTGCCTCTGATCACCTGGTGGGCATATCTGAGCTGAGGCTTTACCCACTAGGGGAGGCTACTGTTTATAGTAGTACTTACCCCCATTGTTCCTCTTGTCTCTTTCTTTCCCTTGTTTTGCAGAGTCCTCAGTGGGAGTTGCTGGGCCGTCAGCAACTGATCGAGGTAAGCGAATTGTGGACTAGATAGAGAGCCTCCCGAGGGATGTAGCTGGAGATTTTTGGGCACCAGGACTTCTCAGACAGTTTTTACTTACTTACTTTTGGGACTGGCTTCCGCCAGCTGTTTGTATTATAGTAGTGAGCTGGGAGAGACATCTGTATTTTATTTTACTGTTGTACCTTTTACTTCCAGCATCTGTCTGAGATACAGTAGTTTTTTTTCAGCTCTGATTATTATGCTCTTTTATTATCTTTTCTTATCTGAGCAGGTTACCGACGCTTCGTGTATGTGGGAAATACCGCATGCACGGCGGATCTGTGGACGGGCCCGGGTTCTGGTTTACACCCGGGGCGTGACAGATAGCAAAGTAACAGGCCCAACTCCGGAGTGGCACTCGAGGGGCGCGACCCCACCGAGGAAAGTATCCGCGCATCTCTGTCGAGCTCAATATGGCTCATGCAGGCTGTAGTCCAAATCCACGATCAACAAGGCCGACAATAACTGACATCACATCTCTAACTCACTGGTTGGAAATACTCACAGCTGGGACCACCGTCAACCCAACGGCTCCCACACAGAATCCAAACTCGTAGATAATACAGAAAGGACCGACACCATAAGGGTTCGAAAAACCCTGATAGGTCGGTGCCCAGAACCCCAATCAAACAAGAACAGACTCCAGGCTCCGCCTATCGAGGTTCCCGACCCCCTTACAGTTCGGGAACACGACGACCTCGGTACAACATGCAAAAGACACCAACCAGGGTCCGAAAGTTCCGGAAGACCTACACCTACAACCCTATCAAACAAGAACAGGTTCCAGGCACGGCCCCCGTAACTTTCGTCCCGAAAAAGGAACGGCCCCTAGAACCCAGATCACCCAAACTCTCTCGGTGAGGAAGTGGTAATAAAAAGATGATAGTTATTACTGAAAACTATTTTAAATCTGAGAAACCCAATTTAATATATTTTAGTTCTTTTAAGAAAATTCGTTTAAATAAGTATTATTTTCCAAACCCCGAAGGGCTATTGTCATCACCCAAATCAAACAAGAACAGGCTCCGACGACCCCTTGAGATTTGGAAGAAAACATTAGTTTACAGAAATCAAGTGTGTCTAAAAACAGTCTGGGTCCTAGGTCCTGCTGACACTGGTAAACAACTGCCACTAACCCAGTGGCGACAGATAGAACATCTCAGGACCGCCGTTGACTCCAACGGCTCCTGCCACATGTAAACAATCAACTACATCTAGCAGACTCCACTCTGCTCCCAAGCACGAGTGTAAAATGCATCCTACACTAAAAGAAATCCGACCCCTCGGCCCACTATCCGGGCGAGTATAACACTACGTCTAGGAAAGAAATAAGAAGTGTGGATGTCTAAAGCAAAATAAACCTAGCCCAAGTTGGAGTTTTCTACTGGTCTGGTTACACATGCAGCATATGACGGGGTGCTAAGTCAAGTTCCAAGATAACAATAATTTAACCGGTGATAGGAAGCAAAAGATCACATGCTAGATAAATAACACTAGGAATATCAATTCTCACAATCATGCATGGTCCTACTATAATAGAATTAATGTCCAGTCCATCAATCTTGAAGACAAGGCCACCCACCTGATGGTGCTAACTGTCCAAAGTCCAACAGCTGAAAATACCCGAAAAATAATAACTCCAATTCCAACAGGTCCAGGACTATCTGCAAACCCTCCTGGGTACAAAAATACAATCTAAAGTTACACTTAATTCCATAAAATCCAAGTTTTATAATTCTACTGTGAACAGTCCTCTTCATATGAAATTTTCACCTGTAAAATAATTTCCAAAAATTCCAGTAAAAATATGATGGCAATCCTCGCGAAGAGTAGATGTCGATAGAGTCCTTAATCGTCGAATTCCATGTTACGGAATTTGAGTTGGCGTATTTCGTGAATGTATTAAGTCTTGAAGATTGAAGATGAAGAAACTTTGGATCGTATACCTCAATCTCAAGAAAGAAGAATTCAAAGGGATCAGGTACGTTTAACTAAAGATTTTTGATGATCCGAATACTTCTTATAGTGTAGAAACACCTGGAAGAATTTTTAATTGCTTAAACATCAAAAACTGAACATGGGACATGTTCAGGATCCGGATCGGACTCGGCAATCCGGATCCCGAAGGGTGTTTGTTCATACACTGGTTCAATCCGGATCGCAGCATCCTCTGATCCGGATCCCGAACACTTGTTTTACCTGTTTGCTTCCTCGATCCGGATCAGGACTTGCAATCCGGATCCCGAACATTGATGTTCTGGTAAAACTGTATGAACGATCCGGATCGGACTTTGTGATCCGGATCCCGAACACCATTTTCTGGAAATCGTCTTTCTTGCTTCTGCAATCCGGATCGCCAATTCCAATCCGGATCGCCGTCGGTAAAATTTCCAGAAAAGGCAGTTTTTGATCCTATATTCTTCCAATGGTTTCTAACCTATAAATAGGCCCTGTATTCATTTCTAGGGCATCCGCTATTACAGAAAAAAATAGCCGAAAAGAAAAATCCACATATATAGAGAAGAAAGGAAATCAATAGATTTATTCTATGTTTCTTCATCTATATTGATTGATTTGATTCTAGGTTTTCCATACTCACATTTTGAGTAGAATCAAATCAATGAATACTTAGATGGTATTTCCGATCTATCTTTAATCTAAGTATTCGGCGGATCATCACCACCCAAAACAAACAACGATTTACCCCAAATCGGCGCGTGGACTCGCGTGGCCTTGTGGATTCAAGGTGCAACTACGTTCGTGGATTCGAAGCGTGGTATTGGGTGAAGACCGTGGATTCGGTCGGACGTCGTGGACTCGACGTTGGACGCTGTGGATTCAGCGTTGGGCGCGGATCGTGGATTCGAGAAGCGTCGTGGAGCGAGCGGGAAGATCTACTAGGAGCGTATGGTAAAAGGTTGAGTCGTCTGTGAGTACGTTATATCACCTTGTACGTGTGTTAATTCTAGTGGATTTCGCCGTGTTATCGGTCCCGTGGTTTTTTACTCCGGTTTGGAGTTTTTCCACGTAAAAATCTTGCGTGTTCTTTTATTTTTCCGCATTGGGTTTATTTGCGCAATGATTTTTTGAGTGTTTATTGTTTACACCTATTCACCCCCCTCTAGGTGTTTTTTCCCCTATTTAGATCCATATTAACATAACCCAACAAGTGGTATCAGAGCGGGAATAGGGTTGTAAACAATGGTTGAAGGTGGAAACATCAATCGACCCCCTTTCTTTGATGGAACAAATTATGCGTACTGGAAAGTACGGATGAAAGCCTTTTTAATTTCCATCGACGAAAGGGTGTGGCAATCAATTGAATTAGGATGGTCTAATCCAACTGAAATTTTAGATGATGTTCGCACCTTAAAACCTAGGTCGAAATGGACCAAGGAAGAGATAGACTCATCTTCTTACAATGGCAAAGGGATTAATGCTCTATTTAATGCTTTGTCACAAACTGAGTTCTCTCGCGTCTCGGCATGTGAGACTGCGAAAGAAATCTGGGATGTTCTTCAAGTTACGCATGAGGGAACTAACCTAGTGAAGATTCAGAAACTGCAAATGCTTACGAGCAAGTTTGACTCTATCTCTATGGCAGAGAATGAATCTTTCACTGACTATTACACACGATTGCAAGACATCGTAAACTCATGTGCTAACTTGGGAGAGAAGATTCCAGAATTTAAAGTTGTAAGAAAAATTTAAGAACTCTTCCTGAACGATTTCGCCCGAAGGTCGCAGCCATTGAAACAATTAAACACCCGGACGAAATGCGTGTAGAAGAATTAGTAGGTGCTTTACAAACTTATGAAATGACATTTCCTACTAACTATTCTTCTGGAAAGGCATCCTCTTCTAAGTCTTCAGGTTACGCATTGAAATCAACTAAAGAAGAAGACGCGGATTCATCCTCCTCGGACGACGACGAGAACCTTTCTATGGAGGACTTTGAGAAGCAGCTCGCTCTCTTGACAAGGAAGTTTCGCCGCAACTTTCGAAGGGGAAATTCAAGCAAAACTCCATCCTTCGGAAAGTCGAAGAAAGGCAAGGGTCCTTCAAGTTACAAGTCAAGAAAGCAAGAGAACTTCTCAAAGGATAAGAAAAGTTCAGAGGGACAAGTTCAGTGCTTCAAATGTCGAGGCTACGGCCACATTGCAACGGAGTGTCCCAACAAGAATCCGGCAAAGAAGAAAGCGATGCAAGTCGTTACTTGGGATGACAACTCCACGTCAAATGAGTCATCCTCAAGTGATGAAGAAGACAACGCGACAGCTTTCCACGCGTCCACTACATCTTCACCCTTCATGTGCTTAATGGCAAGTACATCCGATTCCTTGTCCAACTCCTCTGTTGAAAAGATTGCAACGGACGATGAATCAGATGATTCTGAAGGTGAAGATTTTGCTCTAGCCTACCACAGACTTTTGAGGGATTCAAAGAAACTGGCTAAGCAAAACAAGGGGTTGAAAGGGAGATTGCAGGATCTCGAAGAAGAAGTAAAAAGGGTAACCTCTCTCTCAACCGATCTTGAAGTGGAAAGGGATAATTTGATTAAAACAAATGTTTCCCTTCAAGAGTCCAATGAGCAATTCGAGAAGAATTATATGGATATGGTGAACAAAGCGAATTACTTCTTGAAGCTCAACGGCGAGGCTCGACAGGAAAAATTGGAAATGACGGAGACCATACGCCAACTGAAGGATGACTTAAAGAGATTTTCTTCTGGAAGGAGTAAGTTGGACAGACTTCTTGGTCTTGGTCAAAGAAATAAGTTCGGCCTCGGATACACTCAAACTGGAGACATTCCAAGTTCGAGTGGGACAGTATTTGTGCCTCAGTCGGTATCTCCTCCTCCGACACCGGAATTCACGACAAGCAACGACAACAAGCCTACTACATCCTCCTCGGAATCGACAAGAATTAAGGTATGTTTTCGTTGTGGCATTTCAGGGCACATAAGGAGAAATTGCAAGACGGAAGCCAAACGCACACCTCAAGCACCTCTTGCAATGACTACCAAAAAGGCTATTCCTCAGAAATCAACTGCAATTCATTCAAAGGAAAAGAGCCTTGGTAGTACACCGCTCAAGACGACATCATCAAGGAGCAGCAATTCTTCAAGCAAGACGCTCTCACCTAGGAGATCAACTTCACGATCATTACCGACGCACTCCAAAAAGGTTTGGGTGCGCAAAGGTGAAATTTTCCCTTGTCTTGCTACCAATGTTTCCTTGCATGCATATGATAGTTCGTCTTGGTATCTGGATAGCGGGTGTTCCCGTCATATGACCGGTGACAAAAACTGTTTTCAAACATTTGAGAAAAACTCCGGAGGACTTGTTGTTTTCGGAGATGGTCGGTCTTCCAAAATTGTTGGAAAGGGAACGGTAGCTATTCCAGATGGCCCGGTTCTAAATAATGTGTTATTTGTTCATGGCCTTAAGACTAACCTCATAAGCATAAGTCAACTTTGTGATAGTGGTTATTCAGTTAATTTTTCATCTGATAAATGCACTGTAACTGACAGAACCATGCTTTCTTTTTAAAAGGGGTTAGATCAGAAAACAATTGTTATGTAGTTCCTACTAAGATTTCTGAAAAATGTAACCTAGCATCTTTGAAAAATGAAACACTTTGGCATGAAAGGCTAGGTCACATAAACTTTAAGGAACTTGCTAGAATTTCGAACAAAGATGTGGTCAAGGGGGTTCCGAAACTTTCTTTTGAACAAAACCTTGTGTGTGGCGGTTGCCAAAAAGGAAAACAGTCTAGGACTGCACACAAGAACTTGAACCACATAGGTACAAAACGGCCTTTGGAACTTTTGCATATGGACTTAATGGGGCCAACTCGTCAACCATCTCTGGGAGGTAAATGGTATATTTTCTTATTGGTTGATGATTTTTCTAGATATACTTGGGTAGCATTTTTAAAAGAAAAAGCTGATACTTTTGATTCTTTTCTCGAAATCTGCAATCGTATTATGATTGAAAAGAATGAAAGGATTACTCGAGTTAGGAGTGATAGAGGTGGGGAATTCATAAATTCCAAATTCATTGATTTTTGCACTTCTAATGGCATTAAACATGAATTCTCCGCACCTTACACACCTCAACAAAATGGTGTAGTCGAGCGCAAAAACAGGGTCGTACAGGAAATGGCACGTGTTATGCTTCACAGCCGGAACTTACCTTTTTATTTTTGGGCTGAAGCGGTGAACACTGCTGTTTATGTTATTAATCGCGTGTATTTGCGCCCGGGGACATTGAATACACCATATGAACTTTGGTTTTGTAGAAAACCTAACATCAAATATTTTCGCATCTTTGGGAGTCGGTGTTTTATTTTACGTGATCGTGAGAATCTTGGAAAATTTGACTCTCGAAGTGACGAAGGGATTTTCTTAGGTTATTCTACAAACAGCAGAGCATATCGAGTTTTTAACTTAGAATCTAAGACGATCGTAGAATCGATAAATGTTAAGGTAGATGAAGCTTTTCACTTTGAATCTGAAAAATCTACCCTCGATATCTCTCTTGATGATGATACACCTGCTAATGCATCTTCTTCTAACAATTCTTTCGATAATAATGATGCATCTAACGGTTCTTCAAGTTTATCTGATGTGCAGGAATCATCTCGTGTACCTCCGTCTACTCCTCTACCTCAAACGTTACGCATCTCCAAGGATCACCCTGAATCGAACATCATTGGAGATCCACAAGAAGGAGTTAGAACACGGAGACAATTGGTTTGCGGATTTGCATGCTATGTATCTCAAATCGAACCAAGGAATGTTGATGAAGCTCTCCAAGATGACTACTGGATTAAAGCAATGCAGGAAGAGCTCCATCAATTCGAGCGAAACAAAGTCTGGGAATTGACGAAGCCTCCGAAGCAACACAATGTGATAGGTACCAAATGGATCTTCAAGAACAAGAAAAATGAAGAAGGTACTATCATCAGGAACAAAGCAAGGTTAGTTGCTCAAGGCTACTCTCAAGTAGAAGGTATAGACTTTGATGAAACTTTCGCCCCTGTAGCTAGACTCGAGTCCATTCGTATATTGTTTGCGATTGCTTGTCATTTTAAAATCAAATTATTTCAAATGGACGTTAAGAGCGCCTTTTTAAATGGTTTTTAAATGAGGAAGTTTATGTGGCTCAACCGAAAGGTTTTGTGGATCATAAACTACCTAACCATGTTTTTCGTCTGAAAAAGGCTCTTTACGGTCTGAAACAAGCACCGCGAGCATGGTACGAAAGGTTGACAAAGCACCTTTTGGAAAAGGGCTACACTCGAGGGGGAGCTGACAGGACTCTCTTTGTGAAGCATTATCAAAACAATTTCATAGTTGCTCAAATCTATGTCGATGACATTGTTTTTGGAGCAACAAGAGATAATGATGCTTCTAAATTCGCGGAGACCATGGAAAGCGAATTTGAGATGTCCATGATGGGCGAATTGACTTATTTTCTTGGATTACAAGTTAAACAAAACGATGAAGGAATTCACTTGTGTCAATCCAAGTATGCACTGGAGTTGGTCAAAAAGTTTGATCTTGAAAATTCTAAGGATTTTCCGACTCCAATGGGAACTAGCCATAAGGGACTTGGAAGTGAATCACATAGTGAGAATGTAGACGAGAAACTGTATCGCAGTATGATTGGAAGTCTACTATATCTCACGGCTAGTCGCCCGGATATATCCTTCAGTGTTGGGATTTGTGCGAGATATCAATCAGCACCGAAGGAGGTTCACCTGAAAGCGGTGAAACGGATCATCCGATATATCAAAGGTACAATCAATTTCGGAATTTGGTATCCTATGGGAACGACTTTGGATATTGTTGGATACTCAGATGCCGATTGGGCTGGATCGGTGGATGATCGGAAAAGCACGAGTGGTGCATGCTTCTATCTTGGCCATTGCCTTGTTGCATGGCACAGTAAAAAGCAGAACTGCATAGCACTCTCGACTGCCGAAGCGGAGTACATTTCTGCAGGAAGTTGTTCAACCCAATTGATTTGGATGAAAAGCGTGTTGAGCGATTTCCGGATTTCAGCAACTTCGGTAACCATTTTATGTGACAACACTAGTGCTATTAACATTTCAAAAAACCCTGTGTTGCACTCTAGAACAAAACATATTGAACTTAGATATCATTTTCTTAGAGAGCTAGTTGAATCAAACATTCTTCAACTGTCATATATTTCAACTGAGGATCAATTAGCTGATATCTTAACAAAACCTTTGGATCAAAAACGTTTTATTCACTTGCGTAAAGCAATTGGCATGCTTTCCTTGAAATAAACTCTTTTGAAACCTTTGCTTAGGTTAGGTTTTGTTTTTGTTTTTGTTTTGTTCTTTATCTATGTTTTGTACATAGGACATTAATTGAGCATAAATCATAATTGACTTTAATTGCATCCTTTTATGCATTTAGAAATTTATTATGCTTTTGATATCATAATATTTCAATGTTGCAATGATCATTTACGTTAATTAAACCATCTTTTAAGTGATCAAAGTCAATTTCTCTCTCAATGATCTCTTGGTATAGTCATTATCATATTTGATTGCTTAGTCGAGTATGAATTCGAGATCAATGGTTTGGTTGAATACCTTATATATTAAATAATTGATAGCCAATTGAGGGGGAGTCAATGAAATGTAAAATGCTCAAAAGATGTGGAAAGAGTTACATCCCAATGAGGAGTGTGAAAACTACCACCACATGGAGGAAATGAAAGAAAGAAAAAGATACTCCATGAATGCAAAGCAAATTTTTTTTTTGTTGATGAAATGCATATTGAAATACTTGACTCAGTCATATTTCATGGTTGGTATAAGGTGGGATTTTTGATTAAAGATGCTCAAAGAGCCACTCCTTCAACAGATTGTCTAGATATATTATCTAACTTATCTGGGATTTCAAACATCTATTGATCTTGGTATTTCATTTTCTTTACCAAAATTGATGATTTGATAAAGGCATTACACATAAGATCAGGATAGATGTAATTGAAGTTGTTCAACTTTAAGTGTTTTAACTTTCGTAAATTTTCGTTTCATTTTTGGGTATTTTTGATAGATTTTGCATAATCTATTTCTTGTTGTATGAAACGATGTCTTTTGTTTAAAGTTGACATGGTAAAGTGCTTACATACTTTTTCTGGATTTTATGGAATTTTTCTGAATTTTTCTGGAGAAAAAGTGGAAGCCGATCCGGATCGGGGTAAGTGATCCGGATCCCGAACGCAGGATTCTTCCTGCGGGTAGCCGATCCGGATCACATTCTCGATCCGATCCGGATCACGGCTAGGGTTTTTATAAGAACAAAGAGATTTGATTTCTTTTACCCTAATCTTTTGTTTTCAAGCTTCTAGAGTTTCTCTCTCTAGATTTCTTGCATCTTGGAGCTTCCTAACTCAAAGTTCTTCGGATTCAAGTAAGTTTTGTTGATCAAATCTCGGTTTTTCACAATTTTTATGGTTTTTCATCAAACGTGAGTTGAAAACTTGGATCTTTTTCGTTTGTGAATGGTTTTTGATCAAATTTCTTTTGAAATAAGAACTCTGGGTCAATTAGTTTTGCTTTTATGCTGGGTTTTTACCTGATTAACGAATTTTTAGGCTTCGATTTCTAAAAATTCTGTTTTAGGGCATAAAAGAGGAATTTTTGAAAATCATGGGATTGATCTATTTTTAAAATTCTTTTTGGAAAACTAATTTGATTCTTGGCTTCTCTACATGATTATGATTGTCTAGGTACAATTTTTCAAATTTTTCAAATTGACGATTTTTCATGTGTTCTTGAGTTGGCTCTTCACAGGACACTTTCTCAAAACTCAAACACTCAGATCAATGGCACTCTCTTGGTTAATCCTGTTACTGGTTACGATGGTACATACTCGAGCAACCAACAAACTGAAAAGAGCCAAGAAACTCCAACGAAAGGGTGAAGTTGATGTTATAAGTGACACTGAACTTGAAGAAAACAATGATGAAATACACTGGGATATGTTAACAGATGATGATGATGATGAGGTATTGCCTACTAAATCTAAACAAAAAGGAAAAGCACCCATGGACACTGGGAAAGCTCCTATGTCTGCTCCAACTATCTCTGTGAAACGGAAGCGACTTGCTCGACGTTTTGGACTAAGACGAGACACTAATGTTGACACGCCAATAGCTCCTGACTCTCCGCCACGTGTTGAAGAGGTAGTCGTTAATACTGACCGTCTTAGAGCTTTTGAACGACGTGAATGCATCGGAGAACGTCATGTCAACATTGAAGCCCTTCGCAATCATTCACCAGAATTTGGAACCTTAATTGAGCAAGCTTCTCTTATTCAAGTCTGCCGATTCCCTGAACTTCTAGGATATTGTTTGTATCGTGTGAGAACCTTTTACACGAATGCGAGACATCTTCAAGAAGATGAAAATGGGTCTATGCATTTCTATACAAACATCCAAGGAATGAAGATTAAAATCACACCGCAGTTAATTGGTGAAGTCCTTGGAATGGAATCTAGCACATCGGGGCTTAACTTTTTGAAAGGAAAAAGTTTGACAAATGCATTGTGGCAAACTGTGATCGACAAGATCTGTTTGGAAGGAACTAAATCTGTTGATGGCAAAAGTGTCAGATCCAAACATCTACGACTGGAGTACCGATTTTTAAACTTCATAACGTGTTATAACATTCTGCCCAACATGCAGACCAAGGTTGTGAGATGGGAGCGGCTGCTATTCCTATATCTCATAGGTCATCCCTCTGAGGCTATTGGATTGAACATGAATATTCCCTATATAATTTGGAACAGAATGTCAAGATACATTGTGCATCCTCATCCTTCTGAGCGACTTCCGTTTCCTCTACTCATCATGAGGATCTTACGAAAGTTTGACATTGATGTAAGCTCAACATCATATCAGCACAGTTGCGGGATGATAGATGAATCAACAATTGTGAAGTCACTTCACAAATTACCTCATGTTATTGGAAAGAGACCTTGTGTCGGCACCTCGGCCTCACCGTCTCAACAAGAAACCGGCGCGGATGATGAAGCATCATTAACTTCGATCTTCAAGTTGCAACAACAACTATCTGTCAAGCAAGAACAGATCTTGAAGGAACAGCAAAGAATTTGCAACGAGCTTGAAATCGTCACGGCAGCTCACATTACCATCACTAAAAAGGTCAATTCTATGCACAAGCGAATGACAAAGATGTTCTACAAAATGGGTTGCACGAGCTCTGACGACTCGGATTCTGACAATTGACTTCTTTTGACTGATTTTCTTTTCGTTTCTTTTTGTGAATTTTTAGGACTTAGTTTTTGTTCTAACCTTTAGTTTAGTTCTCAGATTTTTCTTATTATAGAACTTTTTTTTACTCTCCTTACATATTGTAGCTCTTGCTACGTTTTGGCTTTGTTTTGTGACAAAAAGGGGGAGAGAGTTAGAGAGAACTTTGAACAATGATGAACAGTTGACAATGATGTGAATTTGGTGTGAATATCAAGGTAAGTATGTCTTCAACTCAACTTTGGTTTTTCTCTTGTGATTTGTGACATGCCTCTATACTAACTATTCGACTAACTATTTGGGCATGTAATATGACTAACAAGTTGATGTTGGACTAACATTTGTGACATTTGGTTTTTGAATGCTTAGAAGATATGTTGGTTTTAACTATGATTCTCTTACATATCTGAATTCTTCAAATGTCATGATGAGAATAAACTCTATCTCTGTATTTGGTTTTGTATGTTTCAATTCTTGAGGTATCTAACGATTTCTTTTGTCAAGAATGATTTCTTTGTGCAGAGATTACAGATGTCTAAGTCTAGAGTCTGTCTTAGGAGTTTATCTCATGTTTTTAATTTCTGGATCTCTTTTGTAAATTTTTGTTGTATGGTGATAGCAACAAAAATATCTTTTTGAATTTTCTTTTGTGGATTTGTGTTTTGTCACGAAACCGCCAAAGGGGGAGATTGTTACGGAATTTGAGTTGGCGTATTTCGTGAATGTATTAAGTCTTGAAGATTGAAGATGAAGAAACTTTGGATCGTATACCTCAATCTCAAGAAAGAAGAATTCAAAAGGATCAGGTACGTTTAACTAAAGATTTTTGATGATCCGAATACTTCTTATAGTGTAGAAACACCTGGAAGAATTTTTAATTGCTTAAACATCAAAAACTGGACATGGGACATGTTCAGGATCCGGATCGGACTCGGCAATCCGGATCCCGAAGGGTGTTTGTTCATACACTGGTTCAATCCGGATCGCAGCATCCTCTGATCCGGATCCCGAACACTAGTTTTACCTGTTTGCTTCCTCGATCCGGATCAGGACTTGCAATCCGGATCCCGAACATTGATGTTCTGGTAAAACTGTATGAACGATCCGGATCGGACTTTGTGATCCGGATCCCGAACTAGCATTTTTCTGGAAATCGTCTTTCTTGCTTCTGCAATCCGGATCGCCAATTCCAATCCGGATCGCCGTCGGTAAAAATCTCCAGAAAAGGCAGTTTTTGATCCTATCTTCTTCCAATGGTTTCTAACCTATAAATAGGCCCTGTATTCATTTCTAGGGCATCCGCTATTACAGAAAAAAATAGCCGAAAAGAAAAATCCACATATATAGAGAAGAAAGGAAATCAATAGATTTATTCTATGTTTCTTCATCTATATTGATTGATTTGATTCTAGGTTTTCCATACTCACATTTTGAGTAGAATCAAATCAATGAATACTTAGATGGTATTTCCGATCTATCTTTAATCTAAGTATTCGGCGGATCATCACCACCCAAAACAAACAACGATTTACCCCAAATCGGCGCGTGGACTCGCGTGGCCTTGTGGATTCAAGGTGTAACTACGTTCGTGGATTCGAAGCGTGGTATTGGGTGAAGACCGTGGATTCGGTCGGACGTCGTGGACTCGACGTTGGACGCTGTGGACTCAGCGTTGGGCGCGGATCGTGGATTCGAGAAGCGTCGTGGAGCGAGCGGGAAGATCTACTAGGAGCGTATGGTAAAAGGTTGAGTCGTCTGTGAGTACGTTATATCACCTTGTACGTGTTTTAATTCTAGTGGATTTCGCCGTGTTATCGGTCCCGTGGTTTTTTACTCCGGTTTGGAGTTTTTCCACGTAAAAATCTTGCGTGTTCTTTTATTTTTCCGCATTGGGTTTATTTGCGCAATGATTTTTTGAGTGTTTATTGTTTACACCTATTCACCCCCCTCTAGGTGTTTTTTCCCTATTTAGATCCATATTAACATAACCCAACATTCCGATGTCCGGTTGCGAAGATAAAAATCCGACAAGAAGGTGCTGTCCAAAAACTCCACTAGCAAACAGTGTCTTAGAAAAGTCTCGAAAACTATGCCATAAACTCTGAATCAGGCAAGGTGGTCAACACAGAAAACGAAGACATACCTCTCATGAATCCAACGCCGCAAAAATCGTCCAAAAATACTGTCGGAGTAGCTCGAGGACCTCTCAGACCGAAACGCGACGATAACGGGCCTCCGATGAAAGATCGTCGCTCCGCGCTACGATGCCGAAATCGTCGACGCCGCAGCTTCCAAAAATTCTGGGCCTCTGCCAGAAGATGCGCAACACGAGGATCTCCAACTTTGCTAAAGGGTCCAAGGGCAAGAGTGTAGTGAACCGGAAATTGGAAAATAAATAAATGTAAACAAAATGGTATGAAATGCTATTTTATTGAGTTGGAAAAGTACAGGATGACCTGGAAACGAATTGGGCCTAAATCGGGATTAAAATAAGATATCTGAAATCTTATGTGAGAAAGTGGGCCCAGATGGAAAGTAGAAAATTCACAGTCTCGGAAAATTCTGAGAAAATTACGGGAGCTCCGTAATTATGTTTTAGGGCCACGGTAAGAGTTTCGCGTCAATCGGACACCCGGATTGAGAGAACGGGCTCCGCCAGCGAATTCAAGGACAGCGGGACTTTTGTTAAATCAAAAGGGGCCCGGAATTCCCAGCGTAGGGTTTGCTGGTGGTTCGGTAACTTTCGGTGGCCTTGGCCGTGATTGGACGCGTGTTGGGCCCAAGAAATGGAATTGCTGTGCAACTTGGGCACAAGCGTTGGAAACCGGGCTTAAAAAGAGATCGCGTGGGTCATTGGAGGACCCGTCGCGTGTTCAGAAGTGATTTCGCGTGTCGTCGATGTCAAATTGGGCCCCGGGCGAAGTGGGATTGAATAATTCCTCTCTGGGCGCCTCCGGGGAATTTTAGAGTCGCAATTCGGCTAATCGGGCTTCAGAATGGGACCCGGTGCGGAAAACCGGATCAGTGGGCTATCCGGGGGAATTCGACAAATTATCGGATGAGAATTTGGAGAAACGGACATCGTTTCTGGACTCAGCGCGCGAAATCGCTAAGGATGGACTATTTATTTGTTGGATTTGGAGTCCGGTAGGCGTGCGCGCTTTTCGAGGCAAAGCGGCACGCAAATCGAGGCGTCGCGGCACAGTCACGCGTGGCACGGAAACCGAGGAGGTCGCGGCGCAGGTGGCCACGCCTGATGTGACCCGACGCGCAGGGCGCGTCAGGTGCGCAGGCGCACCTCCTGCGCGGGCCACAGGGGGGCCGCCACGCGGCGGACCCCTGTTGGCGCGCGCGCAGGCGCGTGACCGCGCGCCCGTGTTACGGGCGCGTGTCACGCGCCTCTGCGCAGGAAGCGCGGCCGCGTGGCGCGCATTGATGCGGCCACGTGGCCGCCCTTTTCTTGCGGTGGGCCGGGTGCACCCGGGTGGGTGTGGTGCACCGGCCGGTGCACGGTGGACCGCGCACCCGTGGACCGATCTCCCTCTCCCTCTCTCTTTTTCTTCTCTTCTTCCTCCCCGCAAGCCACCATTCTTCTCCTTCTTCGGTTTCTTCTTCAACCGAGAGTGAGGGAGAGTGAGGGAGGAGGTTGGGGAGTATTGCGGCGAGGCGTCGAGGGCTTCGTGGAGCGCGCAAATTGCTCCGAAGAGCCAAATAGACTACGCGATGCCGTCGAGGTAGGCTATTTATTGTATTTTGTGGTATTTTTGGCACAGTTTCTATACTCCCTTTTGGATGTTGGATTTGACCCCTTGCCCATATGCATGTTAGGGAACCAACCTTTCTGTGCCGTCTTACTGCTCGAGTTTTGCGGGCATTTTTGACGCGTCTCGTTTTGCGTGCCGACACGAGGTAAGTGCTCCGTTTTGCGCGCAGGTTGGACTAGCGGACGCCGTTTGTCGAGTAGACTCTAATGATACGCTCCGTTTTGCGTGCAGGGTCGGAAAAATATGCACCGTTTTGCGTGCAACCCTACAGTTAAAGTTGCACCGTTTTGCGTGCAGTTTCGAGGTACGTGCACCGTTTAGCGTGCCGTTCGTGTTATCGCGCACAGTTTTACGTGTAGACTCTAATAATGTATCTCGTGTTGTGTTCAGGACCAAACAAAGGTGCACCGTTATGCGTGCAACCCCACAGTCGAATGTGCACCGTTTGGCGTGCAGTTTCGAGGTACGTGCACCGTTTCGCGTGCAGTTCACGCTATCGCGCATCGTTTTACGTACCGGCTCTAACGATGCGTCTCGTTTTGCGTGCAGAACTAAACAAACGTGCACTGCTCCGCGTGCACCCCTACAGTGGAGCGTGCACCGTTTTGCAAGCCATTTTGGGGTATGTGCTCCGTTTCGCGTACAGGTTGTATTGTCGCGCACCGTTTAGCGTGCCGTCACTAACAGTGTATACCGTTGTACGTGCAGGGCAAAAGGGACGTGCACCACTTTGTTGTGCACCTTTCAGCGAGGCATGCTCCCCTCCGCGTGCAAACTCGAGGTACCAAGTGGAGCCGCGCGGAGGCCAATGGCCAGTGTCTGCGGGCCGTTAGGAGGTATTGGAGGCCCATTTGCAAGTGTCTGCAGGCAATTGGGCGGAACAGGAGGATGTAAAAGGTGGATCAAATGTGGAGATTTGAAAGGAATCTCGAACTCCACAAGGTGGGGAATTCTGCCGAAAAGGGGTGACCTCTCCCCTTGCTCCTTTGCTTTTCGATTCGAAGCATGATAGTAGCCTGTTAGAGGCGTTAGGTAATTATGATTATGATTGCCTGTGTGACTGGGATTAAATGAAAGAGTGCAACTGTTGGTTGCCAGAGATAAATGATATATGTGCATGTGTAAAAGGACACAGATGAAAAGTGCAACTGTTGGTTGTCAGAGATAAAGGATAGATTTGCATGCCTGCAAGGTAAATATTATTTTATGATGAATATGCATGCGTAGAAGTAATTATTATTTTTATGAATGAGATGAAAATAATGGCATGCATGAAGATGATTAGCCTTTATGATTGTGATCATGTTAGGGTTTGACCCTAGGAATCATGTGACATAAGGAAAGGGAACAAGTTGGTAGTAAGACTAGGAGAAAACCTAGCTTCAGGGTTCACTGAGTGGCATCAAAACTTAGGAATTATCCTAGGATTGAACGAGTGGCACTGTCTTAGGAGATAACCTAAGGACACTGGATAGAGTGATCAACATAGAGTCGCGGGACTCTAGGATGAGTATGATATGAACTTAGGTAAAGAGAACCTAAAGTGAACTAGTAATCAACAGGGAGTCAGTGGAACCCTGAGATAAAAGTGGAACATGAAATTAGAGTCGGCGCAACTCTAAGTTAATAAAGGAATCGAATAATAGAGTCAAGGACTCTAGGACGAGTATGACAGTGAACTTAGGTAAAGAGAACCTAAAGTAATCCAGAAGAGTTTAAACTCACAGACAAGGAGTTAGAGTCAGTATAACTCTAAGTTAAAAGTGGAACAGGAAAATAGAGTTAAGTTAACTCTAGGACTCAGTAAAGAATCAGGAAAGTGGGATGAGATCCCAAGGTTAAAAGAATTAAACAAATACAACCCTAGAGAGAGTCATAGGGTGTCCGGGTAAATGGACAGTAACTTTAACTTCAATTTAAGTTAAATAAAGAAAGTGAAATAAAATACGTAAGAGTCCAGGAGACTCACTGGTTACCCGTATGGTAAGACCTAGGGTAAGAGATGAAAAAGTGGTTAATAAGCAAAACAAGTAATTGCTTAAGGTAAAAGGCTTTAAGATAAAAGCAAACTAAAAGTGGCTAAGAAGCATAAAGAAAATGCAATGGCGTCTTCGAATTTGGGACTCGTCATGTGGAGCAGGACTCCCTGGGCAGTGGGCCGTCGGACGAGGTACTTTCGAAGGGCCAAGAATAAAAGTAAAGGGCCAACCCTCTAAGAGAAGAGGAAGAGATTTGCCAGTGGCAATGTGAGCTGAAGGCTCGAGTGAAAAAGAAAAGAAAGGTAAATGTTCAAAAGCAAAGAGGCTAAGAACTAAAGTGAAAAGAAAGGAAAACAAAGAGAACTTAAAGGTCCAACGGTGAAGCCAGGCCAAGTAGGAGGCACGGGCGGTTAATCCCTCTCCCGGGTAGAGACCCGTTCGGTACGCTTCAGCCGGAGGACAAAATAACTGAAATATAAAGATAATAAAACGGGCGTGCCTTCGAAGGTGAAATGTGGTTCTGCGGGACGTAAAGGGTTACCGGCTTGCCCTCTCCCCGGGCGCACCATTCCGGACACGAGGGAAGCCCCCTCCCCGATGAAGGTGGTCCGAAGAACACATTTACTTCGTAGGACGGGGTAACACTTACGGGTGTTATCGGCAACCTTAGAAACCTTATCTTATGGTAGCAGGACTGCCGGGCTCGGGCCCGTTGGATAAGGGTTTCTGAGGGTTAACTTGAACTAAAGCACCAGAATCTAAAGAACAAGGAAAATAGAGTGGCCAGGGTGGCCGGGTTAGTTGGACCCTGTGTACAGCGGCATAGTGGCCGAGTTGGTGCTTAGCAGCCTAGGGTGGCTAGTCGGATTAGTGCTGGGTAGTTGGTCTTACACAGATAGTGTAGTGACATGGTACAGTGCATAGCTGCAGTTTGACATTGAGGATTTTAGTTTCCTAGCACTATTATTATTGCTTCCATTGGACCAAGTGGTGTAGGACATTTCTTCTCGGTGGATGAACCCACTGGGAACTCGCTCGAAAGTTCTCACACCCCTTGGGTGACCCCCCCACAGGTCCAGCTCAGGATACAGCAGACGAGACGGTTCAGATGCAGACGGCGAGGCATACGTCAGGGGCAAGAGCCCAGCAGCATAGTGACCTAGAGGGTCTAGCAGAGGTACCTTTCTTTTATGTTTCGAGTGAACCATGTATTGTGAGGAAAAGCATTGTAATATTATTATGTAAGCCTAAGTTGAGAAATGTAAAATGTAATAAAGTTTATTATGGTTCATTCATACCCTGCTTTCATTTCTGCTTTAACTATTTGTTATTGAATGAAAGTTTTAATTAGTAGTGATCTTACTCTGATATTATATCTCATCATACACATTGTTCTGATTCGAGATGGATGTTACCGTTCCTTTCGGGTAGCGAGAGGTCGTGCCCGATTGGCGGGTCTGTCGGCGTGCCCGAACCGCAAAAATTTTCGGTCCCGGGTCGTGACAAAGAGAGTTCGGGAAAAGGGTGAAAAAGCCCAAGCAAAGGCCCTATTTATTGGCCCACACATGAAAAAAAGGCTAAGTGGGCTTTTGGGCCCAAAACCGGGCGCCCGAATTATTTCGGGCGGCTACAGTAACGGGCCGGCCCGTTACTGTGCGCACCCGGAATCACGGGAACACGCCACGTGTCCCCGCGGTCAACGCTACGCACACCGCGCGCACGTGGGCGGCGTGAGCCCGCCACTGGGATGGTGCCACGTGTCCCCACGTGTTTCACGCGGCGCACGCGGCCGGTCCACGCGCCGGGTCTTCCGGAATGTGTCCACCAATCAGGATCCGCCACGCGTCACCGACCAGCCGCCTTCATTGACGCCGCCCAACCAATCAGGAGATGCCACGTGGCAAACCCTGTTCTCGGTACTCCCGGTGCACGCCTCGCCCATGGACCAGTCCGCCTGCGCGCTTGCCCGCGCCTGCCCGCGCTGCCCGCGGCCCTGCTCCGCCGCTGCGCCGCTGCGCTCCGCCGTGCTCCGCCGCGCGCCGCCGCCGCGCCGCAGCCCGCCGGTCGCCGGAGTTACTGTTCCGGCGTGAACAGTAACTTTTGGCCAAAAATTCAAGTAAATAGTCCGTTTTGATCATTTTCGCGCGCTGAGTCCAAATCCGCTGTCCGTTCTTTCAAATTCTCATCCAAAATTTTGCCGAAAGCCCCCGGAAAAGCCCACTTGATCCGATTTTCGCGCCGGGTTCATTTCTGAGGTCCGATTTCGATCCTATAAGCTCCATTACACCGTGTAAGCTTCCAGAAGTCACTGTTAATGCTGCGAAAGTCTCTGTGGGAATCCGAGTCATCACAACCTATGAGTTTGCAAACGGTGTCCACTCGACAACCATTCCTTTAGAAACGTCTAAACATTCACGTTAAGGCGGCTATATTGTTTGAAAGGATAAATCCACAGGGTTTTCAAAGTGGTGCCCACACGACACCCTATTTTTGAAAATCATTTTCAAAATCCTTTTGACATCGTAAAACGGCCGCAAAGTCTAAAAATCATAACAATATCCAAACAACTAGTTACTTGTCCACATATCCAGCATGATCCACGTCCACATAAAATAAACTAAAGAGAGAGAATAGAGATAACCAAACTAAGAGTTTTAACAAAGGGCCTCATACGGCCAATAGCTAAGTCTGCGTTTCCTCACCACCGTCCCGATGCACATACCTATTTGGACCTGTCACGGAGTGGGTAAAGTCAGTGACAAATAAAGTAGATGTTATAACATTAATGAACAGTAAATTCGAATGAATTACTCTGCACCGGAACCTTTCGCTATCCTTCGCCCTGAATTCACTTTATTTAATTTAGTGACACCGTCACGTCAGGGTAGTCGACGATCTCCCCACGCGACACTTACGATGCTTTTACCTGTTCACGATGCGTGAAGAGGTCCCCACCCTACACACGTGGGGCACACGGGTCATTCAGACCACTCCTCCGGAAAAGTACACCCATGCGGAGGCCAATCCGCCTGTGTACGTGCAGCATCCAACACCGGTTTGCCGAAGTCGGCGTAAATTAAATATCGCGACACTTGATCGCCACAAACATTAACAAAAGAATGGTACATAAAATGCGAAGGGTTAATTTATTGGAAACACTTCATCTACTTTATTAAACAGGTTAGTATGAACTTTTTAAATGATATACTGCACCTAATGCACTTATAGCACTTGTTGCATAGGAACCCACCTGGTTGCGGGAAGATCGGGGTACTAGGGGTCTTTGATACTCTCCCGCTGCGCACCTGGACCTAAAGAAGTCCCCAGAAACAACAGTTAATAACGTGTACAATTACCGAAAACGAAAACCCAATTAATGCTGCGCCGTAACCCCAAAACGGCGCCTAGAACCATACTTGACGACTCCCCGCGCGGACGCACATCCCCTCCCCGCAGGCGTCGTCGCCCGCGGAGGTTGCCCGCCTTTCGCGGATGTCCCGCGGGGCACCCGCGCGTCGGCCGCCGGCCCGCGGGTGCCCCGCGCGGCTCAAGACCGCGCGACGAGCGCCCGCGGGTGGCGCCCGCGCGGAGACTGCCCGCGCGGCGCCCGCGCGGTGCCCGCGCGGCGCCCGCGCGGTGCCCGCGCGGTGCCCGTGCGAGCCGCGCGGCGCCGCGCGGCGTCCGTGCGGCGCCCGCGCGGGTGCGGGCCGCGCGGCGCCCGCGCGGGTCCGGGCCCGTGCGACGGCATCCGCGCGGCGCCCGCCCTTGCGGTGTCCGTCCGCGCGTTGCCCTAGCAGCACCGCGCGTCTTCTCCGCCCGCGCGGTGCCCTAGCGGCACCGCGCGTCGTCCGCCCACCCGCGTCGTGCCCTAAGTCGCACGGCAACGGCGACGGGCGGCGGAGACGAAGAAAACGGAGACGGGGAAGACATCCTAAACTACGAAAAGGAACCCAAAAATACTACGAATGTAAAAACACTCACCGGATAATCCAACGGGGAACGACCGATCGCGTTCTAGCTTCCGGTACGTGGTTCGGGGTGGTCGGATCCCGCCGTCTTCTTCCTCTTCCTTTCCTCCGGTTAGGGTTCCGCCTTTTTTCCTTTTTTTTTCTTTTCGCTCTCTCGGTTAGGGTTTCGCCTCTCTCTTTTTATTTTTTTTTAACGAAAGGTGGGATTTTTCCTATCTCGTACGTAATTTAAATTCTGTTTTCTATTTTCCATCACCGAATAATTAATTATTTAATTAATTATTCCCTACGAGATAACCCCCATTATCCCAAACGGGTGCAAGATATTTTGCACGGATTTCGATGCACGTTTAGTCACCGCATCACTAAAAATTTCGTTCCGGGAGATCACGACATCGGATTTCAGATCCGATCGCACCGTCGATCATCGTTTTTCGTGCTCTTTCACAGAAAAATATATGCACCACACACCGACCGACTAACAAAATACGATAATCCCGGAGTACTAAAAGAACACTAAATTAGAAGGAGGTTAATTATTACAGAAAAACCGTGTCATTACAGTAAGTGAAATTATGTAGGTGTACAGAGGCAACTTGTGTATGTGAGCATGTGTTTATTTTGTGGTGGACTTGATGTGGGCAGATGTTAATGTTGGAGCTTCTAAGTAATTGTATGCTTTGTTGTGGGCTGGGAGTTACCTGTAAGAGGCTGGACTTGGGTTTTATGTATTTTAGTGTGCTGGGAGCCTAAGAGTGTGTTGTGGAAATCATTTTGGGCTGAAGTGTTGATGTGAACTGTGTGTTGGCCGTGTATAGTTTGTGTGTGCTGTGGATGTGTGGAGTGAGCCGATGCGCGCCGGAATTTCTGTGTGAGGACTCGAGAGAATTTAGTGGAGCTTCCGAGGATTTTCCGTGATTTATGGCACGATTTTCGAGGTTCCATCAGTTTGGGGATCCGGCGTTTCACCGACTTCAGCGTTTGCCTGCAGAAAGAGTTCCAGGTGGGTTGGAATTTCTCCAAAATTTATGGAATGCCCTTTAATTCTCCTGAATGCATTTTGATCATGTTTATTATGTTACTTTCTCTGTATTTAAATCTGATAGTTGCCTGGATTTTTTTCGAAAAATTTATTAGAGCCCCACATTATTGTTAGCATACCCCTGAGGTTATATGACACTAGATTTTATGATCTGCTCGCATTATTCTCGTACCCTGATCGTTTTAAAAATTGAGAAAACCATTTTTGGCAAATCGACTTTCTTTTAAAAAGTGGTTTTTATTTCTTGAAATCGCCACAGGTTTGGCATAGGTTCAGGGTGCTTTTGACCTCGTGCCTGGGGGCCGAGGGGTCTCTTTTTGAGTTTTTGAGATGAGTTATGGTGTCATGTGGGTTTGAGCTTCTGAGGAGAGTTTCGAGTTCTGGCAGATCGAGTCGTGGAGGGTTCCCGACTTAGCCATGGGTTGTGCATTATCAGATTGAGTCGTAGAGGGTTCTCCGACAGATTATGAGAGGATTTGGGCATTTCCTGTTGAGTCGTAGAGTCTTTTTCCGACAGACTTGTGCTTTGAGCTTTGTGATACCGATCTGTTTGATCGTGGACTATAGCCTGCATGTGCCGCTGGTTGAGACAGATGAGTTACTTGAGTTCGCGGGGTCGCTCCCCGCGAGCTACGCTCCGGATGTGATGATGATACCGAGCCTGACGAGGCTGCGATGAGGTTATTGAGATAGTCCGTGTGGGACGCCCTACGTAATTCCTGTCCCAGTGTGGATGAGGTGGCAGTAGGTTTGGCGCAGGCTTGACTGGACCCTATGAGGCAGTCATTGAGATTGAGTGACATTGTGAGAGTGATGGCATAGTGTGTTCATTGTTGAGTTTCCCCTTGAGGCATATTATTAGCAGTGTTAGAGTATGCATAGCAGGGTCAGAGTAGAGTTTCGAAGTTGGCGCAGTTTCCAAAACCACGTCAATCACTATCTCGATCTCAATCTCACTAGACGGCGGCTTCAATACCAACTCAGGTAGACTCATACCCCGGAACACACGGTGATATGAATATTCTTTAGTTCCGGTGCCGCCGTAGGCACCTCCTCTACAGTCGCTAACAAGGCGATGCAACCACAACACAACCTCTAACATGCTTCAGCATCCTCTAAAAACACACTCCTCCTGACTGGGTCCACGGAGGGTCATTGACCATTCTTGACATCCCATGGTGGCCTAACGTTGGGAGAGCCAAACTCAACTCATGCTCAATCAACCTCTCTGAACTGATGTAGGACTTATAACTTAATGCTCAAATCCAAAGTCCTAACAGCACTGGGTAGGACTGGCAACACTCATCCAGGTGCTATACGTGATCTGGAACCTGATCCTCACGTGCATAAGCCAACAGTCTCATCTCTGGTCCACGCGAAGCTACCCCTGCTCTACTGAAGCACACACAAGCGGTGTCGGCATCAACATGCTCTAACTCTGATGACCATAAGGAAAACCACACCAGGTGAGACGCGATCCACTATCTTTGCGTCCTCTAACCGGCTGCACAATCTCATCCACTAGATACTGGTGGCCATTGCTCAAATTGCCTCGGCATCACGGCTCTGTCATACTCATCCTAGCACTAATGCAGGTGCCTCTACTGTCGAGAACCTCCTAGTCTCTGTCTCCCCCGAGGCCCATGATCCTGAGACTGGAATCATGGCAACTTCGATCCACTCAACTATTCCAAGGTTAAGCGGTACTGGACGTCCCTCTCCGGTGCTGGTCCCTCGCTCTTCGTCCCTCTCTCGGACATAATCTCTGACCTCGGTCAATCCATTGAGTACACACAATCGCTGCATCTAAGGTCGGCACTCGCCGAGTATGCACAAGATGATAAATATCCCGATGCAGTCCCTTCTCAATCATATCAACCTTCTGGGCCTCGTTCTGGGCAACATGGGGTGCACTGCTCAACAATCGCAGAAACTCGCTCCAAGTCATCACTGCGCTCTCGGTGGTCCAACGGGACGAACTCGACGCCACCAACTCTCGGCGTCCTTAACCAAAAGTGCATAACCAAGTGCCCTGAAGCTTCTCCTAGATGAACAATTCCTCAAATGGCTCTTCCATATTAGCGATCCAGTCCTCGGCCTTCCAAGGCTCCAAGCTCGGTCCCGAAATCTGCAGGGGATGGAACTGGATGAAATAAAACAACCGGTCAGCAACCTCTCGCTGCTTCTGCACCATCAGTGGCGATCAGGATCGAAATCGACGATGTCACGGCTGGAAGTACTACTAGCGATACCCCGGAAGATGCTCTCAGCTCAAGCATGTGCATCAAGTGCTCCATGTTCTCTTCCTGGCGCCGCATCGCCTCAATGTCTGGGCTACTGGGGCCTGTAACTCTCAGACCTCACTCTGCTCTATCTATTTAGCCTCCCGCTGTTCGACTCCTCGTCCTAGGTCAAACACGCCCTCGCCGCTGCATGGCGTCTCGGAAGCATCAAAACCACTGCAACAGAACAAACATTAGGACCAAGAACTCTCTCGACCCGATCAAGCGAAAGTCTAAAACATGTTACTCATACTAAAGCATTATGTTGTCTGTAGCCAACATAATCATTTTTAGAGAAATAACATGTAAGATAACTCGCCCCAATCTCTGGGGGAGGTACAAACTCAATCAGGACTCTCGCCAAAGTCACGTCTCTCACGACAGTCATCCTACTGTCCAACCAATAGCCTAGGGTCTCTAAGTCCTCAATGACCTATACACCTAGTCTCTGATACCACCTAAATCTGTCACGCCCCGGGGGTCGAAACTGCGCCCCGGCTCGCCAACAATCCGCCATCTGTACGGAAACTACCGCACAGACGAAGCGTCTACCCTGCAAGTCAGATCTATAGCTAAAAACATGTATCAGAGTTGAAACTAAAACCAAAAGCTATAGAATAAAAACTGAACATCTGGAATAGTAAAAACACCACTAAAACACAAATCCTCAAAATACATAGTCTCACAAGAGTAATACAAGTACTATCCTCACAAGTCTCTCAGAATGTCCAGTACAAAAGTGGAAACATAAAATACACCGGGTACATCTACCTTAGACTCTCAATGCTGGTAAGGAACTAATCGGCCGCGTCCTCACCTCGATCTGCTGTCTCCGCGTGAACTAAGCCGGAACAGCTGCCTCAAACCTGTCACCGCAGCGGGTGTGAGATCTACTGCAGAAGGCAGATCTCAGTGGGTACCGTCCCAATATCCACGGTATGCCCACTAAGTCTACTGGAGGCAAAACAGATAGGTATGGAGATAGATAGATAGATGGAAAGCAGGAAAGGAACTATAGCTAATAGGTAACAACATCATGCTGGAGGAACTCTACTCTGACCCTGCTATGCATACTCTAATACTGCTAATAATATGCCTCAAGGGGAAACTCAACAATGAACACACTATGCCATCACTCTCATAATGTCACCCAATCTCAATGACTGCCTCATACGGTCCAGTCAAGCCTGCGCCAAACCTACTGCCACCTCATCCACACTGGGACGGGACTTACGTAGGGCGTCCCACACAGACTATCTCAATAACCTCATCGCAGCCTCGTCAGGCTCGGTATCATCATCGCATCCGGAGCGTAGCTCGCGGGAAGCGACCCCGCGAACTCAAGTAACTCATCTGTCTCAACCAGCGGCACATACAGGCTATAGTCCACGATCAAACAGATCGGTATCACAAAGCTCAAAGCACAAGTCTGTCGGAAAAAGACTCTACGACTCAACAGGAAATGCCCAAATCCTCTCATAATCTGTCGGAGAACCCTCTACGACTCAATCTGATAATGCACAACCCATGGCTAAGTCGGGAACCCTCCACGACTCGATCTGCCAGAACCCAAAACTCTCCTCAGAAGCTCAAATCCACATGACACCATAACTCATCTCAAAAACTCAAAAAGAGACCCCTCGGCCCCCAGGCACGAGGTCAAAAGCACCCTGAACCTATGCCAAACCTGTGGCGATTTCAAGAAATAAAAACCACTTTTTAAAAGAAAGTCGATTTGCCAAAAACGGTTTTCTCGATTTTTAAAACGATCAGGGTACGAGAATAATGCGAACAGATCATAAAATCTAGTGTCATATAACCTCAGGGGTATGCTAACAATAATGTGGGGCTCTAATAAATTTTTTGAAAAAAATCCAGGCAACTATCAGATTTAAATACAGAGAAAGTAACATAATAAACATGATCAAAATGCATTCAGGAGCATTAAAGGGCATTCCATAAATTTTGGAGAAATTCCAATCCACCTGGAACGCTTTCCGCAGGCAAACGCTGAAGTCGGTGAAACGCCGGATCCCCAAACTGACGGAACCTCGAAAATCGTGCCGTAAATCACGAAAAATCTTCGGAAGCTCCACTAAATTCTCTCGAGTCCTCACACAGAAATTTCGGCGCGCATCGGCTCACTCCACACATCCACAGCACACACAAACTATACATGGCCAAGCAGGGTCAGAGTAGAGTTCCTCTAGCATGATGTTGTTACCTATTAGCTGTAGTTCCTTTCCTGCTTTCCATCTATCTATTTATCTGCATACCTATCTGTTTTGCCTCCAGTAGACTTAGTGGGCATACAGTGGATATTGGGACGGTACCCACTGAGATCTGCCTTCTGCAGTAGATCTCACACCCGCTGCGGTGACAAGTTTGAGGCAGCTGTTCCGGCTTAGTTCACACGGAGACAGCAGATCGAGGTGAGGACGCGGCCGATTAGTTCCTTACCAGCATTGAGAGTCTGAGTTAGATGTATCCGGTGTATTTTATATTTCCGCTTTTGTACTGGACATTCTGAGAGACTTGTGAGGATAGTACTTGTATTACTCTTGTGAGACTATGTATTTTGAGGATTTGTGTTTTAGTGGTGTTTTTACTATTCCAGATGTTCAGTTTTTATTCTATAGCTTTTGGTTTTAGTTTCAGCTCTGATACATGTTTTTAGCTATAGATCTGACTTGCAGGGTAGACGCTTCGTCTGTGCGGCAGTTTCCGTACAGATGGCGGATCTGTTGGCGAGCGGGGGCGCAGTTTCGACCCCCGGGGCGTGACACATACCTCCGAGCACTCCGTTACCTCAAACGCTATGTATCTCCAAGGATCATTGTCACGCCCCCGGGGGTTTTTGAGTCATTTGAAGCGGAAAGACGTGTCTATTTTTTTTTTTTTTTATAAGGTAACACAAACTTCGACCCCGGTGCGTGCCAGACCGCCACATACACAAATTCTCTCTGTCCACGGACAGAGTCTCCTTTGTATATGCACGGCGTCTCATTTACATCATATTGTTTAATCACGAATATCATACATCAGTTACCAATCAACAATCATCAACCAACAACCATACCATAGACATTCACCATCAATTCAAGCAAGTTAATAAAGCGGCATCCAGGTTTTGAAAGGATAAAGCCCAGTGTTGTAAAACCCGTGCCCACTCGGCACCTTGTTTGAGAAAACGTTTTCGCAATCAGATGTTTATTCTTGAAATCATGCCGCGAATGAAACATAAGAAACTACATCTCATCCACAGTACTAACCAATAAATAGAGTAAACCACAAGCAAAACTAAAAATAGCATAAAGAGGAAATGAGTCATAAATACGATAACCAAGAGTCCGACTACGATCCTCACGACGCAGTCCCACCGCCATCCCGGCTAACGCACCTAGAAATACCTGTCACGGAGTGGGTAACGTCAGTGACAAACAAAGTAGATGTATGACAATATCAAGAAGGGAATACGTACGAACACACCGAATACACCATAACCTTTCATTAGACACCTGTACATTAATTTAACCTGGGCAACACTCCCAGTTCGACTGTCGGGGAGACGAAAGTCTCCCCTCGTGTACAAACACCTACTTGATGCTTTTACCTCTCACTCGCGGTGCTGGTGTGACACCTCAGCTGGCGCGAAGAGGTCCCCGCTTGCACCATTACCTTTGCGGGGCACACGGGTCATAAAGGACCACTTTTCCGGAAAAGTACACCCATGCGGAGGCCAATCCGCCTGTGTACGTGCAGCATCCGAAACCGGATTGCCAAGTTTGGCGTGTAACGGGTACCGCGACCGCAGCCGCACAATTATTAGATGAATAACATTAATCGAAAGGTTAAACTTACCATCTACTTTGTTAGATAAATTAAAGAGTACTTTTAATGACGATAGATGCACTTACAGCACCGGTTGCACTCATCGCAACCGTACCCACCTTGTTGGAGAGAAATCGGAACACCAATATCCTTCGCGCTCTCCCGCTGTGCTCCCGGACCTAAGAAAAGTCCGCACGGATAATAATAGTCACAAACGTGTACTAACATCCCAAAACAAAAGACCCAATTTACCCCCTTTTGACGGAAAGGTCCAACACGGTCCAGTTTGCCGAAAACCGGAACCCCACGCGGCACCCAACATAATAAAATAATGACCAAGTAGGTCCCAAGTGGCCATGACATAAAAGCCACTGAAATAACGATCCCGACGGTGAAAACCGCGCTCAAAACGGTGGAAAAACGGACCCAAACGGAGCCACCGAAGTTTAGGCTGTCGGGTGGTGCACAGGAGCTACCATGGACCAGGCTCACGGCGTCGGCGACCGCGCGGCATGCGCCGGGTGCACGCAGAAAGCGTGCACCGTGCGGGTTGGGCCGGGCCGGTGCACGCTCAAAGCGTGCACCGGGTTCACATCCTTCGGCCGCCAGAGCGTACGCCGGGTGCACGCCTCGGGCGTGCACCGCGCACACTGTGCAGCCCGGCGCACGGTTTCGTGCGCCGGGTCCGCGGTTTTGGGACAGCGGGGCGTGCACCGGGTGCACGCCCGGGGTCTGTGGACCGCGGCCGTACGGGTTGCTACAGTAACCCTAATTTCGCCGTTTTCGCGCCGTTTTTGCTCCCGTTTCGCGATTTCTTCTCCGTCTTCGCTCCCGTGCGATCCCGGCGACGACCCCGTGAACATGGTAACGACGGCGGCGGCCTCCCGTCTAACAACGGCGGCGGCGGCCTCCCGTTAACCCACTATGTCCCGCCGGAGTCGCCCGAAAAATTCCCGAAAATTCTAACGGCTAAATCGACGATCGACGAACGCCCAAAACGTCGATCGGAAGTTCGATAACGAGAAACCCGTTAAAAACCATCAACTATAATCCGATAAAAATCCTCGATCACACCCGATCAAGAACGAGGATAAAATATGGATCAAAACCCGACGAAAATCCGTGAACGATGTTCCGATTAAAATAATCTAGCAAGAACACGGAAAACCCCCGATTTGTTTATCAAACGAAACGATGATAGCTCACCTTAAATTTATCGGAATAAAAGATCCGATCTTGTTTTCTCGCGGTGTCGGAAATTCGGATCCGCTCCCCGTAGACGATGGCGTCTCGTTCTCCGATCTCCGGCACGTGAATCGGGGCGATCGGGTTCCTCCGCTTCCTCCTTCTTTTCCTCTTTTCTCCTCCGGTTAGGGGTTCCGCCTCTTTTCTTTTTCTCTCCTCACCGGTTGGGGTTTTCGGTACGCACGAAAGAGGCGATTTGAGAGGCGGTATTTCTCAATTAGGGTTTCGTTGGTAACGGGGGAATAAGTAATCCTTATTATCTATTTATCCAATTTGTAAGTACGCACCGTCAAAACCCCTTTCGGGTATTTTGACTCCGATTAATTAATTCATTAATTAATTAATCTCTACCGATAACCCGATACTTAATTAATATCCTTACCATCATTCCCTCATATTTGATCGTTTGATTTCTTTATTTACGTACGTAGGAAACCCATAATTCCCCGTTCCTATCTCTCACATAAATATCCGACTGACGGGATATTTAATCACCTTTAAATCTGACCACCGGTTATTTAATTACCTTCAAATCCTGACCACCGATTATTTAACCACCTTATTAAATAATCAATTCCCAATCGGAATCAAATCACCGGATATTTAAATCCCTTAATTAAATATCCGGATTCTATCCCTTATCCAATCCACGAGATAAAATCCCACCAATTTAAATCCCTTAATTATATATCCGGATTTTATCTCTTATCCAATCCACGAGATAAAATCCCACCAACTTAAATCCCTTAATTAATTCGTACGTAGGAGGATTTAAATTTCCGCCACCGGATAATTAATTAACTAATTAATTAATTATCCCTCCGAGATAACCCTCCTTATCTCTAACGGGTGCAAGATATTTTGCACGGTTTCCGATGCGTGACTAACTACCGCGTCGCTAAGGATCCCGTTCCGGGAGATCCCGATATCGGATTTCGAATCCGATCGTACCGTCGGTCATCGTTTTTCGCGCTCTATCGCAGAAAAATACACACACCTCGTCCCGGCCGACTTAAGAAAATTAAATAATTCTATTTCGCTTACGCCTAAGCGATTACATGTGAGTTCAAAAATACCCCTAAGGGTCGGGTCACTACAATCATCCAGAGTCAAATATTATTGGAGACCCACAAGGAGTCAGGACTTGGAGACAGTTGGTTTGTGGAGTCGCATGTTACGTCTCCATGATGGAACCAAAGAACGTTGATGAAGCTCTTCGGGATGATTATTGGATCGAAGCAATGCAAGAAGAGCTCCATCAATTCGAAAGAAACAAAGTCTGGGAACTAAAGAAGCCACCGAAGCAACACAACATAATTGGTACTAAGTGGATTTTCAAGAACAAGAAAAACGAGGATGGTACCATTATTAGGAACAAAGCACGCCTAATTGCTCAGGGCTATTCACAAATTGAAGGTATAAACTTTGATGAGACGTTCGCCCCAGTAGCTCGTCTCAAGTCAATTCGTATTTTGTTCGCCATTGCTTGTCATTTCAAAATTAAACTTTTTCAAATGGACGTTAAGAGTGCATTTTTAAATGGTTTTCTAAATGAGGAAGTTTATGTGGCTCAACCGAAAGGTTTCATTGACCATAAACTACCTAACCATGTTTTTCAATTGAAAAATGCTCTTTACGGTCTAAAACAAGCACCACGAGCATGGTACGAAAGGTTGACAAAGCACCTTTTGGAAAAGGGCTACACTCGAGGGGGAGCGGATTGGACTGTCTTTGTCACGCCCCGAATCCGCCAATTTGTACGGTTCGGGCGCGCTAACAGACCCGCCAATCGGGCATGACCTTTCAAGACCCGAAAGGAACGGTTTATTCCAACCATCACAGTTTAGTGTAGCGGAAGAGTAATCAATCAGAGTACTAAACTATGAATTTAAAAACTTCCATTCATCCAAATGAACAGTTAGAAGAAAATGAAAGTACAATACTTGAGCGAAAAATAAAACTTTACTTATGTTACAACTCTCTTTAACATACAACTACTATATAAAAATTACAACAACTTTTTTTTTTCCAAATGAAACTTAAAACATTAAAGTTTACATCGTTCCTCACATACAAGTTTCGCTCAAGAAATAAAAACTCCAAAATGGTGCTGGCGACTCTAGACTGCTAGGTCGCTACTCTGCTGGGCCCTTGCCCCTGTCGCGTGCCTCGCTCGATGTACCTGGAAAAATGGTCACCCAAGGGTGTGAGAACTACTTAAAGTTCCCAGTGGGTTCAACCACCGAGAAAGAATGTTCTACACCACTTGGTCCAATGGAAGCAAGATAGCAAGATAATCTATGCTAAAAATAACTGCAGATGCCAACTAACATGATCATAACATGTATGAATAACTCTACACTATTTGTGTATGCTCCTTGTCTCATTGCTACCAAAACTGGCCACTCTGGCTACTACCCGAAAGCTCGGCCACTATGCCGCTATAAAAGGGGTTACGCTAATCGGCCACATAGGCCACTCTATATTCTCTTTTCTTTTCATTTAGCTTTTAACTCTTTACTTGCTTTTCACTTGGGAAGCTGAGTCTTGCTCACACACTTCCCCTTGGGAGTGAAATATGCTCAACCCTCCCGATGGCAACTTGCCTTTAATTCTATAATTCACTCGGGAGTGACATATGCTCAACCCTCCCATTAGCCATTTAAGCTTTCTTTTACAGCTTATGTGGTGGCCCAGTTTCCCATGCAGCTTTTCTGGTGAATCCCTTGTTTAGAACACCTATTGTTGGTGTGTCTGGCCCATTGTGCGTCAAGGAGATGCTACAGATGGACCCTGTGAGATATCTAAAGCTGTGTTGGCCTTCGGCTGTGTTTGCCGAAATTTAGAAAAGGATTTTGGCCAAATAGAGGTTGGATATGGATTCAGCGCGGAAAAACGCTTGAAAACGGCTATTTGCTTGTTAAATTCTGAGTCCGGATGCCCAAAAACGGACTCCCGGAAGTTTACGGTGAATTTCGGTGCATGGGAGGGGCCGTGGACCGCCGGTTGCCACGTGGCAGCCCATGATTGGCCGGTCTGCAGCGCGCGGTCCACAGAGGGCCGCGGCTGGGTGCACGGACCCGGCGCATGACACGTGGCGCCGCCTGATTGGCAGGCCTTTGGTGCGCGGTCCACGGAATTCGGACCGGCTGGTGCATTGTTTTGAGCGCCGGTGCAGGATTACTGTGCGGGACCCACGTTTCGGCCTCCGATTGGCGGGCGCTGGGGGATCGGTCCACGGAGTTCCCCGCGCGGGTGCATAGACCCGGCGCAGGGACACTTGGCGGCAGCTGAGTGGCGGGCTCAGTTCGCGCGGTGCACGGGGTGCGTGGGGACCCGCCTCGGGACAGAGGGCGCACAGGGGGGCGCTGACGCGGCTGTCGGCCGCACTCGAGTGCGCCACGCGTCGCAACGCGAGTGGTCGCCGTACTCGAGTGCGCCACGCGTCGGCACGCGGTTGGTGGTCCGCACCTACCCCGCTGACCGCGGGAGGGCCACGTGGCGCGCAGCGAAGACCCCCGCACCGCTGTTTCCTGTTATGGGGTGACGTGGCGTCACCAGGAACTTTCGGGCGCGTCGGACGGGATTGGTCCGACCGGATTTTCGGGCGCAATGCGCCCGGAAACTGCGCCCGAAAACCCGGCCCACTCAGCCTTTGGGCTGTGCCTATAAATAGGCTTCCTGGGCCCTTTTGCTCACTTTTTCCTCTCCTTTTCACTGTGAGGTCTTCAGAGAAGTTCTTCCCCTCGCAGAGCTCCATCCATCTGCAGATTTTGGGACTTTCTGGGGGCACGCTTTTCGAGATTCTCATTTTCTTGGCGCGGCGCGACGCTCGTTCTTCGGTGTTTCTTCCGTCGCTCTTCGGTGTACGAGCTCTCCGGACCTACTCCGACCATCTTTTCGAGCGATTTCTTCGCCGCTGGATTCGTGACAGGTGAGGCTACGATTTTGGGTTTCACGGACATTTTCAGATTTCGCGTTTTTCGAGGTGTTTTCTCGTGCTCATTGGGACCCTTTTTCTGTGAGCTTTTGGTGAGGACAGCGGCTTCCTTTGAGGATATCTTCGCGCACAGATCTCGGATCAGGACGTGCTTATAGACTTTTTTCATCTACTCGACGCAAGGATCATCGTGGTATTTTTTTTGGAATTTTATGAGATCTTCCCGGAGGTATATATTTTCCTTTTCATCTGTGCAAGATTTTACAGTTATGTGGTTGTATGTTTTCGCGCGCCCGTGTTGTGGAATTTATATCTTGGCCTACGGAACTCCGATTTGGGCGTGCAGGTACTTGTTTCGAAGCTATCGACGCGAGGAACGCCGGGATATTTTTATTGGAATTTACTGAGCACTATCTACAGGTGAAATTTCAGCATCTTTACAGCTGAAATCCAGCATGTGATATTTGGACAGATTTTTGGAGATTTGTGTATAACTGTAGCCTATGTTGTACCCAGGTGGGATTTTGGACTGTATTGAGCGTACTGGACAGTGAGTTGCTGTGGTTTTGGTATTATCAGCTGTAGGACTTGGACAGATCAGCGCATCAGGTGGGTGACCTCTTTTTCAAGATCAGCGGACTGTGTACTAATTCTAGCTTTAGGGACTTGCATATTTTAATGTTTGATGTCCAGCATGCTAGAATGTGTGAATTGATATTCCTGTTGTAGTTTGATGATCATGTGATTATTTTCTCCCCTAAGCTGTTGATTATTATTATCTTGCTCCCTACAAGCTGTTAATTATTGTTTATCTTGGAACTTGACCTAGCACCACTGCCATATGATGCATGTTCAGCCAGACTGTAGAAAACCTCAACTTGGGCTAGGTTTTTATTGCTCTAGACATTCCCACTGCACTATTCTTTTATCACTCTGGACTTAGAGTTTTACTCGCCCAAGTAGTGGGCCGAGAGGTCGGATTATTGTGGGATGCATTTACACTCGTGTCTGGGGACCGAGTGGAGTTGTTAGCAGTCTGTAGACCAGATTTCTTTGGGAGAGTGACTTTGGTGTTAGATCTGGGATCTTGGGAGCCATTTGAGTGATAGTGGGTCTCGGCTGTGCAGTTTTCCAGCCTGTGAGTGAGACAGTGTTCCTTTGGTTACAGCCGATCTTGTTGATCGAGGATTTGGATTATAGCCTGCATGAGCCACATTTGAGCTCGACAGAGATACGCGGATACTTTCCTCGGTGGGGTCGCTCCCCTCGAGAGCCACTCCGGAGTTGGGCCTGTTCTTCTATCGCGACTTGTCGACGCAGTGTTCCCTCTGGCTGGGCCAGTTAGTGGCAGTCACGGACACAGTCCCTCTGGCTGGGCCAGTTAGTGGCAGTCACGGACGCCCTACGTAAGTCCGGTCCCCCGGGACGTGACGGCAGTAGGTAGGCGCAGGTTTGACTGGACCCTATGCGGCAGTCAGTTTAGATTGGGTGATTTGAGTCGAGAGCTAGTTGTAGCATCATGTTCTTTCTGTTCCACTATTGAGCATCTAGATAGAGGCATAGTAGCTGTAGAGTTTACTTTACCAGTTTTTCCCTTTCCGCACTGCATTGTTACTTTTGCCTCTAGTAGACTTAGTGGGCAGACCGTCGGGCTTGTTGGCGGCACCCACTGAGAACTACTTGGGACGTAGTTCTCACACCCGTCGTGGTGTCTTTTCCCCAGGGACTTCTTCTTCTGCTCCAGTTCCTGCCGCACCTGTTGCTGACCCGACTGATCGAGGTAAGGGAGTCGCGAGATAGATCCCTACCAGTGTCGCCTGAGAGTAGATGTACCTCCCTACTTTTGAGAGTTCTTGTCGAGTGACTTGTAGTGAGGATTGAGTTGTACTCTTCTTATTTTGAGAGATATCTGTATTTGGGTGAGGACTCTGGTTGTATATTTTGTGAGAGTTGTTTTTATTTTATCCAGCTTTTACTTTTCAGCTCTGATATCTGTTTAGTATAGATCTTTTTGCAGGTTAGTCGCTACGTCTATACGGGGCTTCCCGTATGGGCGGCGGATCTGTTGGCGAGCCCGGGTCGCAGTTTCGACCCGGGGCGTGACAGATTAGAGTGGTATCAGAGCCTAGGTGTAGGTCATTGAGGACTTAGGAACCCTAGGCTTATGGTTGGACCCTAGGATGACTTACGTGAGAGACGTAACTTTTTAGCGAGAGTCTGGATTGGGGTCTTTAACTCTCCCAGTGGATGGGATGAGTGATCGACATGTCTTCCTTCGGTGGCAACTATGTTGGCTGCAGACAACATAGTGCTACGGGAAGGGCGACATGCCATTGACTTTCGCTGGATTGGGTCGTGTTTTGTTTGGGGGTTCTGACTGTTCTTCTGGTTCCCCGCAGGTGAGTGATGCCTCCGCGACGCCGGATGTCGACGCGCTCGCAGCCTTCTTCTTCTGTGCCCGAGCAGGAGGACTCGGGACAGGGACATCAGGGTGAGGTGCAGGAGCTTCGTGCCCAGTTGGCACAGATGTCTGAGGCTGTTCAGCGCCAGGAGGAGTCCTCGCCAGGAGGAGGCCTCGCAGCGCCAGGAGGAGACCTCTCAGCGTCAGGAGGAGACCTTGCGACGCCAGGAGGAGGCCTCGCATCGCCAGGAGGAGGCTTCCCGACGCCAGGAGGAGGCCTTGGGTCGGATGATGCTTATGTTAGAGCAGAGATCACAGCCTGTGGTAGCACCCCCTGAGAGTTCGCCTGTGCCCTCTTCGCCAGCTGCAGCGCCCCCTGTGATTCCGTCAGCACCGGCAGTTCCTGTCGAGCCGGTTTCGTGCAGACCACCGTCTGGGCCGACGGGACCTTTTACTTCTTCTGAGCAGAGTACAGCGGTGGATTTGTTGATGAGGTTCCGCCGGTTCGATCCACCCCGTTTCTCTGGTCTGGGTGCTGAGCCGTGGGAGGCCGAGACTTGGGTTACGGCCATGGAGCGTCACTTTGAGAGTTTGTTTGTTGAGGATCGGTTTCGGGTCTTCTTGGCAGCGCATTATCTGGAGGGCAACGCCGAGGCTTGGTGGCGGCGTGTGCGACCCGCTGGTCCGCCAGGGACGCAGCTTCTTCCTTGGGCGGAGTTCCGCAGTCTTCTTTTGGGGGCCTTCTTTCCTGAGAGTGTACGGCAGAGATTAGAGGAGCAGCTGAGGAATCTCCGCCAGGGAGATCGGCCCGTGCATGCATACATAGCCGAATTCAATCAGCTGTTGGCTAGTATGCCTCACGTGGCCAGGGACGAGTCTCACCGGATCTACATGTTTGAGCGGGGGCTGCGCCGGGACATTTATCAGCTTGTTCGCTCCCGCAGATTGCAGACTTTGGAGGCCTCGATGGAGCAGGCGCTATATGTTGAGTCTGGAGAGGCAGTTATGGCAGAGGTGGCTCCAGCCCCCGTAGTGATTCCTGGGGCGAAGCGCCCGGCGCCGGTGGATGAGGGGCAGTCGAGTAGGCAGGGACCCCCGAGACCCCCACGATTCCATCCTCAGGGTCGTGGACAGCAGGGGCGCCAGAGATCGGGATCATCTCGTCAGTCTTCGCAGCAGCGTCGACCACCTCGACCCCAGCAGTCATCTCAGCAGCAGCAGACTTCGCGGCAGTCCCGGCAGGATCGTTGTATCTTTTGTGGAGGGCCGCACTTACCGATGCATTGTCAGCAGAGGCACGGCCGTTGCTACCGTTGTGGGCAGGCCGGTCACATTCAGAGCTCATGCCCCAGAGCAGGTTCTCCGGCTTCTTCCACCGCTTCTGCACCTCCTCTTCCTCAGCAGACGGCAGGGCCTTCTGTGGCCTATGGTAGGCCTGATCATCCTCCATCCTCCTCGCGGCAGCCAGATCGACGACCACCAGCACAGAGCGGGCGTGTCTATGCCGCCCAGTTTGAGGATGCTTCTGCCGCAGATCACGTCGTCGCAGGTATTATTTTGATTTCTGCAGTTCATACCCGAGCACTTTTTGATACTGGCGCATCGCACTCATGCATTAGTAGAGCATTTGCATCCCTACATGGCATAGAGGTAGTTTCTTTATCGCATGCATTAGAGGTTCAGATCCCAGGCCATGTCTTGCATGTCGAGGAGTGTTGTAGGGATTGCCCTGTACAGTTGGGACCCTGGGTCCTGCCGGCAGACTTGCTCGTCTTGCGGCAGCTCCAGGATTTCGACGTGGTACTTGGCATGGATTGGTTAGCTCGGTATTTTGCCACCATTGACTGCAGAGAGAGGACGGTGACCCTCCGCGAGCCTGGACAGGAGGAGTTCGTTTACAGAGGCTGCCAGAGTACTTTATTTGCCATGACTATTTCTTCGGCGAGAGCCCGGCGGATGATGAGTAGGGGTTGTACCGCCTTCCTGGCGACGATTGTAGAGGTGCCTACGGCGGCACTGGGACTCGAGGATATCCCTATTGTCCGCGAGTTCCCAGATGTGTTTCCCTCAGAGTTGTCGACCATGCCGCCGGAGAGGGAGATTGAGTTTGTGATTGATGTGGTTCCAGGAACCGCACCAATCTCAAAGGCGCCTTATAGGATGGCACCTGCTGAGCTGAGAGAGCTGAAAGCTCAGCTGCAGGATTTGATGGATGTGGGCTTTGTGAGGCCCAGTGTATCTCCGTGGGGAGCGCCAGTTTTATTTGTGAAGAAGAAGGATGGGTCGCTTCGATTATGTGTGGACTACAGAGAGCTGAATAAAGTGACCATCCGGAACAAGTACCCCCTTCCACGGATTGATGATCTGTTTGATCAGTTGCAGGGAGCGTCTGTGTTCTCCAAGATTGATCTCCAGTCAGGTTACCACCAGCTGAGGGTGAGGGCCGAGGACATTCCCAAGACGGCTTTTAGATCCCGGTACGGGCATTATGAGTTTACAGTTATGCCTTTTGGATTAACTAATGCCCCTGCTGCATTCATGGATTTAATGAACCGGGTATTTCAGCCGTACTTGGATCGGTTTGTCGTTGTGTTTATTGACGACATTCTGATTTACTCCCGGAGTGATTTGGAGCATGAGGAGCACTTGAGGATAGTGCTGCAGCTTCTGCGAGAGAAGAAGCTGTATGCCAAGTTTAAAAAGTGCGAATTTTGGCTCCGGGAGGTTGCTTTTCTAGGCCACGTTGTATCAGCCGCAGGAGTGGCAGTGGACCCGACGAAGATTGATGCTGTTCGGGATTGGCCTAGACCGACGACGGTTACTGAGGTCCGTAGCTTTTTGGGTTTAGCCGGTTACTACCGTCGCTTTGTAGAGGGCTTTGCGAAGCTCTCTACTCCCCTGACCAGTTTGACCAGAAAGGGGATAAAGTTTGTTTGGACTGAGCGGTGCCAGGAGAGCTTTGAGGAGCTGAAGAGGAGATTGATCTCGGCACCAGTTTTAGCACTTCCAGTGATGGGCGATGGATTTGTGATCTACAGTGACGCCTCTCACAGCGGCTTGGGATGTGTTCTGATGCAGCATGGTAGGGTAATTGCTTATGCTTCACGGCAATTAAAGGATTATGAGAAGAATTACCCTACTCATGATTTGGAGCTTGCAGCCGTGGTGTTTGCGCTGAAGTTGTGGCGGCATTACCTCTATGGGGAGCATTGTGAGATTTACACTGATCATAAGAGCTTGAAGTACCTGTTCACACAAAAGGAGCTGAATTTGAGGCAACGCCGGTGGTTGGAGTTGCTAAAGGACTATGATGTGAGTATTCTTTATCACCCCGGCAAGGCCAATGTAGTGGCAGATGCTTTGAGTAGGAGGTCAGCGCAGAGCTTGAGCATGTTGATCACCCAGCAGGCACCGCTTGTGGAGCAGATGAGGCGCTTACAGATTGAGGTTGTATCCCCTGGGGTCTCTGCTAGACTCATGTCTATGGTCTTGCAGCCCACTCTGTTGGAGAGGATTAGAGAGACACAGAGTGAGGACCCCCACTTGACTCGGATTAGATCGCAGATTCAGGCTGATCAGTTAGGGGATTTTGTAGTGGATAGCTCGGGAGTACTGCGGTACAGGGACCGAGTGTGTGTGCCTATGGACACTGAGCTCAGAGATCAGATTTTGAGGGAGGCCCATTATACACCTTATACCATTCATCCTGGTGGTACTAAGATGTATAAGGACCTCAAGGCACATTTTTGGTGGCCCGGAATGAAGCGGGATATTGGAAGATTCGTGGCTCATTGTTTAACTTGCCAGCAAGTGAAGGCAGAGCATCGCGTTCCAGCTGGCAAGTTGCAGAGTCTTCCAATTCCCGAGTGGAAGTGGGACCACATCACCATGGATTTCGTCACTGGACTGCCGTGGGCGCAGAGTGGGGCCGATGCGATTTGGGTTATCGTGGATAGACTCACCAAGTCTGCACACTTTTTGCCTATACAGATGACGTTGCCCGAGCTCGCGCAGTTATACTTGGATGAGATAGTGAGACTGCACGGCATACCCACCTCGATTGTATCAGATAGGGACCCGAGGTTCGTTTCACACTTCTGGGGGAGTCTTCAGTCAGCCTTGGGGACCCGGCTCCGTTTTAGCACAGCATTCCACCCACAGACCGATGGACAGTCTGAGCGCACCATACAGACCCTTGAGGACATGTTGAGAGCGTGCGTTATGGATTTTGGAGGAGGGTGGTACCGGCACTTAGCTTTGGTTGAGTTTGCGTACAACAACAGCTATCAAGCGAGCATCCAGATGGCTCCGTTTGAGGCGTTGTATGGACGCAAGTGTCGGTCACCCCTGTATTGGAGTGACGTGGGTGAGAGGAGGACTTTGGGACCGGACTTACTGCTGGAGGCAGAGGAGAAAGTCAGATTGGTTCGCCGACATCTTTGAGACAGCCAGTCGCCAGAGGAGCTATGCTGATCGGCGGCGAGACCTAGAGTTTCAGATTGGTGATCATGTCTTTTTGAAGGTCTCGCCTTCGAAAGGGGTCAGGAGATTTGGAGTTCGGGGAAAGCTCAGTCCCCGCTTTATTGGACCCTTTGAGGTACTTGAGAGGATTGGCCCAGTGGCCTATAGAGTTGCTCTTCCACCTCGCCTGGCCGGAGTTCACGACGTCTTCCACGTCTCAGCTTTGAGGAGATATGTTTTCGACCCCTCGCACGTGATCGACTTCACTTCTTTGGAGATCGCTGAGGATCTTGGCTACGAGGAGCGCCCGTTGCGAATTCTCGCTCGATGAGGTGAGAGAATTGCGCAACCGGCCCATACCTTATGTGAAGGTTTTGTGGAGCAATCACGAGGAGCGGGAGGCTACTTGGGAGCTGGAGACTTGCGGGATACCTATCCCTTCCTGTTCGATACTTCTGTTTGAGGTACGCCTGTTTGTTTCTTGTTTCGGGGACGAAACTCCCTTTTAGTGGGGGAGGATGTGGTGGCCCAGTTTCCCATGCAGCTTTTCTGGTGAATCCCTTGTTTAGAACACCTATTGTTGGTGTGTCTGGCCCATTGTGCGTCAAGGAGATGCTACAGATGGACCCTGTGAGATATCTACAGCTGTGTTGGCCTTCGGCTGTGTTTGCCGAAATTTAGAAAAGGATTTTGGCCAAACAGAGGTTGGATATGGATTCAGCGCGGAAAAACGCTTGAAAACGGCTATTTGCTTGTTAAATTCTGAGTCCGGATGCCCAAAAACGGACTCCCGGAAGTTTACGGTGAATTTCGGTGCATGGGAGGGGCCGTGGACCGCCGGCTGCCACGTGGCAGCCCATGATTGGCCGGTCTGCAGCGCGCGGTCCACAGAGGGCCGCGGCTGGGTGCACGGACCCGGCGCATGACACGTGGCGCCGCCTGATTGGCAGGCCTTTGGTGCGCGGTCCACGGAATTCGGACCGGCTGGTGCATTGTTTGAGCGCCGGTGCAGGATTACTGTGCGGGACCCACGTTTCGGCCTCCGATTGGCGGGCGCTGGGGGATCGGTCCACGGAGTTCCCCGCGCGGGTGCATAGACCCGGCGCAGGGACACGTGGCGGCAGCTGAGTGGCGGGCTCAGTTCGCGCGGTGCACGGGGTGCGTGGGGACCCGCCTCGGGACAGAGGGCGCACAGGGGGGCGCTGACGCGGCTGTCGGCCGCACTCGAGTGCGCCACGCGTCGCAACGCGAGTGGTCGCCGTACTCGAGTGCGCCACGCGTCGGCACGCGGTTGGTGGTCCGCACCTACCCCGCTGACCGCGGGAGGGCCACGTGGCGCGCAGCGAAGACCCCCGCACCGCTGTTTCCTGTTATGGGGTGACGTGGCGTCACCAGGAACTTTCGGGCGCGTCGGACGGGATTGGTCCGACCGGATTTTCGGGCGCAATGCGCCCGGAAACTGCGCCCGAAAACCCGGCCCACTCAGCCTTTGGGCTGTGCCTATAAATAGGCTTCCTGGGCCCTTTTGCTCACTTTTTCCTCTCCTTTTCACTGTGAGGTCTTCAGAGAAGTTCTTCCCCTCGCAGAGCTCCATCCATCTGCAGATTTTGGGACTTTCTGGGGGCACGCTTTTCGAGGTTCTCATTTTCTTGGCGCGGCGCGACGCTCGTTCTTCGGTGTTTCTTCCGTCGCTCTTCGGTGTACGAGCTCCCCCGACCTACTCCGACCATCTTTTCGTGCGATTTCTTCGCCGCTGGATTCGTGACAGGTGAGGCTACGATTTTGGGTTTCACAAACATTTTCAGATTTCGCATTTTTCGAGGTGTTTTCTCGTGCTCATTGGGACCCTTTTTCTGTGAGCTTTTGGTGAGGACAGCGGCTTCCTTCGAGGATATCTTCGCGCACAGATCTCGGATCAGGACGTGCTTATAGACTTTTTTCATCTACTCGACGCAAGGATCATCGTGGTATTTTTTTTGGAATTTTATGAGATCTTCCCGGAGGTATATATTTTCCTTTTCATCTGTGCAAGATTTTACAGTTATGTGGTTGTATGTTTTCGCGCGCCCGTGTTGTGGAATTTATATCTTGGCCTACGGAACTCCGATTTGGGCGTGCAGGTACTTGTTTCGAAGCTAACGACGCGAGGAACGCCAGGATATTTTTATTGGAATTTACTGAGCACTATCTACAGGTGAAATTTCAGCATCTTTACAGCTGAAATCCAGCATGTGATATTTGGACAGATTTTTGGAGATTTGTGTATAACTGTAGCCTATGTTGTACCCAGGTGGGATTTTGGATTGTATTGAGCGTACTGGACAGTGAGTTGCTGTGGTTTTGGTATTTTCAGCTGTAAGATTTGGACAGATCAGCGCATCAGGTGGGTGACCTCTTTTTCAAGATCAGCGGACTGTGTACTAATTCTAGCTTTAGGGACTTGCATATTTTAATGTTTGATGTCCAGCATGCTAGAATGTGTGAATTGATATTCCTGTTGTGGTTTGATGATCATGTGATTATCTTCTCCCCTAAACTGTTGATTATTATTATCTTGCTCCCTACAAGCTGTTAATTATTGTTTATCTTGGAACTTGACCTAGCACCACTGCCATATGATGCATGTTCAGCCAGACTGTAGAAAACCTCAACTTGGGCTAGGTTTTTATTGCTCTAGACATTCCCACTGCACTATTCTTTTATCACTCTGGACTTAGAGTTTTACTCGCCCAAGTAGTGGGCCGAGAGGTCGGATTATTGTGGGATGCATTTACACTCGTGTCTGGTGACCGAGTGGAGTTGTTAGCAGTCTGTAGACCAGATTTCTTTGGGAGAGTGACTTTGGTGTTAGATCTGGGATCTTGGGAGCCATTTGAGTGATAGTGGGTCTCGGCTGTGCAGTTTTCCAGCCTGTGGGTGAGACAGTGTTCCTTTGGTTACAGCCGATCTTGTTGATCGAGGATTTGGATTATAGCCTGCATGAGCCACATTTGAGCTCGACAGAGATACGCGGATACTTTCCTCGGTGGGGTCGCTCCCCTCGAGAGCCACTCCGGAGTTGGGCCTGTTCTTCTATCGCGACTTGTCGACGCAGTGTTCCCTCTGGCTGGGCCAGTTAGTGGCAGTCATGGACACAGTCCCTCTGGCTGGGCCAGTTAGTGGCAGTCACGGACGCCCTACGTAAGTCCGGTCCCCCGGGACGTGACGGCAGTAGGTTGGCGCAGGTTTGACTGGACCCTATGGGCAGTCAGTTTAGATTGGGTGATATGAGTCGAGAGCTAGTTGTAGCATCATGTTCTTTCTGTTCCACTATTGAGCATCTAGATAGAGGCATAGTAGCTGTAGAGTTTACTTTACCAGTTTTTCCCTTTCCGCACTGCATTGTTACTTTTGCCTCTAGTAGACTTAGTGGGCAGACCGTCGGGCTTGTTGGCGGCACCCACTGAGAACTACTTGGGACGTAGTTCTCACACCCGTCGTGGTGTCTTTTCCCCAGGGACTTCTTCTTCTGCTCCAGTTCCTGCCGCACCTTTTGCTGACCCGACTGATCGAGGTAAGGGAGTCGCGAGATAGATCCCTACCAGTGTCGCCTGAGAGTAGATGTACCTCCCTACTTTTGAGACTTCATGTCGAGTGACTTTGTAGTGAGGATTGAGTTGTACTCTTCTTTTTTTGAGAGATATCTGTATTTGGGTGAGGACTCTGGTTGTATATTTTGTGAGAGTTGTTTTTATTTTATCCAGCTTTTACCTTTTAGCTCTGATATCTGTTTAGTATAGCTCTTTTTGCAGGTTAGTCGCTACGTCTATGCGGGGCTTCTCGTATGGGCGGCGGATCTGTTGGCGAGCCCGGGTCGCAGTTTCGACCCGGGGCGTGACAGCTTACATTTACCGGGTCCGAGGGTTCCAAAAGACGGATGCCTACAACCCCAATCAAACAAGAACAGGTTGTAGCACCGCCTCCCGTAGTGCTCGGCCCAATGTACTTTATTTTTCCTTTTTACCTTTCTTTAAGCATTATCTTCTTTTGTTTCAATTAAGCCTTTAGCTTCTTTGCTCTTTAAGCATTTTCTTTACACTTTGGTTTCAGATGAGTTTAAAGCACCTTGGCACTCATCTACCCGGGAGTGACATATGCTCAACCCTCCCGTTAGCATTTGTGCCTCAATGCTTTTTCTTTTACTTTTCTCTTTTATCCTAAGTTCTTTACTCTAGGATAGCTTGGGTGTCTCGAACACTAATTTAGATTTGAACTTCTTGTTCATTTGCATTACATTATGTCTTGTCACTTGGCAATTTCTTTAGCTTCTTAGCCCATTTTATACTTTTCTTTACTTATTATCAATTTACAACCTTATGTCGTAATTACCCTCAAGGTTACACTATGTCATAAGGACACTAGTTACATTCAATTTCAATTGACTTAGAGTTTATTAACTCTATTTCCCATTTTTCACCTTAGCTTAAGGTTTAATAACTCTAATTCCATCCCCTTTTGCTTAGAGTTTATCATCTCTAATTATATTTTTCCTTTAGCTTAGAGTACCCTTGACTCTATGTTTGCTCTTCTCCACATAACCTAGAGTACATTTGACTCTACGTTGAACACTCTATAATCCACCTTAGGTTATTCCCTAAGACGATGTCACTCGTTCATCTAGGTTTAAATCCTAGGTTATCATGCCACTCGTTAAAACCTTAATCTAGGTTTTCTCCTAGTTTTGCATCTATTCACTTGTCCTTGTTTTCTTCTAGATCTTACAACCATCATGCATTTCTCTTATACTTTTACATGATTCTTAGGGTTATACCCTAACATGATCATTCTCATATTTATCCTTTACTATTTATACTAATGCAAATTTAACCTACAATAGGTTTAATATAATTGCTTTTAGGGCTAAACCCTAATCATTCTCATTCTTGATCCTAACACCCTACATGCTTACTAGCATGCTTCTAGGTCAGAAAATCAAAGGACAAAGGAGAGAGATCACCCATTTTCGGAAGAATCCCCCACCTCGATGTTTCGCGTTGTTTTTGAAGGAGGCCAAAATTTGCTCTCTTGATCTCCAAGGTCTCCCTAAAATGAAAGGAAAATCATGAAGCAATTACTTTCCATGATTCACTAATTCCATAAAAATTATAAAAGAGAACCTTAGGTTCCATCTTATTTCTTTCTATAGGTTCATTTTGACCAATAAAGAAATAGAGTTGTAAAAGTCCCTTCTTAACATACTCTTGTAATAGGGATATTTTGACCTCATTGATATTTTGATCTTCAAAAAGAGAACCCTAAATATGATATAACCATGAAGGAAATTATCTCCTTGCCATTTTAAATCCCATGAGAGTTGCATAAAGAGAAACTCTATATTTTCCTATGTCTTCCATGTGAAGAGAAGTTTTGATCTCTTTAACTTAGTGGAAAAACCTATCAATGTGGGAAAAGCTTCATTGTGGTGTTTTTCCACACTTTTGGACCCGAAAAGAGCTTACAAAATGAATCCCCAAATCATTCTACTTATCTCTTTTGATTTCTCTTGCTCAAAAGAGAAGAGAAAAAGAAGTTGGAGCTTCTCTTCGAAAGGCTCCAAAGGGTTCACAAAAAGGTTTACTAGAAAACCTTTAAGTAGAGAAAGCCTAGTTTAAATTAATTTTTTATCTCTTTTGAATCCAAAGAGACCATAGAAATTTAGATTCTAGGATTTTCTACTCACCGCTTTTGAGAGTTCTATGACCAAAAGAGGAGATGGAATGGAGCTTGAGCTTCACTTGGAACTTCCCAAGATGTCCCCTTCAAGTTTCTAAAGCTCCAAGATGTAACATCCCACAGCCAAGAGAAATGGCTTTGTTGTTGCAGTTGCTTACTACTTCTCTTCTTTCTTTCTTTCTTTCTTTCCTTCTTTCCTTCTTGCGGGTCCTGGAGCAAACCGAGAGGAAGAGAAAGAGAGAGAGATGAGGTGGGTTTCAAATGAAAGGAGAGAGAGAAGAGGCCCCTGCTATGAAGTCAAGGGAGTGGGTATAATTAAGAGGGAGAGAGAGGAAATTAAATTCCTGCAAGTGGGTAGTTGGGAGAAAAGGTGATTTTACCAAAATGCCCCAACTTACACAAGAAATTCCCAAAACTGCCCTCAATTCTGCAGTTTTGCACCTGCAGTGAGCAAATTCGGATATCCCTCTTTCACTGCATTTTACCGTCAACTGGGAAGTCAAAACTGAAAATTTTCTTCTCCCCTTTATTCTACAAATTTTTCTTAAACTCTTCGCAATTTCTTTTAAATTTTTGGGCTAATCTAAGCCCTCGAAAGAGAGCCCCGAAATAGCTTCGCGATCAACTGAACTGTTAAAAACTGCAGTTTCAGAATTCACGAATCATTTTTCTTCGCTTCGTTCTCCTATTTTCCTCCAATTGCTCACCTCGGAATTTCACTCCTTTTATTCAGGAAACTTTTGTGAGACACTCCACAATTTCTTTTGAATTTTTTGATTACTCTACGGCTTCGAAACAGGGCTCCGAAAAAGCTTCGTGATAAACTGCATCAGCAAAAACTGCAGTTTCAGAATTCTCGAAGCATTTTGTTTCGCTTCGTTCTCCTATTTTCCTTTAATCGCTCACCTCGGCACTTGACCCCTTTTAATTAAGTAAATTTTTCTAGGACACTCCACGATTTTTGTTTAAATTTTTGACTACTCTTAAGTCTTCGAAACAGGTCTCCGAAAAAGCTTCACGATCAACTGCGCTGTTAAAACTGCAGTTTCAGAATTCACGAAGCATTTTTCTTCGCTTCGTTCTCCTACTTTCCTCTAATTGCTCACCTCGGAATTTCAACCCCTTTAATTAGGAAACTTTTCTCAGACACCCCGCGATTTCTTTTGAATTTTTTGATTACTCTAACTCTTCGAAACAGGGCTCCGAAAAAGCTTCGTGATCACAAAATTCAGAATCTCTGAATTTTCGCTAAGTCCTTGGGGTTCAAGTCACTTTTCGACCCGATACCCTTCGCGTCGGCCCGAAACGCACCGAACTCGACTGTAATCATATTTAAAATATGTTACAAGTCCTTTCGCCACATTTCGCCATTTTACGAATTCGGCGAACGAGGACTTAAGTTTTGCAAATTTGAAGCTTCAACTCTCAACTACAACTCACTTTTCGACTCAACGGCTTTTGCGTCTATTCGGAATACTTTCAACCCAGTTGTAATTACATTTGAAATGTGTTACAAGTAATTTTGCTGAGTTTCGCCTTTTTGCGGAAATCGTCAAACAAGGACTTAAGCTTCACAATTGAAGCTTCAAATTCTCAACTCCAACTCACTTTTCGATTCGATGACTTTTGCATCGATTCGAAATGCTTCCAACTCACTTGTAATTACATTTGAAATGTGTTACAAGTATTTTTACTGAGTTTCGCCTTTTCGCGAAAATCGCCAAATAAGGACTTAAGCTTCACAATTGAAGCTTCAAATTCTCAACTCCAACTCACTTTTCAACTCAACGGCTTTTGCGTCGATTTGAAATGCTTTTAACCCACTTGTAATTACATTTGTAATGTGTTACAAGTATTTTTACCGAATTTTGCTATTTTGCAGAAATCGGTGCACTACATTCTCCCCTCCTTTAGGAGTTTCGTCCGCGAAACGAAAACCCCCGTACTTAGGATTCATTTCTCGAATAAACGAGGACAGTGCTCCCGCCAAGCCTGGGTAATGCCACTTAATAGGCCACCGAGCCAACCCGCTCCAATACTCCATAACGACTAAGAAAAACGGGAGTTTAACTTTCCCCGTATCCGCAACCTGCTCGAGTGGAGGGCAAAACCATCCACACTCTTAATCATTCTACACGCTGCTAGCGCTCTAACCCACGAGCTCTTAATCCACCCGCACACTTTGGGTTACTAAAGGGTCCACAGAACCTAGTCCATCATGAGCCTATAGCCCAACTTTCAACTCAATATCGAGTAACGACCCTCATCAGCACGCATACCCAATCACTCTTCGGTTAGATCCGCACTTAGGATTACCGCACCACGCTCCAACTAGGGGTATCAACGTCTTGATCATCGCCAGCCCTAAGGCCAGACCGCGTCCACACACTCGGTGTACTAAAGGCCTCAAAACTCACATGTGGCTTTCCACATTCTTAGGTCATCGCTCGGACTACCGCCCCGACCAAATTTCTATCATGCCCCGCCCTCAGGCCTCGGGCTGCTGTCTCTCACAGCCGACTGTGCCTGCCCACAGGGCTACAGGCCCACAGTCCACATATAAGGTCCAGGCACGGGTCGTCCCCAGCGAATCCACTAATCGTCGCCACGCGACTACAACGCTCACTAAGCAAAAACCTACTCGCTAGTCATCAATCTACGACCCGTACTCTCTATCGACTCTGGCCACACTTAGCAAAAGCTAAGGTGCCACCAAAACAGCTCACCCTGGCTGAACGGCACATGTGCTTCATGAGCACCCAAACGGATTGGGCATCCCACGCCCCCACGCTAACTCGCAAAATCCTTAGTGTTAAGCAATTTGCCTAAACACCCCCTTATGGTTCATGTGCACTCCCCTCAACCGGGGCTGAGGCACCACAACGATAATCCTCCAAACCTGACGATCGACACGTAACTTTACGGTGGCAACCTTTTGCCGTTACACCAATCCATTGGACCGGTGGCCCAAAATCTTAGGACACAACAACTTGGCTTTCGCAACACAGCGATCACCATCGTCTCGTGAGTCGGTCTTTCACCGAGTCATCACCGAACCTAATCGGTCGCACTTTGCCAGCAGACAAGTTGACACTTTCTCGCACACAATTGCAACGACTAGTCTAACCACGATACAATGCTCATAATAGTTACACCTTATGCAATTGCATTAAATAATTCATACCTGTCACGACGTCGTCGTCTACGGCTGGCTCCTCCTCCATCACCCATGTGGCGAAAGCCTGCCCACCTGGTGATTGGCTTGGCGTATTTGGTCGCCCTGCTGGTAGGGCCAATACAGCCCCCGAGTCCTGCCATGGGACTTTTTGAACCGTCGCAGTCACTGAGGCTAGAGGTACGCCCTCAAAACACTCCGAGGACATGTGGCCCGGCTGGCCACACCTATAACACCTTCCATGGCGCTCCTTGCACCGCGACGCTCGATGTGGTCCACCACAAATGACACACCACCCGTGTGCCACCGACCTTTGGAACTCCTGAGAGTGCCACTGTTGTCGCTGCTGCTTAGGGGGCCATTGGTAGTCAACCGAACCACCAGAGCCACCCTGGTGCCTTATCTCTTCCTTGCCCCTTCTGTAAGCCTCCTGCTCTCGGCGCATCACGGCCTCACCCCGCTCAACTAAGCGGGCGCGATCCACAATCTCTCGATAGGTCACGATGCTAAACGGTTGGACCTTCGAGTAAATACTGGGCCGCAGGCCCCGTTCAAAACACCATGTCTTATCCCACTCGCTACGCACAACGGAGGGAAGGCAGCTGACGATGCGAGCGAACTCGTACTCATACTCCTGCACGGAGAGACTCCCCTAGCGAAGACCCCTAAAATCTTCCTCCATCTGCTGCTTAGCGCTGTCGGGAAAATAATTCGCAAAAAGGAGTTCCTTAAACTCCTCCCACGTCGGTGTAGACAAGGCGGCCCTAGTTCACCCCTCAAGTTCTGTCTTCCACCAGCGGTGTGCCATTCCATCAAGGAAGGGAACCGCCCTCGCGACCCGATCCCGATCTGGTATCCGCAGGTTCGAGAACAACTTTTCCATGGAGTCGACCCACGACTCCACGATCATAGGGTCTGAACCCTCGCCGGTGAACGTAGGCGGGTTGAACCTCTGAAAACTTGCAAGGCCCTCCATCGCCCTATCTTGTTCCGCCCTCTGGGCTGCATACTCGGCGTCAAATGCAACCAAGTCAGCCCGGTGGGGCACCTCCCTTGTGACCCCAACTGGACGTGTAGGGCGCGCCGACATAGGCTCGGCGGTCACTGCCGTATCCTCAACTGTCGCCCCTACACATGGCGACGTCGCTCGCCCGCGCGCTGTCCGTGCAGCCTCAGTTTGCTGTGCTAATAGTCCCTGGAGCCTATCAATCTGCTCCGCCTGTTGGCGAGAAATCTCCGCCTGTTGCAGGACCACGCCGACAAGCGCGGCCAACTGCTCTCGCAATTCGTATACTTCGTTCGACCTAGTGCCCTCTCCTGGCTCGAGTCGGGACAACCGCATCCCCCTACGTGGTGCCATTGCCAATCTGCACAGCACAACGAAAAGATTAACCCCAAATTTAACAATTTGGGAAAGCATGAGCTAAATACCGAACAAAGGGGCTCGTCGACCCAATCATGCGAAAGTATAAGAGGGCACTCCCTTTCACCTCCAACATTACGTTGTCGGCCGCCAACGTAATAGTCCAAAGAATGAAAGCTCATTTCCCTCGATCAGTCCCAACATCCTTTGTGGGAACAATAATAACCAATCAATTACTTTCGCCTAAAAATTCACGCACTCTCTCGTGCCTAAACCCTAGAGTCTCCCTAAGGTTTGCTAACCACCTAGGACTATTCCTAGGCTCTGATACCACTCTTATCTGTCACGCCCCGAATCCGCCAATTTGTACGGTTCGGGCGCGCTAACAGACCCGCCAATCGGGCATGACCTTTCAAGACCCGAAAGGAACGGTTTATTCCAACCATCACAGTTTAGTGTAGCGGAAGAGTAATCAATCAGAGTACTAAACTATGAATTTAAAAAACTTCCATTCATCCAAACGAACAGTTAGAAGAAAATGAAAGTACAATACTTGAGCGAAAAATAAAACTTTACTTATGTTACAACTCTCTTTAACATACAACTACTATATAAAAATTACAACAACTTTTTTTTTTCCAAATGAAACTTAAAACATTAAAGTTTACATCGTTCCTCACATACAAGTTTCGCTCAAGAAATAAAAACTCCAAAATGGTGCTGGCGACTCTAGACTGCTAGGTCGCTACTCTGCTGGGCCCTTGCCCCTGTCGCGTGCCTCGCTCGATGTACCTGGAAAAATGGTCACCCAAGGGTGTGAGAACTACTTAAAGTTCCCAGTGGGTTCAACCACCGAGAAAGAATGTTCTACACCACTTGGTCCAATGGAAGCAAGATAGCAAGATAATCTATGCTAAAAATAACTGCAGATGCCAACTAACATGATCATAACATGTATGAATAACTCTACACTATTTGTGTATGCTCCTTGTCTCATTGCTACCAAAACTGGCCACTCTGGCTACTACCCGAAAGCTCGGCCACTATGCCGCTATAAAAGGGGTTACGCTAATCGGCCACATAGGCCACTCTATATTTTCTTTTCTTTTCATTTAGCTTTTAACTCTTTACTTGCTTTTCACTTGGGAAGCTGAGTCTTGCTCACACACTTCCTCTTGGGAGTGAAATATGCTCAACCCTCCCGATGGCAACTTGCCTTTAATTCTATAATTCACTCGGGAGTGACATATGCTCAACCCTCCCATTAGCCATTTAGGCTTTCTTTTACAGCTTACATTTACCGGGTCCGAGGGTTCCAAAAGACGGATGCCTACAACCCCAATCAAACAAGAACAGGTTGTAGCACCGCTTCCCGTAGTGCTCGGCCCAATGTACTTTATTTTTCCTTTTTACCTTTCTTTAAGCATTATCTTCTTTTATTTCAATTAAGCCTTTAGCTTCTTTGCTCTTTAAGCATTTTCTTTACACTTTGGTTTCAGATGAGTTTAAAGCACCTTGGCACTCATCTACCCGGGAGTGACATATGCTCAACCCTCCCGTTAGCATTTGTGCCTCAATGCGTTTTCTTTTACTTTTTTCTTTTATCCTAAGTTCTTTACTCTAGGATAGCTTGGGTGTCTCGAACACCAATTTAGATTTGAACTTCTTGTTCATTTGCATTTACATTATGTCTTGTCACTTGGCAATTTCTTTAGCTTCTTAGCCCATTTTATACTTTTCTTTACTTATTCTCAATTTACAACCTTATGTCGTAATTACCCTCAAGGTTACACTATGTCATAAGGACAATAGTTACATTCAATTTCAATTGACTTAGAGTTTATTAACTCTATTTCCCATTTTTCACCGTAGCTTAAGGTTTAATAACTCTAATTCCATCCCCTTTTGCTTAGAGTTTATCATCTCTAATTATATTTTTCCTTTAGCTTAGAGTACCCTTGACTCTATGTTTGCTCTTCTCCACATAACCTAGAGTACATTTGACTCTATGTTGAACACTCTATAATCCACCTTAGGTTATTCCCTAAGACGATGTCACTCGTTCATCTAGGTTTAAATCCTAGGTTATCATGCCACTCGTTAAACCCTTAATCTAGGTTTTCTCCTAGTTTTGGATCCATTCACTTGTCCTTGTTTTCTTCTAGGTCTTACAACCATCATGCATTTCTCTTATACTTTTACATGATTCTTAGGGTTATACCCTAACATGATCATTCTCATATTTATCCTTTACTATTTATACTAATGCAAATTTAACCTACAATAGGTTTAATATAATTGCTTTTAGTGCTAAACCCTAATCATTCTCATTCTTGATCCTAACACCCTACATGCTTACTAGCATGCTTCTAGGTCAGAAAATCAAAGGACAAAGGAGAGAGATCACCCATTTTCGGAAGAATCCCCCACCTCGATGTTTCGCGTTGTTTTTGAAGGAGGCCAAAATTTGCTCTCTTGATCTCCAAGGTTTCCCTAAAATGAAAGGAAAATCATGAAGCAATTACTTTCCATGATTCACTAATTCCATAAAAATTATAAAAGAGAACCTTAGGTTCCATCTTATTTCTTTCTATAGGTTCATTTTGACCAATAAAGAAATAGAGTTGTAAAAGTCCATTCTTAACATACTCTTATAATAGGGATATTTTGACCTCATTAATATTTTGATCTTCAAAAAGAGAACCCTAAATATGATATAACCATGAAGGAAATTATCTCCTTGCCATTTTAAATCCCATGAGAGTTGCATAAAGAGAAACTCTATATTTTCCTATGTCTTCCATGTGAAGAGAAGTTTTGATCTCTTTAACTTAGTGGAAAAACCTATCAATGTGGGAAAAGCTTCATTGTGGTGTTTTTCCACACTTTTGGACCCAAAAAGAGCTTACAAAATGAATCCCCAAATCATTCTACTTATCTCTTTTGATTTCTCTTGCTCAAAAGAGAAGAGAAAAAGAAGTTGGAGCTTCTCTTCGAAAGGCTCCAAAGGGTTCACAAAAAGGTTTACTAGAAAACCTTTAAGTAGAGAAAGCCTAGTTTAAATTAATTTTTTATCTCTTTTGAATCCAAAGAGACCATAGAAATTTAGATTCTAGGGTTTTCTACTCAACTCTTTTGAGAGTTCTATGACCAAAAGAGGAGATGGAATGGAGCTTGAGCTTCACTTGGAACTTCCCAAGATGTCCCCTTCAAGTTTCTAAAGCTCCAAGATGTAACATCCCACAGCCAAGAGAAATGGCTTTGTTGTTGCAGTTGCTTACTACTTCTCTTCTTCTTTCTTTCTTTCTTTCTTTCCTTCTTTCCTTCTTGCAGGTCCTGGAGCAAACCGAGAGGAAGAGAAAGAGAGAGAGATGAGGTGGGTTTCAAATGAAAGGAGAGAGAGAAGAGGCCCCTGCTATGAAGTCAAGGGAGTGGGTATAATTAAGAGGGAGAGAGAGGAAATTAAATTCCTGCAGGTGGGTAGTTGGGAGAAAAGGTGATTTTACCAAAATGCCCCAACTTACACAAGAAATTCCCAAAACTGCCCTCAATTCTGCAGTTTTGCACCTGCAGTGAGCAAATTCGGATATCTCTCTTTCACTGCGTTTTACCGTCAACTGGGAAGTCAAAACTGAAAATTTTCTTCTCCCCTTTATTCTACAAATTTTTCTTAAACTCTCCACAATTTCTTTTAAATTTTTGGGCTACTCTAAGCCCTCGAAAGAGAGCCCCGAAAAAGCTTCGCGATCAACTGAACTGTTAAAAACTGCAGTTTCAGAATTCACGAAGCATTTTTCTTCGCTTCGTTCTCCTATTTTCCTCCAATTGCTCACCTCGGAATTTCACCCCTTTTATTCAGGAAACTTTTGTGAGACACCCCACAATTTCTTTTGAATTTTTTGATTACTCTACGGCTTCGAAACAGGGCTCCGAAAAAGCTTCGCGATAAACTGCATCAGCAAAAACTGCAGTTTCAGAATTCTCGAAGCATTTTGTTTCGCTTCGTTCTCCTATTTTCCTTTAATCGCTCACCTCGGCACTTGGCCCCTTTTAATTCAGTTAATTTTTCTAGGACATTCCACAATTTTTGTTTAAATTTTTGACTACTCTAAGTCTTCGAAACAGGTCTCCGAAAAAGCTTCACGATCAACTGCGCTGTTAAAACTGCAATTTCAGAATTCACGAAGCATTTTTCTTCGCTTCGTTCTCCTACTTTACTCTTATTGCTCACCTCGGAATTTCACCCCCTTTAATTAGGAAACTTTTCTCACACACCCTGCGATTTCTTTTGAATTTTTTGATTACTCTAACTCTTCGAAACAGGGCTCCGAAAAAGCTTCGTGATCACAAAATTCAGAATCTCTGAATTTTCGCTAAGTCCTCGGGGTTCAAGTCACTTTTCGACCCGATGCCCTTCGCGTCGACCCGAAACGCACCGAACTCGACTGTTATCATATTTAAAATATGTTACAAGTCCTTTAGCCGCATTTCGCCGTTTTACGAATTCGGCGAACGAGGACTTAAGTTTTGCAAATTTGAAGCTTCAACTCTCAACTACAACTCACTTTTCAACTCAACGGCTTTTGCGTCTATTCGGAATACTTCCAACCCACTTGTAATTACATTTGAAATGTGTTACAAGTAATTTTGCTGAGTTTCGCCTTTTTGCGGAAATCGTCAAACAAGGACTTAAGCTTCACAATTGAAGCTTCAAATTCTCAACTCCAACTCGCTTTTCGATTCGATGACTTTTGCATCGATTCGAAATGCTTCCAACTCACTTGTAATTATATTTGAAATGTGTTACAAGTATTTTTACTGAGTTTCGCCTTTTCGCGAAAATCGCCAAATAAGGACTTAAGCTTCACAATTGAAGCTTCAAATTCTCAACTCCAACTCACTTTTCGACTCAACGGCTTTTGCGTCGATTCGAAATGCTTTTAACGGAAATACCTTGCTCGCATCTCCTAGCAGTCTGTAATACTTCACAAATAAGAATAGACTATCATATTTTTTGTTCACGCTGGTATAGTATGGATTGCTATCGTGCGACTTACGCACGACATTTTCATCCTGTTCCTGATAGACGAGACTAGCCACGACCACAAGGCCCCCCGATTGTACCGCAACCTATACGAAGGAAGAAATGTTGTCTACGATCTACACGTATTCGTAATATAATGGACGAGGGGGGTGGTCGACGAGGAAAATGCTCTATTTGTAAACAAGCAGGCCACTATAGGAGCACATGTCCACAAAATGTAGAAAGAGTGCAACAAGGACGACGGCGTATGACTTCCACAAATTTATTTATGTTGTTTTAATATTTTGTTTTGTTTAGCTATTATGTTACTAATATGTAGATTACATATTACAGATGGTAGATCACGAGGACGGGGGACAAGTTGATCCATCAGTCCTATCAGAGCAGCATCTCCATAGGTCAATATTTATCAGGACTGAGGTAAGAGCTATAAAATTTCATTTAGTATTTATCGTAATACAAATAAGCTGAATTGATGTAAGAGCTAACTATATTTTTTTGCATTACAGGGGTATCGTGCTGTGCAGTTCTCAGAGCATGGGCGCAAGCTCAACTAGTGGGAGCTTGACCATCCAGCTGTACTAGATCTACTCCAACAGTCTGGATTTTATGTGGTAGCACGCCTGAGACGCGTGCAGCTGGATCAGGCTTTACTAGGCGCCCTTGCCGAGAGGTGGAGACCGGAGACCCAGACGTTCCACTTTCGCCATGGTGAGATGACCGTCACACTCCAGGATGTGGCGGTTATTTCGAGACCCCGTGTCGACGGTCCACCAGTGACGGAAACTGCACTGCAAGACTGGGAGCCTCCATGCGAGGCATTGTTGGGAGTTGTGCTCGACGAAATCAAGGGGTCGCAGATTCGCCTAGCGTGGCTATATGAGCAGCATGGCCATATACATCTAGATACCCTTGCAGGAGTAGTGGCAGCTACCGCCCGTGCATATATGTTATATTAAATCGGGTGTAGTTTGCTTTCCAACCCCACTGGACATAGAGTTCACCTAAAGTGGCTATCACTTTTGGCTGATTTTGATATCAACGGGGCTTATGCATGGGGTGCAGCTGCCTCGGCATATCTGTATTGAGCGCTAGGACCTGCCTCACTGAACGGGAAGGGTGAGTGTTGTTGTTTTGGGACACTATTTGTCACGGCCCGGCGTCTAAACTGCGACCCGGGCTCGCCAACAGATCCGCCGCCCATACGGGAAGCCCCGTATAGACGAAGCGACTAACCTGCAAAAGATCATCTACACTAAAGCTGAAAAGTAAATGCTGAAACAAAATAAATACAACTCCAAGTCCTTACCAAAATGCATTAGTCTCTCAGCAATAAAAGAAAAGTACAACTCTATACCTCACTACAAAGGTCTCTCAACATGTAACTCTCAAAATAGTAAGGGGGTACATCTACTCTGTGGACGACGACTGGTAGGGATCTAGCTCGCGACTCCTTTACCTCGATCTGAAGAAGCAGCAGCTGGAGCAGTAGGAACAGGAGTAGAAGTCGCTGGGGAAAAGACACCACGACGGGTGTGAGAACTACATCCCACAGTAGTTCTCAGTGGGTGCAGCCAACAAGCCCGACGGTCTGCCTACCAAGTCTACTAGAGGCATAAAGTAAGAAAGTAACACTGAAAGAAAAGAGCTGGAAAAGAATGACTCTACAGCTACTATGCCTATATCTAGATGCTCAAAAAGTGAAACAGATGGAAACATGATGCATTTACTAACCCTCAACCCAATCTATACTGACTGCCTCCTCGGGTCCAGTCAAACCTGTGCCTACCTACTGACGTTACATCCACGTAGGACCGGACTGACGTAGGGCGTCCGTGACGGCCAAAACTGGCCCAGCCAGAGGGACTGCGTCGACAAGTCGCGATACAAAAGTAACAGATCCACCCCGGACGTGGCTCTCGAGGGGCGCGACCCCATCGAGGAAAAAGGTATCCGCACACTCTGTCGAGCTCAAAGTGGCTCCTGCAGGCTATAGTCAAAATCCACGCTCACTCTCAGAACGGAAAGACTCAGAATCCTCAAACATCTCGCACAACGGTCGGAACACTCTCGACGACTCAGCTGATCAGCTCTCTCGAATCTCAAGACACTAGCAAACTCCACCAACTCATAGCACAAAACACACTGGCTGGAGATACTCCACAGCCGGGATCGACCCACAACTCAGGGCTAACAAAACTGGTCGGACAACACTCGACGGCCCGGGACTACCGTCTACTCAATGGCTCCCCACGTCAGAACATCAAACTCACAGATAACACAGGAAGGACCGACACCATAAGGGTTTGGAAAACCAGATAGGTCGGTGCTTAGAACCCTATCAAACAAGAACAGACTCTAGGCTCCGCCTATCGAAGTTTCCGACCCCCTTACAGTTCGGGAACATGACAACCTCGGTACAACACGGAGAAGACACCAACCAGGGCCCGAAAGTTCTGGGAGACCAACACCTACAACGCTATCAAACAGAACAGGTTCCATGCTCGGCCCCCGTGGCTTTCGTCCCGACAAAGGAACGACCCCTAGAACCCGGACCACTCGAATCCTCTCGAGTGGGGGAGTTTACAGGAAAAAGGTGACATTTGTTATTGAAAATCATTTTCACTCAGCCCACGCGGGGTGAGGACTAAAAGTAGTTCCCTTTTTAATTTGGAAAACTATCTTGATTCGAGGAGAAACCCCTTTTTAATGATTTTTTAGTTCTTTTAGAAAAAATAGTTAGAAAATAAGTATTTATACCCAAACCCCGAAAGGTTAATGCCTTTGTCCAACCAAACAAGGACAGACTCCAGCGGCCCTTCGATGCTTGGAAGAAAATATTGGTAGACTAAAATCATGTGTATGTCAAAAAGGTTATGGGTTCTAGGTCCTGTTAACACTGGTACACAACTGCCACTAACACAGTGGCGACAATACAAACAGGGAAACAAGATATCCCGGGACCACCATTTACCCAAACGGCTCCCACCAAAGATAAAAGACCAACAACATCTACCAGACTCCACTCTGCTCCCAAGCACGAGTGCAACATGCATCCCACACTATAAGGAAGTCTCGACCACTCGGCCCACTACCCGGGCGAGGATAACACTATGTCCAGGAATAAGGTACAGTGTGTGGATGTCTAAACATAAATAACCCTAGCCCAAGTGAGGGTTTTCTACTGGTCTGGTTACACATGCAACATATGACGGGGGTGCTAGGTCAAGTTCCAAGATAACTATAATTTAACAGATGGTAGAAAGTAAGGAGATCACAAGATCATCAGATAGTACAAGGAATAGCAATTCCTACATTCTAGCATGCTACACAAGAAATTCACTATCATGCATAGTCCTACTATAGCAGATTTAATGTCCAGTCCATCAATCTTGGAAACAAGGCCACCCACCTGAGAGCGCTAACTGTCCAAAGTCCAACAGCTGAAAAATACCAGGAGCAACAACCTCCACTAATCCACAGTCCCTAAGGTCCAAAGGCACTGAACAACTCCTCCTGGTACAAACATACAGTCCAAAGTTATACTTTATTCCAAAAAAAATATCCCAGTACAACAATCTACAGAAAACAGTCCTGAAGATCTGAAATTTCCACCTGCAGAACAGACTCCGAAAAATTCGATAAAAATATTACCGCGATCGTCACGTCGAGCCCTTCGAAACGGGTACCTGCATGTCACAATCCGAGTCCCGTAGGCCAAGTTACAAATTCCACAACGCGGTGAGCGCAAAACTTCACAACATACACAACTGTAATACTCTGCACAGTAAAGGGGGAAGAATATACCTTCAGGCAAGTCTCTGAAAATCCCTAAAAAATATGACAATAATCCTTGCGATGCGTAGATGCTGTTAAGGAATTTGTGTTGGCGTATTTTGTGAAAATGGTTAAGTCTTGAAGATTGAAGATGAAGAAGTTTGGATCATATACCTCAATCTCAAGAAAGAAGAATTCACAAGGATCAGGTACGTTTAACTAAATATTTTTGGTGATCCGAATACTTCTTATAGTGTAGAAACACTTGGATGAATGTTTGATTGCATAAAAATAAAAAACTGGACATACTACATGTTCAGGATCCGGATCAGGCATCACAGTCCGGACCCCGAACATAGGTTAGTTCATCCGCAATTCCAGTCCGGACCCCGAACGTGGAATTTGCAGGAATTGCATGAACAGTCCGGACCGTGGAAATTCCAGTCCGGACCCCGAAGGTATGTTTTTCTGGAAAAAGGCTGTTTCGCTGTGACAGTCCGGACCGCCATAATTCCAGTCCGGACCGTCGTCCTGTAAAATTCCAGAAATGGTTAGTTTTTGATCCTTATCTTCTTCCAATGGTTTCTAGCCTATAAATAGACCCTATGTTTCATCTTTTAGGGTAAACGGGAAATACGACCGAAATAGAAAAATCCACATATAGAGAAGAAAGGAAATCAATAGATTTAATTCTATGTTTCTTCATCTATATTGATTAATTTGATTCTAGGTTTTCCAAACTCAGATTTTGAGTAGAATCAAATTAATGAATACTTAGATGGTATTTCCGATCTATTTCTAATCTAAGTATTCGGCGGATCATCACCACCCAAAAACAACGATTTACCCAAAATCGGCGCGTGGACTCGCGTGGCCTTGTGGATTCAAGGTGCAACCGCTCTCGTGGATTCGGAGCGAGGTACGTTCGTGGATTCGAAGCGTGCTACTGGGTGAAGACCGTGGATTCGGTCGGACGTCGTGGACTCGACGTTGGACGCTGTGGATTCGGCGTTGGGCGCAGATCGTGGATTCGAGAAGCGTTGTGGAGCGAGCGGAGAAGATCTACTAGGAGCGTATGGTAAAAGGTTGAGTCGTCTGTGAGTACGTTATATCACCTTGTACGTGTTTAATTCTAGTGGATTTCGCCGTGTTATCGGTCCCGTGGTTTTTTACTCCGGTTTGGAGTTTTTCCACGTAAAAATCTTGCGTGTTATTTTTATTTCCGCATTGGGTTTTATTGCGCAATGATTTTTTGAGTGTTTATTGTTTACACCTATTCACCCCCCTCTAGGTGTTTTTTCCCCTATTTAGATCCAATTAATACATAACCCAACAAGTGGTATCAGAGCGGGAATAGGGTTGTAAACAATGGTTGAAGGTGGAAACATCAATCGACCCCTTTCTTTGATGGAACAAATTATGCGTACTGGAAAGTACGGATGAAAGCCTTTTTAATTTCCATCGACGAAAGGGTGTGGCAATCAATTGAATTAGGATGGTCTAATCCAACTGAAATTATTGCTGATGTTCGCACCTTAAAACCTAGGTCGAAATGGACCAAGGAAGAGATTGATTCATCTTCTTACAATGGCAAAGGAATTAATGCTTTATTTAATGCTTTGTCACAAACTGAGTTCTCTCGCGTCTCGGCATGTGAGACTGCGAAAGAAATCTGGGATGTTCTTCAAGTTACGCATGAGGGAACTAACCTTGTGAAGATTCAGAAACTGCAAATGCTTACGAGCAAGTTTGACTCTATTTCTATGGCAGAAAATGAATCTTTCACAGACTATTACACACGATTGCAAGACATCGTAAACTCATGTGCTAACTTGGGAGAGAAGATTCCAGAATTTAAAGTTGTAAGAAAGATTTTAAGAACTCTTCCTGAACGATTTCGCCCGAAGGTCGCAGCCATTGAAACAATTAAACACCCGGACGAAATGCGTGTAGAAGAATTAGTTGGTGCACTTACAAACTTATGAAATGACATTTCCTACTAACTATTCTTCTGGAAAAGCATCCTCTTCTAAGTCTTCAGGTTATGCATTGAAATCAACAAAAGAAGAAGACGCGGATTCATCCTCCTCAGACGATGACGAGAACCTATCTATGGAGGACTTTGAGAAGCAGCTCGCTCTCTTGACAAGGAAGTTTCGCCGCAACTTTCGAAGGGGTAATTCAAGCAAAACTCCATCCTTCGGAAAGTCGAAGAAAGGCAAGGGTTCTTCAAGCTACAAGTCAAGAAAGCAAGAGAACTTCTCAAAGGATAAGAAAAGTTCAGAGGGACAAGTACAGTGCTTCAAATGTCGAGGCTACGGCCACATTGCAACGGAGTGTCCCAACAAGAATCCGGCAAAGAAGAAGGCGATGCAAGTCGTCACTTGGGATGACAACTCAACGTCAAATGAGTCATCCTCAAGTGATGAAGAAGACAACGCGACGGCGTTCCACGCGTCCACATCTTCACCCTTCATGTGCTTAATGGCAAGTACATCCGATTCATTGTCCAACTCCTCCCATGTTGAAAAGAATGCAACGGACGACGAATCGAGTAATTCTGAAGGTGAAGATTTTGCTCTTGCCTACCATAAGCTTTTGAGGGATTCAAAGAAACTGGCAAAGCAAAACAAGAGTTTGAGAGGGAGATTGCAGGATCTCGAAGAAGAAGTAAAAAGGGCAACTTCTCTCTCAAACGCTCTTGAAGTGGAAAGGGATAATCTGATTAAAGCAAATGTTTCCCTTCAAGAGAAAAATGAGCATTTCGAGAAGGAACATGTAAAATGGTGGATAAAGCGAATTACTTCTTGAAGCTCTACGGCGAGGCTCGACAGGAAAAATTGGAAATGACAAAGACCATTTTCCAACTCAAGGATGACTTAAAGCGATTTTCTTCTGGAAGGAGTAAGTTGGATAAGCTTCTTGGTCTTGGTCAAACAAACCGGTTCGGCCTCGGATACACTCAAACTGGAGACAGTCCAAGTTCGAGTGGGACAGTTTTTGTGCCTCAGTCGGTATCTCCTCCTCCGACACCGGAATTCACGACAAACAACGACAACAAGCCTACTTCATCCTCTTCGGGATCGTCAAGCACTAAGGTATGTTTTCGTTGTGGTTTTCAGGGCACATAAGGAGAAATTGCAAGATGGGAGCCAAACGCATCAACTCAAGCACCTCTTGCAACGACTACCAAAAAGGTGATTCCTCGGAAATCAAATGCAAATTTTTCAAAGGAAAAGAGCCTTGGTAGTTCACCGCGCAAGACGACATCATCAAGGAGCAGCAATCAATCAAACAAGACGCTTTCACCTAGGAGAATAACTTCACGATCATTACCGACGCATTCCAAAAAGGTTTGGGTGCGCAAAGGTGAAATTTTCCCTTGTCTTGTTACTAATATTTCCTTGCATGCATATGATAATTCGTCTTGGTATCTGGATAGCGGGTGTTCCCGTCACATGACCGGTGACAAAAACTGTTTTCAAACTTTTGAGAAAATCTCCGGAGGACTTGTAGTTTTCGGAGACGGTCGGTCTTCCAAAATTGTTGGAAAAGGAACGGTAGCTATTCCAGATGGCCCGGTTCTGAATAATGTGTTATTTGTTGAAGGCCTTAAGACTAACCTCATAAGCATAAGTCAACTTTGTGACAATGGTTTTTCAGTTAATTTTTCATCTGTTGAATGTACTGTAACTGATAAGGACCATGTTTTCTTTTTAAAAGGGGTTAGATCTGAAAACAATTGTTATGTAGTTCCTAATAAAATTTCTGAAAAATGTAACCTAGCATCTTTGAAAAATGAAACACTTTGGCATGAAAGGCTAGGTCACATAAACTTTAAGGAACTTGCTAGAATTTCAAACAAAGATGTGGTCAAGGGGGTTCCTAAACTTTCTTTTGAACAAAACATTGTGTGTGGCGGTTGCCAAAAGGGAAAACAGTCTAGGACTGCACACAAGAACTTGAACCACATAGGTACAAAACGGCCTTTGGAACTTTTGCACATGGATTTAATGGGGCCAACTCGTCAACCATCTTTGGGAGGTAAATGGTATATTTTCTTATTGGTTGATGATTTCTCTAGATATCTTGGGTAGCATTTTTAAAAGAGAAAGCTGATACTTTTGATTCTTTTCACGAGATTTGCCATCGTATTATGATTGAAAAGAATGAAAAGATTACTCGTGTTAGAAGTGATAGAGGTGGAGAATTCATAAATTCTAAATTCATTGATTTTTGCACTTCTAACGGCATTAAACATGAATTCTCAGCACCCTATACACCTCAACAGAATGGTGTAGTCGAGCGCAAAAACAGGGTCGTACAGGAGATGGCACGTGTTATGCTTCATAGCCGGAACTTACCGTTATATTTTTGGGCTGAAGCGGTGAACACTGCTGTCTATGTAATTAATCGAGTGTATTTGCGCCCGGGGACTTTAAATACACCATATGAACTATGGTTTTGTAGAAAACCTAACATCAAATATTTTCGTATCTTTGGGAGTCGGTGTTTTATTTTACGTGACCGCGAAAATCTTGGAAAATTTGACTCTCGAAGTGACGAAGGGATTTTCTTGGGTTATTCTACAAACAGTAGAGCATATCGAGTTTTTAACTTAGAATCTAAGACGATCGTAGAATCGATAAATGTTAAAGTAGATGAAGCTTTTCACTTTGAATCTGAAAAATCTACCCTCGATATCTCTCTTGATGATGATACACCTGCTAATGCATCTTCTCTAACAATTCTTTCGATAATAATGATGCATCTAACGGTTCTTCAAGTTTATCTGATGTGCAGGAATCATCTCGTGTACCTCCGAGTACTCCTTACCTCAAACGTTACGCATCTCCAAGGATCATCCTGAATCGAACATCATTGGAGATCCACAAGAAGGAGTTAGAACTCGGAGACAATTGGTTTGCGGATTCGCATGCTATGTATCTCAAATCGAACCAAAGAATGTTGATGAAGCTCTTCAGGATGACTACTGGATTGAAGCAATGCAGGAAGAGCTCCATCAATTTGAGCGAAACAAAGTCTGGGAATTAACGAAGCCTCCGAAGCAACACAATGTGATAGGTACCAAATGGATTTTCAAGAACAAGAAAAATGAAGATGGTACTATCATCAGGAACAAAGCAAGGTTAGTTGCTCAAGGCTACTCTCAAGTAGAAGGTATAGACTTTGATGAAACTTTCGCCCCTGTAGCTAGACTCGAGTCCATTCGTATCTTATTTGCGATTGCTTGTCATTTTAAAATCAAATTATTTCAAATGGACGTTAAGAGCGCCTTTTTAAATGGGTTTTTAAATGAGGAAGTTTATGTGGCTCAACCGAAAGGTTTTGTGGACCATAAACTACCTAACCATGTTTTTCGTTTGAAAAAGGCTCTTTACGGTCTGAAACAAGCACCGCGAGCATGGTACGAAAGGTTGACAAAGCACCTTTTGGAAAAGGGCTATACTCGAGGGGGAGCTGACAGGACTCTCTTTGTGAAGCATTATCAAAACAATTTCATTGTAGCACAAATCTATGTCGATGACATTGTATTTGGTGCAACAAGAGATAATGATGCTTCTAAATTCGCGGAGACCATGGAAAGCGAATTTGAGATGTCCATGATGGGCGAATTGACATATTTTCTTGGATTACAAGTTAAACAAAATGATGAAGGAATTCACTTGTGTCAATCCAAGTATGCAATGGAGTTGGTCAAAAAGTTTGATTTAGAAAATTCTAAGGATTTTCCGACTCCAATGGGAACTAGCCATAAGGGACTTGGAAGTGAATCACATAGTGAGAATGTAGACGAGAAACTGTATCGCAGTATGATTGGAAGTCTACTATATCTCACGGCTAGTCGCCCGGATATATCCTTCAGTGTTGGGATTTGCGCGAGATATCAATCAGCACCGAAGGAGGTTCACCTGAAAGCGGTGAAACGGATCATCCGGTATATCAAAGGTACAATAAATTTCGGAATTTGGTATCCTATGGGAACAAGTTTGGATATTGTTGGATACTCAGATGCCGATTGGGCTGGATCAGTGGATGATCGGAAAAGCACGAGTGGTGCATGCTTCTATCTTGGCCATTGCCTTGTTGCATGGCACAGTAAAAAGCAGAACTGCATAGCACTCTCGACTGCCGAAGCGGAGTATATTTCAGCAGGAAGTTGTTCAACCCAATTGATTTGGATGAAAAGCGTGTTGAGCGACTTCCGGATTTCAGCAACTTCGGTAACCATTCTATGTGACAACACTAGTGCTATTAACATTTCTAAAAACCCTGTGTTGCACTCTAGAACAAAACATATTGAACTTAGATATCATTTTCTTAGAGAGCTAGTTGAATCAAATATTCTTCAACTTTCATATATTTCAACTGAGGATCAATTAGCTGACATTTTAACAAAACCTTTGGATCAAAAACGTTTTATTCACTTGCGTAAAGCAATTGGAATGCTTTCCTTGAAATAATCTCTTTTTGAAACCTTTGCTTAGGTTAGGTTTTGTTTTTGTGTTTTTGTTCTTTATCTATGTTTGTACATAGGACATTAATTGAGCATTAATCATATTGACTTTAATTGCATCCTTTTATGCATTTAGAAATTTATTATGCTTTTGATATCATAATATTTCAATGTTGCAATGATCATTTATGTTAATTAAGTCATCTTTTAAGTGATCAAAGTCAATTTCTCTCTCAATGATCTCTTGGTATAGTCATTATCTTATTTGATTGCTTAGTCGAGTATGAATCGAGATCAATTTTTGGTTGAATACCTTATATATTAAATAATTGATAGCCAATTGAGGGGGAGTCAAAGAAAAGTAAAATGCTCAAAAGATGTGGAAAGAGTTACATCCCAATGAGGAGTGTGAAAACTACCACCACATGGAGGAAAGAGCTACCACCTCGGTCGTCCGAGTACTGTGTGCAGCTACCACATGTTTACCAAGCATGGTTTTTCAAAATTGATTGATAAAATGCATATTGAAATACTTGACTCTGTCAAATTTCAAGGTTGGTATAAGGTGGGATTTTTAATGAAAGATGCTCAAAGAGCCACTCTCTTCAACAGATTGTCTAGATATATTATCTAACTTATCTGGGATTTCAAACATCTATTGATCTTGGTATTTCATTTTCTTTACCAAATTGATGATTTGATAAAGGCATTACACATAAGATCATGTTAGATGTGATTGAAGTTGTTCAACTTTAAGTGTTTTAATTTTATAAATTTTCGTTTCATTTTTGGATATTTTTGATAGATTTTGCATAATCTATTTCTTGTTGTATGAAACGATGATTTTGTTTAAAGTTGATACACAAAAGTGCTTACATACTTTTTCTGGATTTTATGGAATTTTTCTGAATTTTTCTGAAGAAAAAGTTGGAGCCGATCCGGACTGGACAAGTGATCCGGATCCCGAACGCAGGTTTTCCTGCGGGTAGCCGATCCGGACACATTCTCGAGGCCGATCCGGATCGCGGCTAGGGTTTTATATAGAACAAAAGGGTTTTGATTTCTTTACTTCAATCTTTTGTTTCTAAGCCTCTAGAGCTTCTCTCTCTAGATTTCAACGATTTTGGAGCCTTCCCAACTCAAAGTTCTTCGATTCAAGTAAGTTTTATGATCAAATCTCGGTTTTTCACAGTTTTTCATATTTTGCTCAAAACGTGATGAAATTTTGGATCTTTTTCGTTTGTGATTGGTTTTTGATCAAATTTCTTTTGAAATAAGAACTCTGGTTAGATTAGTTTTGATTATATGCTAGGTTTTCTCATGATAAACGAATTTTTGGGCTTCGATTTCTAAAAATTCGGTTTTAGGGCATAAAAGAGAATTTTTGAAAATCATGGAATTGATCTATTTTTAAAATTTTTTTTGCAAAACTAATTTGATTCCTAGTCTCTCTACACGATAATGATTGTTTGGGTACAATTTTTCAAAATTTTGAAAATCAACAATTTTTTTCGTATTCTTGAGTTGTTGTTCGCAGGATTTTTCTCTCACAAGCATTAGCAGCAATGGTGATCACATGGATAATCTTCCTTCTAACTGTTATGGTTCACGCTCGAACAACTAACAAGCCCAAAAGGGCTAAGAAAACTCGGGATGATTCAGAAACGGAATCTGAGACCGAATCGATTGATTGGGATGAGCTCTTGGTGGAGGCCACGGTACCTACTGCCTCAAAGGGGAAAGCCCCTGCTGAAACCTCTAAGGCAAAGGCTCCGCCCACTGCTGCTAAGAAAGGAAAAGCCCCAATGGAACCAACTCCAGCTAAATCAAAGAGAAAAAGCATTGCAATGAAGAGAGGGAGTGCTCGTGGTATTTCGATTGAGGAGCCACTTGCAAGCCAACCTCCTCCACAAGACTTCATAAGCTCTGAGAGGATTAAAGACTTTGAGAAAAGAGAATGCATTGGCGAGCGACATGTAAATTTCAAAGCTTTGAAGGAGCGCTCTGCATTATTTGGAACACTTTTTGATCAAGCGGGACTTGCACCGATTTGCAAATTCCCTGAATCTTCAGGATACTGTCTTCACTCTGTCAGGATGTTCTATCAGAATGCATCAAAGTTGATTGATCATGATGACGGACAGAGAGAATTTCACACAATGGTCAGAAACATCAAAATCAAGGTCACTCCACAATTAATTGGAGAAGTGCTGGGAATGAAGGCACGCGCTGAAGGAACGCACTATCTGAAGGGTCATCGCTTCTCTACAAACTCATGGAGAGTGGTCGTGGATGGAATCTGTCTTCCAGACACTCAATCAACAGGAAATTCTATTTTTACACGAGAGCTTCGACCAGAATACCGATATTTGAATTTTATTGTTTGCTACAACATTCTTCCGAATATGCAAACAAAAGTTCTTCGCTGGGATAGGATGTTATTTCTATATCTTCTGGGAAATCCCACGGCAGCTTTGGGATCAAACTTTAACATTCCTTATCTTATTTGGTCGAGGATGGCGCGGTATGTGGACAGTGCTCATCCCACAGAGAGACTTCCGTTTTCAATAATAATCATGCGGATTTTGAAAAGATTCAAGGTCGATACTTCTTCATCGACCTACATACATAGTTTGGGAACAATAAATGACTCGACCATCGTCAAGTCCCTCTCCACGAAACAAGATGAGCCTCTCTCACCACCTCTCAGACGTAGGCATTCAACTTCTGCAGCAACAGCTTCTGTTCCACCAGCAACTGCAACACAACAAGCACCTCCTCCAACCTCAGACGATGATGCTTCGGTAACTTCAATCTATAGAGAACAACAGCGTCTCTCGTCTGACCAAGAATGAATGTCAAATGAGTTCATCGAAATGAAGGAAGAAATTCGAGAAGTGAAAAAGGAACAAGTATCGATGAACAGGAGGATAAAGAAAATTTTCCAAAAGCTGGGGTGCATTAGTTCCGAGGACTCTGAGTAGTATTTATGCCTAACTTTCCTTTCTTTTGTAGGTTTTTTAGTTTTTCTTGTTTAGTTCTCAAGTTTTTCTCGCTTTAAACTTTTAACTCTCCTTGAATTTTGTAATTTTGGCTTATTTTGTGACAAAAAGGGGGAGAGAGAGAGAACAACAATGATCAAACAATGATCAACTATGGTTGTGAACTGTGAACTAACTTTGGATGTGAAAGGTAAGTATGACCTCAACTTTGGTTTATATTGTGTTTCGATGCATGCCTCGACTAACTATTCGACTAACTATTTGGGAGTGTAATATAACTAACAAGTTGATGTTGACTAACAATTCTGTGACATTTGGATTTCTAATGTTTAGAAGATATGTCGATTTTTGATTGTGATCTTATTAATCTTATTACATATCTGAATTTGTAAATGTCATGGTGAGTATAAACTCTATCTCTGTGTTTGGTTTTGAATGTTTCAATTCTTGAGGTATCTAACGATTTCGTTTGTCAAGAATGATTTCTTTTTGCAGAGAGTACAGATGTCTAAGTCTAGAGTCTGTTTTAGGAGTTTATCTCATGTATTTAATTTTTGGATCTCCATTGTAAATTTTTGTTGTATGGTGATAGCAACAAAAATATCTTTTTGAATTTTCTTGAGTGGATTTGTGTTTTGTCACGAAACCGCCAAAGGGGGAGATTGTTAAGGAATTTGTGTTGGCGTATTTCGTGAAAATGGTTAAGTCTTGAAGATTGAAGATGAAGAAGTTTGGATCATATACCTCAATCTCAAGAAAGAAGAATTCAAAAGGATCAGGTACGTTTAACTAAATATTTTTGGTGATCCGAATACTTCTTATAGTGTAGAAACACTTGGAAGAATGTTTAATTGCATAAAAATCAAAAACTGGACATGGGACATGTTCAGGATCCGGATCAGGCATCACAATCCGGATCCCGAACATATGTTAGTTCATGCGCAATTCCAGATCCGGATCCCGAACGTGAAATTTGCAGGAATTGCATGAACATCCGGACCGTGGAAATTTCAGTCCGGATCCCGAAGGTATGTTTTTCTGGAAAAAGTCTGTTTCGCTCTGACAGTCCGGATCGCCATAATTCCAGTCCGGATCGCCGTCCTGTAAAATTCCAGAAAAGGTTAGTTTTTGATCCTTATCTTCTTCCAATGGTTTCTAACCTATAAATAGACCCTATGATTCATTTTTAGGGTACACGGGAAATACGACCGAAATAGAAAAATCCACATATAGAGAAGAAAGGAAATCAATAGATTTAATTCTATGTTTCTTCATCTATATTGATTAATTTGATTCTAGGTTTTCCAAACTCAGATTTTGAGTAGAATCAAATTAATGAATACTTAGATGGTATTTCCGATCTATTTCTAATCTAAGTATTCGGCGGATCATCACCACCCAAAAACAACGATTTACCCAAAATCGGCGCGTGGACTCGCGTGGCCTTGTGGATTCAAGGTGCAACCGCTCTCGTGGATTCGGAGCGAGGTACGTTCGTGGATTCGAAGCGTGCTACTGGGTGAAGACCGTGGATTCGGTCGGACGTCGTGGACTCGACGTTGGACGCTGTGGATTCGGCGTTGGGCGCAGATCGTGGATTCGAGAAGCGTTGTGGAGCGAGCGGAGAAGATCTACTAGGAGCGTATGGTAAAAGGTTGAGTCGTCTGTGAGTACGTTATATCACCTTGTACGTGTTTCAATTCTAGTAGATTTCGCCGTGTTATCGGTCCCGTGGTTTTTTACTCCGGTTTGGAGTTTTTCCACGTAAAAATCTTGCGTGTTATTTCTTATTTCCACATTGGGTTTTATTGCGCAATGATTTTTTGAGTGTTTACTGTTTACACCTATTCACCCCCCTCTAGGTGTTTTTTCCCCTATTTAGATCCAATTAATACATAACCCATCAGATGCAAAAAGTGTATAGGCATGTCCCGATCCGATGTCCGAGCGCGGAGATAAAAATCCGAGAAGGCTCTGCTGTCCAGAAGAACTACAAGCAAAATGGGGGCTTAGAGATGCCTAGCAAACCATGCCAAGAATTCAGAATGAAGCAAGATGGTCAACACGAAAATTGAAGCCTACCTCTCGTGAATCCGACGCCGCAAAAATCGTCCAAAAATATCGTCGAAGTAGCCCTGTGGACCTCGCGGACCGAAATGCAACGATAACGGGCCTCCGATGAAAGAACGTCGCTCTTCTCTACGATGCCGAAGTCGCCGATGCCGCAGCTTCCAAAAATTCCGGAACTCCACCACAAGATGAAGAACAAACTCAGTAAAGGGCTTGAGGGCAGAGGAGCTCGAGAAAAAGGGGTACAAGGCCAAAGATCTCGGCCTATTTATAGGCCTCACCCAAATAAGCCCGAAAAGTCCAAGTGTTGGGCTTTTTGGCCCAACTTCCGGGCGCCCGCACATTTCGGGCGGCTACAGTGTTGGGCCCGGCCCAACACTATGCGCGCCCGAAACACCGAGAAGGCGCTACGTGTCCCCTCCGCGCTCCCCGCGCCCGGCGCAAGCGCCCGCCAATCGCGGCGCGCCGCGTGGCCGCACGGTCCACGGCGGGGACCGTGGGCCGCGGTTCACGGCGCGCCGCCCGGGTCACTGCGCCCGCCAATGAGCGGGCGACACGTGGCCCGGCGGGCTCCATCGTGCGCAGCCCACGGCGCGGTCCACGCGCGACAGCGCGTGCGTTGACCCGCGAATCAGGGCCTGCCACTTGGCACTCGCCCCCGTTGGCTGCTCCCGGTGCACGCCAAAACTGTGGACCGCGCTGCCCGCCGCAGCGCACAAGCCTACCCGCGCTCCTGCCGCCGTGCTCCGCCGCTGCCCGCCGCCACCGGCGCTGCCCCCCGGTCGCCGGAACAGTATCAAACGCCTCGAAATCCGTGTTTTGTCATCCGTGCTCCAAAAATACAAGTAGTCCATTTTCATCATTTTCGCGCGCTGAATCCAAATCCGAAGTCCGTTTTGCCCAATTCCACTTCTAAAATTTCCCAAAGGCCTACGGTGATGCAAACTTACTCCCAATTTACACCATAAATCCATTTCTTGGGCCCGACACGCGTACCAACACTCCCAAAGGCCACTAATCCATCAGTAAACTCTTAAGTGGGGATTCGGGTCCTCACATCCTCTCCCACTAAAAGAAAGTTTCGTCCTCGAAACTAACACGGCTCAAAAAGGGAGTCCAAAGCCAAGGGTATGTATCCATCAACACCGTCTCCAGCTCCCAAGTCGCTACCCACACTCCGCGAAGCGAGTCCACACGGGCAAAGAGTCCAAATCTACACGAAGTACGCCAACACAACCAAACAAGAAGGGTAAAGGCCCCACCAGCAGGAAAGTCGTCAACCCCATCTCTCAATTTTAAAAACAGCTGAAATTAGCGAAAAGTCCGAAAATTTCGAAAGGTCAGTGCCTTCGCCCTAATCAAACAAGAACAGGTTCGGGCACTGTCTCCATTTCTGGAGCGGCATTTCGAAGTTTTCGTACCATTCGTAAATTTCAGCACAAAGACGAGAAAAAGGAAGAGAAGTGTTGATGTCGTTCCTGCTGTGGCTACAAAAATGAAAGTATAAATTAATCGAGACCCCTAAGGACACAACCTCTAGTCCTAAACATGACATCTGCTCCCGAGGTGGCGTCTGTCCAAAGTCGCTGAAGCCAACGCTGCAGGAAGGATACTTCGGCAACCTGTAAAAATGAACTCCTCCTGTCCAGCTCGCGGAAGGGTCACTGTTCTCATTCCACAATCAGTCGTTACATGATATTGCACCAACCAATCCATCCTGTGTGCTCAATCAAAGTCTTGGAGCTGTCCCTGAACCGTCACACCTACTGGTATTGTCCCAAGTATCAACTGTACTGCTCAGGCTCCGCAATCCTCCTCTACTCGCAGGATACCGACAAAAATCTAACCGCTAAAACACGCAGTGATAAACCTATCACTTATCCATGCAGAGATGCAAATGCTCTACTAACAATGCAGAAGGATGCAGCGGTACCGAATTGCTCAACTCAGCTAACCGAAAATAAAATCATACCTGTGGCGACACGATCTGCTGCCGGGGTGCCCTCCACCAGGGCTGCATAAACCCGTCCACTGGGTGCTGAAGATCGTCGTCCCGTCTGTCTCGACGTCGTGGCCCACTCTGTCTGACGGTGTGCCGGAGGGGCTTCCGCTACATGAATAGGCAAGGGGGGTGCTGTCGCGATAGGCCGCACTGACAGAATGGCTTGGGGGCAAGCTGCGCGAAAATATCCCAACTCTCCACATAGGAAACACCGTCCCTGTCTCTGGTCACACTGCGACGGTGGATGAGGCCCGCCAGAGATGACACACCGCTCCTGTCGCTGCTGCCGAAACTACTGCTGTCGGGGGTACTGCTGCTGAGACTGCTGTCGCTGCTGGTGCTGCTGATACCGCGGCTGCTGCGGGGGCCCACCTGATCTCTGGCGCCTCCGAAACCCACGACCCTGAGGATGAGATTGTGGAGGTCTCGGAGGTCCCGGCCGACTCGTCTGTCCCTCAACATCCTGTGCTGGGCGCTTCGCCCCCGAAATCCCTGTAGAAGCTGGAGCCACCTCGGCCATCACCGCCTCTCCGCGCTCCGAACTCTGCCCCGAAAAACGATGTGGATCATACTGACAGAATCTCATCAACAAATCAACCACCTCTCGCTGCTCTGCGGGGGTCAACGGTCCTGCCGTCCCGAACGGCTGTCTACCGGTAACTGGTGCAATAGGGGCTGCTTGCGCTGCTGGTACAACTGGGGGTGCCACAGCTGGCGAAGAAGGTGCGGGGAAACTCACTGGGGGTGCTACAACTGGTTGTACCCTCTGCTCCAACATAAGCATCATCCGACCCATGGCCTCTTCCTGGCGTCGTGAAGCCTCCTCCTGGCGCCGTACAGCCTCAGTCAACTGGGCCATTTGAGCCCGAAACTCCTGCACCTCACTCTGCTGACCCTGTGCTGACTCCTCCTGCTCAGGCTCATGGGAGGAGGAAGGCTGAGAACGCGTCTGCATCCTGCGTCGGGGAGGCATCGTGCCCACCTGCAATCCACATGCAAACATCAGGACAGTACCAAACAACACTCGACCCAATCCAGCAAAAGTCTAAGACTGTCACGCCCCGGGGGTTTTATTTTAGCGGAAACGGTACACAGAGGTAAGCGTAAGGTGCGTACAAAATTTTTTCTTTAAAACCTCCTTCCCCGGCGCGTGCCCAGACCCGCCACATATACAGATTCACTCGAAAGTCGGACAGAGTCTCCTCTGTATATGCACGGCGTCGCGGCTATTACAACCGTCAAACACAAGCAATCACTTCCAATTAATCACAACAGTTCGAAGTAGTATGGTGCATGAAGACAAACAATACCCGTGGCCAGTCAAGTTGAAAGTATAAACTCACTGTTTTGAAAACAGACCCACACGGTCTGAGGTTTTGAAAACCGATTTGGAAAACGGCATAAATCCACAAGGTTTGGGAAAACGGGCCCACCCGACCCTAGACTTTTGAAAACAGTTTACGAAGTCCTTTTTCTTTTGTTTTCTAGTTGATTTGTTTAGAAAACGGCCAACCGGGAATGATAAGGAAACAGTAGTGCGTAACCAGAATGAAAGTACTCAACATCCACACGACCCCACGAGGGTATCGAGAACCACACAATAACCTACAAATCCGAATGAAATGCAGAGAAAGTAAGTACAACAGCATACTAGGGCCGCCTCGGCCCGACTGCTACCGCCTCGGCCTCACCGTCGCCTACCTCTACCCCCTGGAGGTACCTGTCACAGAGTGGGTAGTCAGCGACACTATCACAAAAATAGTACTAAAGCAGTAAAGTAGTACCAAACCATAAAGTAAGACTAGCCGAAATAACCGCTCTACTCGTAACGGTAACTCGCAACCACCTGTACCACCTGTAACATCTGCAACCCCGGTAACACCTGTAACACCTGACCGCGTCGGGATCCAATCCCGGCGGTCCCACACCTGACCTTATCGGGATCCAATCCCTATAGGTCCCACCGCTCGCACCTTCGTGCCTCAAACCCCACACCTACGGGGGCCCCACTACGTCACCTCGTGGGTACACCTGTAACACCTGACCGCGTCGGGATCCAATCCCGGCGGTCCCACACCTGACCTTATCGGGATCCAATCCCTATAGGTCCCACCGCTCGCACCTTCGTGCCTCAAACCCCACACCTACGGGGGCCCCACTACGTCACCTCGTGGGTAAACACGGGTCAAAGACCGCCTTTCCGGAAAAGAGCACCCTTTGCGGTGGCCAAACCGCGGATGCGCGTGTCGCACTCGAGCATAGTAACAAAACACGGGGTAATATAGTAAACCATAGAGCCATCAGTGTTAGTACAGGTTAACATAATATTTAATATCCTCCCCGGAACACTAACATTACTAAACCTCGGGAGAAAAACCCACCTTGTTGTCGCGCTCCTGACCGATGTTAGGTTCTCTCGCGTCTCGGGTACCCGCCCGGGCCTACACGAATCTCGATTTCGTTGGCTAGGGTTGAACGAGGGAAGACTCGCCCCGTCTGGTGTGCCCGGTCCCAAGGCAAAGGATGTACGGTGTTCCTCCTCCTCCTTGATTGCTCCACCGGTTACTCCACGCCGATTGACAGCGGTAAGGAAGGTTTGGGGAATGGAAAGTTTGGGAAATGGTTTTCGCTTTTTTTTTTGGGGTTTCGTACGCAGGGGGTTTAAGGGGAGTTGTGGGGAAGTGGCCGGTAGTTGGGGGAAGTGGTGGGAAGTGGGGCGGTTAGTGGGTAGTTGTGGGGAAGTGGTGGGAAGTTGGGGCGGTTAGTGGGTAGTTGTGGGGAAGTGGTGGGAAGTTGGGGCGGTTAGTGGGTAGTTGTGGGGAAGTGGTGGGAAGTTGGGGCGGTTAGTGGGTAGTTGTGGGGAAGTGGTGGGAAGTTGGGGCGGGAGTTGTACGACGGAAATAAAAAAAAACGCGGAATTGATTAAAACGGGTGCGAACCGGGGTCCGACCCGCCTCAAAAACCGTGCTGGTTGCCTGAATCGTTAGCCAACTTCCGGAATTTATTCTGGAAGCACCCGTCGTCGGAATTCAAATCCGATTGCACCGCCATTCTCCGTTTCGCGAGCTTTATTAACTAGAAATACCCGCGAGTCCCGACGGTCTGACCGGGAACAAGAAATTATGGATCACCCTCCGAGTCTAATTGAACAATAAATAAAACCAAAAGCGGACTCAAGCAATTATTTTAAACCAGTGGTTACTACATCACTCACCTCTTAAAACGAGTTTCGTCCTCGAAACTCATTCCTGGTTCTCGGTGAAGAGATGGGGGTAACCCTCCCTCATCTTCGATTCCAGCTCCCACGTCGCCTCCCGCTCCTCGTGGTTGTTCCAGAGCACTTTCACGTAGGGGATGACTCGGTTTCGAAGTGTCTTGCTTTCTCTTGCTAGGATCCGCACCGGGGTTTCCTCGAAGCTTAGGTCCTCCTTTAGTTCGAGCGGAACGAGAACGAGTGAGGGCCAACTCATCGAGGACCCCGAGCGCGTTCCCCTGGCAGTTCACTTTTTGGAGGGTAACGCTCGTCTATGGTGGAAGACGGTGCGCCCTGATCCCACCACGGGCACCGTGCTTCCATCATGGACGACGTTCAAAAAGGAATTGTTTGGGGCCTTCTTCACCAATAGCGTCAAGAAGAAACTGGAAGACGACCTAAACCACATTCAGCAAGGGAACAAGACGGTTATGGAGTATCAGCGCGAATTCGTGCGCTTGGCAAATTGCGTTCCTTTTGTCATAAGGGACGAACCCCACAAGGCGCAACTGTTCGTGGATGGGTTGCGAAGTGATATATTCCAGGTGGTTCAGGCCGCTGACTTGCATACGTTCCAGAAAGTGGTCGACCGGGCCACTGTTGTAGAGCGTGGGTTCGCCGTTACCCGTGCTAGGAGGGAGGTCTCGGCACATCATGAAGATAGGAAGCGGCTGCCGCAGAGCTACGGGGGGGGAACAACTGCAGGGAGCCGACCCCCCAAACGGTGGAGGACACCGTCGGGAGCACGGAGCGCACCTACGGGAGAGCCGAGGCCAAGAGACAGGCCTTGTGTAATCTGCGGGGGAGCGCACCGAGTGTTGGAGTGTCCCCAGAGAGGCGATCATTGCTTCCGTTGCGGCAAGCAGGGGCACTTCCGCCGCAGTTGCCCCCTTGTCGTGGGATCAGCCTCCTCCGCCGCTTCCACGCCTTCACCACAACTCGCGGGGCGGGGGAAAGCTCCTATGGGGTCGACCTCTAGGCCCCCGGCTACGCGGCACGAAGAGGATAGGCAGCCTCAACCGGGCGGGCGAATTTATTCCATGACCCGCCAGGAAGCGGACCCGCCGGAGCACGTACTTGCAGGTATAACTTCGATTTCAAATTCACGCGCTAGAACCCTCTTTGATACTGGGGCAACACACTCGTTCATTTCACGTGAGTACGTGTTTTCGCATGACCTCGAGGAAACACCTCTCCAAAGTAAGTTGACGGTCCAGACCGCGGGTGGAACACTAGAGGCGACTAGCTTGGTAGCCACTTGCCCGATTAAGTTAGGGCGGCTATGTTGCCCTTGGGATTTAATAGTAATTCCCTTGAAGGAGTACGACGTTGTTTTGGGCATGGACTGGCTCTCAAGGTACCAAGTTTCCCTAAGAATGCGTACCTAGCATGCAAGAGCACCTCCTTCCCGGCAGTCATCTCGGCGGTTCGAGCCAGGAGTCTGATAGAGGGTGGGTGTGTGGCCTTTTTGGCATCGGTAGATCTGGTTACCCGACCCTCGACGACACCTTCAGACATCCCGGTGGTGAGGGACTTTCCCGATGTCTTTCCGACGGAGCTGCCTGGGATACCCCCTGAAAGGGAGGTGGTGTTCCCTATTGAACTCTTGCCAGGTACTCAACCCATAACGAAGGCACCTTACCGAATGGCCTTCGCGGAGTTGAAGGAGTTAAAGGCGCAACTGGAAGACCTCTTGGACAAAGGGTTTATCAGGCCGAGTGTGTCACCCTGGGGCGCACCAGTGCTTTTTGTACGGAAGAAGGATGGAAGCCTGCGACTTTGCATCGACTACAGAGGAATAAACAAAGTCACGGTGAAAAACAAGTACCCCCTGCCCAGAATCGACGACCTTTTCGACCAATTACGCGGAGCGACGGTCTTCTCAAAGATTGATCTACAGTCAGGCTACCACCCGCTTCGGGTTCGGAACGAGGACATTCCGAAGACCGCTTTCCGGACCCGGTATGGTCATTACCCGCTTGCGTAACCATCCCCTCCCCGGCGGTGGCGGCGGCCGCGGAGGTACTCCCGCCGAGGGCCCCCGGCGCCGGCCCCGCGGGCGCTGTTGCAGGTGCTGCCGTTGGCGCCGTGGTCTGGGTAGGTGCTAGTCCGGCCGTTGCTGCCGGTAGAGGGGCTGCCCCTACCCCGGCCCCGGTCGCTTGCGGTGCTGTGGCCGGTGAAATTGGTCCTTGTGGAGGGGCAGGAGTGACTGGTGGCTGCTGCGTCAGTTGGCGCACATGTTCCGTAAGGGTCGCCAGCTGCCCCGCCATCTCCCTCAATTGTTGCCGCAGGAGCTGGTTTTCTGCAGCCGCTGGTGTCGTCGCATCCGCCCCTACATCCTCTGCCGATGCTCTGGTTCGGACCATTGTCTGTACAGACACACCACCCAGACTTAGCACTCAACTCTACTAGAAAGAACCACCGTAATATCGAGAAGGTAAGGAAAACGTTATCTACAAATCCCCTCCCCGATCTCTCACGTCCTAATTCTTAAACCCTGCATATTTCATTTATTTGTAGTTAAGTGTGATGTCTCGGTGGATGTTGGGCCGCCACTGTTGTGATTAAAGTGAAGTCTCTGATACCATCTTAATCTGTCACGCCCCGGGGGTTATATTTTAGCGGAAACGGTACACAGAGGTAAGCGTAAGGTGCGTACAAAATTTTTTCTTTAAAACCTCCTTCCCCGGCGCGTGCCCAGACCCGCCACATATACAGATTCACTCGAAAGTCGGGCAGAGTCTCCTCTGTATATGCACGGCGTCGCGGCTATTACAACCGTCAAACACAAGCAATCACTTCCAATTAATCACAACAGTTCGAAGTAGTATGGTGCATGAAGACAAACAATACCCGTGGCCAGTCAAGTTGAAAGTATAAACTCACTGTTTTGAAAACAGACCCACACGGTCTGAGGTTTTGAAAACCGATTTGGAAAACGGCATAAATCCACAAGGTTTGGGAAAACGGGCCCACCCGACCCTAGACTTTTGAAAACAGTTTACGAAGTCCTTTTTCTTTTGTTTTCTAGTTGATTTGTTTAGAAAACGGCCAACCGGGAATGATAAGGAAACAGTAGTGCGTAACCAGAATGAAAGTACTCAACATCCACACGACCCCACGAGGGTATCGAGAACCACACAATAACCTACAAATCCGAATGAAATGCAGAGAAAGTAAGTACAACAGCATACTAGGGCCGCCTCGGCCCGACTGCTACCGCCTCGGCCTCACCGTCGCCTACCTCTACCCCCTGGAGGTACCTGTCACAGAGTGGGTAGTCAGCGACACTATCACAAAAATAGTACTAAAGCAGTAAAGTAGTACCAAACCATAAAGTAAGACTAGCCGAAATAACCGCTCTACTCGTAACGGTAACTCGCAACCACCTGTACCACCTGTAACATCTGCAACCCCGGTAACACCTGTAACACCTGACCGCGTCGGGATCCAATCCCGGCGGTCCCACACCTGACCTTATCGGGATCCAATCCCTATAGGTCCCACCGCTCGCACCTTCGTGCCTCAAACCCCACACCTACGGGGGCCCCACTACGTCACCTCGTGGGTACACCTGTAACACCTGACCGCGTCGGGATCCAATCCCGGCGGTCCCACACCTGACCTTATCGGGATCCAATCCCTATAGGTCCCACCGCTCGCACCTTCGTGCCTCAAACCCCACACCTACGGGGGCCCCACTACGTCACCTCGTGGGTAAACACGGGTCAAAGACCGCCTTTCCGGAAAAGAGCACCCTTTGCGGTGGCCAAACCGCGGATGCGCGTGTCGCACTCGAGCATAGTAACAAAACACGGGGTAATATAGTAAACCATAGAGCCATCAGTGTTAGTACAGGTTAACATAATATTTAATATCCTCCCCGGAACACTAACATTACTAAACCTCGGGAGAAAAACCCACCTTGTTGTCGCGCTCCTGACCGATGTTAGGTTCTCTCGCGTCTCGGGTACCCGCCCGGGCCTACACGAATCTCGATTTCGTTGGCTAGGGTTGAACGAGGGAAGACTCGCCCCGTCTGGTGTGCCCGGTCCCAAGGCAAAGGATGTACGGTGTTCCTCCTCCTCCTTGATTGCTCCACCGGTTACTCCACGCCGATTGACAGCGGTAAGGAAGGTTTGGGGAATGGAAAGTTTGGGAAATGGTTTTCGCTTTTTTTTTGGGGTTTCGTACGCAGGGGGTTTAAGGGGAGTTGTGGGGAAGTGGCCGGTAGTTGGGGGAAGTGGTGGGAAGTGGGGCGGTTAGTGGGTAGTTGTGGGGAAGTGGTGGGAAGTTGGGGCGGTTAGTGGGTAGTTGTGGGAAGTGGTGGGAAGTTGGGGCGGTTAGTGGGTAGTTGTGGGGAAGTGGTGGGAAGTTGGGGCGGTTAGTGGGTAGTTGTGGGGAAGTGGTGGGAAGTTGGGGCGGGAGTTGTACGACGGAAATAAAAAAAAACGCGGAATTGATTAAAACGGGTGCGAACCGGGGTCCGACCCGCCTCAAAAACCGTGCTGGTTGCCTGAATCGTTAGCCAACTTCCGGAATTTATTCTGGAAGCACCCGTCGTCGGAATTCAAATCCGATTGCACCGCCATTCTCCGTTTCGCGAGCTTTATTAACTAGAAATACCCGCGAGTCCCGACGGTCTGACCGGGAACAAGAAATTATGGATCACCCTCCGAGTCTAATTGAACAATAAATAAAACCAAAAGCGGACTCAAGCAATTATTTTAAACCAGTGGTTACTACAAAGACATGTCATCCATTCCATAGCATTATGTTGTCTGCAGCCAACATAATCGCTTAGGAGAATAAACATGCCAATCACTCATCCCGTCTCATGGGAGAGGTATAAAACTCAATCAGGACTCTCGCTAACAATCACGACTCTCACGTAGTCATCCTAATGTCCAACCACAAGCCTAGGGTTTCTAAGCCCATAATGACCTAAAATCTAGGCTCTGATACCACTCTAATCTGTCACGCCCCGGCATCGAAACTGCGACCGGGGCTCGCCAACAGATCCGCCACCCATACGGGAAGCCCCGTATAGATGAAGCGACTAACCTGCAAAAGATCATCTACACTAAACAAATATCAGAGCTGAAAAGTAAATGCTGAAATAAAATAAATACAAATCCAAGTCCTCACCAAAAGACATTAGTCTCTCAGCAATAAAAGAAAAGTACAACTCTATACCTCACTACAAAGGTCTCTCAACAGGTAACTCTCAAAATAGTAAGGGGGTACATCTACTCTCTGGACGACGACTGGTAGGGATCTAGCTCGCGACTCCCTTACCTCGATCTGAAGAAGCAGCAGCTGGAGCAGCAGGAACAGGAATAGAAGTCCCTGGGGAAAAGGACACCACGCGGTGTGAGAACTACATCCCACAGTAGTTCTCAGTGGGTGCCGCCAACAAGCCCGACGGGTCTGCCTACCAA
>CM054944.1:6347788-6414230 GCA_029168755.2 Tillandsia fasciculata | reverse complement strand
CGTAATCCCCGGACGGAATTTTTAGTAATACGATGACTAGACGTGCATCGAAATCCGTGCAATATCTTGCACCGTTTAGGATAAAGGTAGTTATCCCGTAGGGGATAATTAATTATTTAATTATCCGGAGATGGAAAATACAAGAAAAGGGGGTAGTTAATATCTACGTACGTATGAGATAAAAGGAAAATAAATTAATGAAAGGATAATTAAACCCCGTTACCGGAAGGAAAACCCTAATTTAAAATACCGCCTTCTCAAACCCTCCTCTTTCGTGCGTACCGAAAACCCAACGAAACCCTAGTTTGAAAAGAGAGGAAGGAAAAGAGAGAAAGAAAAAAAGAAACCCTAACCGGAGGAGAAAAGAAGGAAAGAGGAGAAAGCGGAGGAACCCGATCGCCCCAATTGACGTCCGGAGACCGGAGAACGAGATCGTCGACGGGGAGCGGATCCGGATCTCCAACACCGCAAGGAAACAAGATCGGTTCTTTAGTTCCGATAAATTAAGGTTAGTGATCATCGTTACGTTTGTCAAATTAATCGGGGGTTTTCCGTGTTCTTGTAAGGTCGTTTTAATTGGTACATCGATCGGGGATTTTCGTCGGGTTTTGATCCATGTTTTATTCTCGTTCTTGATCGAGGGTGATCGATGGTTTTTATCGAGTTTAATCGATGGTTTTTAATCGGTTTCTTTTTATCGGGCTTCCGATCGACGTTTTGGTTGTTCGTCGATCGTTGGTTTAGTCATTAGAATTATCGTGTATTTATTCGGGAATTTTTGGGGATGTTTCGTTGGAACATAGTGGGTTAACGGGAGGCCGCCGCCGCCGTTGTTAAACGGGAGGCCGCCGCCGTCGTTACCATGGTCGCGGGGTCTTCGCCGGAGTCGCACGGGAGCGAAAACGGAGAAGAAATCGCGAAACGGGAGCGAAAACGGCGGAAGAAAACCGCGAAATTAGGGTTACTGTGCCTTTCCGTACAGGGTGGTCCACGGCCCGGGGCGTGCACCCGGTGCACGCCCGAGGCGCTGGAGCTACAGACCCGGTGCACGCCTCACCCGTGCACCAGCCCGGCCCACTTGTGCGCGGTGCACGCTCCAGGCGTGCACCCGGTGCACGTACCGACGGCCGAAAGTGTGAACCCGGTGCACGCTCGGGTCGTGCACCGGCCCGGCCGAAACGCGCGGTGCACGCTTCCTGCGTGCACCCGGCGCATGCCGCCGCTGCCTGTCGCCGTAAACCCGGTCCACGGTTGCCCCCGTGCACCAACCGACAGCCCCAAAGTTCGGTAGCTCCGTTTTTGCCCCTTTTTCCACCGTTTCGACCGCCGTTTTCGCCGTTGGGATCGTAATTTCCGTGGTTTTCTTGGCATGGCCACTTGGGATCTTCTTGGTCACTATTTTATTTTGTTGGGTGCCGATTTCGCCGACGCTCCGCGCCTCGACGAAATTGTCGGGGGCGCGCCGACGGGTCTCTTTTCTCATCATTTTCATTGTCGGGGCTTCTCGGCTGGACCGTGACGTCCCGAGTTGGCTGCTAGTTGAGAGTTTGGATTTTGTAGGATTTTCGTTAGCGGTTTTTGGGTTCCGACGGAGTCCGCGATGATATAGTCGCGGTCCGGTTATTGTTAACCATCAGTTTTATCGTCTGGGACCCGGTTTGATCTGAGTCATTCAGTTTTACTTGACGGTTTTGATTTGTTGGGTTTTTGATTGACGTCCCGGTCCTCTAGGTGCAGTGGTTTCAGTTTTGGGGGTGTAATGTTACAGTGGTCGGGACCACTGATTTTACCTGATTAGGGTAAGGCGTTAATTTGTGCTCTTGGATATTTTAGTAGGCCGCGAGGAGCTCCGATTTGCTTGTGAGGGTCGTGGGCGCGGTCGTATATCTCCAACCAGGTGGGTACCCTTGCTATAAGTGCAACAAGTGCAGTAAGTGCACCATGTCATCGTAAAAGACTCGTTAATTTATCTAATAAAGTAGATGGACTGTTAAACCTTTCGCATAAATATTTTGTTTAATTTAACATAATAATTGTGGCGGCTGCGGTCGCGGGGACTTTGGATGCTGCACGTACACAGGCGGAATGGCCCCCGCATGGGTGTACTTTTCCGGAGAAGTGGTCTTTATGACCCGTGTGCCCCACGTGGGTAGGGTGGGGACCTCTTCACGCCAGCTTCAGTGTTCGCACTAGCACCGTGAAGGGGTTAAAAGCATCATGGGGTTGGTGCCCAACTTAATTCGGTATTCTGGGGTTGGTGCCCAGCTTAACTCGGTATTCTGGGGTTGGTGCCCAGCTTATTTTGTGACAGGGTTTTAGCGAAAGGTTCCGATGAAATTGGTTTGTTCTTTAATCCATGTTATTGTTAAGACATCTACTTTGTTTGTCACTGACTTTACCCACTCCGTGACAGGTTTGACTAGGTGTAATAGTCGGGACGATGGTGAGGCAGCGATTAAAGGACATTAGTTGGATGAGGTTTATTCCATCATTCTCGCTTGGGTTATCTCATCTCCTTTTATCTAAATTTAAGTTCTCAATTGCTTGATTGTGGAATGTTGTGGATGTTGGATCGAGAGACGGTTTTGTGATGTGGTCTTTATATTGTTCCTTAATGACTCATATGCGGCATGTTTTATACCGAACAAAAAGGGGTTTCGAAAATGTTTTCCAAAACCAAGTGTCGTGTGGGCACTGCTTTGAAACCTGTGGATTTATCCTTTCCAAAACGATGTAGCCGCCTTACTGTGAATGTGTAGACGTTTTTAAAGGAATGGGTGTCGAGTGGACACCGTTTGCAAACTTGTAGGTTCCTCTTAATGTGATCAAATGTCTTTACACTCTCGTACTTGTTGACTGTGACTGTGTGGTTAAACTTTGTATGTTGATGTTGTAAATGAGACGCCGTGCATATACAAAGGAGACTCTGTCCGTGGGCAGAGTGAATTTGTGTATGTGGCGGTCTGACACGCACCGGGGACGAGGCTGATGCTTATTTATTAAGAAAAAAATTTATACACGCACATTTCCGCTTATCTTTACCTAAAAACCCCCGGGGGCGTGACAGAGGAGGTTGTGGGAGATGCCGTTTTGCGTCGTGGGCCTCGTGGAGCGTGCGAGGTTTCCGTTGGGAGCGATTCGGTGGCGGCGACGCGGTCGGGTAAGTCCCACGTTTTACTTTTTCAGTATTTTTGCGCAGTTTTTAGGGGCGTTCTGTTGACCTTGGTTTAACCCCTCGCTCTTACCTGTGTTAGGGACCGTGTTAAACGTGTACCGTTTTGCGTGCAGATCGTTTTATCGTGCACCGTTTTGCGTGCAGTCTCTAATATTATACATCGTTTTTCGTACAGGGATAGAAAATGTGCATCATTTTGCGTGCAACTTTACAGTTAAACGTGCACCGTTTTGCGTGCAGATCGTTTTATCGCGCACCGTTTTGCGTGCAGTCTCTAAAATTATACATCGTTTTTCGTGCAGGGGTAGAAAAATGTGCACCGTTTTGCGTGCAACTTTACAGTTAAACATGCACCGTTTTGCGTGCAGATTATTTTGTCGCGCACCGTTTTGCGTGCAGTTTCTAATATTATACATCGTTTTTCGTGCAGGGATAGAAAAATATGCATCTTTTTGCGTGCAACTTTACAGTTAAACGTACACCGTTTTGCGTGCAGATCGTTTTATCGCGCACCGTTTTGCGTGCAGTCTCTAATATTATACATCGTTTTTCGTGCAGGGATAGAAAAATCTGCATCGTTTTGCGTGCAACTTTACAGTTAAACGTGCACCGTTTTGCGTGCAGATCATTTTATCGCGCACCGTTTTGCGTGCAGTTTCTAATATTATACATATTTTTCGTGCAGGAATAGAAAAATGTGCACCATTTTGCGTGCAACTTTACAGTTAAGTGTGCACCGTTTTGCGTGCAGATCGTTTTATCGCGCACCGTTTTGCGTGAAGTCTCTAATATTATACATCATTTTTCGTGCAGGAATAGAAAAATATGCACCGTTTTGCGTGCAACTTTACAGTTAAGTGTGCACCGTTTTGCGTGCAGATCGTTTTATCGCGCACCGTTTTGCGTGAAGTCTCTAATATTATACATCATTTTTCGTGCAGGGATAGAAAAATATGCATCGTTTTGCGTGCAACTCTACAGTTAAGCGTGCACCGTTTTGCGTGCAAATTTAAGGTACGTGCACCGTTTTGCGTGCAGGTTGAATTAACGTGCACCGTTTTGCGTGCAGGTTGAATTGGCGCACACCGTTTTGCTTGCGAGTTTTTAATAACGTGCACCGTTTTGCGTGCAGGTATGGAGAACGTGCATCGTTTTGCGTGCAGACTCGAGGGAGGTGCATCGTTTTGCGTGCAAGCTCGAGGGAACAAGTGGAATCGCGCGGAGACCAATTGCAAGTGTCTACAAACAATTGGGAACACCACAAGGTGGAAAATTCTGCCGAAATTGGGTGACCTCTCCACTTGCTCCTTTGCTTTTCGATTCGAAGCATGATAGTAGCCTGTTAGAGGCGTTAGGTAATTATGATTATGATTGCCTGTGTAGATGGATTCAGATGAAAAAGAGCAACTGTTGGTTGCCAGAGATAGATGAATAGGTGTGTATCTGCAAATGGACACAGAGATAAAGTGCAACTGTTGGTTGCCAAAGATATATGATGAATATGCATGCGTAGAAGTAATTACTATTTGATGAATGAAATGAATCAATTGCATGCATGAGAATGATTAATTGATTATGATTGTGATCATGTTAGGGTATAACCCTAGGAATCATGTGGCAATAAGGAAAAGGACATGTTGGTAGTAAGACTAGGAGAAAACCTAGATTCAGGGTTTAACGAGTGACATCAGACTTAGGAGTTATCCTAGGGAGGACGAGTGGCATAGTCTTAGGTGACAACCTAAGGACACTGTATAGAGTGATCAACATAGAGTCAGAGAACTCTAGGGTGTATATGACATGGAACTTAGGTATAGATAACCTAAGGAGAACTAGTGTTCAACATAGAGTCAAGGAACTCTAGGATGAGTATGACATGGAACTTAGGTAGAGGAAACCTAAGGTGACCTAGAGGTCAGCATAGAGTCAAGGAACTCTAGGACAAGTATGACGTGAGACTTAGGTAAAGGGAACCTAAGTTGAGCTAGAAGAGTTTAAACTCACAGACAGAAAAAATAGAGTCAAGTTGACTCTAGGATTCCGTAAGGAATAAAGAGGATGGAAAAGATGGATCAAATGTGGAGATATGAAAGGGAAAACAGGAAAGTAAAGAAGATACAGAGAAATGGATCAAATGTGGAGATATGAAAGGGAAAACAGGAAAGTAGAGTCAGTATAACTCTAAGTTAATAGTGGAACAGGAAAATAGAGTTAAGTTAACTCTAGGATTCAATGAGGAATCAGGAAAGTGGGATAAGATCCCAAGGTTAATGAGCTGATCAAGTATAACCCTAGAAAGTCATAGGGTGTGTGGGCAAATGGATAATAACTTTAACTTCAATTTGAGTTAAAGAAATAAAAGAGAAATGTTTAAGAGTCCATGAGACTCTTTGGTTATCCTTATGGCAAGACCAAGGATAAGAGGGAAAATTGTGGCAAAAAGGCAAAGATTAAAAGCAAGCTAAAAGTGGCTAAAAGCATAAAGAAAATGTAAATGACGCCTTCGAATTTGAGACTCGTCAAATGGAGCAGGACTCCCTGGGCAGTGACCCGTCGGACGAGGTACTTTCGAAGGGCTAAAAGTGAAAGTAAAGAGCTAAAGGCTCAAAGAAAAGAGAAAGAGATTTGCCAGTGGCAAAATGGGAGCTATAAGCTCGAATAAGAAAGGAAAGCAAGTGTTCAAAAGCAAAGAGGCCAAGAACTAAAGTAAAAAGAGAAAGAAAAGAAAAGAAAAGAAAGATAATATAAAGATAAAACGGGCGGACCTACGGGTGAAAACAGCCCATGTTGGAGGTACGGGCAGTATCCCTCTCCCGGGTAGAGACCCGTTCGGGACGTTTCTTCCGTAGGACGGGGTAACACTTGCGGGTGTTATCGGCAACCTTAGAAATCTTATCTTATGGTAGCAAGACTACCGGGCTCGGGCCCGTTGGATAAGAATTTCTGAGGGTTAACTTGAACTAAAGCACCAGAATCTAAAGAATAAAGAGAATTAGAGTGGCCAAGGTGGCCGGGTTAGTTTGACCCTGTATACAGCGGCATAGTGGCCGAGTTGGTGCTTAGCAGCCTAGTGTGGCTAGACAGATTAGTGCTGGGTAGATGGTTTTACACAGATAGTGTAGTGATATGTTATATTGCATAGCTGCATTTTGATATTGAGGATTTTAGTTTCCTAGCACTATTATTATTGCTTCCATTGGACCAAGTGGTGTAGGACACTTTCTCTCGGTGGTTGAACCCACTGGGAACTCGCTCGTAAGTTCTCACACCCCTTGGGTGACTCCCCCCCCCACAGGTTCGGGAATGGATGCAGCGGTCGAGACAGATCAGATGCAGACGACAGCGAGGCATACGACAGGGGCAAGGGCCCAGCAGCATAGTGACCTAGAGGGTCTAGCAGAGGTATCCCTTTCTATATATTTCTTGAGTGAACCTTGTATGGTGAGGAATTATGTAAAGGAAATGTAATAATTTTATTTGCAAGTTCAGAATGGTAAAGTGTAATAAGTTTAATTTATGGTTCACTCCTGTATGCTTTCATTTCCGCATTAACTATTCGTTATTGAATGAAAGTTTTAAATTTATAGTGATTTTTAGTACTCTGATATTGAGCTTCCGCATACACTTGTTGTGTTATTATGGATGTTACCGTTCCTTTCGGGTAGAAAAAGGTTTTACCCGATTGGCGGGTCTGTTGGCGTGCCCGAACCGTACAAATTGGCGGACTCGGGGCGTGACAGATTAGAGTGGTATCAGAGCCTAGGAATAGTCCTAGGTGGTTAGCAACCTTAGGGAGACCCTAGGGATTAGCACGAGAGAGTGTGTGGATTTTGGGCGAAAGTATTTGATTGGTTATTGTTGTTCCCAAAAGGATGTTGGGACTGATCGAGGGCAACGAGCTTTCATTCTTCGGATATTACGTTGGGCGGCCGACAACGTAATGTTGGAGATGAAAAGGAGTACCCTCTTATACTTTCGCATGATTGGGTCGACGAGCCTTTTGTCGGTATATAGACTGCGCGTTGCTCAAATGGCTAAGTTTGGGCTGGTTGTTTCGTTGTGGTGTGCATATTAGCGATGACACCACATAGGGAGACGCACCTGTTTTGACTCGAGTCACGAGAGGGCTCGGGGTCAAACGAGGTACACGGGCTGCGATAGCAGGTGACCGCACTTGTTGGAGTGGTCCAACAGTAGGTCAGACTTCTTGCCGTCGGCGGAAATTCTCCGCCGACAGGAAGACAGCTTTCGACGCCTAAGAGTGGCGTCAGCGTGACAGTTGGAGCAGATAGATAGGCTCCAGTGGCTGATAGCGCAGCAAGTTGAGGCTGCGTGAATGACGCATGAGTATACGGCGTCGCCGCCTGTAGGGGCGACAGTAGAGAGAGTGGCAGTGGCCGCCGAACTTTTGTCGGCGCACCCTGCACCTTCACCATGGATGTATAAGCTTGTGTCAGCTAGTTTGCTGGCAAAGGGTGGTTAGAAAGGTCCAGTGAGAGACCGACTCGTGAAACGTTGGTGATCGCTTTGTTGCGAGAGCCATGTTGTTATGTCCTAAGGGTTAGGACAAGAAAGACTTGTGGGCCTTGTGGCGAAAGTTCGCCCTGATAACGGTAGTGACCGTGTGGCCTATCATTGTAGCTAAATTGCCGCATTGTGGGGATGGTAAGACCCGGGACAGGTTTCGAGATTCGAAAATCTCGCACGAGAGCGAGAGTTTTGTGGCGCCGATCCGACGGATCAGCATAATGGCAATGATTGCCACCACAGGATTTGCGTGTTAATCACCAGAGTTGGTGAATGATCGTTGTGGTGCCTCAACCCAGTTGGGAGAGGTGTACAGGAGTCATGCGCGTGCCTTAAGCAAGTTGCTTAGCACTGGACTTTGTGAGTTAGCATGGGGGCGTAGGACGCCCAACCGTTTGGTGCTCATGGAGCACGAGTATCGTTTAGCCAGAGAGAGCTGATTAGGTGGCGTATTAGCCTTTGCCCAGTGTGGCCAGAGTTAATATAGAGAGTTTGGGTCGTAGATTGACGACTTGCTAGTTGGATTTGCTCAGTGAGCATAGTGGTCGCGTGGTGACGATTGACGGGTTCGCTTGGGGACGATCCGTGCCTGGACCATGTTTGTGGACTGTGGGCCTGTAGCCCAGTGGGCAGGCACAGTCGGCTGTGAGAGACAGCGGCCCGAGACCTGATGGCGGGGCATGATAGAGATTTGGTCGGGACGGTAGTCCGAGCGATGACCCGGGGACGTGGAATGCCACGTGTGAGCCTTGAGGCTGTTAGTACACTGAGAGTGTGATGTGATCAGGCAGTAGTGCTAGTGATGATTGAGGTGCTGTAGCTCCTAGTGGGAGTGTTGGTGTAGCAATCCTAAGTGAGGATCTACCCGTTTGATGATTGGGTCTGTGTGCTAGTGAGAGCCATTATACAGAGTTGGACTGGTTGGGCTATAGGCCCCTATTAGACCGTGGTCTGTGGACCTATTAGTAGTCTGAGATATCGGGTTAGCTGATAACCCGTGGACTTAGAGCGCTAGTAGCGTGTGAGATAGTTGAGGACTGGTGGATTGGCCTTTGCCCTCCACATTAGGCAGCGGAGTGACCGGAAAATGCGGTAAATGTAATTAGTTGCAGATGCAACCTCCTTGTGAAAGATAAAATGATCGCGGAATTAAAGTGAAGATTTCGCGAGAAGAGACTTCGCCATTTGTGGCAATTGAGAGAGCAAGTGCTCAACTGTGTCTTTCACCTATTTGGTGAAAGTGGCCAGACACCAGGTCTGTGTTTGTCCCTAGATTGAGATAGGGATCCGAGAATGAGTTGCTCGTGTAGTCTCGGCGAGCAGGCAATTTGATGCCGGTCACGATGTACAGCGAGCCCAGTAGTGAGGGCAAGATTTCCTCCCTCTCGATCAAGTAGGAGTCGAGATGTGATTCAAGTTTCGAGGACGAAACTTATTTTAAGGGGGGTAGAATGTAAAGTACCGGATTTTCGGCACATAAATAAATATAAATAAAGGTGGGATGAAATACTATTGTTATAAAGTTAGGAAAGTAAAGAATATTGGAAGCGAGTTGGGCCCAAATCGGGATAAAATATGGAGATCTGAAATTTTATTGGAGAAATGGGGCCCAGATTTTTAGTGAAAAATTCACAGTGTCAGAAAATTCCGAGAAAATTACGGGAGCCCCGTAAATATGTTTTAAGACCACAGAAAAAGTTTCGCGTTGATCGGATGCCTGATAGTGAGAACGGGCTCCGCCAACAGTGTCGAAAAATTCTGAGAAAATTCGGGGAGCTTCGTAATTATGTTTTAAGGTTACGGTAAAAATTTTGTGTTCATCGGATACCCGGATTGCGAGAACGGGGTCCGCCAATGATTCTGGACACAGCGGGGCTTTTGGTAGCCCAGAAATGACCAAAAGTGAAAATTTAAATTTTTCTGTGGTAAATTAAGCTGAAACGAAGTCGCCTGTAAAATTTGGACGAAAACGGACGAAAAATGGACAGAAAATGGGACAAAAACGAATTTTCAAGGCGCGCGGCGCGCTGCTCAACGCGCACAGCTGGCGCGCATCAAGTGCGCAGGTCAAAGGGGCCCGCCACATGGCAGGCCCCCATTGGGCCCGTACGGGCGCGAGGACGTGCGCCCGCAGGGGCGCGGCCACGTGGCCCTGCCCTTCCCTGCCTGGACCGGGTGCACCCGACGGGTCTTGTAGACGGGGGCACCGTAGACCGGTGGTCCGTGGACCACCCTTTCCTCTCTCCCTCCTTTTCTTCTTCTTCTTTCTCCCCACACCCCATTTTTCTCCTCTTCTTTTCCTTTCTTCTCCAACCGAACGAGAGGGAGAGTGAGGGAGGAGGTTGTGGGAGATGCCGTTTTGCGTCGTGGGCCTCGTGGAGCGTGCGAGGTTTCCGTTGGGAGCGATTCGGCGGCGGCGACGCGGTCGGGTAAGTCCCACGTTTTACTTTTTCAGTATTTTTGCGCAGTTTTGAGGGGCGTTCTGTTGACCTTGGTTTAACCCCTCGCTCTTACCTGTGTTAGGGACCGTGTTAAACGTGCACCGTTTTGCGTGCAGATCATTTTATCGCGCACCGTTTTGCGTGCAGTCTCTAATATTATACATCGTTTTTCGTACAGGGATAGAAAAATGTGCATCGTTTTGCGTGCAACTTTACAGTTAAACGTGCACCGTTTTGCGTGCAGATCGTTTTATCGCGCACCGTTTTGCGTGCAGTCTCTAAAATTATACATCGTTTTTCGTGCAGGGGTAGAAAAATGTGCACCGTTTTGCGTGCAACTTTACAGTTAAACATGCACCGTTTTGCGTGCAGATTATTTTGTCGCGCACCGTTTTGCGTGCAGTTTCTAATATTATACATCGTTTTTCGTGCAGGGATAGAAAAATATGCATCTTTTTGCGTGCAACTTTACAGTTAAACGTACACCGTTTTGCGTGCAGATCGTTTTATCGCGCACCGTTTTGCGTGCAGTCTCTAATATTATACATCGTTTTTCGTGCAGGGATAGAAAAATCTGCATCGCTTTGCGTGCAACTTTATAGTTAAACGTGCACCGTTTTGCGTGCAGATCGTTTTATCGCGCACCGTTTTGCGTGCAGTTTCTAATATTATACATTATTTTTCGTGCAGGAATAGAAAAATGTGCACCATTTTGCGTGCAACTTTACAGTTAAGTGTGCACCGTTTTGCGTGCAGATCATTTTATCGCGCACCGTTTTGCGTGAAGTCTCTAATATTATACATCATTTTTCGTGCAGGAATAGAAAAATGTGCACCGTTTTGCGTGCAACTTTAGAGTTAAGTGTGCACCGTTTTGCGTGCAGATCGTTTTATCGCGCACCGTTTTGCGTGAAGTTTTAATATTATACATCATTTTCGTGCAGGGATAGAAAAATATGCACCGTTTTGCGTGCAACTCTACAGTTAAGCGTGCACCGTTTTGCGTGCAAATTCAAGGTACGTGCACCGTTTTGCGTGCAGGTTAAATTAACGTGCACCGTTTTGCGTGCAGGTTGAATTGGCGCACACCGTTTTGCGTGCGAGTTTTTAATAACGTGCACCGTTTTGCGTGCAGGTATGGAGAACGTGCATCGTTTCGCGTGCAGACTCGAGGGAGGTGCATCGTTTTGCGTGCAAGCTCGAGGGAACAAGTGGAATCGCGCGGAGACCAATTGCAAGTGTCTACAAACAATTGGAAACACCACAAGGTAGGAAATTCTGCCGAAATTGGGTGACCTCTCCACTTGCTCCTTTGCTTTTCGATTCGAAGCATGATAGTAGCCTGTTAGAGGCGTTAGGTAATTATGATTATGATTGCCTGTGTAGATGGATTCAGATGAAAAAGAGCAACTGTTGGTTGCCAGAGATAGATGAATAGGTGTGTATCTGCAAATGGACACAGAGATAAAGTGCAACTGTTGGTTGCCAAAGATATATGATGAATATGCATGCGTAGAAGTAATTACTATTTGATGAATGAAATGAATAATTGCATGCATGAGAATGATTAATTGATTATGATTGTGATCATGTTAGGGTATAACCCTAGGAATCATGTGGCAATAAGGAAAATGACATGTTGGTAGTAAGACTAGGAGAAAACCTAGATTCAGGGTTTAACGAGTGACATCAGACTTAGGAGTTATCCTAGGGAGGACGAGTGGCATAGTCTTAGGTGATAACCTAAGGACACTGGATAGAGTGATCAACATAGAGTCAGAGAACTCTAGGGTGTATATGACATGGAACTTAGGTATAGATAACCTAAGGAGAACTAGTGTTCAACATAGAGTCAAGGAACTCTAGGATGAGTATGACATGGAACTTAGGTAGAGGAAACCTAAGGTGACCTAGAGGTCAGCATAGAGTCAAGGAACTCTAGGACAGTATGACATGAGACTTAGGTAAAGGGAACCTAAGTTGAGCTAGAAGAGTTTAAACTCACAGACAGAAAAATAGAGTCAAGTTGACTCTAGGATTCCGTAAGGAATAAAGAGGATGGAAAAGATGGATCAAATGTGGAGATATGAAAGGGAAAACAGGAAAGTAAAGAAGATACAGAGAAATGGATCAAATGTGGAGATATGAAAGGGAAAACAGGAAAGTAGAGTCAGTATAACTCTAAGTTAATAGTGGAACAGGAAAATAGAGTTAAGTTAACTCTAGGATTCAATGAGGAATCAGGAAAGGGATAAGATCCCAAGGTTAATGAGCTGATCAAATATAACCCTAGAAGGTCATAGGGTGTGTGGGCAAATGGATAATAACTTTAACTTCAATTTGAGTTAAAGAAATAAAAGAGAAATGTTTAAGAGTCCAGGAGACTCTCTGGTTATCCTTATGGCAAGACCTAGGATAAGAGGGAAAATTGTTGCAAAAAGGCAAAGATTAAAAGCAAGCTAAAAGTGGCTAAAAGCATAAAGAAAATGTAAATGGCGCCTTCGAATTTGAGACTCGTCAAGTGGAGCAGGACTCCCTGGGCAGTGACCCGTCGGACGAGGTACTTTCGAAGGGCTAAAAGTGAAAGCAAAGAGCTAAATGCTCAAAGAAAAGAGAAAGAGATTTGCCAGTGGCAAAATGGGAGCTATAAGCTCGAATAAGAAAGGAAAGCAAGTGTTCAAAAGCAAAGAGGCTAAGAACTAAAGTAAAAAGAGAAAGAAAAGAAAAGAAAAGAAAGAAAATATAAAGATAAAACGGGCGGACCTACGGTGAAACCAGCCCATGTTGGAGGTACGGGCAGTATCCCTCTCCCGGGTAGAGACCCGTTCGGGACGTTTCTTCCGTAGGACGGGGTAACACTTGCGGGTGTTATCAGCGACCTTAGAAATCTTATCTTATGGTAGCAAGACTACCGGGCTCGGGCCCGTTGGATAAGAATTTCTGAGGGTTAACTTGAACTAAAGCACCAGAATCTAAAGAATAAAGAGAATTAGAGTGGCCAAGGTGGCCGGGTTAGTTTGACCCTGTATACAGCGGCATAGTGGCCGAGTTGGTGCTTAGCAGCCTAGTGTGGCTAGACAGAGTAGTGCTGGGTAGATGGTTTTACACAGATAGTGTAGTGATGTTATATTCATAGCTGCATTTGATATTGAGGATTTTAGTTTCCTAGCACTATTATTATTGCTTCCATTGGACCAAGTGGTGTAGGACACTTTCTCTCGGTGGTTGAACCCACTGGGAACTCGCTCGTAAGTTCTCACACCCTTGGGTGACTCCCCCCCACAGGTTCGGGAATGGATGCAGCGGTCGAGACAGATCAGATGCAGACGACAGCGAGGCATACGACAGGGGCAAGGGCCCAGCAGCATAGTGACCTAGAGGGTCTAGCAGAGGTATCCCTTTCTATATATTTCTTGAGTGAACCTTGTATGGTGAGGAATTATGTAAAGGAAATGTAATAATTTTATTTGCAAGTTCAGAATGGTAAAGTGTAATAAGTTTAATTTATGGTTCACTCCTGTATGCTTTCATTTTCGCATTAACTATTCGTTATTGAATGAAAGTTTTAAATTTATAGTGATTTTTAGTACTCTGATATTGAGCTTCCGCATACACTTGTTGTGTTATTATGGATGTTACCGTTCCTTTCGGGTAGAGAAAGGTTTTACCCGATTGGCGGGTCTGTTGGCGTGCCCGAACCGTACAAATTGGCGGACTCGGGGCGTGACATAACTTAGCCAAAGCAAATGTTTCCCTTCAAGAGAAAAATGAGCTTTTTGAGAAAGAACATGAGAAACTGGTGGATAAAGCGAATTATTTCTCAAAACTTTACAACGAGGCTCAACGGGATAAAATGGAAATGACAAGGACCATTCTCCAACTAAAGGACGATTTAAAGCGATTCTCTTTAGGAAGGAGTAAGTTGGATAGGCTTCTTGGTCTTGGTCAAACAAATCGGTTCGGCCTCGGATACACTCAAACTGGAGACAGTCTGTCACGCCCCGGGGTTTTCATTTAGCGAAAACGGTTTACAATATTAAGCAATTTAGCGTGTAGAAATTTTTTTTGTAAAAAGGCCTTCCCCGGCGCGTGCCCAGACCCGCCGCATGTACAAGGTCACTCTGCACACGGACAGAGTCTCCCCTGTACATGCACGGCGTTGCAGCTAGTACAAGATCCAAACACAGCCAACAGTTCACTCACAACAGTTTCCAGCATTCACACAAGTACCAAAATTGCATAAGACTCACGGCCGATCAATTAGAAAGCATAAAACCACAATTGTTGAAAACAGCGCCCACCCGGCACCAAGTTTAAAAACTAGTTTGTAAATAACATAAAACCACAGGGTTTGGAACTTATGCCCACACGGCACTTGTGTTTTGAAAGCCATTTTCACAATTTCATAAATCCACAGGGTTTTGAAAAGTGGTGCCCACACGACACCTAAGTTTTAAAAACAGTTTTCGCAATCTCTTTTTGTTTGTTTTCTCTTTTCACAAAGCGGCCTAATAAAAGGAAAGGAAATGCAACAGTGTAAATATAAGACGTGCCGACATCCACACCGACCCCACGAGGGTATCGAGAACCACACAAAAGTCTACAGCAGTAAATAAAAAGCGACAATAAAGGAGAAGTAAATAATACTAATGCGGGGTCTCCACAGACCCGACCGCTCCAGTCTCGGCCTCACCGTCGCCTATCGCTCCCCCGAAAGGACCCTGTCACAATGTGGGAAGTCAGCGACAAAGTAAAATAATAAGGAAAGCAGGAAAAAGAAGTGCGCCAACCGTAACTATCCGGAGCAACCACTCTCCCCCACACGGGGACAAAACCTCGCACACCTGCACAACCTAGTCCGGGCACCGACCCCGGCATCCAACCGAGCACCTACCTCGGTAAACCACGTCGAGCACCTACCCCGACGGGTCTCAACGCTCGCACCTCGGCGCCTCAAACTCCCCACCTACGGGAGCCCCCACTACGTCACCTCGTGGGTCTACACGGGTCATCGACCACTTTTCCGGAAAAGCGCACCCTTAGCGGTGGCCAAACCGCGGGTGCGCGTGCTGCAGCCTCGAGCCAAGTAACCACATAATAACAGTATACCAGATAATAGTGACTATGAGAACTACTAGGTCAGTATCAACAAATGCCTCGCAACTTTTCTTATGTTAACATAAAACAAACTTTCTTGGATTATTTAAAATTGAAAAACAACAGTCGGGGATCCGACAACATATCCCCAAAGTAAAACCCACCTCAACGTGACGGAGAAGACGTGTGAAACTCCAACGAGAACGCCCTCGCTGTGCCCAGAAAGCTACAATAAATTTATACTTGTTAAAAATGTCTTCGTGGTTAAAAACACTCAAAAATGACGCGAAACGGGCTAAAAACGGAGCTTCTGGGCTTTTATTTGGAACCCTGGTGCACGGGACCAGGCGTGGACCGGGTCCACGGCGGCGGGCGGACGCGGCGCAGACCGGGAGCATCCTGCAGCAGTGCACCGGGCGCCTCGGGCCGGGCCGCGCACGGTTGCGGGCGCGCACCGGGTTCACGGCGCCCCGCTACTGTTGACGAGCGCCGGGTGCACGCTCGGGCGTGCACCGCGCGTCCAGGCGCACCGCGCCGTGCGCCGGGTCCGCGCCCCCGGGCCGCGAGGGCGTGCGCCGGGCGCACGCCGGCCCGGTGGACCGCGCAGGCCTGGCGCACAGTTTTGTGCGCCGGGTCTGCGGCCCCGGGACGGAACGCGTGCGCCGGGCGCACGCCGGCCCGGTGGACCGCGCGGCCTGGCGCACAGCTTTGTGCGCCGGGTCCGCGGCCCCGGGACGGAAGGGCGTGCGCCAGGTGCACCCGGGTGTGTGGACCGCGGCCTGAAAAACCCTACAGTGACCTCGATTTTCGCTCCGATTGCGACCCCGCGATCACGGCGGCTCCGGCGATGATCTCGTGAACACGGTGACGGCGGCGGCGGCCTCCCGTTTAAACACGGCGGCGGCGGCCTCCCGTTTGGTCCCCAAACGCGCCTCGCACGCGACACGACACGAAGGAAATCCATACCAAAAAAGAAACGGAAGGACCCGGATCGCTCACCTCGTTTTTGCCGGTAAGGGAGGGAGGAGGAGGATCGTTGTGCTCTCGTTCGCCGGATTCCACCGAATGTTCCTTCTTCCCGTCTCGTCGCTTCGATTCTTCACGCCAACCGATGAAGGGGAAAGAAACTGGGGTTCGGGTTCTTTCGCACGAGACCTAACGCACAAAGAAACAAGGAGTGGGAAAAACCCTAAGTTCCAACTCAACACTAAATAATTAATTAGTCGTTTGGGCACAAACCGGGGTCCGACTTACCCCGAAAAGCGTGCCAATCGCCCAAAAGCTTATTTGAGGCACCCGGAACTGCTGGTAACCTTCAGAAATTAATTCTGGGAGATCCCGGAGTCAGAAAAATAATCCGGTCGCACCGCCGCGCTCCAATTCGCGAGCTCTACCGTCTAAAAATATCCGCGGGCCCCGACGGTCTGTCCAAAAAAAGAATTATTTTTCCAGCCGCCGGACCGCAAAGGAGGGGAACGCGATAATTAAATAATTAAAATAAATCCAACCATACTATTTAAGGGCGGTTACTACACCACTCACCTCTTAAAAACAAGTTTCGTCCCCGAAACTTAATCCTGGGTCGCGGTGAAAAGATCGGGGTAGGTCTCCCTCATTTTTGACTCCAACTCCCACGTCGCTTCTCGTTCCTCGTGGTTGCTCCAAAGCACCTTCACGTAGGGAATGACTCGGTTTCTCAGCGTTTTACTTTCCCTTGCTAGGATCCGCACCGGGGTTTCCTCGAAGCTTAGGTCCTCCTTCAGCTCTAGGGTGGAGACGTCCAGAACATGTGATGGGTCGGAGAGGTATCTTCTGAGCATCGAGACGTGGAACACGTCGTGGACACGGTCGAGGTTAGGTGGTAGGGCAAGGCGGTAAGCCACCGGGCCGATGCGCTCCAGGATCTCGAATGGTCCAACATACCGCGGGCTCAACTTGCCTTTCAAACCGAAGCGTTTAATCCCCTTGGTTGGTGAAACACGTAAGAGCACATGATCTCCCACTTGAAATTCCAGGTCGCGTCGCCGACGGTCTGCGTAGCTTTTCTGTCGACTCTGGGCTGTGAGTAGGCGTTGCCTGATGAGTCGTACCTTTGCTTCAGTTTCTTCCACTAAATCGGGTCCCAAGAACTTCCGCTCTCCCAAATCGTCCCAACAGATCGGGGATCGACAACGTCTTCCATATAAAGCTTCGAAGGGCGCCATCTGTATGCTGGCTTGGTGGCTGTTGTTGTAGGCGAATTCCACGAGGGGCAAGTAGCGTGACCAACCGTCACCCCAGTCAAGTACACAGGCGCGTAGTAGGTCCTCTAGGGTCTGGATCACCCGCTCGGACTGTCCATCAGTCTGGGGGTGGAAGGCTGTGCTAAACTGCAGTCTGGTCCCTAAAGCCCGTTGTAGGCTTTGCCAAAACTTTGAGACAAAGCGCGTGTCCCTGTCTGAGGTAATAGATGTTGGAACCCCGTGTAATCTTACTATCTCGCCAAGGTACACCTGGGCTAGTCGATCCCGGGTCCACGTCGTATGAATCGGTAGGAAGTGCGCTGACTTGGTTAAACGGTCCACAACGACCCAGATCGCGTCGTGGCCCTGCTGCGAGCGTGGGAACCCAGTGACAAAATCCATGGTGATTTGGTCCCACTTCCATTCTGGCACTGGTAGCGGCTGTAGTTTTCCTGCGGGTCGTTGATGCTCCGCCTTGATCTGTTGACACACCAAGCAGTGAGCTACATGTCGTGTCACATCCAACTTCAATTTTGGCCACCAGAAAGTTTGCTTAAGGTCCCTGTACATCTTTGTACCTCCCGGATGCGCCGCATAAGGGGTGCAGTGTGCCTCAGATAAGATTTCCTCCTTCAACTCTTTCGAATCTGGCACGCAGATCCGCCCACGAAAACGTAGGGTGCCGTCGGCTTCCACTGAAAAGTCGTTCTCTTGGTCGGGAGAGATCTTGTCTCGCACGAGCTGTAACTGAGGGTCAGCCTGTTGTCCTTCCCGAATTCTCTCGAACAGTGTGGGCTTGACTACCATGGATAGCAGTCGTGCAACCGTGCCTGCCGGTACCACTTCCAATTTCATGCGCGCAAAGTCCGCGATCAAGGTGTCCTGTTCAGTTAACCCGCCTGCAGGTGTCTCTCCTTGCTGCGCCTTTCTACTCAACGCATCCGCCACCGCGTTAGCTTTTCCGGGGTGGTATTGGATTGACAAGTCGTAATCCTTTAATAATTCTAACCACCGTCTCTGTCGTAGGTTTAACTCCTTCTGGGTAAACAAGTATTTTAGACTTTGGTGATCCGAGAATACCGTACAGTGGACACCAAAGAGATAGTGTCTCCACAGTTTCAAAACAAACACTACCGCGGCCAACTCCAAATCGTGCGTTGGGTAGTTCTTCTCGTAGTCCTTTAGCTGTCTGGAGGCATAGGCTATTACCCTTCCTTGTTGCATCAACACACCCCCAAGGCCGATTCTGGACGCGTCGCAATACACTTCGTAGTCTTCGCCGGGAATCGGCAAAACGAGTACGGGCGCTCTGGTTAGCCTTCTCTTCAGTTCTTCGAAGCTCTCTTGACATTGGTCCGTCCAGACGAATTTCACTCCTTTTCTTGTTAGCCGGTTCAGAGGGGCGGCTATCTTCGAGAAACCCTCGACGAAACGTCGGTAGTATCCTGCCAGGCCCAGGAAACTGCGAATCTCCGTCACTGTGGTTGGCGGCTGCCAGCTGAGTACAGATTCCACCTTCTTAGGATCCACCGCGATTCCCTCTGCTGAAATTACGTGACCCAGGAAAGCCACCTCGCGTAGCCAAAATTCGCATTTCTTGAGCTTAGCGAAAAGTTTTTGTTCCCGGAGAGTTTGGAGAACGCTTCGCAAGTGATCCTCGTGCTCCTCGTCAGTGGTTGAATAGATCAGGATGTCGTCGATGAAGACCACCACGAACCGGTCGATGAAGGGCCTGAAGATGCGGTTCATCATGTCCATAAACACCGCGGGGGCGTTCGTCAATCCGAAGGGCATAACCGTGAACTCGTAGTGGCCGTACCGGGTCCGGAAGGCAGTCTTCGGGATGTCCTCGTCTCGAACCCGAAGCTGGTGGTAGCCCGACTGTAGATCGATTTTTGAGAAGACTGTCGCACCCCGCAGTTGGTCGAAGAGGTCGTCGATTCTAGGCAGAGGGTATTTGTTCTTCACGGTGACCTTGTTGATCCCTCTGTAGTCGATGCAGAGTCGTAAACTTCCGTCCTTCTTTCGCACAAAGAGGACCGGCGCGCCCCAAGGCGACACGCTCGGCCTGATAAATCCCTTTTCCAACAGGTCTTCAAGTTGTGCCTTGAGCTCCTTCAGCTCTGCGAAGGCCATTCGGTAGGGCGCCTTCGTAATAGGTTGAGTACCGGGTAGGAGTTCGATGGGGAAAACTACTTCACGCTCGGGAGGCATCCCTGGTAACTCTGCTGGGAAAACGTCGGGGAAGTCCCTCACCACTGCAATGTCTGACGGTGTGCCCGTCGGGCGGGCGATTAAGTCCACCGACGCCAAGTAGGCTACACACCCACCCTCAACTAGTCTTCTGGCTCTTGCCGCTGAGATAACCGTAGGGAAAGTGGTACTCTTGCACGCCAGGTACACGTGCTCAGGGAAACCCGGTTCTTGCAGTCGCAGCTGTCTTTTCTCGCAATCGATGAGCGCCCGGTACCTCGCTAGCCAATCCATGCCTAACACGGCGTCGTATTCCTTCAAGGGTATCACCACCAAGTCCCACGGGCAAGACAACCGCCGCCCAAACCGGATCGGGCAGGAGGCCACGAAGTTAACCGCCTCCAAGGTCCCAGCCGCCGTTTGGACGGTCGTCCGATCCGGAAGCGGTGTCTCCTCCAGGTCATGCATGAACACGTAGTCACAAGAAATAAAAGAGTGTGTTGCTCCGGTGTCGAAAAGAGTTCTAGCGCGGGAATTCGAAACGGAAACAATACCTGCAAGTACGTCCTCAGGTGGATCTGACTCCTGGCGGGTCATTGAGTAAACCCGCCCGCCTGCTTGTGGTTGTTTCTCCCCCTCTCGTGGTGGCGCGGGGGGTCTAGAGCTCGACGCCACAGGTGCTTTCCCTCGTCCAGACAACTGTTGTGATGGTACCGTGGCCGTTGCAGTAGCCCCTCCCAGAACCAAGGGGCAGTTGTAACGGAAGTGCCCCTGTTTGCCGCAGCGGAAACAGTGATCTTGTCGCTGGGGGCACTCAGGGGCTCGGTGCGCTCCTCCACAAATCACGCAGGGCCTATCCCCCGGCCTAGGCCCTCCTGCTGGTGCACCCCGGGGTCCTCCTTGCTGTCTCCACCGTTTGGGGGGTCGGCTCCCACTAGAAGAGCCCCCCCCCGAGTTGTGCTGTTGTCGCTTCCGATCCTCCTGCCGTGCTGAGTTCTCTCTCCTGGCACGCGTGACCGCGAACCCCCGCTCCACCGTAGTGGCCCTGTCGACCACTTTCTGAAAGGTGTGCAAGTCGGCAGCTTGCACCACTTCGAAGATGTTACTCCGCAAGCCGTCGACAAAGAGTTGAGCCTTGTGGGATTCGTCTCTTATAACAAACGGGACACAGTTCGCTAGGCGGACGAACTCCCGTTGGTACTCCATGACTGTCCGGTTTCCCTGCTGTATATGGTTCAGGTCGTCCTCCAACTGCTTCTTGACACTGCTGGTGAAGAAGGCCTCGAACAGTTCCCGTTTGAAAGTTTCCCAAGACGGAAATGCGGTACTCTTGGCAGGATCGGGGCGTACCGTTTTCCACCACAAACGGGCATTCCCCTCCAAGCAATGGACGGCTAGGGGAACCCGCTCGTGATCCTCCATAAGTAAGTCTTCGAAGAGCTTCTCCATCGACCCGACCCATTTCTCTACGACCCAAGGATCGGTCGTGTCTCCTTCGAACGTAGGGGGGTCGTGTTTCCTGAAGTCCTTCAGATTGGCTCGCACCCGATCACGTTCAGTCGGCATAGTTGTCCCCTCCCCCACGGCGGCGGCAGCCACGGTAGGGGGAGGTGTAACCATAGTCTCCTCCAAGATAACCCTGCTGGTGGTCCCCGGCATCGGTCCAGTAGTCGCCGCCGGCGGTGGTGCTGTCGGTGGTGCCGCGGCCGGTGCTGTTGGCCCCTGTGGAGGGACTGGGGCGGCCGTCACCGTCGCGGCCTGTTGCTGTTGCGTCAGCTGACGCACGTGATCGGCGAGGGTTGCCAGCTGCCCCGCCATATCCCTCAGTTGCTGCCGCAGGAGTTGGTTCTCCGCGGCTGTCGACGTCGTCGCGTCCGCTCCGGTATCCTCGGCTGTGGATCTAGTACGGGCCATGTCTGTACACACACAAAGAAGATCGACTTAGCCTTTTCTAAAGAACGGCGGACTCCTTATCGAGAGAAGGCACTCAAGCTCATCCCCCCCTCCCCGATCACTCACGTCCTAGTCTCCTATGTCCTTTTCATTTGTTCGTCTGCTGTTCAGTGTGGTATCCCCACGGATGTCGGCACAAACCGTTGTGATTGAGGGAAACTTTCTCTGATACCATCTTAATCTGTCACGCCCCGGGGTTTTCATTTAGCGGAAACGGTTTACAATATTAAGCAATTTAGCGTGTAGAAATTTTTTTTGTAAAAAGGCCTTCCCCGGCGCGTGCCCAGACCCGCCGCATGTACAAGGTCACTCTGCACACGGACAGAGTCTCCCCTGTACATGCACGGCGTTGCAGCTAGTACAAGATCCAAACACAGCCAACAGTTCAATCACAACAGTTTCAAGCATTCACACAAGTACCAAAATTGCATAAGACTCACGGCCGATCAATTAGAAAGCATAAAACCACAATTGTTGAAAACAGCGCCCACCCGGCACCAAGTTTAAAAACTAGTTTGTAAATAACATAAAACCACAGGGTTTGGAACTTATGCCCACACGGCACTTGTGTTTTGAAAGCCATTTTCACAATTTCATAAATCCACAGGGTTTTGAAAAGTGGTGCCCACACGACACCTAAGTTTTAAAAACAGTTTTCGCAATCTCTTTTTGTTTGTTTTCTCTTTTCACAAAGCGGCCTAATAAAAGGAAAGGAAATGCAACAGTGTAAATATAAGACGTGCCGACATCCACACCGACCCCACGAGGGTATCGAGAACCACACAAAAGTCTACAGCAGTAAATAAAAAGCGACAATAAAGGAGAAGTAAATAATACTAATGCGGGGTCTCCACAGACCCGACCGCTCCAGTCTCGGCCTCACCGTCGCCTATCGCTCCCCCGAAAGGACCCTGTCACAATGTGGGAAGTCAGCGACAAAGTAAAATAATAAGGAAAGCAGGAAAAAGAAGTGCGCCAACCGTAACTATCCGGAGCAACCACTCTCCCCCACACGGGGACAAAACCTCGCACACCTGCACAACCTAGTCCGGGCACCGACCCCGGCATCCAACCGAGCACCTACCTCGGTAAACCACGTCGAGCACCTACCCCGACGGGTCTCAACGCTCGCACCTCGGCGCCTCAAACTCCCCACCTACGGGAGCCCCCACTACGTCACCTCGTGGGTCTACACGGGTCATCGACCACTTTTCCGGAAAAGCGCACCCTTAGCGGTGGCCAAACCGCGGGTGCGCGTGCTGCAGCCTCGAGCCAAGTAACCACATAATAACAGTATACCAGATAATAGTGACTATGAGAACTACTAGGTCAGTATCAACAAATGCCTCGCAACTTTTCTTATGTTAACATAAAACAAACTTTCTTGGATTATTTAAAATTGAAAAACAACAGTCGGGGATCCGACAACATATCCCCAAAGTAAAACCCACCTCAACGTGACGGAGAAGACGTGTGAAACTCCAACGAGAACGCCCTCGCTGTGCCCAGAAAGCTACAATAAATTTATACTTGTTAAAAATGTCTTCGTGGTTAAAAACACTCAAAAATGACGCGAAACGGGCTAAAAACGGAGCTTCTGGGCTTTTATTTGGAACCCTGGTGCACGGGACCAGGCGTGGACCGGGTCCACGGCGGCGGGCGGACGCGGCGCAGACCGGGAGCATCCTGCAGCAGTGCACCGGGCGCCTCGGGCCGGGCCGCGCACGGTTGCGGGCGCGCACCGGGTTCACGGCGCCCCGCTACTGTTGACGAGCGCCGGGTGCACGCTCGGGCGTGCACCGCGCGTCCAGGCGCACCGCGCCGTGCGCCGGGTCCGCGCCCCCGGGCCGCGAGGGCGTGCGCCGGGCGCACGCCGGCCCGGTGGACCGCGCAGGCCTGGCGCACAGTTTTGTGCGCCGGGTCTGCGGCCCCGGGACGGAACGCGTGCGCCGGGCGCACGCCGGCCCGGTGGACCGCGCGGCCTGGCGCACAGCTTTGTGCGCCGGGTCCGCGGCCCCGGGACGGAAGGGCGTGCGCCAGGTGCACCCGGGTGTGTGGACCGCGGCCTGAAAAACCCTACAGTGACCTCGATTTTCGCTCCGATTGCGACCCCGCGATCACGGCGGCTCCGGCGATGATCTCGTGAACACGGTGACGGCGGCGGCGGCCTCCCGTTTAAACACGGCGGCGGCGGCCTCCCGTTTGGTCCCCAAACGCGCCTCGCACGCGACACGACACGAAGGAAATCCATACCAAAAAAGAAACGGAAGGACCCGGATCGCTCACCTCGTTTTTGCCGGTAAGGGAGGGAGGAGGAGGATCGTTGTGCTCTCGTTCGCCGGATTCCACCGAATGTTCCTTCTTCCCGTCTCGTCGCTTCGATTCTTCACACCAACCGATGAAGGGGAAAGAAACTGGGGTTCGGGTTCTTTCGCACGAGACCTAACGCACAAAGAAACAAGGAGTGGGAAAAACCCTAAGTTCCAACTCAACACTAAATAATTAATTAGTCGTTTGGGCACAAACCGGGGTCCGACTTACCCCGAAAAGCGTGCCAATCGCCCAAAAGCTTATTTGAGGCACCCGGAACTGCTGGTAACCTTCAGAAATTAATTCTGGGAGATCCCGGAGTCAGAAAAATAATCCGGTCGCACCGCCGCGCTCCAATTCGTGAGCTCTACCGTCTAAAAAATATCCGCGGGCCCCGACGGTCTGTCCAAAAAAAGAATTATTTTTCCAGCCGCCGGACCGCAAAGGAGGGGAACGCGATAATTAAATAATTAAAATAAATCCAACCATACTATTTAAGGGCGGTTACTACACAGTCCAAGTTCGAGTGGAACAGTTTTTGTGCCTCAGTCGGTATCTCCTCCTCCGACACCGGAATTCACGACAAGCAACGACAACAAGCCTACTTCATCCTCCTCGGGATCGTCAAGAACTAAGGTATGTTTTCGTTGTGGCATTTCAGGGCACATAAGGAGAAATTGCAAGATGGGAGCCAAACGCTCACCTCAAGCACCTCTTGCAATGACTACCAAAAGGGTGATTCCTCAGAAATCAATGCAAACTTTTAAAGGAAAAGAGCCTTGGTAGTTCACCGCTCAAGACGACATCATCAAGGAGCAGCAATCTTCAACAAGACGCTTTCACCTAGGAAATAACTTCACGACCATTACCGACGCATTCCAAAAAGGTTTGGGTGCGCAAAGGTGAAATTTTCCCTTGTCTTGTTACCAATATTTCCTTGCATGCATATGATAATTCGTCTTGGTATCTGGATAGCGGGTGTTCCCGTCACATGACCGGTGACAAAAACTGTTTTCAAACCTTTGAGAAAATCTCCGGAGGACTTGTTGTTTTCGGAGATGGTCGGTCTTCCAAAATTGTTGGAAAAGGAACGGTAGCTATTCCAGATGGCCCGGTTCTAAATAATGTGTTATTTGTTCATGGCCTTAAGACTAACCTCATAAGCATAAGTCAACTTTGTGATAATGGTTATTCAGTTAATTTTTCATCTGATGAATGTACTGTAACTGATAAGAACCATGTTTCTTTTTAAAAGGGGTTAGATCAGAAAACAATTGTTATGTAGTTCCACATAAAATTTCTGAAAAATGTAACCTAGCATCTTTGAAAAATGAAACACTTTGGCATGAAAGGCTAGGTCACATAAACTTTAAGGAACTTGCTAGAATTTCAAACAAAGATGTGGTCAAGGGGGTTCCTAAACTTTCTTTTGAACAAAACATTGTGTGTGGCGGTTGCCAAAAGGGAAAACAGTCTAGGACTGCACACAAGAACTTGAACCACATTGGTACAAAACGGCCTTTGGAACTTTTGCACATGGATTTAATGGGGCCAACTCGTCAACCATCTTTGGGAGGTAAATGGTATATTTTCTTATTGGTTGATGATTTTTCTAGATATTCTTGGGTAGCATTTTTAAAAGAGAAAGCTGATACTTTTGATTCTTTTCACGAGATTTGCCATCGTATTATGATTGAAAAGAATGAAAAGATTACTCGAGTTAGAAGTGATAGAGGTGGAGAATTCATAAATTCTAAATTCATTGATTTTTGCACTTCTAACGGCATTAAACATGAATTCTCGGCACCCTATACACCTCAACAGAATGGTGTAGTCGAGCGCAAAAACAGGGTCGTACAGGAGATGGCACGTGTTATGCTTCATAGCCGGAACCTACCGTTATATTTTTGGGCTGAAGCGGTGAACACTGCTGTCTATGTAATTAATCGAGTGTATTTGCGCCCGGGGACTTTAAATACACCATATGAACTATGGTTTTGTAGAAAACCTAACATCAAATATTTTCGTATCTTTGGGAGTCGGTGTTTTATTTTACGTGACCGCGAAAATCTTGGAAAATTTGACTCTCGAAGTGACGAAGGGATTTTCTTAGGTTATTCTACAAACAGTAGAGCATATCGAGTTTTTAACTTAGAATCTAAGACGATCGTAGAATCGATAAATGTTAAGGTAGATGAAGCTTTTCACTTTGAATCTGAAAAATCTACCCTCGATATCTCTCTTGATGATGATACACCTGCTAATGCATCTTCTTCTAACAATTCTTTCGATAATAATGATGCATCTAACGGTTCTTCAAGTTTATCTGATGTGCAGGAATCATCTCATGTACCTCCGACTACTCCTTACCTCAAACGTTACGCATCTCCAAGGATCATCCTGAATCGAACATCATTGGAGATCCACAAGAAGGAGTTAGAACTCGGAGACAATTGGTTTGCGGATTCGCATGCTACGTATCTCAAATCGAACCAAAGAATGTCGATGAAGCTCTTCAAGATGACTACTGGATTGAAGCAATGCAGGAAGAGCTCCATCAATTTGAGCGAAACAAAGTCTGGGAATTAACGAAGCCTCCGAAGCAACACAATGTGATAGGTACCAAATGGATTTTCAAGAACAAGAAAAATGAAGATGGTACTATCATCAGGAACAAAGCAAGGTTAGTTGCTCAAGGCTACTCTCAAGTAGAAGGTATAGACTTTGATGAAACTTTCGCCCCTGTAGCTAGACTCGAGTCCATTCGTATCTTATTTGCGATTGCTTGTCATTTTAAAATCAAATTATTTCAAATGGACGTTAAGAGCGCCTTTTTAAATGGGTTTTTAAATGAGGAAGTTTATGTGGCTCAACCGAAAGGTTTTGTGATCATAAACTACCTAACCATGTTTTTCGTCTGAAAAAGGCTCTTTACGGTCTGAAACAAGCACCGCGAGCATGGTACGAAAGGTTGACAAAGCACCTTTTGGAAAAGGGCTATACTCGAGGGGGAGCTGACAGGACTCTCTTTGTGAAGCATTATCAAAACAATTTCATTGTAGCACAAATCTATGTCGATGACATTGTATTTGGCGCAACAAGAGATAATGATGCTTCTAAATTCGCGGAGACCATGGAAAGCGAATTTGAGATGTCCATGATGGGCGAATTGACTTATTTTCTTGGATTACAAGTTAAACAAAACGATGAAGGAATTCACTTGTGTCAATCCAAGTATGCAATGGAGTTGGTCAAAAAGTTTGATTTAGAAAATTCTAAGGATTTTCCGACTCCAATGGGAACTAGCCATAAGGGACTTGGAAGTGAATCACATAGTGAGAATGTAGACGAGAAACTGTATCGCAGTATGATTGGAAGTCTACTATATCTCACGGCTAGTCGCCCGGATATATCCTTCAGTGTTGGGATTTGCGCGAGATATCAATCAGCACCGAAGGAGGTTCACCTGAAAGCGGTGAAACGGATCATCCGGTATATCAAAGGTACAATAAATTTCGGAATTTGGTATCCTATGGGAACAAGTTTGGATATTGTTGGATACTCAGATGCCGATTGGGCTGGATCAGTGGATGATCGGAAAAGCACGAGTGGTGCATGCTTCTATCTTGGCCATTGCCTTGTTGCATGGCACAGTAAAAAGCAGAACTGCATAGCACTCTCGACTGCCGAAGCGGAGTACATTTCAGCAGGAAGTTGTTCAACCCAATTGATTTGGATGAAAAGCGTGTTGAGCGATTTCCGGATTTCAGCAACTTCGGTAACCATTCTTTGTGACAACACTAGTGCTATTAACATTTCAAAAAACCCTGTGTTGCACTCTAGAACAAAACATATTGAACTTAGATATCATTTTCTTAGAGAGCTAGTTGAATCAAATATTCTTCAACTGTCATATATTTCAACTGAGGATCAATTAGCTGATATTTTAACAAAACCTTTGGATCAAAAACGTTTTATTCACTTGCGTAAAGCAATTGGCATGCTTTCCTTGAAATAACCTCTTTTTGAAACCTTTGCTTAGGTTAGGTTTTGTTTTTGTGTTTTTGTTTTTATCTATGTTTGTACATAGGACATTAATTGAGCATAAATCATAATTGACTTTAATTGCATCTTTTCATGCATTTAGAAATTTATTATGCTTTTGATATCATAATATTTCAATGTTGCAATGATCATTTATGTTAATTAAGTCATCTTTTAAGTGATCAAAGTCAATTTCTCTCTCAATGATCTCTTGGTATAGTCATTATCTTATTTGATTGCTTAGTCGAGTATGAATGCGAGATCAATTTTTGGTTGAATACCTTATATATTAAATAATTGATAGCCAATTGAGGGGGAGTCAAAGAAATGTAAAATGCTCAAAAGATGTGGAAAGAGTTACATCCCAATGAGGAGTGTGAAAACTACCACCACATGGAGGAAAAAGATACCTCATGAATGCAAAGCAAATTTTTTTTGAAAAATGTTGATGAAATGCATATTGAAATACTTGACTCAGTCAAATTTCATGGTTGGTATAAGGTGGGATTTTTAATGAAAGATGCTCAAAGAGCCACTCCTTCAACAGATTGTCTAGATATATTATCTAACTTATCTGGGATTTCAAACATCTATTGATCTTGGTATTTCATTTTCTTTACCAAATTGATGATTTGATAAAGGCATTACGCATAAGATCAGGATAGATGTAATTGAAGTTGTTCAACTTTAAGTGTTTTAATTTTCATAAATTTTCGTTTCATTTTTGAGTATTTTTGATAGATTTTGTATAATCTATTTCTTGTTGTATGAAACGATGATTTTTGTTTAAAGTTGATATGCTAAAGTGCTTACATACTTTTTCTGGATTTTATGGAATTTTTCTAAATTTTTCTGAAGAAAAAGTTGGAGCCGATCCGGATCGGACTAAGTGATCCGGATCCCGAACGCAGGATTTCCTGCGGGTAGCCGATCCGGATCACATTCTCGATCCGATCCGGATCACGGCTAGGTTTTTAATAGAACAAAGGGTTTTGATTTCTTTTACCCTAATCTTTTGTTCTTAAGTCTCTAGAGCTTCTCTCTCTAGATTTCTTGCATTCTTGGAGCTTTCAAACTCAAAGTTCTTCGATTCCAAGTAAGTTTTATTGATCAAAATCTCGGTTTTTCACAGTTTTTCCTCGTTTCTCAAAACGTGAGTTGAAATCATGGAACTTTTTCGTTTGTGAATGGTTTTTGATCAAATTTCTTTTGAAATAAGAACTCTGGGTAGATTAGTTTTGATTATATGCTGGGTTTTCTCAAGATAAACGAATTTTTGGGCTTCGATTTCTAAAAATTCGGTTTTAGGGCATAAAAGAGGAATTTTTGAAAATCATGGAATTGATCTATTTTTAAAATTCTTTTTGCAAAACTAATTTGATTCTTAGCTTCTCTACATGATTATGATTGTTTGGGTACAATTTTTCAAATTTTTCAAAATTGACAATTTTTCATGTTCTTGAGTTGGTCTTCACAGGACACTTCTTAAACTCAAAGCACTAACAACAATGGCATTCTCCTGGATCATTCTTTTGTTGGTTACAATGGTGCACACACGTGCAACTGTCAAAAAGGAACAAGATGACTCAACTCAAGACAAGACAAGAGAAGCTGATGTAGACAGCTCAGATTTTGATGAAGAGGAATGGGAGGAATTCCTCAGGTTAAATCAACAAAAAGTTGATGAGGAGGACAGGCAATATTTGAAAGGCAAAAGGCTAATGAAATCTGCCTCAACGACAAAACAATATACAAGACGGAAAAATGTCAAAGGAGGCGGCATTCAGCTTAATGAGCCTCTTACTAGAGCACGCTCATTCTCTGGAATTCAACAGAGTAAATCTCCATGGATTGAGGGCCAGAATGCACCATCTGCATCTACACAAAATCCATCAACCTCCAAGAGAAGACTGCAGAAACAGATGTGTTGGCATCCATTCGCTAGGAACAGCGAAGACTCTCTGCTGAACAAGAAAGGCTTTCCCAAGAACTTCAGCACATTTCCTCTGAGCATAAGAAAATCAGGAAGAAGTATTCCAATATTTCAAAAATGCTTAAAGGGATTTTAAGCAAGCTCAGTTGTACCAGTTCAGACACCTCGGATTAAACATTTCTTTTGTGCAGATTTGTGCAGGATTTTAATTTTTAGGATTTAGTTTTTAGTGTTTAGTCTTAGTTCTCAGGTTTTTCATATTTTTGGAACTTTTTAACTCTCCTTATTTTTGTAATTTTGGCTTTGTTTGTGACAAAAAGGGGGAGAGATGAAGAAGAACTTGAACAATGAAACAATGGAACAATGGTGTGAGAACTATGTGAAAACTAAGGTAAGTATAACTTCAACTTTGGTTTTTATCTTGTGATTTGTGCATGTCCCTACTAACTATTCGACTAACTATTTGGGCATGTAATATGACTAACAAGTTGATGTTGGACTAACTACTTTGTGACATTTGGTTTTCTATTGCTTAGAAGATATGTTGGTTTTTATTATGATCTTCTTACATATCTGATTTTCAAATGTCATGATGAGATATAAACTCTATCTCTGTATTTGGTTTTGTATGTTTCAATTCTTGAGGTATCTAACGATTTGTTTGTCAAGAATGCTTTTTTGTGCAGAGATTACAGATGTCTAAGTCTAGAGTCTGTTTTAGGAGTTTATCTCATGTATTTTTTTTTTGGATCTTCATTGTAAATTTTTGTTGTATGGTGATAGCAACAAAAATATCTTTTTGAATTTTCTTTTGTGGATTTGTGTTTTGTCACGAAACCGCCAAAGGGGGAGATTGTTACGGAATTTGAGTTGGCGTATTTCGTGAAAGTGTTAAGTCTTGAAGATTGAAGATGAAGAAAGTTTGGATCATATACCTCAATCTCAAGAAAGAAGAATTCAAAAGGATCAGGTATGTTTAACTAAAGATTTTTGGTGATCCGAATACTTCTTATAGTGTAGAAACACTTGGAAGAATTTTTATTGCATAAAAATCAAAAACTGGACATGGGACATGTTCAGGATCCGGATCAGCCTTCCAATCCGGATCCCGAAGGGTGTTGGTTCATATGCAAATCCAATCCGGATCCAAGCCAATTCTGATCCGGATCCCGAACATTGGTTTTTGCTGAAATTCATGAACGATCCGGATCGGGCATTTCAATCCGGATCCCGAACCCCTGTTTTTCTGGAATTGTCAATCTCGTTACGGCAATCCGGATCGCAGTAAATCCGATCCGGATCGCCGTCCTGTAAAATTTCCAGAAAAGGTTAGTTTTTGATCCTTATCTTCTTCCAATGGTTTCTAACCTATAAATAGACCCTATGATTCATTTTTAGGGCAACGAATAACGAAAAAATAACGAAAAATAGCCGAAAAAGAAAAATCCACATATAGAGAAGAAAGGAAATCAATAGATTTAATTCTATGTTTCTTCATCTATATTGATTAATTTGATTCTAGGTTTTCCAAACTCAGATTTTGAGTAGAATCAAATCAATGAATACTTAGATGGTATTTCCGATCTATTTCTAATCTAAGTATTCGGCGGATCATCACCACCCAAAAACAACGATTTACCCAAAATCGGCGCGTGGACTCGCGTGGCCTTGTGGATTCAAGGTGCAACCGCTCTCGTGGATTCGGAGCGAGGTACGTTCGTGGATTCGAAGCGTGCTACTGGGTGAAGACCGTGGATTCGGTCGGACGTCGTGGACTCGACGTTGGACGCTGTGGATTCGGCGTTGGGCGCAGATCGTGGATTCGAGAAGCGTCATGGAGCGAGCGGAGAAGATCTACTAGGAGCGTATGGTAAAAGGTTGAGTCGTCTGTTAGTACGTTATATCACCTTGTACGTGTTTTAATTCTAGTGGATTTCGCCGTGTGATCGGTCCCGTAGTTTTTTTACTCCGGTTTGGAGTTTTTCCACGTAAAAATCTTGCGTGTCATTTTTATTTCCGCATTGGGTTTTATTGCGCAATGATTTTTTGAGTGTTTATTGTTTACACCTATTCACCCCCCTCTAGGTGTTTTTTCCCCTATTTAGATCCATTACATTTATAACCCAACAATGGATGACTGTGTGGTTATTGGGCTGACATAGTAAATGAGACGCCGTACATATACAAAGGAGACTTTGTCCGTTTGAAGAGTGAATTTGTATATGTGGCGGTCTGTCGCGCACCGTGGGAGAGGTCGATACTTATTTAAAAAGAAAAAAAAAATACTTACTCTTTTCCGCTTATCCTAAGACCTCCCGGGGCGTGACACCGCCCAATATCCGCGGTTGCCGCAAAGCCCCACAACTAATCCAACCTGTCCCAGACACCAAGTCCCGACTACACTACCCTGACCCCTGCTCGAACCCGAGCAACACTAACCACCTGACTAACAAAGAAGGAGAAAAGGAAAAGCATGGTTTCTCCTAAGTCAAGTTCCAATAAGTAGTGTAGCAGTAAAAGATGGCCTAGCTACATGTCCAAACAAGCATGCTTTTGTCCTCAGAAATGATAAAAGCGGGTGAAACATATATTAGCAAAGCATGCTAAAGTATTCCTACTATGGTATACCAATCTCACCCAAGTAGGCCATTCCTTGCTTACCTCTCGCTCATATTGTTGGGTTATAAGTAATTGGATCTAAATAGGGGAAAAAACACCTAGAGGGGGGTGAATAGGTGTAAACAATAAACACTCAAAAATCGTTGCGCTATAAAACCCAATGCGGAAAAATAAATAAACACGCAAGATTTTTACGTGGAAAAACTCCAAACCGGAGTAAAAAACCACGGGACCGATAACACGGCGAAATCCACTAGAATTGAAACACGTACAAGGTGATATAACGTACTCACAGACGACTCAACCTCTTACCATACGCTCCTAGTAGATCTTCTCCGCTCGCTCCACGACGCTTCTCGAATCCACGATCCGCGCCCAACGCTGAATCCACAGCGTCCAACGTCGAGTCCACGACGTCCGACCGAATCCACGGTCTTCACCCAATACACGCTTCGAATCCACGAACGTAGTTGCACCTTGAATCCACAAGGCCACGCGAGTCCACGCGCCGATTTTGGGTAAATCGTTGTTTGTTTGGGTGGTGATGATCCGCCGAATACTTAGATTAGAAATAGATCGGAAATACCATCTAAGTATTCATTGATTTGATTCTACTCAAAATGTGAGTATGGAAAACCTAGAATCAAATCAATCAATATAGATGAAGAAACATAGAATAAATCTATTGATTTCCTTTCTTCTCTATATGTGGATTTTTTCTTTTCGGCTATCTTTTTCTATTTGTGCCGATCAATGTGGATGCCCTAGAAATGAATACAGGGCCTATTTATAGGTTAGAAACCATTGGAAGAAGATAGGATCAAAAACTGCCTTTTCTGGAGATTTTACGACGGCGATCCGGATTGGAATTGCACGATCCGGATCGCAGAAGCAAGAAAGACGATTTCCAGAAAAATGCAAGTTCGGGATCCGGATCGTAGTCCCCGATCCGGATCGTTCATACAGTTTCACCAAACATCACGTTCGGGATCCGGATTGCAAATCCTGATCCGGATCGTGCAAGTGAAAAGGTAAAACCAGTGTTCGGGATCCGGATCATGAAATGCTGCGATCCGGATTGAAACAGTGTATGAACAAACACCCTTCGGGATCCGGATTGCCGAGCACGATCCGGATCCTGAACATGTCCCATGTCCAGTTTTTGATGATTATGCAATAAAACTTCTTCCAGGTGTTTCTACACTATAAGAAGTATTCGGATCACCAAAAATCTTTAGTTAAACATACCTGATCCTTTTGAATTCTTCTTTCTTGAGATTGAGGTATATGATCCAAAGTTCTTTCATCTTCAATCTTCAAGACTTAATACTTTCACGAAATACGCCAACTCAAATTCCGTAACAATCTCCCCCTTTGGCGGTTTCGTGACAAAACACAAATCCACAAAAGAAAATTCAAAAAGATATTTTTGTTGCTATCACCATACAACAAAAATTTACAATGGAGATCCAGAAAATTAAAAACATGAGATAAACTCCTAAAACAGACTCTAGACTTAGACATCTGTACTCTCTGCACAAAGAAAGCATTCTTGACAAACAAAATCGTTAGATACCTCAAGAATTGAAACATACAAAACCAAGTACAGAGATAGAGTTTATTCTCATCATGACATTTGAAGAATTCAGATATGTAAGAGAATCATAGTTAAAAACCAACATATCTTCTAAGCATTCAAGAACCAAATGTCACAAACTGTTAGTCCAACATCAACTTGTTAGTCATATTACATGCCCAAATAGTTAGTCGAATAGTTAGTAGGGACATGCAACCAATCACAAAAGAAAAACCAAACCAAAGTTGAGTTGAGATCATACTTACCTTGATATTCACAATGTTCATACATTTTCGTCATTTGTTCAAGTTGCATTGTCCAAGTTCTCTCTAAACTCTCTCCCCCTTTTTGTCACAAATAAAGCCAAAAATGTAGCAAAAGCTACAAAATATAAGGAGAGTTAAAAAGTTCTATTAATATGCACAATCTGAGAACTAAACTACAAGTTAGAACAAAAACTAAGTCCTAAAAATCGAAACTAAATGTTAAGAACCGAAGAACTGAGAACTGCAAGAGAGTAAGGTCATAGAAAAAGTGAACAGAAGGTGCTGCTTAGTCTGAAGAGTCTGAACTGGTACAGCTCAGCGTGCTCAAAATCCCCTTAAGCATTTTCGAAATATTTGAATACTTTTTCTTGATCTTCTTGTGCTGAGAGGAAATTTGCTGAAGTTCTGTCGATATTCTTTCTTGTTCAGCAGAGAGTCTTTGTTGTTCCTGGCGAACTAATTCCAAAGCCTCTGTGTCTGTAGTCCGTGTCTTCGAGTGTGATGGATGCTGTGTAGAGGCAGATGGTGCATCCAGTCCCTTAACCCATGGAGATTCAGTTTGTAGAACCCCAGAGAGTGAGCGTGCTCTGGTAAGGGGCCCACTACGCTGACTTTCACTTCTTTGGACATTCTTCCGTCTTGTATACTGTTTAGTTGTTGAGGTAGATTTCATAAGCCTTTTTCCTTTGACAAATTTCCTGTTTTCCTCATCAATTTTTCGTTGAACATCTTTGAAAAATTCATCCCATTCTTCTTCATCATAGTCTGAGCTGTCCTCCCCAGCTTCTTTAGTCTTTTCTTGAGTGGAATCATCCTGTTCCTTTTTAACAGATGTACTCGTGTGCACCATAGTGACTAACAAGAAAGAACCACGAGAATCCATTGAACCAGTGCTTTGAGAAGTTGAAGTCCTGTGAAGAGCAACTCAAGAACACATGAAAAATCGTCAATTTTGAAAAATTTGAAAAATTGTACCCAAACAATCATAATCATGTAGAGAAGCTAAGAATCAAATTAGTTTTGCAAAAAGAATTTTAAAAATAGATCAATCGCATGATTTACAAAAATTCCTCTTTTATGCCCTAAAACCGAATTTTTAGAAATCGAAGCCTAAAAACTCGTTAATCAGGTAAAAACCCAGCATAAAAGCAAAACTAATCGACCCAGAGTTCTTATTTCAAAAGAAATTTGATCAAAAACCATTCACAAACGAAAAAGATCCATGATTTCTACTCACGTTTGATGAAAAAATAAAAACTGTGAAAACCGAGATTTGATCAATAAAACTTACTTGAATTGAAGAACTTTGAGTTTGGAAGCTCCAAGATGCAAGAAATCTAGAGAGAGAAGCTCTAGAGACTTGAGAACAAAAGATTAGGGTAAAAGAAATCAAATCTCTTTGTTCTTTATAAAACCCTAGCCGTGATCCGGATCGGATCGAGAATGTGATCCGGATCGGCTACCCGCAGGAAGAATCCTGCGTTCGGGATCCGGATCACTTACTCCGATCCGGATCGGCTTCAACTTTTTCTCCAGAAAATTTTAGAAAAATTCCATAAAATCCAGAAAAAGTATGTAAGCACTTTACCATATCAACTTTAAACAAAAATCATCGTTTCATACAACAAGAAATAGATTATGCAAAATCTATCAAAAATACTCAAAAATGAAACGAAAATTTACGAAAATTAAAACACTTAAAGTTGAACAACTTCAATCACATCTATCCTGATCTTATGTGTAATGCCTTTATCAAATCATCAATTTTGGTAAAGAAAATGAAATACCAAGATCAATAGATGTTTGAAATCCCAGATAAGTTAGATAATATATCTAGACAATCTGTTGAAGGAGTGGCTCTTTGAGCATCTTTTATCAAAAATCCCACCTTATACCAACCATGAAATACGACTGAGTCAAGTATTTCAATATGCATTTCATCAACATTTTTAAAACAAAAATTTGCTTTGCATTCATGGAGTATCTTTTTCTTTCTTTCATTTTCTCCATGTGGTGGTAGTTTTCACACTCCTCATTGGGATGTAACTCTTTCCACATCTTTTGAGCATTTTACATTTCTTTGACTCCCCCTCAATTGGCTATCAATTATTTAATATATAAGGTATTCAACCAAAATTGATCTCGCATTCATACTCGACTAAGCAATCAAATATGATAATGACTATACCAAGAGATCATTGAGAGAGAAATTGACTTTGATCACTTAAAAGATGGTTTAATTAACGTAAATGATCATTGCAACATTGAAATATTATGATATCAAAAGCATAATAAATTTCTAAATGCATAAAAGGATGCAATTAAAGTCAATTATGATTTATGCTCAATTAATGTCCTATGTACAAAACATAGATAAAGAACAAAACAAAAACAAAAACAAAACCTAACCTAAGCAAAGGTTTCAAAAAGAGATTATTTCAAGGAAAGCATGCCAATTGCTTTACGCAAGTGAATAAAACGTTTTTGATCCAAAGGTTTTGTTAAGATATCAGCTAATTGATCCTCAGTTGAAATATATGACAGTTGAAGAATATTTGATTCAACTAGCTCTCTAAGAAAATGATATCTAAGTTCAATATGTTTTGTTCTAGAGTGCAACACAGGGTTTTTGAAATGTTAATAGCACTAGTGTTGTCACATAAAATGGTTACCGAAGTTGTTGAAATCCGGAAATCGCTCAACACGCTTTTCATCCAAATCAATTGGGTTGAACAACTTCCTGCAGAAATGTACTCCGCTTCGGCAGTCGAGAGTGCTATGCAATTCTGCTTTTTACTGTGCCATGCAACAAGGCAATGGCCAAGATAGAAGCATGCACCACTCGTGCTTTTCCGGTCATCCACTGATCCAGCCCAATCGGCATCTGAGTATCCAACAATATCCAAAGTTGTTCCCATAGGATACCAAATTCCGAAATTGATTGTACCTTTGATATACCGGATGATCCGTTTCACCGCTTTCAGGTGAACCTCCTTCGGTGCTGATTGATATCTCGCACAAATCCCAACACTGAAGGATATATCCGGGCGACTAGCCGTGAGATATAGTAGACTTCCAATCATACTGCGATACAGTTTCTCGTCTACATTCTCACTATGTGATTCACTTCCAAGTCCCTTATGGCTAGTTCCCATTGGAGTCGGAAAATCCTTAGAATTTTCTAGATCAAACTTTTTGACCAACTCCAGTGCATACTTGGATTGACACAAGTGAATTCCTTCATCGTTTTGTTTAACTTGTAATCCAAGAAAATAAGTCAATTCGCCCATCATGGACATCTCAAATTCGCTTTCCATGGTCTCCGCGAATTTAGAAGCATCATTATCTCTTGTTGCGCCAAAAACAATGTCATCGACATAGATTTGAGCAACTATGAAATTGTTTTGATAATGCTTCACAAAGAGAGTCCTGTCAGCTCCCCCTCGAGTGTAGCCCTTTTCCAAAAGGTGCTTTGTCAACCTTTCGTACCATGCTCGCGGTGCTTGTTTCAGACCGTAAAGAGCCTTTTTCAGACGAAAAACATGGTTAGGTAGTTTATGATCCACAAAACCTTTCGGTTGAGCCACATAAACTTCCTCATTTAAAAACCCATTTAAAAAGGCGCTCTTAACGTCCATTTGAAATAATTTGATTTTAAAATGACAAGCAATCGCAAATAAGATACGAATGGACTCGAGTCTAGCTACAGGGGCGAAAGTTTCATCAAAGTCTATACCTTCTACTTGAGAGTAGCCTTGAGCAACTAACCTTGCTTTGTTCCTGATGATAGTACCTTCTTCATTTTTCTTGTTCTTGAAGATCCATTTGGTACCTATCACATTGTGTTGCTTCGGAGGCTTCGTTAATTCCCAGACTTTGTTTCGCTCGAATTGATGGAGCTCTTCTTGCATTGCTTTAATCCAGTAGTCATCTTGGAGAGCTTCATCAACATTCCTTGGTTCGATTTGAGATACATAGCATGCAAATCCGCAAACCAATTGTCTTCGTGTTCTAACTCCTTCTTGTGGATCTCCAATGATGTTCGATTCAGGGTGATCCTTGGAGATGCGTAACGTTTGAGGTAGAGGAGTAGACGGAGGTACACGAGATGATTCCTGCACATCAGATAAACTTGAAGAACCGTTAGATGCATCAACATCATTATCGAAAGAATTGTTAGAAGAAGATGCATTAGCAGGTGTATCATCATCAAGAGAGATATCGAGGGTAGATTTTTCAGATTCAAAGTGAAAAGCTTCATCTACCTTAACATTTATCGATTCTACGATCGTCTTAGATTCTAAGTTAAAAACTCGATATGCTCTGCTGTTTGTAGAATAACCTAAGAAAATCCCTTCGTCACTTCGAGAGTCAAATTTTCCAAGATTTTCGCGATCACGTAAAATAAAACACCGACTCCCAAAGATACGAAAATATTTGATGTTAGGTTTTCTACAAAACCAAAGTTCATATGGTGTATTCAATGTCCCCGGGCGCAAATACACGCGATTAATAACATAAACAGCAGTGTTCACCGCTTCAGCCCAAAAATAAAAAGGTAAGTTCCGGCTGTGAAGCATAACACGTGCCATTTCCTGTACGACCCTGTTTTTGCGCTCGACTACACCATTTTGTTGAGGTGTATAAGGTGCAGAGAATTCATGTTTAATGCCGTTAGAAGTGCAAAAATCAATGAATTTGGAATTTATGAATTCCCCACCTCTATCACTTCTAACTCGAGTAATCCTTTCATTCTTTTCAATCATAATACGATGGCAGATTTCGAGAAAAGAATCAAAGGTATCAGCTTTTTCTTTTAAAAATGCTACCCAAGTATATCTAGAAAAATCATCAACCAATAAGAAAATATACCATTTACCTCCCAGAGATGGTTGACGAGTTGGCCCCATTAAGTCCATATGCAAAAGTTCCAAAGGCCGTTTTGTACCTATGTGGTTCAAGTTCTTGTGTGCAGTCCTAGACTGTTTTCCTTTTTGGCAACCGCCACACACAAGGTTTTGTTCAAAAGAAAGTTTTGGAACCCCCTTGACCACATCTTTGTTCGAAATTCTAGCAAGTTCCTTAAAGTTTATGTGACCTAGCCTTTCATGCCAAAGTGTTTCATTTTTCAAAGATGCTAGGTTACATTTTTCAGAAATCTTATGAGGAACTACATAACAATTGTTTTCTGATCTAACCCCTTTTAAAAAGAAAGCATGGTTCTGTCAGTTACAGTACATTTATCAGATGAAAAATTAACTGAATAACCACTATCACAAAGTTGACTTATGCTTATGAGGTTAGTCTTAAGGCCATGAACAAATAACACATTATTTAGAACCGGGCCATCTGGAATAGCTACCGTTCCCTTTCCAACAATTTTGGAAGACCGACCATCTCCGAAAACAACAAGTCCTCCGGAGTTTTTCTCAAATGTTTGAAAACAGTTTTTGTCACCGGTCATATGACGGGAACACCCGCTATCCAGATACCAAGACGAACTATCATATGCATGCAAGGAAACATTGGTAACAAGACAAGGGAAAATTTCACCTTTGCGCACCCAAACCTTTTTGGAGTGCGTCGGTAATGATCGTGAAGTTGATCTCCTAGGTGAGAGCGTCTTGCTTGAAGAATTGCTGCTCCTTGATGATGTCGTCTTGAGCGGTGACTACCAAGGCTCTTTTCCTTCAATTGAATTGCAGTTGATTTTCGAGGAATAGCCTTTTGGTAGTCATTGCAAGAGGTGCTTGAGGTGTGCGTTTGGCTTCCGTCTTGCAATTTCTCCTTATGTGCCCTGAAATGCCACAACGAAAACATACCTTAGATCTTGACGATCCCGAGGAGGATGAAGTAGGCTTGTTGTCGTTGCTTGTCGTGAATTCCGGTGTCGGAGGAGGAGATACCGACTGAGGCACAAATACTGTCCCACTCGAACTTGGAATGTCTCCAGTTTGAGTGTATCCGAGGCCGAACTTATTTGTTTGACCAAGACCAAGAAGTCTGTCCAACTTACTCCTTCCAGAAGAAAATCTCTTTAAGTCATCCTTCAGTTGGCGTATGGTCTTCGTCATTTCCAATTTTTCCTGTCGAGCCTCGCCGTTGAGCTTCAAGAAGTAATTCGCTTTGTTCACCATATCCATATAATTCTTCTCGAGTTGCTCATTGGACTCTTGAAGGGAAACATTTGTTTTAATCAGATTATCCCTTTCCACTTCAAGATCGGTTGAGAGAGAGGTTACCCTTTTTACTTCTTCTTCGAGATCCTGCAATCTCCCTTTCAACCCCTTGTTTTGCTTAGCCAGTTTCTTTGAATCCCTCAAAAGTCTGTGGTAGGCTAGAGCAAAATCTTCACCTTCCGAATCATCTGATTCATCGTCCGTTGCAATCTTTTCAACAGTGGAGTTGGACAGTGAGTCGGATGTACTTGCCATTAAGCACATGAAGGGTGAAGAGGTGGACGCGTGGAATGCTGTCGCGTTGTCTTCTTCATCACTTGACGATGACTCATTTGACGTGGAGTTGTCATCCCAAGTGACGACTTGCATCGCCTTCTTCTTTGCCGGATTCTTGTTGGGACACTCCGTTGAAATGTGGCCGTAGCCTCGACATTTGAAGCACTGAACTTGTCCCTCTGAACTTTTCTTATCCTTTGAGAAGTTCTCTTGCTTTCTTGACTTGTAAGTTGAAGAACCCTTGCCTTTCTTCGACTTTCCGAAGGATGGAGTTTTGCTTGAATTTCCCCTTCGAAAGTTGCGGCGAAACTTCCTTGTCAAGAGAGCGAGCTGCTTCTCAAAGTCCTCCATAGATAGGTTCTCGTCATCGTCCGAGGAGGATGAATCCGCGTCTTCTTCTTTAGTTGTTTTCAATGCGTAACCTGAAGACTTAGAAGAGGATGCTTTTCCAGAAGAATAGTTAGTAGGAAATGTCATTTCATAAGTTTGTAAAGCACCAACTAATTCTTCTACACGCATTTCGTCCGGGTGTTTAATTGTTTCAATGGCTGCGACCTTCGGGCGAAATCGTTCAGGAAGAGTTCTAAGAATTTTTCTTACAACTTTAAATTCTGGAATCTTCTCTCCCAAGTTAGCACATGAGTTTACGATGTCTTGCAATCGTGTGTAATAGTCAGTGAAAGATTCATTCTCTGCCATAGAGATAGAGTCAAACTTGCTCGTAAGCATTTGCAGTTTCTGAATCTTCACAAGGTTAGTTCCCTCATGCGTAACTTGAAGAACATCCCAGATTTCTTTCGCAGTCTCACATGCCGAGACGCGAGAGAACTCTGTTTGTGACAAAGCATTAAATAGAGCATTAATTCCTTTGCCATTGTAAGAAGAAGAATCTATCTCTTCCTTGGTCCATTTCGACCTAGGTTTTAAGGTGCGAACATCATCAATAATTTCAGTTGGATTAGACCATCCTAATTCAATTGATTGCCACACCCTTTCGTCGATGGAAATTAAAAAGGCTTTCATCCGTACTTTCCAGTACGCATAATTTGTTCCATCAAAGAAAGGGGGTCGATTGATGTTTCCACCTTCAACCATTGTTTACAACCCTATTCCCGCTCTGATACCACTTGTTGGGTTATAAGTAATTGGATCTAAATAGGGGAAAAAACACCTAGAGGGGGGTGAATAGGTGTAAACAATAAACACTCAAAAAATCATTGCGCAATAAAACCCAATGCGGAAAAATAAATGAACACGCAAGATTTTTACGTGGAAAAACTCCAAACCGGAGTAAAAAACCACGGGACCGATAACACGGCGAAATCCACTAGAATTAACACACGTACAAGGTGATATAACGTACTCACAGACGACTCAACCTTTTACCATACGCTCCTAGTAGATCTTCTCCGCTCGCTCCACGACGCTTCTCGAATCCACGATCCGCGCCCAACGCTGAATCCACAGCGTCCAACGTCGAGTCCACGACGTCCGACCGAATCCACGGTCTTCACCCAATACACGCTTCGAATCCACGAACGTAGTTGCACCTTGAATCCACAAGGCCACGCGAGTCCACGCGCCGATTTAGGGTAAATCGTTGTTTGTTTTGGGTGGTGATGATCCGCCGAATACTTAGATTAGAAATAGATCGGAAATACCATCTAAGTATTCATTGATTTGATTCTACTCAAAATGTGAGTATGGAAAACCTAGAATCAAATCAATCAATATAGATGAAGAAACATAGAATAAATTCTATTGATTTCCTTTCTTCTCTATATGTGGATTTTTTTCTTTTCGGCTATCTTTTTCTATTTGTGCCGCTCAATGTGGATGCCCTAGAAAATGAATACAGGGCCTATTTATAGGTTAGAAACCATTGGAAGAAGATAGGGATCAAAAACTGCCTTTTCTGGAGATTTTACGACGGCGATCCGGATTGGAATTGCACGATCCGGATCGCAGAAGCAAGAAAGACGATTTCCAGAAAAATGCAAGTTCGGGATCCGGATCGTAGTCCCCGATCCGGATCGTTCATACAGTTTCACCAAACATCACGTTCGGGATCCGGATTGCAAATCCTGATCCGGATCATGCAAGTGAAAAGGTAAAACCAGTGTTCGGGATCCGGATCATGAAATGATGCGATCCGGATTGAAACAGTGTATGAACAAACACCCTTCGGGATCCGGATTGCCGAGCACGATCCGGATCCTGAACATGTCCCATGTCCAGTTTTTGATGATTATGCAATAAAACTTTCTTCCAGGTGTTTCTACACTACAAGAAGTATTCGGATCACCAAAAGATCTTTAGTTAAACATACCTGATCCTTTTGAATTCTTCTTTCTTGAGATTGAGGTATATGATCCAAAGTTCTTTCATCTTCAATCTTCAAGACTCAATACTTTCACGAAATACGCCAACTCAAATTCCGTAACACATATCGGTTGTACATCAAATATGCCTGCTATCAGTCATAGAGGGGTGACATCCCCACAAGTGCACTTTCATGCACCATAATATAAAAACCTTATACAGTTACCAAATTAAGCTTACCCACCTGAAGAGCTCAATCCAAGGCAAACCTGGGGTCGGCGAAGAGCGCAGACGCTCACAGTCCAAATTTTGCCGAAACTGCATCCTCGGTACATATCGCGCAAGCCTCGGCTCCAAACAGCTGAAAGTACCCCGAAATCAGAGTCTTCGGATCCAACGGGTCCAGCAACACTTGCAAACACCCCTGGGTACAACAATAAGGTTCAACGTTACACTTAATCCAAAAATATTCCAAGTATATACAATCTGCGAAAACAGCCCCAAAGATGTGAAATTTCCACCTGTAGAACGGACTCAAAAAAATCCAACAAAAATACTATCGCGTTCCTCGCGTCGATACCTTCGAAACTAGTGCCTGCACGTCAAATTCCGAGCCCCGTAGGCCGAGTTACAAATTCTACAATACTGGGCGCTCACAAACACACAACCGCACATCTGTATTTCCATGCACAGATAAAGGGAGAAAAATATACCTTCGGGTAAACCTTAGAAAAATCCAATAAAAATACTGTGACAATCCTCACGTCGAGTAAATGAAAAAAGTGTACAGGCACGTCTCTATCCGATGCCCGGTTGTGGAGATAAAAATCCGGCAAGGTGTCGCTATCCAGAAATTCCATCAGAAAATGGAGTCCCAGTAAGCATGGGAAAACTCCTTAAAAAGCGCGAAACTAGGGGAAGAAAAAGATACCAAAATCGTAGCTCTGTCTGTCGCGGATCCAACGGTGAAAGAATCGCCTAAAACGGAGGTCAGAGTAGGCCGGGGGAGCTCGCGTACCGAAACGCGACGAAGGGGAACACAAATGGACGAGCGTCGCGCCGCGTCGTAAAAATGGAAACCTCGAGAAGCGTGCCACGAAAAATCTCCAAACTCTGTAGGTGGATGCAGCACTGCGAGGGGATCAACTTTGGTAAGGGGTGCATAGGCCAAAGAGCTCGGGAAAAAGCTCTACTTGGTGAGCAAAAGGGCCTATTTATAGGCTCAACCCGAAAATCTGGATATTGGGCTTTTGGGCCGATTTTCCGGGCACCCGCACGAACCGGGCGGCTACAGTGTTGGGCCCGGCCCAACACTGTTCACGCCCGGAAAGCCTAGGGCTCGTCACGTCTCACCCGAACAGCGGACAGCCGTGCAGGGCCATCCGCTGCTCGACACGTCGCGCGCGGAGGCGTCGACACGTGGACCGCACTCAGTCAACCGACCATGCCTACGTGCGCGACTGCGCCGCCGCCTGCCACCCTGCACGCACGCGCCCCGAGGCGGCCAGCCCCCGCTCCGTGGACCGCGCGCATATTGACCGGCCAACCAGTGGTCGCCACATGGCCCCGCCCGGTCCATGCACCAGGCCACACTTCCCGTAGATCGCGCGCATGAGGACCAGCCAACCAAAGATCGCCACGTGTCCTGCCCCCGGTCCACCGTACACCGCTCATTTTTCCCGTGGACCGCGCCCACAACACCGACAAGTCACTAGCTGCCACGTGTCCCGTCCTGGGTGCACGCCTCCGCGGTGGACCGCGCATCTGCCCGAGCGCCCGCGCGCCTGCCGGCTGCGCTCCGCCGCTGCCCGCCGCCGCCCGCCGGCGGCCGGAACAGTACCTCTGCCTCGAAATCCGTGCCGGATCATCCGGGCTCCGAAAAATACAAGTAGATAGTCCCTTTTCACCGTTTTCGCGCGCTGAATCCAAATCCGAAGTCCGTTTTGCCAAATTCCAACTCTAAAAATTGCCGAAGGCATCCGGAAAAGTGTTCCTTGGTCCAAACTTCGCGCTGAGCCCAATTTAAATATCCATAGCACGCGAAACCACTTCTAAACATCCAACGGAGTCATCAGACTACCCGCGTGATCCATTTAACACACCGAGTCCATTACTAGTGTCTAATTGGTGCACAAATACCACCGACATGCCACAAAGGCCTCCAGAAGCTGCTGGTCAACCAATATTCTCGTCGTGGGGATCCAGGTCCTCACAGACGCCCTGCCCCAGATGTAGTAGTAGCAGAGACACTCTACCCTTAGTCCTTCCTTTTCGAGTATGACCCTTTTTCGACATCCGGAGTACCCCACGTCCTTACCGCTTGCGTTACCTTTTCTGGCCATAGTTAGTTAGGTTAGACCCCCCCATTGTAGTATGATGTCGGCCCAGACCCTTGGACGGCCCTAGAAACGGATAGTTATTCGCCTCCCTACCACTAAGGTTGGGAAGACTGTCGTGTCTTTGGGACTTAGTAGTAAACCCCCGCTGAAGGTTTTGGATGTAGTGTTAGTTGTAGGTTTGCCTCACTGAACGCCAGGCTTTGAGCGACTTCGAGAAGCGTCTAGGGTGGCTACGGGAACCCGGTTTCCCGGGTTCACGTATTCTAGGCATGCTAGAGCATCTCTTCCTATTGCAGTATCTCCGCGACATGGGCTAGAAGACTGGTGGAGGGCGGAGGTATAGCATTTTCTTTTTACCTCAGTGGTTTTAGTGACATGACCCTCGGCACTGCGTACGGAGATCCCTGTCAGAAGGGGGCCCCTTAGACGTCTTCCTGGCCGAACCGATTGAGGAGCCCCGAGAGACCATTCTCACTATCGAGCCCCTGCCTGGTACGCAAGCTATGGCCAGGCACCGGATCGGTTGGTGGTTACCGAACTGAAGGAGCTCAAGGCCGCTAGGAGATCTTCTGGACAAAGGTTCATCAGGCCGGATGTGTCGCCTTGGGGTGCGTCCGTACTTCTAGTACGGATGATGGATGGAAGTTGACGCCTGTGCATCGACTATCGGGACTTAAGTAAGGGCACATTGAAGAACAAGTACCCTTGCCTCGGATTGATGACATGTTCGACTAGCTACAAGGAGCGATGATATTCTCCAAGATTGATCTACACTCTCGCTACCGCCAGCTTAAGTTTTGAGCAACTCAAGGATAGACTAACGCGGGCACCCGTACTCACACTGCCGACACTCGGCGAGGAATTCGAAGTCTACTGTGATGCGTCAAGGAATGGCCTAGGATGTGTATGGATGCAACAAGGGGATAGTTACAGTCTCCGCTTCAAGAAAACTCCAGGAGTATGAACGAAACTACCCTACATATGACCTAGAACTTACGACTGTCGCCTTCACCTTCAAACTCTGAAGGCGCTACCCATGTGGGACTCACTGCAACATCTTTTTAGATCACCGGAGTCTCGAATATCTCCCCTCACTGAAGGAATGGAACCCGCGATGAAGGCGTTGATTGGAACCGTTAGAAGATTACGGTCTAGCCATATTTACTCCCCCAGAAGGCCAAACGCAGTTGCCGGCGCCTTGAGTAGGAAGGGTCAGACAGAAGTACTGCTAAGGAGCGCCCCTACTCAGCATGAGCGTGTAATCGCGGTTCTCTCGCGAAAGAGATTGGAGGTTGTACCAGCCGGTACAGTGTAGCGACTCTCATTTCCTTGTAGTCAAGCCGACCCTATTCGAGAAAATCCTAGAAGGTCAAAGGACTGACACGCAGCTGAAGCTTACAAAGGGCTAGTCCACTTCGAAGACCGAGAGAGCGACGCAACCCGGCCCTGGGGACATACTTGCGTACCCGACCTGCCCGATTTAAAGGATGAGATACTAATAGAGACGCGCGGTGCTCCCTACACAGCACACCCTGGTGGCACGAAGAGGTATAGAGGTCCGAAGCGGATGTCTTGGGATGGCTGGCACTGAAAAAGGACGTGACACGAGTCGTGGCGTACTGCATAGGTTGTCAGCAAGTAAAAGCCGAGCACCAGCGCCGACGGAGTTTTTGCAGCCACCACCAGTGCCGGAATGGAAATGGGGGCGGATCACCATGGATTTCGTCACGAGGGTCCCGCAGTTACAGCAAGGTCATGACGCAATCTGGGTGGTAACGGATCGTGACAAGACAGCTCATTCCCTACCTACCTCTACGATGTGGACAGAGACCGCCTAGCGCAGGGCTACATCAATGATTTCGAGATACTACATGGGGCACCGATATCGATCACCTCGGACGGAGACACCCGTTGTGGCAAACTCTTGGAGGGAGACCGAGGCAAGGGTACGCCTCATCAGGCAGCGGCTGGTGACCGCCCAGAGCCGGCAGAAGAGCTTCGCAGATCGAAGACGACGGGACTTGGAGTCTCGAGTTGGGAAGCACGATTGCCCGGGGTCTCGCCATTCCAGGAATCAAACGGTTCGGACCGCGGGGCAAATTGGGGCCGCATTCTCTCGGACCTTCAAAAACCCTGGAACGCATCGGCCCGACAAGCTGTCGTGGAACGCCACCACCGAGTCCCGACTGGGTACATAACGTGTTCATGTTCCGACGCTCCGGAGGTATCCCACGGGTCGGTCACTTATTCTGAAGGTATTCGCTGTGGAGCAGCGGGAGGACTTGAGTTTCGGAGAGGTACCAATACGGATTCTGGCACGGGAAGACAATGAGTTACGCAACCGGGTAATCCCCTACGTAAAGGTGCTGAGGAATAATCATGAAGAACGCGAAGCGACATAGGAATTGGAAATGAGGATGAAAGAGTGTTTTCCTGTGTTGGTGAGCATGGGGAAAAGTTAAGTTTCAAGGACGAAACTTTTTTTATGTGGTGAGTGATGTAGTATCCTAACTTTCGGGTACCGTAGATAACCCTTATTGTTTAACGTTAGTTGTAGGTGCCCTTTTTATCGACTTTTAGTGGGTTGTGTTTTGGTGCACGTTATTATTTTTCGGTGATAGAGCTCGAAAAATGATGAACGGCGGTGCGATCGGATCTCCCGGAATAGGGGTTTGAAGCTCTCGGTGACCGTAAAGTGCACCGAGATGCGTGCACCGTAATTTGCATGATTTTCGAGGAAGTCCGAGTCAAATCTGGGCCTAGGGTTGGGGGATATTTTATTTATATAGCCCCTTTTAGCAGTAACCCTTCATTCCCTTTTTCTTTTCCTTCAAAAACGGGAGCGGTGAGAAAAGGATTTTCGAAATTTGAAAATCTGAAGTTGGGGATCGAGCGATCGAGAAAGGAGAAGGGAAGAATGGGGGAAACCCATCCCTTGTGGTTTTTTGCGTTGGAGACGAGAGGGACGATCCACCTTCCCCTTCCTCGCAGGATCACGGTAAGCTTTGTTTCCCTTTTTGCAATTTCTGTGGGGTCGAAGGTTTGGGTGTGGGTAGATCGGGTGTCGCACGCCGTGTGGATCTTGTGGTAACGGGAAGCCGCCGCCGCCGTTGTTAAACGGGAGGCCGCTGCCGCCGTCATCATGCCCACGGGGTCGTCGCCGCAGTCGCCGTGTTCGCGGGGTCGTCACCGAAGCCGCGGGGGACGAAACGGGTGACGTACTGTGCAATCCCGTACGGCTGCCCTCACGCGGTCCACGGGACCGGCGTGCACTCGGCGCACGGTTCCGCAACCCGAAGGCACGTGTTACGGCTTTTTGGTGTTGGCATATTTCGTGAGTCAAGTCAGTGAGTTGAGTCGGAGTCTTAAAGGGATCAAATTGTCAATCAGCAATCAAAGACTTAGAGAAGATTCAACAAGAGCTCAAGTTGACACTCAATGTCTTGAGTCTTGAAGATTGAAGATGAAGAATTGTGGATCAGTTACATCAATCTCAAGAAGAAAGTATTCAAAAGGATCAGGTATGTTTAACTAAATAATTTTGGTGATCCGAATACTTTCTTATAGTGTAGAAACACTTGGATGAATTTTTAATTGCATAAAAATCAAAAACTGGACATGGGACATGTTCAGGATCCGGATCAGATCTTGCAATCCGGATCCCAAAGGGTACTTGTTCATTGGCAATTTCAATCCGGATCCTAGGCCATTCCGATCCGGATCCCGAACATTGGATGTTGCTGAAATTCATGAACGATCCGGATCGGGCCTTGCGATCCGGATCCCGAACCCTCGGATTTCTGGAATCGTCAATCTTGTTACGACGATCCGGATCGCAGTAATCCCGATCCGGATCGCCGTCCTGAAAATTTCCAGATAAGGTATGTTTTTGATTCTTATCTCTTTCTAAAGGTTTCTAAACTATAAAAAGACATTTAGGGTTTCTCAAAAACGTGGGAGTTATACCTATGATTTTATAAAACACTTGAGAGCAACCCTAGAGGCTAGGTTTTTATCGTTCTTCTTTATAGCCTCTTTTAGGTCAATTCGATGGTTCTTTCAAGAACATATCTTTTGTCGAATTGATCTAATCTTTGCTTAGAGATTCCATCCATGGTTCTTCATTGATAATCTAAGCAAAGGATCACCATCGAAGCCTATATTCTTTATCGGCTATTTGCGTCGTGGATTCGACGTGGCATCGTGGATTCGGTGTGCTAATGTAATAACTGCGAGTCTACCGTTTCTTTTGGTACTACCGGTGATTTTTTTTTCTCTTTTCTTTCGAACCGTTCGTCAGCTAAGGGGCCCGGGATACTTTTGTCGTGCGTTGTTTTGGGCAGGCCGTCGGGGCTCGCGGGTATTTTTAGAGGATAAAGCCCGCGAAATGAAGACCGGCGGCGCGATCGGATCTGATTTCCGACCCCGGAACCTCCCGGAACAATTTTCTGAAGTTGGCAGTAGCTCGGGTGATCAGCACGTCTTATTAAAGGTAAACCAGACCCGGGTAAACCAACCTAATGTAATCTATTTTAATTGGGGGAGATTAAATTTAATTTAATTTAATTTAAGCTGATTGGTAATTTAACTTAATCTAAACTTATTTCTACTTCGGGTTGGGTTCAGACCCAATTACGCCAAATCAGTTTATTAATTAAGGGTTGGGGACTTAGGTCGGGAACCCCAGTCCCCTCCCTCTTTCTTTACCGTAGCGTGCGTACCCCGAGCGGGATCGAGGACGCGTTCCCCCAAGCCTTCCCCCTCATCGGCGTGAAGCACCGCGACAAGCGTTCGAGAAGAAGGAAGAACACCGCACGTCCTCCGTTAGAACTGGACTCACAAGAACGGACGACCCTCCCTCCCCAAACCACCGTCGTCACAACCAAGGTGAGACGAGGTCCCCTTTTCTCTCCGTTTCTTTTGGGTTCTTGATCATCTTGATCGGAAGGGAGAGGGACACAGGCGGCGGAATCTCCGGAATCCGCCGCACGTGCGGAAGCCCTCCCCTCCTTCGGCGCCCCCGTGCAACCGCACGGGCCGGGCACGCGCCCCAACCCTGCGTGCGGGGTTGCCCGCACGGGGCCGGGCGCGCGTCCCAGCCCGCGTGCGGGATCACCCGCACGGGGCTGGGCGCGCGTCCCAGCCCGCGTGCGGGGTCACCCGCACGGGGCTGGGCGCACGTCCCAGCCCCGCGTGCGGGGTCACCCGCACGGGGCCGGGCGCGCCCCAGCTCCCGCGTGCGGGGTCACCCGCACGGGCCGGGCGCGCCCCAGCTCCCGCGTGCGGGGCGACCCGCATGGGGCTGGGCGCGCCCAGCCACGTGCGGGGCGACCCGCACGGGGCCGGGCGCGGCCCAGCCCGCGTGCGGGGTGACCCGCACAGGGCCGGACACGCATCCAGCCCCGCGTACGGGGATGCCCGTACGGGGCTGGACACGCGCACGGACCCGTGCGCGGGCGGGGATCCGCGAACCGCGACGGGCGGATCGCCTGCCTTTCGTCCTTATCCGAGTTTAAGCGCCGACCTTCCTCTGCGACAGGTGAGTGTGCGGGTTCGAGCGAGCGTACCGGGACGCGAGAGAGCCGAACGTGATCACCTACTAGCGACAGGTGGGTTGAGCGTGGTATTTAGCATCGATCTCCGTTGGCTTTTAATTTAAATAATTCATGTTATCATTCATGCTTTGTGATTATCATCTTACTATCGTTCATGTATCGTGATTACTCCCTATTATTGCAGGCTTTGTGATTATCATCTTACTATCGTTCATGTATCGTGATTACTCCCTATTATTGCATATACATTGTGATTATCATCTTACTATCGTTCATGTATTGTGGTTACTCTCTATTATTGCCTATACGTTGTGATTACCATCTTACTATCGCTCATGCATTGTGGTTACTGTGCTCGAGGCTGCAACACGTGCACCCACGGTTTGGCCACCGTGAGGGGTGCACTTTTCCGGAAAAGAGGTCTATGACCCGTGTATACCCACGAGGTGACGTAGTGGGGCCCCTTATTAGTTGTGGGGTTGAGGCGCCGAGGTGCGAGCGGTGCGACCCGTCGGTTTAGTTGTCCGACGCGGTCGGGGTTTTTGCAGGTACGGTATGGGCCGTCGGTTTGGTTGTCCGACGGGGGCCCGGTATAGCAGGATATAGGTGCACAGGTTGTGGTTTCCCTCTGGAGAGGGTGGTTGCCCGGTTGCGGTCACGGTTTGCTTTACTGCTTTTCTTTTCCTGCTCTATTATTACTCGTTACTGACGCCCCACTTTGTGACAGGGACTGGGCGGAGGGAGAGGTAGACGACGGAGAGGACGGGGCGGGAGCTTCCGGGTTGCCGGGAACCCTGGACTGTATTTCTTTATTTATCTCGCATTTCATTTACTTTGTTGATACGTGTGAGGTTCTCGATACCCTCGTGGGGTCGACGTGGATGTCGGTATTTGGTTATTCGTTTATGCATTACATTCCTTTTAATCTATGTGGGCCAGTTGAAAAAGAAAAGCAAAAACAAAAGAAAAGATTGCGAAAACCGTTTTTAAAAATCTAAGTGTCGTGTGGGCACTGATTTCAAAACCTTGTGGATTTATGGATTGCGAAATGAGTTTTCAAAACTTGGGTGTCGTGTGGGCACCGTTTTCAAAACCCTGTGGATTTATGTTGATTTCAAAACTAGTTTTCAAAACCTAAGTGCCGGGTGGGCGCTCTTTCAAATCTGAGGATTTATCCTTTCCAAATTGATCGGCCAAATGTTTGAATGGTTAGAATAATGATATATGTTACTGATTGTTGTGATTGAATGGTTGTGTGTGACTCGGAACATGTACTAAGCGCTACGCCGTGCATATACAGGGGAGACTCTGTCCGTTTGCAGAGCGATCCTGTATATGCGGCGGGTCTGGGCACGCACCGGGGAGAAAGGAACTTCAAACAAAAATTTTTGGACACTCTAATCAAACCCTTTTTACTAAATACTTCCGCTGAATGAAACCCCCGGGGCGTGACAGATTAAGATGGTATCAGAGCCAAATTCATTCAATCACAACAGTTGATGCCGACATCCGTGGGAATGCCTCACATATCTACAAGTGAATGAAATGGGTAGGGCATAGGACTGTAGAACGTGAGTGATCGGGGGGGGGGGGGAAAATTGGAGTCTTTTCTCGAGCTAAGTGATTCGCGGTCGTAGGTAAAGTCTGATGTTGATCCTGTTGCGTGTGACAGCTATGGTTCGTACCAGATCGTCGGCGGGAGACGCCGAGGCGGAAGCGACAACATCGACGGCCGCGGAGAACCAGCTCCTGCGGCAACAATTGCGGGAAATGGCGGGGCAATTGGCCACCCTCGCCGATCATGTGCGTCAGTTGACGCATCAGCAGCAGGCCGCGCCAGTGACGGCCGCCCCGGTCCCTCCGCCGGGGCCGACAGCACCGGCCGCGGCACCACCGACAGCGCCACCGCCAGCGGCGACTACGGGACCGGCGCCAGGGACAACTAGCCGGGTTACTCTGGAGGAAACAGTGGTCACGCCTACCCCTATCGCGGCTGCCGCCGCCACGAGTGGAGGGGGTGTTGTGATGACCGAGCGGGATCGAGTGCGGGCCAACTTGAAGGACTTTAAGAAACACGACCCGCCCACGTTCGAAGGGGATACGACCGATCCGTGGGTCGTTGAGAACTGGGTGGGGTCGATGGAGAAACTTTTTGAAGATCTACTCATGGAGGACGATGAGCGGGTTCCCCTGGCAGTCCATTGCCTGGAGGGGAATGCCCGCTTATGGTGGAAGACGGTACGCCCCGATCCTGCTAAGGGTACCGCTTTTCCGTCCTGGGAAACTTTCAAGAAAGAGCTGTTCGAGGCCTTCTTCACCAGCAGCGTCAAGAAGAAGTTGGAAGATGATCTGAACCATATCCAGCAGGGAAACCGGACGGTCATGGAGTACCAACGAGAATTCGTCCGCCTAGCGAACTGCGTCCCGTTTGTCATAAGGGACGAGGCTCACAAGGCGCAACTTTTTGTGGACGGCTTGCGGAGCAATATCTTCGAGGTGGTGCAAGCAGCCGACCTGCACACCTTCCAGAAAGTGGTTGACAGGGCCACCACGGTGGAGCGGGGCTTTGCCATCACCCGCGCAAGAAGGGAGAACTCGGCGCGACTGGAGGACAGGAAGCGGCAGCAGCAGAACCAGGGAGGAGGCTCTTGGAGTGGGGGCGGAGCCCCCAAACGGTGGAAACCGCAGGCGGGACCCCGAGGAGCGCCGCCAGGAGGGCCGAGGCCGGGAAGTAGGCATTGCGTGATTTGCGGGGGAGGGCATACTGCGGGAGAGTGCCCCCAGAGAGGCGACCACTGTTTCAGATGCGGCAAACGGGGGCACTTCCGCCGCAACTGTCCCTTGGGCGGGGGACCTGCACCCTCGGGAGCTTATACGCCCGCGCCACAGCTCTCAGGGCGGGGGAAAGCTCCTATGGCGTCAACTCCCAGGCCCCCCGCACCACGGCGTGAGGAGGATCGGCAGCCACAACCAGGCGGGAGGGTTTTCTCAATGACCAGCCAAGGGACCAATCCACCGGAGGACGCTCTTGCAGGTACTACTTCCGTTTCGAATTCCCGTGCTAGAACTCTTTTCGATACCGGAGCAACACACTCGTTCATCTCTCGTGACTTCGTTTTTATGCATGACCTCGAGGAAACCCCCCTTCAAAACTTCTTGACGGTGCAAACGGCGGGGGGGACTTTGGAGGCGGTCAGCTCAGTGGCCGCCTGCTCGATTAAGCTTGGGCGACTGGCTTGCCCATGGGACATGGTGGTAATCCCCTTGAAGGAGTACGATGCGGTGTTGGGCATGGACTGGCTCACGAGGTACCAGGCGCTCATTGACTGTGACAAGCGACAAGTGCGATTGCAAGAACCGGGTTTTCCTGAACATGTGTATATGGCGGGCAAAAGCATCACCTTCCCAGCGGTCATCTCAGCGGCACGAGCCAGAAGATTGGTAGAGGGTGGATGCGTGGCCTATTTAGCGTCGGTGGATCTGGCCACCCGACCCTCGTCGACACCTGCAGACATCCCGGTGGTGAGGGACTTCCCCGACGTTTTCCCCGCAGAACTGCCCGGGATGCCTCCGGAGCGAGAGGTGGAGTTCCCTATCGAGCTAGTACCAGGCACGCAGCCAATTACGAAGGCGCCCTACCGAATGGCCTTCGCGGAGCTAAAGGAGCTTAAAGCACAACTGGAAGACCTCTTGGATAAAGGGTTCATCAGACCGAGTGTGTCACCCTGGGGCGCACCGGTACTCTTCGTGCGGAAGAAAGACGGGAGCCTACGTCTCTGCATCGACTACAGAGGGATAAACAAAGTTACGGTGAAGAATAAGTACCCCCTACCCAGAATCGACGACCTCTTCGATCAGTTACGGGGAGCGACGGTCTTCTCCAAAATTGACCTACAGTCGGGCTATCATCAACTCCGAGTTCGACATGAAGACATCCCCAAGACCGCCTTCCGGACTCGGTACGGCCACTACGAGTTCACGGTGATGCCATTCGGGCTTACGAACGCCCCCGCAGTCTTCATGGACATGATGAATAGGATCTTCAGACCCTTCTTGGATCGGTTTGTAGTAGTCTTCATCGACGACATTTTGATCTACTCCACCACCGACGAGGAGCACGAGGACCATCTACGAACAATCCTGCAAACCCTCAGAGAGCAGAAGCTGTTCGCTAAGCTCAAGAAGTGTGAGTTCTGGCTGCGCGAAGTCGGCTTTTTGGGGCATGTGATCTCGGCACAGGGAATCGCCGTGGATCCCAAGAAGGTGGAAGCAGTGGTGGACTGGCAGCCGCCGACGTCGGTGACAGAAGTACGAAGTTTTCTAGGGCTGGCAGGATATTACCGGCGCTTCGTTGAGGGTTTCGCAAAGATCGCTACCCCTTTAAATCGATTGACCAGAAAAGGAGAGAAGTTCATATGGACGGCCAAATGCCAGCAGAGTTTTGAGGAACTCAAGCGGAGGTTAACTAGGGCACCAATACTTGTGCTGCCGACGCCCGGAGAGGATTATGAGGTGTACTGCGACGCGTCACGGATCGGGCTGGGAGGTGTTCTGATGCAACAGGGGAAGGTAATCGCTTACGCGTCCAGGCAGTTGAAGGACTACGAAAAGAACTACCCGATACACGACTTGGAATTGGCCGCTGTGGTCTTCGTTTTGAAACTGTGGAGGCACTATCTTTTCGGAGTCCACTGCAACGTCTTCTCAGATCATCAAAGTCTGAAATACATCTTTACCCAAAAAGAGTTAAACCTGCGGCAGAGGCGATGGCTCGAGTTGTTGAAGGACTACGACTTGACGATTCAATATCACCCCGGAAAGGCAAACGTGGTAGCTGACGCACTGAGCAGGAAAGGGCATCAAGAAGGGGCATCGGAGAGCGCGCTAACGAAGCAGGACCACCTGATCGCGGAGTTCGCGCGAATGCAATTGGAGGTGGTGCCGGCAGGCACGGTTATGCAACTTCTAACCTTGGTGGTCAAGCCGACGTTATTCGAGAGGATCCAGGAGGGACAGCAGACCGACCCACACCTACAGCGCATACGAGACAAGATCCTACTGGGCCAAGAGATTGACTTTGCGGTGGAAGACGACGGCACCTTACGGTTCCGCGGCCGGATCTGCGTGCCGAATTCAGCAGAGTTGAAGGAAGAGATCCTAGCTGAGGCACACCGAGCCCCTTATGCGGCACATCCGGGGGGCACGAAGATGTACAGGGACCTCAAACAGACGTTCTGGTGGCCTAAGTTAAAGGAAGACGTGACGCGACACGTAGCCCACTGCCTAGTATGCCAACAGATAAAGGCCGAGCACCAGCGACCAGCAGGGAAGTTACAGCCCTTACCGGTACCAGAGTGGAAATGGGACCAGATCACCATGGATTTTGTCACTGGATTCCCTCGATCACAACAGGGCCACGACGCAGTCTGGGTCGTAGTCGACAGATTAACCAAGTCAGCACACTTCTTGCCGGTTCATACAACTTGGACCCGCGAACGGTTAGCTCAAGTCTACATCAGCGAGATCGTGAGACTACATGGGGTACCGGCGTCGATCACCTCGGACAGAGACACGCGCTTTGTCTCGAAGTTTTGGCAAAGTCTTCAGCGGGCCATGGGGACCAGATTACATTTCAGCACAGCCTTCCACCCTCAGACGGACGGACAGTCAGAGCGCACGATACAAACCCTAGAAGACCTGCTTCGCGCCTGTGCACTTGATTGGGGGGCCGGTTGGTCACGCTACCTACCCCTCGTGGAATTTGCCTACAACAATAGCTACCAGGCCAGCATTCAGATGGCGCCCTACGAAGCCTTATACGGAAGGCGCTGCCGATCCCCGATTTGTTGGGACGACTTGGGAGAACGGAAGCTCCTGGGACCCGACTTAGTGGAGGAAACTGAAGAGAAAGTGCGCCTTATCAGACAGCGCCTGCTAACCGCCCAAAGTCGACAGAAGAGTTACGCAGATCAGAGGCGCCGTGACTTGGAATTTCAAGCAGGGGAGCATGTGTTTTTGCGGGTCTCACCATCAAGAGGAATCAAGCGTTTCGGGTTAAAGGGCAAACTGAGCCCACGGTTTGTGGGGCCTTTCGAGATCTTAGAGCGCATTGGCCCAGTAGCTTACCGCCTCGCCCTACCACCAAACCTCGACCGAGTCCACGATGTGTTCCACGTATCAATGCTTCGGAAATATCTTCCCGACCCATCACATGTCCTGGACACCTCTGCACTCGAACTTAAGGAGGACCTGAGCTTCGAAGAAACCCCAGTGAGAATCCTGGCGAGGGAAACCAAATCACTGCGAAACCGAGCCATCCCCTACGTGAAGGTACTCTGGAGCAACCATGAGGAGCGGGAAGCAACTTGGGAACTGGAGTCAAAAATGCGGGAGTGTTACCCCGACCTCTTCACTCCCACCCAGGTTTGAGTTTCGAGGACGAAACTCGTTTTTAGAGGTGAGTGGTGTAATAACTGCGAGTCTACCGTTTCTTTTGGTACTACCGGTGATTTTTTTTCTCTTTTCTTTTGAACCGTTCGTCAGCTAAGGGGCCCGGGATACTTTTGTCGTGCGTTGTTTTGGGCAGGCCGTCGGGGCTCGCGGGTATTTTTAGAGGATAAAGCCCGCGAAATGAAGACCGGCGGCGCGATCGGATCTGATTTCCGACCCCGGAACCTCCCGGAACAATTTTCTGAAGTTGGCAGTAGCTCGGGCGTTCAGCACGTCTTATTAAAGGTAAACCAGACCCGGGTAAACCAACCTAATGTAATCTATTTTAATTGGGGGAGATTAAATTTAATTTAATTTAATTTAAGCTGATTGGTAATTTAACTTAGTTCAGACCCAATTACGCCAAATCAGTTTATTAATTAAGGGTTGGGGACTTAGGTCGGGAACCCCAGTCCCCTCCCTCATTCTTTACCGTAGCGTGCGTACCCCGAGCGGGATCGAGGACGCGTTCCCCCAAGCCTTCCCCCTCATCGGCGTGAAGCACCGCGACAAGCGTTCGAGAAGAAGGAAGAACACCGCACGTCCTCCGTTAGAACTGGACTCACAAGAACGGACGACCCTCCCTCCCCAAACCACCGTCGTCACAACCAAGGTGAGACGAGGTCCCCTTTTCTCTCCGTTTCTTTTGGGTTCTTGATCATCTTGATCGGAAGGGAGAGGGACACAGGCGGCGGAATCTCCGGAATCCGCCGCACGTGCGGAAGCCCTCCCCTCCTTCGGCGCCCCCGTGCAACCGCACGGGCCGGGCACGCGCCCCAACCCTGCGTGCGGGGTTGCCCGCACGGGGCGGGCGCGCGTCCCAGCCCGCGTGCGGGATCACCCGCACGGGGCTGGGCGCGCGTCCCAGCCCGCGTGCGGGGTCACCCGCACGGGGCTGGGCGCACGTCCCAGCCCCGCGTGCGGGGTCACCCGCACGGGGCCGGGCGCGCCCCAGCTCCCGCGTGCGGGGTCACCCGCACGGGGCCGGGCGCGCCCCAGCTCCCGCGTGCGGGGCGACCCGCATGGGGCTGGGCGCGCCCAGCCACGTGCGGGGCGACCCGCACGGGGCCGGGCGCGGCCCAGCCCGCGTGCGGGGTGACCCGCACAGGGCCGGACACGCATCCAGCCCCGCGTACGGGGATGCCCGTACGGGGCTGGACACGCGCACGGACCCGTGCGCGGGCGGGGATCCGCGAACCGCGACGGGCGGATCGCCTGCCTTTCGTCCTTATCCGAGTTTAAGCGCCGACCTTCCTCTGCGACAGGTGAGTGTGCGGGTTCGAGCGAGCGTACCGGGACGCGAGAGAGCCGAACGTGATCACCTACTAGCGACAGGTGGGTTGAGCGTGGTATTTAGCATCGATCTCCGTTGGCTTTTAATTTAAATAATTCATGTTATCATTCATGCTTTGTGATTATCATCTTACTATCGTTCATGTATCGTGATTACTCCCTATTATTGCAGGCTTTGTGATTATCATCTTACTATCGTTCATGTATCGTGATTACTCCCTATTATTGCATATACATTGTGATTATCATCTTACTATCGTTCATGTATTGTGGTTACTCTCTATTATTGCCTATACGTTGTGATTACCATCTTACTATCGCTCATGCATTGTGGTTACTGTGCTCGAGGCTGCAACACGTGCACCCACGGTTTGGCCACCGTGAGGGGTGCACTTTTCCGGAAAAGAGGTCTATGACCCGTGTATACCCACGAGGTGACGTAGTGGGGCCCCTTATTAGTTGTGGGGTTGAGGCGCCGAGGTGCGAGCGGTGCGACCCGTCGGTTTAGTTGTCCGACGCGGTCGGGGTTTTGCAGGTACGGTATGGGCCGTCGGTTTGGTTGTCCGACGGGGGCCGGTATAGCAGGATATAGGTGCACAGGTTGTGGTTTCCCTCTGGAGAGGGTGGTTGCCCGGTTGCGGTCACGGTTTGCTTTACTGCTTTTCTTTTCCTGCTCTATTATTACTCGTTACTGACGCCCCACTTTGTGACAGGGACTGGGCGGAGGGAGAGGTAGACGACGGAGAGGACGGGGCGGGAGCTTCCGGGTTGCCGGGAACCCTGGACTGTATTTCTTTATTTATCTCGCATTTCATTTACTTTGTTGATACGTGTGAGGTTCTCGATACCCTCGTGGGGTCGACGTGGATGTCGGTATTTGGTTATTCGTTTATGCATTACATTCCTTTTAATCTATGTGGGCCAGTTGAAAAAGAAAAGCAAAAACAAAAGAAAAGATTGCGAAAACCGTTTTTAAAAATCTAAGTGTCGTGTGGGCACTGATTTCAAAACCTTGTGGATTTATGGATTGCGAAATGAGTTTTCAAAACTTGGGTGTCGTGTGGGCACCGTTTTCAAAACCCTGTGGATTTATGTTGATTTCAAAACTAGTTTTCAAAACCTAAGTGCCGGGTGGGCGCTCTTTCAAATCTGAGGATTTATCCTTTCCAAATTGATCGGCCAAATGTTTGAATGGTTAGAATAATGATATATGTTACTGATTGTTGTGATTGAATGGTTGTGTGTGACTCGGAACATGTACTAAGCGCTACGCCGTGCATATACAGGGGAGACTCTGTCCGTTTGCAGAGCGATCCTGTATATGCGGCGGGTCTGGGCACGCACCGGGGAGAAAGGAACTTCAAACAAAAATTTTTGGACACTCTAATCAAACCCTTTTTACTAAATACTTCCGCTGAATGAAACCCCCGGGGCGTGACAGCTAAAGGCGTTTCGTGGATTCGAAACGTGTGCTCGTGGATTCGAGTGGCGTTCGTGGATTCGACGTGTGCATGGACGTGCAATCGGTGGAGCGCAAGGTCCGAAGAAGTTGAAGGAGGGGTTGAATCCGTGGAGACGGTAATCACCTTGTATTCTTCTATTCTTAGTGGATTGTTATTGCGTGGACATCCAATCGGTGAGCGCAAGGTCCGAAGAAGTTGAAGGAGGGGTTTGAGTCCGTGGAGTCGGTAATCACCTTGTTATTCTTCTTTTCTTAGTGGATTGTTATTGCGTGTTGGTCCCGTGGTTTTTCTCCTGGATTGGAGTTTCCACGTAAATCTCGGTGTGCTATTTTTATTTTCCGCATTGGTTTTTATTTTGCACTGAGATTGAGTTTTTAAATATTACACCTATTCACCCCCCTCTAGGTGTTTGATAGTACCTATTTAGATCCTTGTGGATCCTAAATAACTCTACAATTGGTATCAGAGCGGGTTTTAGGTTTATCTATCATGTGGGTGAAAGTGGTAATATTTTTAGACCTCCTCTTTTTGATGGGACCAATTATGCATATTGGAAAGTGCGGATGAGAGCTTTTCTCATCTCTATTGATGAGCGGGTATGGCAAACCGTGAATACGGTTGGGTGCATCCGTTGAGGAAGTAGGAAATTCTACTACCCCAAAACCTCGCTCTAGATGGTCTAAAGAGGAAATCGAAAGATCTTCTTACAATGGGAAAGGTATGAACGCTTTATATAATTCTCTTTCCTCGACTGAGTTTACAAGAATTTCCGCGTGTGAAACCGCGAAGGAAATTTGGGATATTCTCAAAATTACACATGAGGGTACTAATCTTGTAAAAATTCAAAAGCTCCAGATGCTTACAAGTCAATTTGACTCTATTCATATGGAAGAGCATGAATTGTTTACAGATTATTACACTAGACTTCAAGATGTAATTAATACATGTGCTAATTTAGGAGAAAAGATCCCGGAGTCGAAAATTGTAAGAAAGATTCTTCGGACTCTTCCGGAACGGTTTAGGGCAAAGGTTACCGCCATTGAAACCGTTAGTCATCCGGATGAGATGAGTGTAGAGGAATTAGTAGGTGCTTTACAAACTTATGAGATGACTTTTCCTACTAATCAAATTTCTTCCAAGTCTTCTTCTAAGCTTACAGGTATTGCATTCAAATCAACAAAGGAAGAAGATAGCGAATCAAGTTCCGATGATGAAATCTCTTTTGCCGATTTTGAAGAACAATTGGCGCGGATCACAAAGAAATTTCGTCGGAAATTTTGGAAGAATCGAACCGATGGATCTTCATCCACGAAACCATCTAAAGGATCATCGGGTTCTAAATCCTCTAAACTCAAAGGCGTTGCAAAACCTTCTAAAGAAAAAGAAAAAGATGATTTCGAAGGGGAAATCCGATGCTATCGATGCAAAGGCTACGGCCATATTTCAACGGATTGTCCTTCTAAGAAATCATATAAAAGAAGGCTTTGCAAGCAAAAACTTGGGACGATTCTAGTTCGATGAATCGACCTCAAGTGAAGAGGAAAAAGTTGTTGCTTTTCATGCCTCTCAAATTCCTCTTCTAATTTGTGTTTATCATCTTTAGTCACTGACTCTATTCCTTTGATTTTGCATGAAACATCAACATCCGGAGGAGAGTCATCAAGTGAGGGGGAGTCGGACGAAGAAGAACTCGTTGAGGCATACCAACAACTTCTTGCGGAATCAAAGAAGATGGCCAAGCATATCAAGAAGTTGAGGAAGCAACGACTTGAGGTTCAAGACGAGAATCAAGCTTTAAAGATCAAACTTCATGATCTCGAGGAGGAACAAGACGTTTATTGGATAACAATAAAATCCTCCAAGAAAAGTTAAACCAATCGGAGACGAACGCAAAATCATATATGGACAAGATTGGTTTTCTTGAAAAGCAGTTTGAAGAAATTCATGTCACCAACCAAGCTTTGACCAAGCAAGTTCATGAACTCAAATCCGACATACAAAGGCTTTCAACCGGTTCCAAGAAACTAGAAAGTATGTCCGGATTAGGTCAAACAAGCAAGGTTGGTTTGGGATTTAAAAAGACCAAACTGTGAATGCTTCAAGTTCCACAATAAATTGAAAGAAAGAACTTGTCACCTATGTGGACTTGAAGGACATTTGGTGAAGAATTGCCCGAAAAAGAGAAAGAAGAATTCTTCGGCAACTTCATCTACGGAGCGGACTCAACGGAATCAAAAGACACATCAAGTCAAAGGAGTTCACTCAACCCACCAAAGGTCCGAGCCACATCATCAATCATACAAGTGGATCATTGCGAGGCAAAGACCTAAGGTGGATCAACAGTCAAAGCGGACAGCCCCCGGCCACAACGAATCAAGACAACCCAAAATCCAGCGATTTTGGATTCGGAAAGGTGATATCTTTCCTTGTCTTAAGTTCTAAATAGCTTATGACTGTATGTAATGCTTTGATTGGTTTTCTCTTCATATTTTGCTTAATCTTTGCATTACATGTTTTTCAATGCTCTTTGTTTTTATACTTTGTTTTTGAACAAAAGGGTTTTTATTGAACAAGTGCATTGAATAAAAAAGGGCTTCACGTTCATTCTGTAATGTACCGAATTTTCGGCACATAAATAAATATAAATAAAGGTGGTATGAAATACTAGTGTAATGAAAGTTAGGGAAGTAAAGAATATGTGGGCGCGAGTTGGGCCCAAATCGGGTTAATGGAGACATTTAAAAATTTATTTGAGAAAGGGGGTCCAGATTTTTAGTGGAAAATTCACTGTGTCGGAAAATTCCGAGAAAATTACGGGAGCCCCGTAAATATGTTTTAAGACCACAGAAAAAGTTCGCGTTGATCGGATACCCGATAGTGAAAACGGGCTCCGCCAACAGTGTCGAAAAATTCTGAGAAAATTCGGGAGCATCGTAATTATGTTTTAAGGTCACAGTAAAAATTTTGTGTTGATCGGATACCCGGATTGTGAGAACGGAGTCCGCCAGCGATTCTGGACACAGCGGGGCTTTTGGTGTCCAGAAATGGCCAAAAGTAAAAATTTAAAATTTTCTGTGATAAATTAAGCTGAAACGAAGCCGCCTGTCAAATTTGGACGGAAACGGACGAAAATATGACAGAAAACAGAACAAAAACGGATCTCGAGGCGAGGGCGATGCGCGAATCGAGGCGAGGAGGCGTGCTGCGCAAGGCGCGCCTGCCGCTAGTGCGCGCCTGCGTGGCGCGCAGGACGTGCGCCACGTAGGGGGCGCCGCTTGGACCCGGTGCGCGCCCCCCTTCATGATGAACCGCCATTTGGCGGGTTCCCATTGGGGGGACCCGTGGACCCGGTCCACGGGCCAACCCCCCCACTCTCCCTTCTCTTTTCTTTTTCTTTCTTTTTTTCTTCTTCTTCTTCCTCCCCGCAGACCCTTCCTCTTCTCCTTCCATTTTTCTCTAGCCGAGCTTCGAGTGAGGGAGAGAGAGAGAGAGAGATAGAGAGAGAAGAAAAGAGGAAAAAAAAAAGGGGATTTCGTGGGGTGCGTCGCGCTGTGGATCTCGTGGGCGTCGCGGCTTACGAGGTAACGTTATTTTTCGGTATTTTTGGGCATAATTTGTAGGGTTCCTTTTGGACATTAAATTTGACCCCGTACCGTTTTGCGTGTTGGGACCGAGTTCTACTGTACCGTTGCTGCAGGGACTGTCGGGGCAATTTTGGAGCGCCTCGTTTTGGTGTCAATCCGAGGTACGTGCTCCGTTTTAACGCACAGATTGAGTGTTGTGCACGGTTTTACATGCAGTTTATAATATTATACATCATTTTTGTACAGAGATAAAAAATATGCACCGTTTTGCGTGCAACCTTACAGTTAAACTTGCACCGTTTTGCGTGCAGATTATTTTATCGCGCACCGTTTTGTGTGCAGTTTATAATATTATACATCGTTTTTCGTGCAGAATAGAAAAATATGCACCGTTTTGCGTGCAACCTTACAGTTAAATTTGCACCGTTTTGCGTGCAGATTATTTTATCGCGCACGTTTTTGTGTGCAGTTTATAATATTATACATCGTTTTTCGTGCAGGGGTAGAAAAATGTGCACCATTTTGTGTGCAACTTTACAGTTAAACGTGCACCGTTTTACGTGCAGATCATTTCATCGCGCACCGTTTTGCGTGCAGTCTATAAAATTATACATCGTTTTTCGTGCAGGGAGAAAAATATGCACCGTTTTGCGTGCAAATTATAGTTAAGCGTGCACGTTTTGCGTGCAGATCATTCATCGCGTACCGTTTTGCGTGCAGTCTCTATACATCATTTTCGTGCGGTAGTATGCAACCGTTTTGCGTGCAGATCGTCTTATCGCGCACCGTTTTACGTGCAAGTCTAATATTTTTGCATCGATTTGCGTGCAGGACAAGAAAAATGTGCACGTTTTGCGTGCAACCCGACAGTGAGGCGTGCACCGTTTTGCGTGCAGATTTGAGGTACGTGCATCATTTTGCGTGCCAGTTGTGTTGTCGCGCATCGTTTTGCGTGCACTCTCTAATATTATACATCATTTTTCATACAGGGTTAGAAAAAACGTGCACCGTTTTACGTGCAACCCTACAGTAGACCGTGCACTGTTTTGCGTGCAGATTCGAGGTACGTGCACCGTTTCGCGTGCGGTTGATTTAACGCGCACCGTTTTGCGTGCAGACTAAAATGACGCACACCGTTTTGCGTGTGGATTTTTAGTGACGTGTATCGTATTGCGTGCAGGTTTGGTGGACGTGCACCGTTTTACGTGCAGACTCGAGAGAAGTGCATCGTTTTGCGTGCAAGCTCGAGGAGACAAGTGGAATCGCGCGGAGACCAATTGCAAGTGTCTACAAGCAATTGGGTACACTACAAGGTGGGGAATTCTGCCGAAATTGGGTGACCTCTCCCCTTGCTCCTTTGCTTTTCGATTTGAAGCATGATAGTAGCCTGTTAGAGGCGTTAGTTGATCATGATTATGATGTTTGTGTAGATGGATTCAGATGGAATAAGGGCAACTGTTGGTTGCCAGAGATAGAGGAATAGATAATGTGTGTGTGTGCAAATTGGACACAGAGATAAGTGCAACTGTTGGTTGCCAAAGATACTTGATGGATATGCATGCGTAGAAGTAATTACTATTTGATGAATGAAATGAAATAATTGCATGTATGAGAAAGATTTGTTGATTATGAGTGTGATCATGTTAGGGTATAACCCTAGGAATCATGTGGCATAAGGAAAAGGACATGTTGGTAGTAAGACTAGGAGAAAACCTAGTTCAGGGTTTAACGAGTGACATCAACTTAGGAGTTATCCTAGGGAGGACGAGTGGCATGGTCTTAGGTGATAACCTAAGGACACTGGATAGAGTGATCAACATAGAGTCAGAGAACTCTAGGGTGTATATGGCATGGAACTTAGGTAAAGAGAACCTAAGGAGAATTAGTGTTCAACATAGAGTCAAGGAACTCTAGGATGAGTATGACATGGAACTTAGGTAAAGGAAACCTAAGGTGAACTAGAGGTCAGCATAGAGTCATGGAACTCTAGGACAAGTATGACATGGGACTTAGGTAAAGGGAACCTAAGTTGAGCTAGAAGAGTTTAAACTCACAGACAGGAAAATAGAGTCAAGTTGACTCTAGGATTCAGTAAGGAATCAGGAGGAATGGAAAAGGTGGATCAAGTGTGGAGATATGAAAGGGAAAACAGAAAAGTAGAGTCAATGTAATTCTAAGATAACAGTGGAACATGGAATTAGAGTCAGTGTAACTCTAAGTTAATGGTGAAACAGGAAAACAGAGTTTAGTTAACTCTAGGATTCAGTGAGGAATCAGAAATGTGGGATGAGACCCCAGTTTAAAGAGTTGATCAAATATAACCCTAGAAGGTCATAGGGTGTCTGGGCAAATGGATAATAACTTTAACTTCAATTTGAGTTAAAGAAATAAAAGAGAAATGTTTAAGGGTCCAGGAGACTCTCTAGTTATCCTTATGGCAAGACCTAGGATAAGGGGAAAAATTGTTGCTAAAAGGCAAAGATTAAAAGCAAGCTAAAAGTGGCTAAAAGCATAAAGAGAATGTAAATGGTGCCTTCGAATTTGAGACTCGTCAAGTGGAGCAGGACTCCCTGGGCAGTGACCGTC
>CM054944.1:6285242-6347688 GCA_029168755.2 Tillandsia fasciculata | reverse complement strand
ATAGCCGCGACGCCGTGCATCATACGAGGAGACTCTGCCGACTTTCGAGTGACTGTATATGGGAGGCGTCTGGGCCACGACGGGGAAGGAGGTTTTAAGAAAAAATTTCTCTTGTACGCACCTACGCTTACCTCTGTGTACCGTTTCCGCTAAAATATAACCCCGGGGCGTGACAGATTAAGATGGTATCAGAGACTTCACTTTAATCACAACAGTGGCGGCCCAACATCCCACCGAGACATCACACTTAACTACAAATAAATGAAATATGCAGGGTTTAAGAATTAGGACGTGAGAGATCGGGGAGGGGATTTGTAGATAACGTTTCCTTACCTTCCGATATTACGGTGGTTCTTTCTAGTAGAGTTGAGTGCTAAGTCTGGGTGGTGTGTCTGTACAGACAATGGTCCCGAACCAGAGCATCGGCAGAGGATGTAGGGGCGGATGCACGACACCAGCGGCTGCAGAAAACCAGCTCCTGCGGCAACAATTGAGGGAGATGGCGGGGCAGCTGGCGACCCTTACGGAACATGTGCGCCAACTGACGCAGCAGCCAGTCACTCCTGCCCCTCCACAAGGACCAATTTCACCGGCCACAGCACCGCAAGCGACCGGGGCCGGGGTAGGGGCAGCCCTCTACCGGCAGCAACGGCCGGACTAGCACCTACCCAGACCACGGCGCCAACGGCAGCACCTGCAACAGCGCCCGCGGGGCCGGCGCCGGGGGCCCTCGGCGGGAGTACCTCCGCGGCCGCCGCCACCGCCGGGGAGGGGATGGTTACGCGAGCGGAACGAGAACGAGTGAGGGCCAACCTGGCGGATTTTATGAAATTCGAACCGCCCACGTTCGAGGGGGAGACGACTGATCCCTGGGTCGTCGAAAAATGGGTAGGATCGATGGAAAAGTTGTTCGAGGACTTACTCATCGAGGACCCCGAGCGCGTCCCCTGGCAGTTCACTTTTTGGAGGGTAACGCTCGTCTATGGTGGAAGACGGTGCGCCCTGATCCCACCACGGGCACCGTGCTTCCATCATGGACGACGTTCAAAAAGGAATTGTTTGGGGCCTTCTTCACCAATAGCGTCAAGAAGAAACTGGAAGACGACCTAAACCACATTCAGCAAGGGAACAAGACGGTTATGGAGTATCAGCGCGAATTCGTGCGCTTGGCAAATTGCGTTCCTTTTGTCATAAGGGACGAACCCCACAAGGCGCAACTGTTCGTGGATGGAATTGTGATTGGGTTTATATGAGACATGGACACTAGTAATAATAACTGGGCTTAAGCATTTTGGGCTGTGGTTTGGGGTCCAACAAGTTATTATTGCTAGTGGGCCGGTCGTTACATTATCACTGATTCCACCTTCTTGGGGTCCACGGCGATTCCCTTTGCCGAGATCACATGCCCCAGGAATCCCACTTCGCGTAGCCAGAACTCACACTTTTTGAGCTTAGCGAACAGCTTCTGCTCCCTAAGGGTTTGGAGAATCGTTCGTAAGTGACCCTCGTGCTCCTCGTCGGTGGAAGAGTAGATTAGTATATCGTCGATGAAGACCACCACGAAACGGTCTAAGAATGGTCTGAAGACCCGGTTCATCATGTCCATAAAGACTGCGGGGGCGTTCGTAAGTCCGAACGGCATGACCGTAAACTCGTAATGACCATACCGGGTCCGGAAAGCGGTCTTCGGAATGTCCTCGTTCCGAACCCGAAGCTGGTGGTAGCCTGACTGTAGATCAATCTTTGAGAAGACCGTCGCTCCGCGTAATTGGTCGAAAAGGTCGTCGATTCTGGGCAGGGGGTACTTGTTTTTCACCGTGACTTTGTTTATTCCTCTGTAGTCGATGCAAAGTCGCAGGCTTCCATCCTTCTTCCGTACAAAAAGCACTGGTGCGCCCCAGGGTGACACACTCGGCCTGATAAACCCTTTGTCCAAGAGGTCTTCCAGTTGCGCCTTTAACTCCTTCAACTCCGCGAAGGCCATTCGGTAAGGTGCCTTCGTTATGGGTTGAGTACCTGGCAAGAGTTCAATAGGGAACACCACCTCCCTTTCAGGGGGTATCCCAGGCAGCTCCGTCGGAAAGACATCGGGAAAGTCCCTCACCACCGGGATGTCTGAAGGTGTCGTCGAGGGTCGGGTAACCAGATCTACCGATGCCAAAAAGGCCACACACCCACCCTCTATCAGACTCCTGGCTCGAACCGCCGAGATGACTGCCGGGAAGGAGGTGCTCTTGCATGCTAGGTACGCATTCTTAGGGAAACTTGGTTCTTGTAGTTGTACCATCCGCTTATCGCAGTCGATAAGCACTTGGTACCTTGAGAGCCAGTCCATGCCCAAAACAACGTCGTACTCCTTCAAGGGAATTACTATTAAATCCCAAGGGCAACATAGCCGCCCTAACTTAATCGGGCAAGTGGCTACCAAGCTAGTCGCCTCTAGTGTTCCACCCGCGGTCTGGACCGTCAACTTACTTTGGAGAGGTGTTTCCTCGAGGTCATGCGAAAACACGTACTCGCGTGAAATGAACGAGTGTGTTGCCCCAGTATCAAAGAGGGTTCTAGCGCGTGAATTTGAAATCGAAGTTATACCTGCAAGTACGTGCTCCGGCGGGTCCGCTTCCTGGCGGGTCATGGAATAAATTCGCCCGCCCGGTTGAGGCTGCCTATCCTCTTCGTGCCGCGTAGCCGGGGGCCTAGAGGTCGACCCCATAGGAGCTTTCCCCGCCCCGCGAGTTGTGGTGAAGGCGTGGAAGCGGCGGAGGAGGCTGATCCCACGACAAGGGGGCAGCTGCGGCGGAAGTGCCCCTGCTTGCCGCAACGGAAGCAATGATCGCCTCTCTGGGGACACTCCAACACTCGGTGCGCTCCCCCGCAGATTACACAAGGCCTGTCTCTTGGCCTCGGCTCTCCCGTAGGTGCGCTCCGTGCTCCCGACGGTGTCCTCCACCGTTTGGGGGGTCGGCTCCCTGCAGTTTTCCCCCCCCGTAGCTCTGCGGCAGCCGCTTCCTATCTTCATGATGTGCCGAGACCTCCCTCCTAGCACGGGTAACGGCGAAACCCACGCTCTACAACAGTGGCCCGGTCGACCACTTTCTGGAACGTATGCAAGTCAGCGGCCTGAACCACCTGGAATATATCACTTCGCAACCCATCCAGGAGGCACAAAGATGTACAAGGATCTCAAACAGACCTTCTGGTGGCCCAAGATGAAGGGAGATGTGACTCGATATGTAGCTCATTGCTTGGTATGCCAGCAGATAAAGGCGGAACATCAACGGCCGGCGGGAAAGTTACAACCCTTAGCGATACCGGAGTGGGAATGGGATCATATCACCATGGATTTTGTCACCGGATTTCCGCGCTCACAACAAGGACATGACACCATATGGGTCGTGGTGGACCGGCTAACCAAGTCAGCGCACTTCCTGCCGATTCACACAACTTGGACCAGAGAGCGGTTGGCCCAAGTCTACCTCAGCGAGATTGTGAGATTACATGGAGTACCGGCATCGATCACATCAGACAGAGACACGCGTTTCGTATCAAAGTTTTGGCAGAGTCTGCAACGAGCCTTAGGGACTAAGTTGCAGTTCAGCACAGCCTTCCACCCTCAAACAGACGGGCAGTCAGAGCGAGTGATACAGACGTTAGAGGACCTGCTTCGGGCCTGTGTACTTGATTGGGGAATCGGTTGGGAGCGTTACCTGCCACTTGTAGAATTTGCGTACAACAATAGTTACCAGGCCAGCATTCAGATGGCACCCTACGAAGCCTTATACGGGAGACGCTGCCGATCCCCGATCTGTTGGGACGACTTGGGAGAACGAAAAATTTTGGGACCCGATTTGGTGGAGGAAATGGAAGGGAAGGTGCGCCTCATCAAACAGCGCTTACTAACCGCCCAGAGTCGACAAAAGAGCTATGCGGATCGGAGACGCCGCGACTTAGAATTCCAGGTGGGGGAACACGTGTTTTTGCGGGTCTCGCCGACGAAGGGAATCAGGCGATTCGGGTTAAAAGGCAAACTGAGCCCGCGGTTTGTGGGGCCATTCGAGATCCTGGAACGGATTGGCCCAGTAGCCTATCGCCTTGCCCTACCACCGAACCTCGATCGGATTCACGATGTGTTCCACGTTTCGATGCTTAAGAAATACCTTCCCGACCCGTCGCATGTCCTGGACGTCTCGACGCTCGAACTAAAGGAGGACCTAAGCTTCGAGGAAACCCCGGTGCGGATCCTAGCAAGAGAAAGCAAGACACTTCGAAACCGAGTCATCCCCTACGTGAAAGTGCTCTGGAACAACCACGAGGAGCGGGAGGCGACGTGGGAGCTGGAATCGAAGATGAGGGAGGGTTACCCCCATCTCTTCACCGAGAACCAGGAATGAGTTTCGAGGACGAAACTCGTTTTAAGAGGTGAGTGATGTAGTAACCACTGGTTTAAAATAATTGCTTGAGTCCGCTTTTGGTTTTATTTATTGTTCAATTAGACTCGGAGGGTGATCCATAATTTCTTGTTCCCGGTCAGACCGTCGGGACTCGCGGGTATTTCTAGTTAATAAAGCTCGCGAAACGGAGAATGGCGGTGCAATCGGATTTGAATTCCGACGTCGGGTGCTTCCAGAATAAATTCCGGAAGTTGGCTAACGATTCAGGCAACCAGCACGGTTTTTGAGGCGGGTCGGACCCCGGTTCGCACCGTTTTAATCAATTCCGCGTTTTTTTTTCCGTCGTACAACTCCCGCCCCAACTTCCCACCACTTCCCCACAACTACCCACTAACCGCCCCAACTTCCCACCACTTCCCCCAACTACCCACTAACCGCCCCAACTTCCCCACTTCCCCACAACTACCCACTAACCGCCCAACTCCCACCACTTCCCACAACTACCCACTAACCGCCCCAACTTCCCACCACTTCCCCACAACTACCCACTAACCGCCCCAACTTCCCACCACTTCCCACAACTACCCACTAACCGCCCACTTCCCACCACTTCCCCAACTACCGGCCACTTCCCCACAACTCCCCTTAAACCCCCTGCGTACGAAACCCAAAGGAAAGCGAAAACCATTTCCCAAACTTTCCATTCCCCAAACCTTCCTTACCGCTGTCAATCGCGTGGAGTAAACGGTGGAGCAATCAAGGAGGAGGAGGAACACCGTACATCCTTTGCCTTGGGACCGGGCACACCAGACGGGGCGAGTCTTCCCTCGTTCAACCCTAGCCAACGAAATCGAGATTCGTGTAGGCCCGGGCGGGTACCCGAGACGCGAGAGAACCTAACATCGGTCAGGAGCGCGACAACAAGGTGGGTTTTTCTCCCGAGGTTTAGTAATGTTAGTGTTCCGGGGAGGATATTAAATATTATGTTAACCTGTACTAACACTGATGGCTCTATGTTTTACTATATTACCCCGTGTTTTGTTACTATGCTCGAGTGCGACACGCGCATCCGCGGTTTGGCCACCGCAAAGGGTGCTCTTTTCCGGAAAGGCGGTCTTTGACCGTGTTTACCCACGAGGTGACGTAGTGGGGCCCCCGTAGGTGTGGGGTTTGAGGCACGAAGGTGCGAGCGGTGGGACCTATAGGGATTGGATCCCGATAAGGTCAGGTGTGGGACCGCCGGGATTGGATCCCGACGCGGTCAGGTGTTACAGGTGTTACCGGGGTTGCAGATGTTACAGGTGGTACAGGTGGTTGCGAGTTACTGTTACGAGTAGAGCGGTTATTTCGGCTAGTCTTACTTTATGGTTTGGTACTACTTTACTGCTTTAGTACTATTTTTGTGATAGTGTCGCTGACTACCCACTCTGTGACAGGTACCTCCAGGGGGTAGAGGTAGGCGACGGTGAGGCCGAGGCGGTAGCAGTCGGGCCGAGGCGGCCTAGTATGCTGTTGTACTTACTTTCTCTGCATTTCATTCGGATTTGTAGGTTATTGTGTGGTTCTCGATACCCTCGTGGGGTCGTGTGGATGTTGAGTACTTTCATTCTGGTTACGCACTACTGTTTCCTTATCATTCCCGGTTGGCCGTTTTCTAAACAAATCAACTAGAAAACAAAAGAAAAAGGACTTCGTAAACTGTTTTCAAAAGTCTAGGGTCGGGTGGGCCCGTTTTCCCAAACCTTGTGGATTTATGCCGTTTTCCAAATCGGTTTTCAAAACCTCAGACCGTGTGGGTCTGTTTTCAAAACAGTGAGTTTATACTTTCAACTTGACTGGCCACGGGTATTGTTTGTCTTCATGCACCATACTACTTCGAACTGTTGTGATTAATTGGAAGTGATTGCTTGTGTTTGACGGTTGTAATAGCCGCGACGCCGTGCATATACAGAGGAGACTCTGCCCGACTTTCGAGTGAATCTGTATATGTGGCGGGTCTGGGCACGCGCCGGGGAAGGAGGTTTTAAAGAAAAAATTTTTTGTACGCACCTTACGCTTACCTCTGTGTACCGTTTCTGCTAAAATATAACCCCCGGGGCGTGACACAAAGAGCTCGGGAAAAAGCTCTACTTGGTGAGCAAAAGGGCCTATTTATAGGCTCAACCCGAAAATCTGGATATTGGGCTTTTGGGCCGATTTTCCGGGCACCCGCACGAACCGGGCGGCTACAGTGTTGGGCCCGGCCCAACACTGTTCACGCCCGGAAAGCCTAGGGCTCGTCACGTCTCACCCGAACAGCGGACAGCCGTGCAGGGCCATCCGCTGCTCGACACGTCGCGCGCGGAGGCGTCGACACGTGGACCGCACTCAGTCAACCGACCATGCCTACGTGCGCGACTGCGCCGCCGCCTGCCACCCTGCACGCACGCGCCCCGAGGCGGCCAGCCCCGCTCCGTGGACCGCGCGCATATTGACCGGCCAACCAGTGGTCGCCACATGGCCCGCCCGGTCCATGCACCAGGCCAACACTTCCCGTAGATCGCGCGCATGAGACCAGCCAACCAAAGATCGCCACGTGTCCTGCCCCCGGTCCACCGTACACCGCTCATTTTTCCCGTGGACCGCGCCCACAACACCGACAAGTCACTAGCTGCCACGTGTCCCGTCCTGGGTGCACGCCTCCGCGGTGGACCGCGCATCTGCCCGAGCGCCCGCGCGCCTGCCGGCTGCGCTCCGCCGCTGCCCGCCGCCGCCCGCGGCGGCCGGAACAGTACCTCTGCCTCGAAATCCGTGCCGGATCATCCGGGCTCCGAAAAATACAAGTAGATAGTCCCTTTTCACCGTTTTCGCGCGCTGAATCCAAATCCGAAGTCCGTTTTGCCAAATTCCAACTCTAAAAATTGCCGAAGGCATCCGGAAAAGTGTTCCTTGGTCCAAACTTCGCGCTGAGCCCAATTTAAATATCCATAGCACGCGAAACCACTTCTAAACATCCAACGGAGTCATCAGACTACCCGCGTGATCCATTTAACACATCGAGTCCATTACTAGTGTCTAATTGGTGCACAAATACCACCGACATGCACAAAGGCCTCCAGAAGCTGCTGGTCAACCAATATTCTCGTCGTGGGGATCCAGGTCCTCACAGACGCCCTGCCCCAGATGTAGTAGTAGCAGAGACACTCTACCCTTAGTCCTTCCTTTTCGAGTATGACCCTTTTTCGACATCCGAGTACCCCACGTCCTTACCGCTTGCGTTACCTTTTCTGGCCATAGTTAGTTAGGTTAGACCCCCCCATGTAGTATGATGTCGGCCCAGACCCTTGGACGGCCCTAGAACGGATAGTTATTCGCCTCCCTACCACTAAGGTTGGGAAGACTGTCGTGTCTTTGGGACTTAGTAGTAAACCCCGCTGAAGGTTTTGGATGTAGTGTTAGTTGTAGGTTTGCCTCACTGAACGCCAGGCTTTGAGCGACTTCGAGAAGCGTCTAGGGTGGCTACGGGAACCCGGTTTCCGGGTTCACGTATTCTAGGCATGCTAGAGCATCTCTTCCTATTGCAGTATCTCCGCGACATGGGCTAGAAGACTGGTGGAGGGCGGAGGTATAGCATTTTCTTTTTACCTCAGTGGTTTTAGTGACATGACCCTCGGCACTGCGTACGGAGATCCCTGTCAGAAGGGGCCCCTTAGACGTCTTCCTGGCCGAACCGATTGAGGAGCCCCGAGAGAGAGACCATTCTCACTATCGAGCCCCTGCCTGGTACGCAAGCTATGGCCAGGCACCGGATCGGTTGGTGGTTACCGAACTGAAGGAGCTCAAGGCCGCTAGGAGATCTTCTGGACAAAGGGTTCATCAGGCCGGATGTGTCGCCTTGGGGTGCGTCCGTACTTCTAGTACGGATGATGGATGGAAGTTGACGCCTGTGCATCGACTATCGGGACTTAAGTAAGGGCACATTGAAGAACAAGTACCCTTGCCTCGGATTGATGACATGTTCGACTAGCTACAAGGAGCGATGATATTCTCCAAGATTGATCTACACTCTCGCTACCGCCAGCTTAAGTTTTGAGCAACTCAAGGATAGACTAACGCGGGCACCCGTACTCACACTGCCGACACTCGGCGAGGAATTCGAAGTCTACTGTGATGCGTCAAGGAATGGCCTAGGATGTGTATGGATGCAACAAGGGGATAGTTACAGTCTCCGCTTCAAGAAAACTCCAGGAGTATGAACGAAACTACCCTACACATGACCTGGAACTTACGACTGTCGCCTTCACCTTCAAACTCTGAAGGCGCTACCCATGTGGGACTCACTGCAACATCTTTTTAGATCACCGGAGTCTCGAATATCTCCCCTCACTGAAGGAATGGAACCCGCGATGAAGGCGTTGATTGGAACCGTTAGAAGATTACGGTCTAGCCATATTTACTCCCCCAGAAGGCCAAACGCAGTTGCCGGCGCCTTGAGTAGGAAGGGTCAGACAGAAGTACTGCTAAGGAGCGCCCCTACTCAGCATGAGCGTGTAATCGCGGTTCTCTCGCGAAAGAGATTGGAGGTTGTACCAGCCGGTACAGTGTAGCGACTCTCATTTCCTTGTAGTCAAGCCGACCCTATTCGAGAAAATCCTAGAAGGTCAAAGGACTGACACGCAGCTGAAGCTTACAAGGGCTAGTCCACTTCGAAGACCGAGAGAGCGACGCAACCCGGCCCTGGGGACATACTTGCGTACCCGACCTGCCCGATTTAAAGGATGAGATACTAATAGAGACGCGCGGTGCTCCCTACACAGCACACCCTGGTGGCACGAAGAGGTACAGAGGTCCGAAGCGGATGTCTTGGGATGGCTGGCACTGAAAAAGGACGTGACACGAGTCGTGGCGTACTGCATAGGTTGTCAGCAAGTAAAAGCCGAGCACCAGCGCCGACGGAGTTTTTGCAGCCACCACCAGTGCCGGAATGGAAATGGGGGCGGATCACCATGGATTTCGTCACGAGGGTCCCGCGGTTACAGCAAGGTCATGACGCAATCTGGGTGGTAACGGATCGTGACAAGACAGCTCATTCCCTACCTACCTCTACGATGTGGACAGAGACCGCCTAGCGCAGGGCTACATCAATGATTTCGAGATACTACATGGGGCACCGATATCGATCACCTCGGACGGAGACACCCGTTGTGGCAAACTCTTGGAGGGAGACCGAGGCAAGGGTACGCCTCATCAGGCAGCGGCTGGTGACCGCCCAGAGCCGGCAGAAGAGCTTCGCAGATCGAAGACGACGGGACTTGGAGTCTTGAGTTGGGAAGCACGGTTGCCCGGGGTCTCGCCATTCCAGGAATCAAACGGTTCGGACCGCGGGGCAAATTGGGGCCGCATTCTCTCGGACCTTCAAAAACCCTGGAACGCATCGGCCCGACAAGCTGTCGTGGAACGCCACCACCGAGTCCCGACTGGGTACATAACGTGTTCATGTTCCGACGCTCCGGAGGTATCCCACGGGTCGGTCACTTATTCTGAAGGTATTCGCTGTGGAGCAGCGGGAGGACTTGAGTTTCGGAGAGGTACCAATACGGATTCTGGCACGGGAAGACAATGAGTTACGCAACCGGGTAATCCCCTACGTAAAGGTGCTGAGGAATAATCATGAAGAACGCGAAGCGACATAGGAATTGGAAATGAGGATGAAAGAGTGTTTTCCTGTGTTGGTGAGCATGGGGAAAAGTTAAGTTTCAAGGACGAAACTTTTTTTATGTGGTGAGTGATGTAGTATCCTAACTTTCGGGTACCGTAGATAACCCTTATTGTTTAACGTTAGTTGTAGGTGCCCTTTTTATCGACTTTTAGTGGGTTGTGTTTTGGTGCACGTTATTATTTTTCGGTGATAGAGCTCGAAAAATGATGAACGGCGGTGCGATCGGATCTCCCGGAATAGGGGTTTGAAGCTCTCGGTGACCGTAAAGTGCACCGAGATGCGTGCACCGTAATTTGCATGATTTTCGAGGAAGTCCGAGTCAAATCTGGGCCTAGGGTTGGGGATATTTTATTTATATAGCCCCTTTTAGCAGTAACCCTTCATTCCCTTTTTCTTTTCCTTCAAAAACGGGAGCGGTGAGAAAAGGATTTTCGAAATTTGAAAATCTGAAGTTGGGGATCGAGCGATCGAGAAAGGAGAAGGGAAGAATGGGGGAAACCCATCCCTTGTGGTTTTTTGCGTTGGAGACGAGAGGGACGATCCACCTTCCCCTTCCTCGCAGGATCACGGTAAGCGTTGTTTCCCTTTTTGCAATTTCTGTGGGGTCGAAGGTTTGGGTGTGGGTAGATCGGGTGTCGCACGCCGTGTGGATCTTGTGGTAACGGGAAGCCGCCGCCGCCGTTGTTAAACGGGAGGCCGCCGCCGCCGTCATCATGCCCACGGGGTCGTCGCCGCAGTCGCCGTGTTCGCGGGGTCGTCACCGGAGCCGCGGGGGACGAAACGGGTGACGTACTGTGCAATCCCGTACGGCTGCCCTCACGCGGTCCACGGGACCGGCGTGCACTCGGCGCACGGTTCCGCAACCGAAGGCACGTGTTACGGCTTTTTGGTGTTGGCATATTTCGTGAGTCAAGTCAGTGAGTTGAGTCGGAGTCTTAAAGGGATCAAATTGTCAATCAGCAATCAAAGACTTAGAGAAGATTCAACAAGAGCTCAAGTTGACACTCAATGTCTTGAGTCTTGAAGATTGAAGATGAAGAATTGTGGATCAGTTACATCAATCTCAAGAAGAAAGTATTCAAAAGGATCAGGTATGTTTAACTAAATAATTTTAGTGATCCGAATACTTTCTTATAGTGTAGAAACACTTGGATGAATTTTTAATTGCATAAAAATCAAAAACTGGACATGGGACATGTTCAGGATCCGGATCAGATCTTGCAATCCGGATCCCGAAGGGTACTTGTTCATTGGCAATTTCAATCCGGATCCTAGGCCATTCCGATCCGGATCCCGAACATTGGATGTTGCTGAAATTCATGAACGATCCGGATCGGGCCTTGCGATCCGGATCCCGAATGTCACGCCCCGGGGTCGAAAACTGCGACCCGGGCTCGCCAACAGATCCGCCATCTGTACGGAAACTGCCGTACAGACGAAGCGTCTAACCTGCAGAAAGAACATCTACAGTAAACAGGTATCAGAGAGCTGAAAGTAGACTACTAAAAACTGAAGATCAAACACTGTACAACTGAAAATAAAACCATATCCATCTCCCAAATATGATCGTAAACAAAGTCCTCTGATACAAGACTCAAAAGGGAGGTATCTCCAATAAATACATCAGTGTACAAAACTCTCGATACAAGAATATCCTCACTACAATAGTCTCTCAAACTGTAAAGGTAAGATACAACTCTATACCTCTCTACAAAGGTCTCTCAACAGAGTAACAGAAGTGAACTAATCAACTGGAGCTCTCCTCTGAAGGGGTACAGCTACACTCCGACGACGGGTAGGGAACTAGCTCGCGACTCCCTCGCCTCGGCCAGAAGGATCAGCAACAGGAGCACAGGAACGATAGAAGAAGCCCCTGGGGAAAAGACACCACGACGGGTGTGAGAACTACTTCCCACAGTAGTTCTCAGTGGGTGCCGTCAACAAGTCCAACGGTCTGCCCACCAAGTCTACTAGAGGTAAAAGATAACAGGCAAGGAAAACAGAATAAGAAAAGCTGGATCTACTCTACAGCTATCATGCCTCTATCTAGACACTCAAAAGTGGAACAGAAGAAAGTAAATGAGACCACTCGCACCCAAGGTGCTCAATCGTCCCAATCGAACTGACTACCTCAAAGGTCCAGCCAAGCCCGCGCCTGTCGACTAGGAACGCTCCTGCCCACTACCACACGTCCACATGGGAACGGGATTTACGTGGGGCGTCCTGTCCGACTAACTCATCCCTCGCGCAAAACTGCCTCAACAGGCCAATCATCGCATCCACAGCGGCATCTCAAGGGGCGCGGCCCCAACTGAGGAAAACGGCGCGGCATAGAGTAATCACGCAGTGGCATATGCAGGCTAGTCCAAATCCACGCTCACTCACAGAACGGTAGGACTCAAGATCCCCAAAAATCTCGCGTAACAGTCGGAGCACTCTCGACGACTCAGCTGATCGGCTAACTCGAAACACGAGACACTAGCCTCTCCTACAGCTCACAGCACAAAGCTTACTGGCTGGAGATACTCCACAGCCAGGAACGACCCACAACTCAGGGTAACAAAACAGGTCGGACAACACTCAACGACCTGGGACCACCGTCAGCCCCAACGGTTCCCAACAAGACGGACCGGAAGACACTCGACGGCCCGGGACTGCCGTCTACTCAACGGCTCCCTCCCATGACAGCACAACAGGAAAAACAAGACCTCTCGGGACTACCGTTTACTCAAACGGCTCCCCGCACAGATAAGCAACCCGCTACAGCTACCAGACTCCACTCTGCTCCCAAGCAAGAGTGCAAAAGCATCCCACACTAAAAGCAAGTCCCGACCTCTCGGCCCACTATCCGGGCGAGAAAACACTATGTCCAGGGATGTAAAAACAGTGTGGATGTCTAAGCATAAATAACCCTAGCCCAAGTGAGGGTTTTCTACTGGTCTGGTTACACATGCAGCATATGACGGGGGTGCTAGGTCAAGTTCCAAGATAACTCTATTAACAGATAATAAAAGAAATATCAATTCCTACAATATAGCATGCTACACAATGAAATAAGCTATCATGCATAGTCCTACAACAGTAGAAATACTGTACAGTCCATAAAACTTGGAGATAAGGCCACCCACCTCGATTTGCCACCAATTGCTCGTAGACACTTGCAATTGGCCTCCACGCGATCCGCTGCGCAAACGGGGCACGCCGCCGGAGTCCGCACGCAAAACGGAGCACGCCGCCGGAGTCCGCACGCAAAACGGAGCACGCCGCCGGAGTCCGCACCAGAAACGGAGTCTGCACATAACACGGTGCACGGTGTCAGGATCCGCACGCAAAACGGAGTCCGCACGCAAAACGGTGCACGTGCCGGAGTCCGCACGCAAAACGGTGCACGGTGCCAGGATCCGCCCGCAAAACGGGGTCCGCACGCAAAACGGTGCACAGTGCCGGAGTCCGCACGCAAAACGGTGCACGGTGCCAGGATCCGCACGCAAAACGGAGTCCGCACGCAAAACGGTGCACGGTGCCGGAGTCCGCACGCAAAACGGTGCACGGTGCCAGGATCCGCCCGCAAAACGGGGTCCGCACGCAAAACGGTGCACAGTGCCGGAGTTCGCACGCAAAACGGTGCACGGTGCCAGGATCCGCCCGCAAAACGAGGTCCGCACGAAAAACGGTGCACAGTGCCGGAGTCCGCACGCAAAACGGTGCACGGTGCCAGGATCCGCCCGCAAAACGGGGTCCGCACGCAAAACGGTGCACAGTGCCGGAGTCCGCACGCAAAACGGTGCACGGTGCCAGGATCCGCACGCAAAACGGGGTCCGCACGCAAAACGGTGCACAGTGGGGGTAATTACAGTCTAAAAGGACGCCCCAAAAACTATACAAAAATACAGCAAAATCAACATACGGGACTTACACGTTTGCGCCGCCGTCGCGGAACCACTCCGCCGGGCGTCCTCGCACGCAAAACGGAGTCCACGACGCGCCGCCGCACCTCACGCCACCTCCCTCCTCACTCCCTCTCGCTCTCGGTTGCAGAAGAAAGAAAGAAAGAAAGGGAATGGCGGTGCGGGGAGGAAGAAGAAGAAGAAGAAAAGAAGAGGAGAAGGGCGGTCCACCAGGCCGGTCCACCACGTGGACCAATAGGGAAGCCCCAACCGGCCGGTCCACGGGCTGGGCGCGTGCGCCGGGTCCACGCACGCGCCCAGCGCGCCACGTGGCGCGATGCAACGCGCCCCCACACGGGCGCGTTGCACCGCACCACGCGCAGGCGCGGGACACGCGCACAAACACTCCCACGGCCACTAAAAGCTGCCCAACGACCAGCAACTCCTACGCAGGGGATTCCGGGACCTCACATCCTCCCCCACTAAAAGAAAGTTTCGTCCTCGAAACTAGATCAAGCCCATCCGGAAACAAGAATACCACGGCTAGGTATCTAACAGTACGTCTCCAGCTCCCTAAACCCCACTCGCTCCTCGTGATTACACCGCAACAACAACAAGTACGGTATGACCCGTTGTGCAATTCTCTCATCTCTCGAGCCAGAATTTGCAACGGGCATCCCTCGTACTCCAATAATCGAGGATCTCAAAGGGGCAAGCAAATCACAGGCGAGGGAAAACATATCACTACTGAGCTGAGACGTGGAAAACCAAAGGGCTCCTCAAAAAGGCAGGGGGAAAAACGGAAAAACCCACTAATTCAACACGCACCAAACTACATCATGGTGCCAACCTCAACAAGGCGACCCGAAGCATACCCGCACATCCATCCAATAAGGAAGGGAAACCAATAAGTTGGGGTCTTCACTCGGTTACTTCCGATCCGAAATCACCCGAGTGGACTACACAACTGCAGGCTAACCTCAAAGGGATCCTCAAGAGGCACAATCCCATGCCATAGTTGGTCGCTCAACAAGCTATCATAACCCCAACAGACCCGCGGGTCGAAGTCGAGCCCTCAACTACAAGAGAACACCCTGACGGAAACCAAACCGTCGGTGAACGGGACTGAAAACTGGCTCACAAGGCGATCATAAAGCTGATGCCCAACTCGCGGTCACAGTCCGAAACATCCACAAAACTCTCACCGTTGTGCACCTACAACGTGGCGTCACTGCCGTGCACCCACGGCGTGGCATCACTGCCGTACACCAACGGCGTGGCATCACTGCCATGCACCAACGGCGTGGCATCACCACCGTGCACCAACGGTGTGGCATCATCGCCGTGCATCAACGGTGTGGCATCACTGCCGTGCACCAACGGCGTGGCATTACCGCCGTGCACCAACGGCGTGGCATCACTGCCGTGCACCAACGGCGTGGCATTACCGCCGTGCACCAACGGCGTGGCATCACTGCCGTGCACCAACGGCGTGGCATCACTGCCGTGCACCAACGGCGTGGCATCATCACCGTGCATCAACGGTGTGGCATCACTGCCGTGCACCAACGGCGTGGCATTACCGCCGTGCACCAACGGCGTGGCATCACTGCCGTGCACCAACGGCGTGGCATTACCGCCGTGCACCAACGGCGTGGCATCACTGCCGTGCACCAACGGCGTGGCATTACCGCCGTGCACCAACGGCGTGGCATCACCACCGTGTATCAACGGTGTGGCATCACCACCGTGTATCAACGGTGTGGTATACTCAAGCATCAAGGTCTCAGATCTTCACAGTCCTATACCCAACACTACCTCGAAAACCCGGAGCTGAGGAAGGGCCAAAAGATCAACCGGCAAAAACCAGGGCCCCAACTGCACTGGGCAGGACCAATAACTCCCATCTATGTGCAACACGTGATCAGGTATCTGAACCTCACGAGCACAAGCTAAAGGTCCTATCTCTAGCCCATACATCAATGCAAATGCCCTAGCACTCTCACAGCTATGTCGGAGAACCCTCAACGACTCAACTCACAGCAACACCCCACTCATAGGCGAGAAGAACCGACTGACGCGGCAAAGATCCAAAAATCCCGAAAGACCGGTGCCTAGAACCCCAATCAAACAAGAACAGACTCTAGGCTCAGTCTATCGAAGTTTTCTCTCCTTTACCGTTCAGGGATTCGGTCCCTCTCGTTTAAAGCGGGAAACTATGTCAACACGCCACTCACGGCTGGAGACGCTCCCGGTAGTCCATCAGGACGAACTCGACGCCATCAAATCTCGGCGTCCAGTCAGATCATCTCAACCTCACTAAAATAACCACCTGGTAACTCGGCCGGAGGTGAAAATCGCCTCAACAGGCCAAACCTTCGCCACTCACTAGGCGGCATCGTCACTCATTGGGCGGCATCGCCACTCACTGGGCGGCATCGCCCCTCACTGGGCGGCATCGCCCCTCACTGGGCGGCATCGCCCCTCACTGGGCGGCATTGCCAATCACTGGGCGGCATCGCCTCTCACTGGGCGGCATTGCCAATCACTGGGCGGCATCGCCCCTCAATGGCGGCATCGCCAATCACTGGGCGGCATCGCCTCTCACTGGGCGGCATCGCCACTCACTGGGCGGCATCGCCCCTCACTGGGCGGCATCGCCAATCACTGGGCGGCATCGCCTCTCACTGGGCGGCATCGCCTCTCACTGGGCGGCATCGCCACTCACTGGGCGGCATCGCCACTCACTAGGCGGCATCGCCTCTCACTGGGCGGCATCGCCACTCACTGGGCGGCATCGCCAATCACTAGGCGGCATCGCCTCTCACTGAGCGGCATCGCCTCTCACTGGGCGGCATCGCCTCTCACTGGGCGGCATCGCCCCTCACTGGGCGGCATCGCCAATCACTGGGCGGCATCGCCTCTCACTGGGCGGCATCGCCTCTCACTGGGCGGCATCGCCACTCACTGGGCGGCATCGCCACTCACTAGGCGGCATCGCCTCTCACTGGGCGGCATCGCCACTCACTGGGCGGCATCGCCAATCACTAGGTGGCATCGCCTCTCACTGAGCGGCATCGCCTCTCACTGGGCGGCATCGCCTCTCACTGGGCGGCATCGCCCCTCACTGGGCGGCATCGCCAATCACTGGGCGGCATCGCCTCTCACTGGGCGGCATCGCCACTCACTGGGCGGCATCGCCACTCACTAGGCGGCATCGCCTCTCACTGGGCGGCATCGCCACTCACTGGGCGGCATCGCCACTCACTGGGCGGCATCGCCACTCACTAGGCGGCATCGCCTCTCACTGGGCGGCATCGCCACTCACTGGGCGGCATCGCCAATCACTAGGCGGCATCGCCTCTCACTGGGCGGCATCGCCACTCACTGGGCGGCATCGCCACTCACTGGGCGGCATCGCCAATCACTGGGCGGCATCGCCTCTCACTGGGCGGCATCGCCTCTCACTGGGCGGCATCGCCACTCACTGGGGCATCGCCCCTCACTGGGCGGCATCGCCAATCACTGGGCGGCATCGCCTCTCACTGGGCGGCATCGCCTCTCACTGGGCGGCATCGCCCCTCACTGGGCGGCATCGCCAATCACTGGGCGGCATCGCCTCTCACTGGGCGGCATCGCCACTCACTGGGCGGCATCGCCACTCACTGGGCGGCATCGTCTCTGGTAGCTCGGCCAGTGGAAAGTATCCTCCTGGTAATTCGGCCAGAAAAAAAAAAAATTATCCATCTGGTAACTCGGCCAGTGATAATTATCCATCTGGTAACTCCGCCAGTGATAATTATCCATCTGGTAACTCCGCCAGGGAAAACGCCCTCCTAGTAACTCAGCCAGGGAAAACGCCCTCCTGGTAACTCAGCCAGGGAAAACGGCCTCCTGGTAACTCAGCCAGGAAAATGCCCTCCTGGTAACTCAGCCAGGGAAAATGCCTTCCTGGTAACTCAGCCAGGGAAAACGCCCTCCTGGTAACTCAGCTAGGGAAAATGCCCTCCTGGTAACTCAGCCAGGGAAAATATCCTCCTGGTCACTCAACCAGGGAAAATGTCCTCCTGGTAACTCAGCCAGGGAAAGTATCCTCCTGGTAACTCAGCCAGGGAAAATGTCCTCCTGGTAACTCAGCCAGGAAAAATATCCACACAGCTGGGATCGCCGTCACTTCAAACGGCTCCCACAACAACGCCCCCACTCAAAGGCGAGAAGAACCGACTGACACGGCAAAGATCCGAAAATCCCGATAGACCGGTGCCTAGAACCCCAATCAAACAAGAACAGACTCTAGGCTCAGCCTATCGAAGTTCTCGATCCTTTACCGTTCAGGGATTCGGCCCTTCTCGGTTAAAGTGGGGAACTAGCACGACACACAAACCCCTGGGTCTCGCACTGCTCTGATAGCTCCGTCTCCCGCTGCTCGGGTACTCATCAGGTGCGGGGTGTGTCCTATCACAACCTGACGTCTCAGGGGTAACGCAATCCGCTGCACAATAACAAACGTCAGGACACAACAACCATACGACCCAATCCAGCGAAAGTCTAAGACATGTCATCCATTCCATAGCATTATGCTGTCGGCAGCCAACATACTCGCTTAGGAAAGTAAACATGTCAAACTCTCATCCCGTCTCTTGGGAGAGGTAGAAACTCAATCAGGACTCTCGCTAAAAGTCACGACTCTCACGTAGTCGTCCTAATATCCAACCACAAGCCTAGGGTTTCTAAGTCCACCACGACCTACAACCTAGGCTCTGATACCACTCTAATCTGTCACGCCCCGGGGTCGAAACTGCGACCCGGGCTCGCCAACAGATCCGCCATCTGTACGGAAACTGCCGTACAGACGAAGCGTCTAACCTGCAGAAAGAACATCTACAGTAAACAGATATCAGAGAGCTGAAAGTAGACTACTAAAAACTGAAGATCAAACACTGTACAACTGAAAATAAAACCATATCCATCTCCCAAATACGATCGTAAACAAAGTCCTCTGATACAAAACTCAAAAGGGAGGTATCTCCAATAAATACATCAGTGTACAAAACTCTCGATACAAGAATATCCTCACTACAATAGTCTCTCAAACTGTAAAGGTAAGATACAACTCTATACCTCTCTACAAAGGTCTCTCAACAGAGTAACAGAAGTAAACTAATCAACTGGAGCTCTCCTCTGAAGGGGTACCGCTACACTCCAACGACGGGTAGGGAACTAGCTCGCGACTCCCTCGCCTCGGCCAGAAGGATCAGCAACAGGAGCACAGGAACGAAGAAGAAGTCCCTGGGGAAAAGACACCACGACGGGTGTGAGAACTACTTCCCACAGTAGTTCTCAGTGGGTGCCGTCAACAAGTCCAACGGTCTGCCCACCAAGTCTACTAGAGGTAAAAGATAACAGGCAAGGAAAACAGAATAAGAAAAGCTGGATCTACTCTACAGCTATCATGCCTCTATCTAGACACTCAAAAGTGGAACAGAAGAAAGTAAATGAGACCACTCGCACCCAAGGTGCTCAATCGTCCCAATCGAACTGACTACCTCAAAGGTCCAGCCAAGCCCGCGCCTGTCGACTAGGAACGCTCCTGCCCACTACCACACATCCACATGAGGACGGGATTTACGTGGGGCGTCCTGTCCGACTAACTCATCCCTCGCGCAAAACTGCCTCAACAGGCCAACCATCGCATCCACAGCGGCATCTCAAGGGGCGCGGCCCCAACTGAGGAAAACGGCGCGGCATAGAGTAATCACGCATTGGCATATGCAGGCTAGTCCAAATCCACGCTCACTCACAGAACGGTAGGACTCAAGATCCCCAAAAATCTCGCACAACAGTCGGAGCACTCTCGACGACTCAGCTGATCGGCTAACTCGAAACACGAGACACTAGCCTCTCCTACAGCTCGCAGCACAAAGCTTACTGGCTGGAGATACTCCACAGCCAGGAACGACCCACAACTCAGGGTAACAAAACAGGTCGGACAACACTCAACGACCTGGGACCACCGTCAACCCCAACGGTTCCCAACAAGACGGACCGGAAGACACTCGACGGCCCGGGACTGCCGTCTACTCAACGGCTCCCTCCCATGACAGCACAACAGGAAAACAAGACCTCTCGGGACTACCGTTTACTCAAACGGCTCCCCGCACAGATAAGCAACCCGCTACAGCTACCAGACTCCACTCTGCTCCCAAGCAAGAGTGCAAAAGCATCCCACACTAAAAGCAAGTCCCGACCTCTCGGCCCACTATCCGGGCGAGAAAACACTATGTCCAGGGATGTAAAAACAGTGTGGATGTCTAAGCATAAATAACCCTAGCCCAAGTGAGGGTTTTCTACTGGTCTGGTTACACATGCAGCATATGACGGGGGTGCTAGGTCAAGTTCCAAGATAACTATATTAACAGATAATAAAAGGAATATCAATTCCTACAATATAGCATGCTACACAATGAAATAAGCTATCATGCATAGTCCTACAACAGTAGAAATACTGTACAGTCCATAAAACTTGGAGATAAGGCCACCCACCTCGATTTGCCACCAATTGCTCGTAGACACTTGCAATTGGCCTCCACGCGATCCGCTGCGCAAACGGGGCACGCCGCCGGAGTCCGCACGCAAAACGGAGCACGCCGCCGGAGTCCGCACCAGAAACGGAGTCTGCACATAACACGGTGCACGGTGTCAGGATCCGCACGCAAAACGGAGTCCGCACGCAAAACGGTGCACGGTGCCGGAGTCCGCACGCAAAACGGTGCACGGTGCCAGGATCCGCCCGCAAAACGGGGTCCGCACGCAAAACGGTGCACAGTGCCGGAGTCCGCACGCAAAACGGTGCACGGTGCCAGGATCCGCACGCAAAACGGAGTCCGCACGCAAAACGGTGCACGGTGCCGGAGTCCGCACGCAAAACGGTGCACGGTGCCAGGATCCGCCCGCAAAACGGGGTCCGCACGCAAAACGGTGCACAGTGCCGGAGTCCGCACGCAAAACGGTGCACGGTGCCAGGATCCGCCCGCAAAACGGTGCACAGTGCCGGAGTCCGCACGCAAAACGGTGCACGGTGCCAGGATCCGCCCGCAAAACGGGGTCCGCACGCAAAACGGTGCACAGTGCCGGAGTCCGCACGCAAAACGGTGCACGGTGCCAGGATCCGCACGCAAAACGGGGTCCGCACGCAAAACGGTGCACAGTGGGGGTAATTACAGTCTAAAAGGACGCCCCAAAAACTATACAAAAATACAGCAAAATCAACATACGGGACTTACACGTTTGCGCCGCCGTCGCCGAACCACTCCGCCGGGCGTCCTCGCACGCAAAACGGAGTCCACGACGCGCCGCCGCACCTCACGCCACCTCCCTCCTCACTCCCTCTCGCTCTCGGTTGCAGAAGAAAGAAAGAAAGAAAGGGAATGGCGGTGCGGGGAGGAAGAAGAAGAAGAAGAAAAGAAGAGGAGAAGGGCGGTCCACCAGGCCGGTCCACGGAGCCGGTCCACCACGTGGACCAATAGGGAAGCCCCAACCGGCCGGTCCACGGGCTGGGCGCGTGCGCCGGGTCCACGCACGCGCCCAGCGCGCCACGTGGCGCGATGCAACGCGCCGGCCACACGGGCGCGTTGCACCGCACCACGCGCAGGCGCGGGACACGCGCACAAACACTCCCACGGCCACTAAAAGCTGCCCAACGACCAGCAACTCCTACGCAGGGGATTCCGGGACCTCACACCGAACCCTTGGATTTCTGGAATCGTCAATCTTGTTACGACGATCCGGATCGCAGTAATCCCGATCCGGATCGCCGTCCTGAAAATTTCCAGATAAGGTATGTTTTTGATTCTTATCTCTTTCTAAAGGTTTCTAAACTATAAAAAGACATTTAGGGTTTCTCAAAAACGTGGGAGTTATACCTATGATTTTATAAAACACTTGAGAGCAACCCTAGAGGCTAGGTTTTTATCGTTCTTCTTTATAGCCTCTTTTAGGTCAATTCGATGGTTCTTTCAAGAACATATCTTTTGTCGAATTGATCTAATCTTTGCTTAGAGATTCCATCCATGGTTCTTCATTGATAATCTAAGCAAAGGATCACCATCGAAGCCTATATTCTTTATCGGCTATTTGCGTCGTGGATTCGACGTGGCATCGTGGATTCGGTGTGCTAATGTAATAACTGCGAGTCTACCGTTTCTTTTGGTACTACCGGTGATTTTTTTTTCTCTTTTCTTTCGAACCGTTCGTCAGCTAAGGGGCCCGGGATACTTTTGTCGTGCGTTGTTTTGGGCAGGCCGTCGGGGCTCGCGGGTATTTTTAGAGGATAAAGCCCGCGAAATGAAGACCGGCGGCGCGATCGGATCTGATTTCCGACCCCGGAACCTCCCGGAACAATTTTCTGAAGTTGGCAGTAGCTCGGGTGATCAGCACGTCTTATTAAAGGTAAACCAGACCCGGGTAAACCAACCTAATGTAATCTATTTTAATTGGGGGAGATTAAATTTAATTTAATTTAATTTAAGCTGATTGGTAATTTAACTTAATCTAAACTTATTTCTACTTCGGGTTGGGTTCAGACCCAATTACGCCAAATCAGTTTATTAATTAAGGGTTGGGGACTTAGGTCGGGAACCCCAGTCCCCTCCCTCTTTCTTTACCGTAGCGTGCGTACCCCGAGCGGGATCGAGGACGCGTTCCCCCAAGCCTTCCCCCTCATCGGCGTGAAGCACCGCGACAAGCGTTCGAGAAGAAGGAAGAACACCGCACGTCCTCCGTTAGAACTGGACTCACAAGAACGGACGACCCTCCCTCCCCAAACCACCGTCGTCACAACCAAGGTGAGACGAGGTCCCCTTTTCTCTCCGTTTCTTTTGGGTTCTTGATCATCTTGATCGGAAGGGAGAGGGACACAGGCGGCGGAATCTCCGGAATCCGCCGCACGTGCGGAAGCCCTCCCCTCCTTCGGCGCCCCCGTGCAACCGCACGGGCCGGGCACGCGCCCCAACCCTGCGTGCGGGGTTGCCCGCACGGGGCCGGGCGCGCGTCCCAGCCCGCGTGCGGGATCACCCGCACGGGGCTGGGCGCGCGTCCCAGCCCGCGTGCGGGGTCACCCGCACGGGGCTGGGCGCACGTCCCAGCCCCGCGTGCGGGGTCACCCGCACGGGGCCGGGCGCGCCCCAGCTCCCGCGTGCGGGGTCACCCGCACGGGGCCGGGCGCGCCCCAGCTCCCGCGTGCGGGGCGACCCGCATGGGGCTGGGCGCGCCCAGCCACGTGCGGGGCGACCCGCACGGGGCCGGGCGCGGCCCAGCCCGCGTGCGGGGTGACCCGCACAGGGCCGGACACGCATCCAGCCCCGCGTACGGGGATGCCCGTACGGGGCTGGACACGCGCACGGACCCGTGCGCGGGCGGGGATCCGCGAACCGCGACGGGCGGATCGCCTGCCTTTCGTCCTTATCCGAGTTTAAGCGCCGACCTTCCTCTGCGACAGGTGAGTGTGCGGGTTCGAGCGAGCGTACCGGGACGCGAGAGAGCCGAACGTGATCACCTACTAGCGACAGGTGGGTTGAGCGTGGTATTTAGCATCGATCTCCGTTGGCTTTTAATTTAAATAATTCATGTTATCATTCATGCTTTGTGATTATCATCTTACTATCGTTCATGTATCGTGATTACTCCCTATTATTGCAGGCTTTGTGATTATCATCTTACTATCGTTCATGTATCGTGATTACTCCCTATTATTGCATATACATTGTGATTATCATCTTACTATCGTTCATGTATTGTGGTTACTCTCTATTATTGCCTATACGTTGTGATTACCATCTTACTATCGCTCATGCATTGTGGTTACTGTGCTCGAGGCTGCAACACGTGCACCCACGGTTTGGCCACCGTGAGGGGTGCACTTTTCCGGAAAAGAGGTCTATGACCCGTGTATACCCACGAGGTGACGTAGTGGGGCCCCTTATTAGTTGTGGGGTTGAGGCGCCGAGGTGCGAGCGGTGCGACCCGTCGGTTTAGTTGTCCGACGCGGTCGGGGTTTTTGCAGGTACGGTATGGGCCGTCGGTTTGGTTGTCCGACGGGGGCCCGGTATAGCAGGATATAGGTGCACAGGTTGTGGTTTCCCTCTGGAGAGGGTGGTTGCCCGGTTGCGGTCACGGTTTGCTTTACTGCTTTTCTTTTCCTGCTCTATTATTACTCGTTACTGACGCCCCACTTTGTGACAGGGACTGGGCGGAGGGAGAGGTAGACGACGGAGAGGACGGGGCGGGAGCTTCCGGGTTGCCGGGAACCCTGGACTGTATTTCTTTATTTATCTCGCATTTCATTTACTTTGTTGATACGTGTGAGGTTCTCGATACCCTCGTGGGGTCGACGTGGATGTCGGTATTTGGTTATTCGTTTATGCATTACATTCCTTTTAATCTATGTGGGCCAGTTGAAAAAGAAAAGCAAAAACAAAAGAAAAGATTGCGAAAACCGTTTTTAAAAATCTAAGTGTCGTGTGGGCACTGATTTCAAAACCTTGTGGATTTATGGATTGCGAAATGAGTTTTCAAAACTTGGGTGTCGTGTGGGCACCGTTTTCAAAACCCTGTGGATTTATGTTGATTTCAAAACTAGTTTTCAAAACCTAAGTGCCGGGTGGGCGCTCTTTCAAATCTGAGGATTTATCCTTTCCAAATTGATCGGCCAAATGTTTGAATGGTTAGAATAATGATATATGTTACTGATTGTTGTGATTGAATGGTTGTGTGTGACTCGGAACATGTACTAAGCGCTACGCCGTGCATATACAGGGGAGACTCTGTCCGTTTGCAGAGCGATCCTGTATATGCGGCGGGTCTGGGCACGCACCGGGGAGAAAGGAACTTCAAACAAAAATTTTTGGACACTCTAATCAAACCCTTTTTACTAAATACTTCCGCTGAATGAAACCCCCGGGGCGTGACAGATTAAGATGGTATCAGAGCCAAATTCATTCAATCACAACAGTTGATGCCGACATCCGTGGGAATGCCTCACATATCTACAAGTGAATGAAATGGGTAGGGCATAGGACTGTAGAACGTGAGTGATCGGGGGGGGGGGAAAATTGGAGTCTTTTCTCGAGCTAAGTGATTCGCGGTCGTAGGTAAAGTCTGATGTTGATCCTGTTGCGTGTGACAGCTATGGTTCGTACCAGATCGTCGGCGGGAGACGCCGAGGCGGAAGCGACAACATCGACGGCCGCGGAGAACCAGCTCCTGCGGCAACAATTGCGGGAAATGGCGGGGCAATTGGCCACCCTCGCCGATCATGTGCGTCAGTTGACGCATCAGCAGCAGGCCGCGCCAGTGACGGCCGCCCCGGTCCCTCCGCCGGGGCCGACAGCACCGGCCGCGGCACCACCGACAGCGCCACCGCCAGCGGCGACTACGGGACCGGCGCCAGGGACAACTAGCCGGGTTACTCTGGAGGAAACAGTGGTCACGCCTACCCCTATCGCGGCTGCCGCCGCCACGAGTGGAGGGGGTGTTGTGATGACCGAGCGGGATCGAGTGCGGGCCAACTTGAAGGACTTTAAGAAACACGACCCGCCCACGTTCGAAGGGGATACGACCGATCCGTGGGTCGTTGAGAACTGGGTGGGGTCGATGGAGAAACTTTTTGAAGATCTACTCATGGAGGACGATGAGCGGGTTCCCCTGGCAGTCCATTGCCTGGAGGGGAATGCCCGCTTATGGTGGAAGACGGTACGCCCCGATCCTGCTAAGGGTACCGCTTTTCCGTCCTGGGAAACTTTCAAGAAAGAGCTGTTCGAGGCCTTCTTCACCAGCAGCGTCAAGAAGAAGTTGGAAGATGATCTGAACCATATCCAGCAGGGAAACCGGACGGTCATGGAGTACCAACGAGAATTCGTCCGCCTAGCGAACTGCGTCCCGTTTGTCATAAGGGACGAGGCTCACAAGGCGCAACTTTTTGTGGACGGCTTGCGGAGCAATATCTTCGAGGTGGTGCAAGCAGCCGACCTGCACACCTTCCAGAAAGTGGTTGACAGGGCCACCACGGTGGAGCGGGGCTTTGCCATCACCCGCGCAAGAAGGGAGAACTCGGCGCGACTGGAGGACAGGAAGCGGCAGCAGCAGAACCAGGGAGGAGGCTCTTGGAGTGGGGGCGGAGCCCCCAAACGGTGGAAACCGCAGGCGGGACCCCGAGGAGCGCCGCCAGGAGGGCCGAGGCCGGGAAGTAGGCATTGCGTGATTTGCGGGGGAGGGCATACTGCGGGAGAGTGCCCCCAGAGAGGCGACCACTGTTTCAGATGCGGCAAACGGGGGCACTTCCGCCGCAACTGTCCCTTGGGCGGGGGACCTGCACCCTCGGGAGCTTATACGCCCGCGCCACAGCTCTCAGGGCGGGGGAAAGCTCCTATGGCGTCAACTCCCAGGGCCCCCGCACCACGGCGTGAGGAGGATCGGCAGCCACAACCAGGCGGGAGGGTTTTCTCAATGACCAGCCAAGGGACCAATCCACCGGAGGACGCTCTTGCAGGTACTACTTCCGTTTCGAATTCCCGTGCTAGAACTCTTTTCGATACCGGAGCAACACACTCGTTCATCTCTCGTGACTTCGTTTTTATGCATGACCTCGAGGAAACCCCCCTTCAAAACTTCTTGACGGTGCAAACGGCGGGGGGGACTTTGGAGGCGGTCAGCTCAGTGGCCGCCTGCTCGATTAAGCTTGGGCGACTGGCTTGCCCATGGGACATGGTGGTAATCCCCTTGAAGGAGTACGATGCGGTGTTGGGCATGGACTGGCTCACGAGGTACCAGGCGCTCATTGACTGTGACAAGCGACAAGTGCGATTGCAAGAACCGGGTTTTCCTGAACATGTGTATATGGCGGGCAAAAGCATCACCTTCCCAGCGGTCATCTCAGCGGCACGAGCCAGAAGATTGGTGGAGGGTGGATGCGTGGCCTATTTAGCGTCGGTGGATCTGGCCACCCGACCCTCGTCGACACCTGCAGACATCCCGGTGGTGAGGGACTTCCCCGACGTTTTCCCCGCAGAACTGCCCGGGATGCCTCCGGAGCGAGAGGTGGAGTTCCCTATCGAGCTAGTACCAGGCACGCAGCCAATTACGAAGGCGCCCTACCGAATGGCCTTCGCGGAGCTAAAGGAGCTTAAAGCACAACTGGAAGACCTCTTGGATAAAGGGTTCATCAGACCGAGTGTGTCACCCTGGGGCGCACCGGTACTCTTCGTGCGGAAGAAAGACGGGAGCCTACGTCTCTGCATCGACTACAGAGGGATAAACAAAGTTACGGTGAAGAATAAGTACCCCCTACCCAGAATCGACGACCTCTTCGATCAGTTACGGGGAGCGACGGTCTTCTCCAAAATTGACCTACAGTCGGGCTATCATCAACTCCGAGTTCGACATGAAGACATCCCCAAGACCGCCTTCCGGACTCGGTACGGCCACTACGAGTTCACGGTGATGCCATTCGGGCTTACGAACGCCCCCGCAGTCTTCATGGACATGATGAATAGGATCTTCAGACCCTTCTTGGATCGGTTTGTGGTAGTCTTCATCGACGACATTTTGATCTACTCCACCACCGACGAGGAGCACGAGGACCATCTACGAACAATCCTGCAAACCCTCAGAGAGCAGAAGCTGTTCGCTAAGCTCAAGAAGTGTGAGTTCTGGCTGCGCGAAGTCGGCTTTTTGGGGCATGTGATCTCGGCACAGGGAATCGCCGTGGATCCCAAGAAGGTGGAAGCAGTGGTGGACTGGCAGCCGCCGACGTCGGTGACAGAAGTACGAAGTTTTCTAGGGCTGGCAGGATATTACCGGCGCTTCGTTGAGGGTTTCGCAAAGATCGCTACCCCTTTAAATCGATTGACCAGAAAAGGAGAGAAGTTCATATGGACGGCCAAATGCCAGCAGAGTTTTGAGGAACTCAAGAGGAGGTTAACTAGGGCACCAATACTTGTGCTGCCGACGCCCGGAGAGGATTATGAGGTGTACTGCGACGCGTCACGGATCGGGCTGGGAGGTGTTCTGATGCAACAGGGGAAGGTAATCGCTTACGCGTCCAGGCAGTTGAAGGACTACGAAAAGAACTACCCGATACACGACTTGGAATTGGCCGCTGTGGTCTTCGTTTTGAAACTGTGGAGGCACTATCTTTTCGGAGTCCACTGCAACGTCTTCTCAGATCATCAAAGTCTGAAATACATCTTTACCCAAAAAGAGTTAAACCTGCGGCAGAGGCGATGGCTCGAGTTGTTGAAGGACTACGACTTGACGATTCAATATCACCCCGGAAAGGCAAACGTGGTAGCTGACGCACTGAGCAGGAAAGGGCATCAAGAAGGGGCATCGGAGAGCGCGCTAACGAAGCAGGACCACCTGATCGCGGAGTTCGCGCGAATGCAATTGGAGGTGGTGCCGGCAGGCACGGTTATGCAACTTCTAACCTTGGTGGTCAAGCCGACGTTATTCGAGAGGATCCAGGAGGGACAGCAGACCGACCCACACCTACAGCGCATACGAGACAAGATCCTACTGGGCCAAGAGATTGACTTTGCGGTGGAAGACGACGGCACCTTACGGTTCCGCGGCCGGATCTGCGTGCCGAATTCAGCAGAGTTGAAGGAAGAGATCCTAGCTGAGGCACACCGAGCCCCTTATGCGGCACATCCGGGGGGCACGAAGATGTACAGGGACCTCAAACAGACGTTCTGGTGGCCTAAGTTAAAGGAAGACGTGACGCGACACGTAGCCCACTGCCTAGTATGCCAACAGATAAAGGCCGAGCACCAGCGACCAGCAGGGAAGTTACAGCCCTTACCGGTACCAGAGTGGAAATGGGACCAGATCACCATGGATTTTGTCACTGGATTCCCTCGATCACAACAGGGCCACGACGCAGTCTGGGTCGTAGTCGACAGATTAACCAAGTCAGCACACTTCTTGCCGGTTCATACAACTTGGACCCGCGAACGGTTAGCTCAAGTCTACATCAGCGAGATCGTGAGACTACATGGGGTACCGGCGTCGATCACCTCGGACAGAGACACGCGCTTTGTCTCGAAGTTTTGGCAAAGTCTTCAGCGGGCCATGGGGACCAGATTACATTTCAGCACAGCCTTCCACCCTCAGACGGACGGACAGTCAGAGCGCACGATACAAACCCTAGAAGACCTGCTTCGCGCCTGTGCACTTGATTGGGGGGCCGGTTGGTCACGCTACCTACCCCTCGTGGAATTTGCCTACAACAATAGCTACCAGGCCAGCATTCAGATGGCGCCCTACGAAGCCTTATACGGAAGGCGCTGCCGATCCCCGATTTGTTGGGACGACTTGGGAGAACGGAAGCTCCTGGGACCCGACTTAGTGGAGGAAACTGAAGAGAAAGTGCGCCTTATCAGACAGCGCCTGCTAACCGCCCAAAGTCGACAGAAGAGTTACGCAGATCAGAGGCGCCGTGACTTGGAATTTCAAGCAGGGGAGCATGTGTTTTTGCGGGTCTCACCATCAAGAGGAATCAAGCGTTTCGGGTTAAAGGGCAAACTGAGCCCACGGTTTGTGGGGCCTTTCGAGATCTTAGAGCGCATTGGCCCAGTAGCTTACCGCCTCGCCCTACCACCAAACCTCGACCGAGTCCACGATGTGTTCCACGTATCAATGCTTCGGAAATATCTTCCCGACCCATCACATGTCCTGGACACCTCTGCACTCGAACTTAAGGAGGACCTGAGCTTCGAAGAAACCCCAGTGAGAATCCTGGCGAGGGAAACCAAATCACTGCGAAACCGAGCCATCCCCTACGTGAAGGTACTCTGGAGCAACCACGAGGAGCGGGAAGCAACTTGGGAACTGGAATCAAAAATGCGGGAGTGTTACCCCGACCTCTTCACTCCCACCCAGGTTTGAGTTTCGAGGACGAAACTCGTTTTTAGAGGTGAGTGGTGTAATAACTGCGAGTCTACCGTTTCTTTTGGTACTACCGGTGATTTTTTTTTCTCTTTTCTTTCGAACCGTTCGTCAGCTAAGGGGCCCGGGATACTTTTGTCGTGCGTTGTTTTGGGCAGGCCGTCGGGGCTCGCGGGTATTTTTAGAGGATAAAGCCCGCGAAATGAAGACCGGCGGCGCGATCGGATCTGATTTCCGACCCCGGAACCTCCCGGAACAATTTTCTGAAGTTGGCAGTAGCTCGGGTGTTCAGCACGTCTTATTAAAGGTAAACCAGACCCGGGTAAACCAACCTAATGTAATCTATTTTAATTGGGGGAGATTAAATTTAATTTAATTTAATTTAAGCTGATTGGTAATTTAACTTAATCTAAACTTATTTCTACTTCGGGTTGGGTTCAGACCCAATTACGCCAAATCAGTTTATTAATTAAGGGTTGGGGACTTAGGTCGGGAACCCCAGTCCCCTCCCTCTTTCTTTACCGTAGCGTGCGTACCCCGAGCGGGATCGAGGACGCGTTCCCCCAAGCCTTCCCCCTCATCGGCGTGAAGCACCGCGACAAGCGTTCGAGAAGAAGGAAGAACACCGCACGTCCTCCGTTAGAACTGGACTCACAAGAACGGACGACCCTCCCTCCCCAAACCACCGTCGTCACAACCAAGGTGAGACGAGGTCCCCTTTTCTCTCCGTTTCTTTTGGGTTCTTGATCATCTTGATCGGAAGGGAGAGGGACACAGGCGGCGGAATCTCCGGAATCCGCCGCACGTGCGGAAGCCCTCCCCTCCTTCGGCGCCCCCGTGCAACCGCACGGGCCGGGCACGCGCCCCAACCCTGCGTGCGGGGTTGCCCGCACGGGGCCGGGCGCGCGTCCCAGCCCGCGTGCGGGATCACCCGCACGGGGCTGGGCGCGCGTCCCAGCCCGCGTGCGGGGTCACCCGCACGGGGCTGGGCGCACGTCCCAGCCCCGCGTGCGGGGTCACCCGCACGGGGCCGGGCGCGCCCCAGCTCCCGCGTGCGGGGTCACCCGCACGGGGCCGGGCGCGCCCCAGCTCCCGCGTGCGGGGCGACCCGCATGGGGCTGGGCGCGCCCAGCCACGTGCGGGGCGACCCGCACGGGGCCGGGCGCGGCCCAGCCCGCGTGCGGGGTGACCCGCACAGGGCCGGACACGCATCCAGCCCCGCGTACGGGGATGCCCGTACGGGGCTGGACACGCGCACGGACCCGTGCGCGGGCGGGGATCCGCGAACCGCGACGGGCGGATCGCCTGCCTTTCGTCCTTATCCGAGTTTAAGCGCCGACCTTCCTCTGCGACAGGTGAGTGTGCGGGTTCGAGCGAGCGTACCGGGACGCGAGAGAGCCGAACGTGATCACCTACTAGCGACAGGTGGGTTGAGCGTGGTATTTAGCATCGATCTCCGTTGGCTTTTAATTTAAATAATTCATGTTATCATTCATGCTTTGTGATTATCATCTTACTATCGTTCATGTATCGTGATTACTCCCTATTATTGCAGGCTTTGTGATTATCATCTTACTATCGTTCATGTATCGTGATTACTCCCTATTATTGCATATACATTGTGATTATCATCTTACTATCGTTCATGTATTGTGGTTACTCTCTATTATTGCCTATACGTTGTGATTACCATCTTACTATCGCTCATGCATTGTGGTTACTGTGCTCGAGGCTGCAACACGTGCACCCACGGTTTGGCCACCGTGAGGGGTGCACTTTTCCGGAAAAGAGGTCTATGACCCGTGTATACCCACGAGGTGACGTAGTGGGGCCCCTTATTAGTTGTGGGGTTGAGGCGCCGAGGTGCGAGCGGTGCGACCCGTCGGTTTAGTTGTCCGACGCGGTCGGGGTTTTTGCAGGTACGGTATGGGCCGTCGGTTTGGTTGTCCGACGGGGCCCGGTATAGCAGGATATAGGTGCACAGGTTGTGGTTTCCCTCTGGAGAGGGTGGTTGCCCGGTTGCGGTCACGGTTTGCTTTACTGCTTTTCTTTTCCTGCTCTATTATTACTCGTTACTGACGCCCCACTTTGTGACAGGGACTGGGCGGAGGGAGAGGTAGACGACGGAGAGGACGGGGCGGGAGCTTCCGGGTTGCCGGGAACCCTGGACTGTATTTCTTTATTTATCTCGCATTTCATTTACTTTGTTGATACGTGTGAGGTTCTCGATACCCTCGTGGGGTCGACGTGGATGTCGGTATTTGGTTATTCGTTTATGCATTACATTCCTTTTAATCTATGTGGGCCAGTTGAAAAAGAAAAGCAAAAACAAAAGAAAAGATTGCGAAAACCGTTTTTAAAAATCTAAGTGTCGTGTGGGCACTGATTTCAAAACCTTGTGGATTTATGGATTGCGAAATGAGTTTTCAAAACTTGGGTGTCGTGTGGGCACCGTTTTCAAAACCCTGTGGATTTATGTTGATTTCAAAACTAGTTTTCAAAACCTAAGTGCCGGGTGGGCGCTCTTTCAAATCTGAGGATTTATCCTTTCCAAATTGATCGGCCAAATGTTTGAATGGTTAGAATAATGATATATGCTACTGATTGTTGTGATTGAATGGTTGTGTGTGACTCGGAACATGTACTAAGCGCTACGCCGTGCATATACAGGGGAGACTCTGTCCGTTTGCAGAGCGATCCTGTATATGCGGCGGGTCTGGGCACGCACCGGGGAGAAAGGAACTTCAAACAAAAATTTTTGGACACTCTAATCAAACCCTTTTTACTAAATACTTCCGCTGAATGAAACCCCCGGGGCGTGACAGCTAAAGGCGTTTCGTGGATTCGAAACGTGTGCTCGTGGATTCGAGTGGCGTTCGTGGATTCGAACGTGTGCAGTGGACGTGCAATCGGTGGAGCGCAAGGTCCGAAGAAGTTGAAGGAGGGGTTGAATCCGTGGAGACGGTAATCACCTTGTTATTCTTCTATTCTTAGTGGATTGTTATTGCGTGGACATCCAATCGGTGAGCGCAAGGTCCGAAGAAGTTGAAGGAGGGGTTTGAGTCCGTGGAGTCGGTAATCACCTTGTTATTCTTCTTTTCTTAGTGGATTGTTATTGCGTGTTGGTCCCGTGGTTTTTCTCCTGGATTGGAGTTTCCACGTAAATCTCGGTGTGCTATTTTTATTTTCCGCATTGGTTTTTATTTTGCACTGAGATTGGTTTTTAAATATTACACCTATTCACCCCCCTCTAGGTGTTTGATAGTACCTATTTAGATCCTTGTGGATCCTAAATAACTCTACAATTGGTATCGGAGCGGGTTTTAGGTTTATCTATCATGATGGGTGAAAGTGGTAATATTTTTAGACCTCCTCTTTTTGATGGGACCAATTATGCATATTGGAAAATGCGGATGAGAGCTTTTCTCATCTCTATTGATGAGCGGGTATGGCAAACCGTTGAATACGGTTGGGTGCATCCGGTTGAGGAAGTAGGAAATTCTACTACCCCAAAACCTCGCTCTAGATGGTCTAAAGAGGAAATCGAAAGATCTTCTTACAATGGGAAAGGTATGAACGCTTTATATAATTCTCTTTCCTCGACTGAGTTTACAAGAATTTCCGCGTGTGAAACCGCGAAGGAAATTTGGGATATTCTCAAAATTACACATGAGGGTACTAATCTTGTAAAAATTCAAAAGCTCCAGATGCTTACAAGTCAATTTGACTCTATTCATATGGAAGAGCATGAATTGTTTACAGATTATTACACTAGACTTCAAGATGTAATTAATACATGTGCTAATTTAGGAGAAAAGATCCCGGAGTCGAAAATTGTAAGAAAGATTCTTCGGACTCTTCCGGAACGGTTTAGGGCAAAGGTTACCGCCATTGAAACCGTTAGTCATCCGGATGAGATGAGTGTAGAGGAATTAGTAGGTGCTTTACAAACTTATGAGATGACTTTTCCTACTAATCAAATTTCTTCCAAGTCTTCTTCTAAGCTTACAGGTATTGCATTCAAATCAACAAAGGAAGAAGATAGCGAATCAAGTTCCGATGATGAAATCTCTTTTGCCGATTTTGAAGAACAATTGGCGCGGATCACAAAGAAATTTCGTCGGAAATTTTGGAAGAATCGAACCGATGGATCTTCATCCACGAAACCATCTAAAGGATCATCGGGTTCTAAATCCTCTAAACTCAAAGGCGTTGCAAAACCTTCTAAAGAAAAAGAAAAAGATGATTTCGAAGGGGAAATCCGATGCTATCGATGCAAAGGCTACGGCCATATTTCAACGGATTGTCCTTCTAAGAAATCATATAAAAAGAAGGCTTTGCAAGCAAAAACTTGGGACGATTCTAGTTCGATGAATCGACCTCAAGTGAAGAGGAAAAAGTTGTTGCTTTTCATGCCTCTCAAATTCCCTCTTCTAATTTTGTTTATCATCTTTAGTCACTGACTCTATTCCTTTGATTTTGCATGAAACATCAACATCCGGAGGAGAGTCATCAAGTGAGGGGGAGTCGGACGAAGAAGAACTCGTTGAGGCATACCAACAACTTCTTGCGGAATCAAAGAAGATGGCCAAGCATATCAAGAAGTTGAGGAAGCAACGACTTGAGGTTCAAGACGAGAATCATGCTTTAAAGATCAAACTTCATGATCTCGAGGAGGAACGAGAGCTTTTATTGGATAACAATAAAATCCTCCAAGAAAAGATAAACCAATCGGAGACGATCGTTAAATCATATATGGACAAGATTGTTTTCTTGAAAAACAGTTTGAAGAAATTCATGTCACCAACCAAGCTTTGACCAAGCAAGTTCATGAACTCAAATCCGACATACAAAGGCTTTCAACCGGTTCCAAGAAACTAGAAAGTATGTCCGGATTAGGTCAAACAAGCAAGGTTGGTTTGGGATTTAAAAAGAACCAAACTGTGAAGGCTTCAAGTTCCACAATCAAATTGAAAGGAAGAACTTGTCACCTATGTGGACTTGAAGGACATTTGGTGAAGAATTGCCCGAAAAAGAGAAAGAAGAATTCTTCGGCAACTTCATCTACGGAGCGAACTCAACGGAATCAAAAGACACATCAAGTCAAAGGAGTTCACTCAACCCACCAAAGGTCCGAGCCACAACATCAATCATACAAGTGGATCATTGCGAGGCAAAGACCTAAGGTGGATCAACAGTCAAAGCGGACAACCCCCGGCCACAACGAATCAAGACAACCCAAAATCCAGCGATTTTGGATTCGGAAAGGTGATATCTTTCCTTGTCTTAAGTTCTAATTAGCTTATGACTGTATGTAATGCTTTGATTGGTTTTCCCTTCATATTTTTCTTAATCTTTGCATTACATGTTTTTCAATGCTCTTTGGTTTTATACTTTGTTTTCGAACAAAAGGGTTTTTATTGAACAAGTGCATTGAATAAAAAGGGCTTCACGTTCATTCACTCCAAATTAATTTTATATGAATTATCAACTTTACTCCATAATCATAATCTTGAAGATACTTCATTATAGGAGTTTTTGATAGTTATAAGCATCAAATTTTAGAAATCATGTGTGATCTTTAGATGCTTAATCTATCTAGGTTGTGTGAAGTCTTTGTGACAACACAAGTGCTATAAACATTCCTAAAAATTCTGTGTTGCACTCAAGAACAAAACACTTTGTTGAGCATTGGTCATATTGACTTTAATTGCATCTTTTCACGCATTTAGAAATCTATTATGCTTTTGACATCATAATATTTCGATGTTGCAATGATCATTTATGTTAATTAATTCATCTTTTAAGTGATCAAAGTCAATTTCTCTCTCAATGATCTCTTGGTATAGTCATTATCTTATTTGACTATTTAGTCGAGTATGAATGCGAGATCAATTTTTGGTTGAATACCTTATATATTAAATAATTGATAGCCAATTGAGGGGGAGTCAAAGAAAAGTAAAATGCTCAAAAGATGTGGAAAGAGTTACATCCCAATGAGGAGTGTGAAAACTACCACCACATGGAGGAAAGAGCTACCACCTCGGTCGTCCGAGTACTGTGTGCAGCTACCACATGTATACCAAGCATGGTTTTTCAATTTTTGATTAAATAAAATGCATATTGAAATACTTGACTCTGTCAAATTTCAAGGTTGGTATAAGGTGGGATTTTTAACGAAAGATGCTCAAAGAGCCACTCTCTTCAACAGATTGTCTAGATATATTATCTAACTTATCTGGGATTTCAAACATCTATTGATCTTGGTATTTCATTTTCTTTACCAAATTGATGATTTGATAAAGGCATTACGCATAAGATCATGTTAGATGTGATTGAAGTTGTTCAACTTTAAGGGTTTTAATTTTCATAAATTTTCGTTTCATTTTTGAGTATTTTTGATAGATTTGGTATAATCTATTTCTTATTGTATGAAACGATGACTTTTGTTTAAAGTTGATGCGCTAAAGTGCTTACATACTTTTTCTGGTTTTATGGAATTTTTCTAAATTATTCTGATGAAAGGGTAGAATTCAAGATTGATGTCATTTGGAAATCTCCGTAAGTCATCTTTGTAAATTCGTTACATCTTGATAGAGTTTGGATCTCAAGATTATTTTTGATGACTTGTGTTTGATGAATATAACATGAAAAACTGTTTATAATGTTTTATCTTTGTTTTTCATGATTTAGGAGTAAATCTTTTTAATTTTGTGAAATTAATTGGATTGAATGACATCTTGTTAATTCATTGGTTAAAGCACTTAAATTGATTTCTTGATGGAATACAAATCGGTATTTGAAAAGATTCTAAAATCTGGATTTGTTTCAAGGAATTATTTGATTTTTGCTTTCTGGTACCGGTACGCAATCTGCATTTTTGTTATATACCGGAACTGAGCTTTTATCTCTCTTTCTCTATGAACTAATGTTGTTAGTGATTTCCTTTTGTCTAGTATGTTCACTGTTTGACAATTTGTGACAAAAAGGGGGAGAAGAGAAATGACGGAGATGAGATCATCAAGAGAGGACAAACGAAAATAGAAAAATGGGGGAGAACGGAAAATAATGATCGTATCACAAAGGGGGAGAACATAGATGCTCAAGAACATGGAGAACATGGAGAACATGTTAGAGATGCTCAAGATAGGGGGAGACAAAGAAAAAATTGAAAGAGCCGAAAAACAAAAGAACCAAAAGGAAGACGGATCAAATGTAGGATTTTAATTTCTAACGACTAACGTTTGATTTTGTTTGGAGTTTTGTTTTGCAGGAATTACATCACTTTAAGACTCCATGTGATGACCTGGATCTCTGCAGAGCTGTGGTAGAGTCATTGGTGACTTCGGGGGAGCCTGTACTGTGTTTCGGGAGGTGTTGGTGCATGATTGGACACAGGTGTTGGACCTCGGGCTTTATTGGATCACTTGGGTAACCGGAAGACCCCGTCGGATGTTTAGAAGTGTTTTTGCGCAAATCGGATATCAAATTTGGACTCGGCGTGGAATTCGGATTGAAAATACCTTTCCGGGAGCCTCCGGCAAATTTTAGGATTGGAATTTGGCAAAACGGACGTCAAATTCGGATTCAGCGCGCGAAAACGCTTCAGATGGACTATTTACTTGATTTTTTCGGGCTCGGGTTACTGTTCACGCCGGAACAGTGTTCCCGGCGGCCGGCCGGCGGCGGCGGCGGCGGCGGGCAGCGCCGGCGGACGGCGGAGGGCGCTCGGGCAGGCGGCGCGCGGCCGCGGGCAGGCGCTGAGGGCGCGGGCAGGCGCGGCGGGGGCGCGGGCAGGCGGCCGGTCCACGCGGCGGGCGTGCACCGAGCGGGGTGCCACGTGGCACGATCTTGTTGGGTGGCTCACAGCACCCGGTCCACGGATCAATTTTGGTGCATGGTGCACCGGCCGTGACACGTGGCAGGTTTTGGTTGGTCGGTTCACAGCGCGCGGTCCACGGAGTTTTTAGGGTGCACGGTGGACCGACGGACACGTGGCAGCATTTGTTTGGCTCGGTGTTGTGCTCCCGGTCCACGCAAGCCGTGGAGCAGGTGCCGTACGCGACGTGCGGGCGGGAGCAGCGTGCGCGGTGCACGGGCGGTGCACAGTGGTTGGGGCCACGTGGCGCGTCACGGTTGGATGGTTCACGTGCACCGGGCGCAGGGAATTTTTTTTGAGGACACAGAGGGAATTATTTGAAAAGATTTTCTGGATTTCCCTTAAGTTGCATCCGAGGGCTCTTCAAGGGGGATTTTCGACCCCTTCGAGACCTCAGCTCGAAGGGGGTGTGAGAGGATGATTTCTTCCCCATGATGTGAGGATTAATCCTACCAAGTTTCAGATTTTCGGGTGGCACGGATTTCGAGATCTTGATTTTACGGCGCGGCGCGACGTTGCGTTTTCTGTGTTCTTCTTCAGCGCAGCGACGGTGTTTTAGCTCTCCTGGTCTACCCCGAGCTCCTTCTTCTGTGATTCTTGCGCCGTTGGCTTCACGACAGGTAGATCTTCATCTTTCGTTTTGGTCGCGCATTCTGATTTTAACTCCTTGGCACGGATCCCGAGGCATTAATGTGACCCCTTTTTCTGTGAGGAATGTGAGGACAGCATCGGAGTATTTTGGCCATATCTTCGCGCACGAGCGTCTGATGGAGACGAGCTTATACAACTTTTTCATCTACGGATCGCAAGGAACGCGCTCGTATTTTTATTGGATTTTTATGAATTTTATTTCGAGGTGAAATTACTGTTTTCTCAGTGAACAGTAATCTGTCCTTAATACAGATTTTTGTATGAGTGTGCCCCCTTGCCGAATTTTTATCTTGATGTACAGAACTCGGATTTGGGCGTGCAAGGTACCGTTGCGAAGCTATCGACGCGAGGATCGCCGTGATATTTTTATTGGAATTTTCTGGGCACTTTCTGCAGGTGATAATTTAACAGTTTCGAATCCGAGGTTGTATGTGGTTATAAGAGCATTAATTGGGAGCCTATGTGTAATTAGTGAGCTTTGTGTTGTACCAGGAATATTGCGGGTGTGCTAAAATGGTGGGAGCAAGGATTTGGAGTTTTTGGTATTTTCAGCTGTACGGATTGGGACAGTTGCACTTCAGGTGGGTGGTTGTTGCTTACCTCTATTTTGACATGCTCACTAGGAATATTAGAGTGACCCCTTTACTTGGACATCTTGATTAATCATAATTGGGGTTGGGTTATGCATGCCTGTGTGGGGATTGGGTTGCTATGTTAGCGTTTAACCTTGCATGTGGAATGGAATATTTATTTTGGACTATATGATTATCCTGTTAGTGGTTGGTACTATTTGAGGATTTTATGACATGCATAGGTGGATAGTGATGCTTATTATGGAACATGGATTATAGACATGTGTGGTTGGATAATGTTTTAGCATGATGGTTATATCTATGCGGAGCTATTAATTGTTACACATGTGGAACCACTATTGAACACCTTTTCCTTTATTTCCTTGAGAACACTTGCATGCTTGTATGGACATCTAGATAGGCCATCTTTTATCGCTACACTTTCATGCTGGAACTTGACTTAGGAGAAACCTTGTTTGCTTCTTTTCTCCTTTTCCTTAGTCAGGTGGTTCTTGTTGCTCGGGTTTGAGCAGGGGTTTGGGTTAGTGTAGCCGGGGGCCTGGATTGTGGATTATGGGTTTTGGCGGCGACCGCGGATATTGGGCGGTTGACCGGATGTCGGTTATAGGACATCGGTGATAGGGCATGATTATGGACTACGGGGTTTTGTGGCAACCGCGGATAGTAGGCGGTTGACCAGATGTCGGATGTGGGACATGATTGTGATTGTGGGTTATTCCGGCTACCGCGGATATTGGGCGGTTGACCGGAGGTCGGTTGTTAAACCTGGTCGTGGATTTTGGGGTATTGCGGCAATCGCGGATTTTGGGCGATTGACCGAATGGTTACTTTTGCATCTGATTGGGAATCAGTTTTCTTTTAGTGGAGGGTTGTGTTCCACTGGGGCTTTATTGTTGTGATCCAGTCCTGCTTTTATCACACCGGCGCGGTTATTGCCCGGTGATGCTTTTATTACACCGGCGCGGTTATTGCCCGGTGATGCTTTCCTCGTGTGGGTCGCTCCCCTCGAGTTCCCCTCCGGAGGCCGGGGTCGGACAGTTATTGACGGTTTTGCTATCACATCGGCGCGGCTTTTTGCCCGATGATGAGGGCGGCAGCAGGAGTTTTGCTATCACATCGGCGCGGCTTTCTTGCCCGATGATGAGGGCGGTACAGATTGGGTTCATCTGGGATGGTTGGTTATTGTTTCTTATGGTTATTCCAGTCTAGGACTGCATTTTAGAGGCATAGTAGTGGTAGATCTCCCTTTTTCAGCAGTTTCATTTCTTACCACTCTTCTTTCCCCTTTTGCCTCTGGTAGACCTAGTGGGTGTGTCAGAGTTTGAGGTTTTACCCACTAGGGGAGGCTACTGGTTTACTAGTAGTTCTCACCCCCATTCTTCTTTCCTCTTTTTCTTCTTCCTTGTTTTGCAGAGTCTTCTGTGGGTGCTACTGGACTTTCAGTGGCGGGTCGAGGAGAGAGGACGGCTGTGTAGATAGATCTCGAGGCAGGATGAGCGTGTTAGCTGGACTGTTGGTGTACCCAGGTTTTCCTCAGACGGTTGTACTTTCACTTTTGGGACTGGCTTTTGCCAGCAGGTTGTATTTATTTATTGTGAGCTGGGAGAGACTGATGTATCATTTATACAGATGTATTGTATTTTATTTCCAGCTTCAGTCTGAGATGTATTAGTTTTAGTTCAGCTCTGTTTTTACTGCTCTTTTATTATATCTTTTTTATCTGAGCAGGTTGTTGACGCTTCGTGTACGCGGGAAATACCGTGTGCACGGCGGATCTGTAGACGGGCCCGGGTTCCGGTTTACACCCGGGGCGTGACAGATTAAGTTGGTATCAGAGCTTAGGGATAGGTCAGTCGGGACTTAGGAAACCCTAGGCTTATGGCGGGCCCTAGGATGTTAGGGTGTGAGAGACGTGACATTTTGCGAAAGTCGGTGATTTATTTATTTGACTCTTCCTGTGAGTGAAGAGGGATCGACATATCCTATTTTTGTTGGACAGTTATGTTGGCTGCAGACAACATAAAGTTACAAAAATAGGGGTATGTCTTTGACTTTCGCTAGATTGGGTCGAGTGTTGGGGTGTGCTGATTTGCGGTTTTGTCGTGGTGAGCGGTGTCTCCCCGACGTTGGGCCCTGACCCGGGTGCACCTTGGTGTGGCAGTTGGGTCTGGGCTGGTTGTTTCGGGCCGGATACCCAGATTGGGGTCTGAGGGCTCCGGACCCGAAGGGTAGTGGTGTTGGGTGGCAGATCAGCAGCGCAGTGGCACAGTTGTCGGAGCAGTGGCACAGTTGTCGGAGCAGTGGCACAGTTGTCGCAGCAGTGGCACAGTTGTCGGAGCAGCGCAGTGGCACAGTTGTCGGAGCAGTGGCACAGTTGTCGGAGTAGCGAGTAGCCCCCTCCGTGCCGACGTTTAGTGTTGAGGCACCGAGGCAGGGTGGATAGTTGACAGCGGGTAAGCTGTAGGATTGCATTGAAGGAGTGAGCCAGATTTGGCGGATGAGTTGCCCCGATTAGTGGGATTGAGAATGGAGCCTTTGGAGGCAGGGTCTTGTTCGGTGGGGGATTGAGAGTACTAGGGACGCCTCATTGGAGTAGGCGCCGGGTAGGGAGCGTGGCATTGTAGTTCCTTTGGATTGGGGGGATCTGCCGCCTGAGGTGAGTTCGGATTGAGGCGCTTGGCGCCGGGTGTTGGAGGACAGGTCAGTCGGATGAGGCATTCCCGATTTCTTTTCCTGGATAGTGGATTTTGAGACCGTCAGATCACATGGGTTCCAGCGGTTAGTGTGGTGGTAGGTTTGAGTTGTTCCGGGCTCTTGGGTTCGTATCTTTTGATACGAGAGGATTTCCCTCCGTGGTGGGTAGTGCTTTTGCTTCATTGCTTGGGTTAGGGGTAGGACGGTTACCAGGTGTTCGGGAGGTCATATTCCCGATCTGCGGCACGTGGGGGAGAGTTGTTGGTCCTGCCCGGTGCAGCTTGAGTCCTGGATTTTGCCGGTAGACCTGAGGGTCTTGACTCAGCTGCGGGATGTTGTTGTGGTACCTGTTGGGCTGGCTGGTTCGGTTTTCTTTCGCGGCGGCTGATTATGCCGTGAGGACGGTTTTCGTGGGGAGCCAGGCCCGGAGGTATTGGTGTACTTGGGTTGCTTGAGGGTTATCTTCGCCTCTATGGTTTTGATTTTGTGCGTGAGGCGGATGTTTCGCAGTGGTTGAGTAGCCTTTTTGGCTGGTGTGGTTGAGGGACTTGCATTGGATATCGCGGGAAGTAAAGAGGTGCTTGGATCGAGCTAGTGTGCCGATGGGCTTGTGGTTGGATTATCTGAGGCTGAGGAGGAGCGGATGCGTATACCGATGTGGACTACTTGGTAGCTCGAGCGGTTAGTCCAGCTGTACTTGGTTGAGGTAGTACGGATTCCTGGAGTGCCCACCTTTATTTTATTCTTGTTAGAGACCCGAGGATTGTATCGTGTCCCTGGAGGAGGTATTTGACAGCTTTGGGAGCTTGAGTGGAGGATGATCGGATATTTACCCCCTCTATTTGGTTGAGATTCCGTGTTGAGGAACGACTTTAGTTTCGAGGACGAAACTTTCTTTTAGTGGGGGAGGATGTGATGACCTGGATCTCTGCAGAGCTGTGGTAGAGTCATTGGTGACTTCGGGGGAGCCTGTACTGTGTTTCGGGAGGTGTTGGTGCATGATTGGACACAGGTGTTGGACCTCGGGCTTTATTGGATCACTTGGGTAACCGGAAGACCCCGTCGGATGTTTAGAAGTGTTTTTGCGCAAATCGGATATCAAATTTGGACTCGGCGTGGAATTCGGATTGAAAATACCTTTCCGGGAGCCTCCGGCAAATTTTAGGATTGGAATTTGGCAAAACGGACGTCAAATTCGGATTCAGCGCGCGAAAACGCTTCAGATGGACTATTTACTTGATTTTTTCGGGCTCGGGTTACTGTTCACGCCGGAACAGTGTTCCCGGCGGCCGGCCGGCGGAGGCGGCGGCGGCGGGCAGCGCCGGCGGACGGCGGAGGGCGCTCGGGCAGGCGGCGCGCGGCCGCGGGCAGGCGCTGAGGGCGCGGGCAGGCGCGGCGGGGGCGCGGGCAGGCGGCCGGTCCACGCGGCGGGCGTGCACCGAGCGGGGTGCCACGTGGCACGATCTTGTTGGGTGGCTCACAGCACCCGGTCCACGGATCAATTTTGGTGCATGGTGCACCGGCCGTGACACGTGGCAGGTTTTGGTTGGTCGGTTCACAGCGCGCGGTCCACGGAGTTTTTAGGGTGCACGGTGGACCGACGGACACGTGGCAGCATTTGTTTGGCTCGGTGTTGTGCTCCCGGTCCACGCAAGCCGTGGAGCAGGTGCCGTACGCGACGTGCGGGCGGGAGCAGCGTGCGCGGTGCACGGGCGGTGCACAGTGGTTGGGGCCACGTGGCGCGTCACGGTTGGATGGTTCACGTGCACCGGGCGCAGGGAATTTTTTTTGAGGACACAGAGGGAATTATTTGAAAAGATTTTCTGGATTTCCCTTAAGTTGCATCCGAGGGCTCTTCAAGGGGGATTTTCGACCCCTTCGAGACCTCAGCTCGAAGGGGGTGTGAGAGGATGATTTCTTCCCCATGATGTGAGGATTAATCCTACCAAGTTTCAGATTTTCGGGTGGCACGGATTTCGAGATCTTGATTTTACGGCGCGGCGCGACGTTGCGTTTTCTGTGTTCTTCTTCAGCGCAACGACGGTGTTTTAGCTCTCCTGGTCTACCCCGAGCTCCTTCTTCTGTGATTCTTGCGCCGTTGGCTTCACGACAGGTAGATCTTCATCTTTCGTTTTGGTCGCGCATTCTGATTTTAACTCCTTGGCACGGATCCCGAGGCATTAATGTGACCCCTTTTTCTGTGAGGAATGTGAGGACAGCATCGGAGTATTTTGGCCATATCTTCGCGCACGAGCGTCTGATGGAGACGAGCTTATACAACTTTTTCATCTACGGATCGCAAGGAACGCGCTCGTATTTTTATTGGATTTTTATGAATTTTATTTCGAGGTGAAATTACTGTTTTCTCTGTGAACAGTAATCTGTCCTTAATACAGATTTTTGTATGAGTGTGCCCCCTTGCCGAATTTTTATCTTGATGTACAGAACTCGGATTTGGGCGTGCAAGGTACCGTTGCGAAGCTATCGACGCGAGGATCGCCGTGATATTTTTATTGGAATTTTCTGGGCACTTTCGGCAGGTGATAATTTAACAGTTTCGGATCCGAGGTTGTATGTGGTTATAAGAGCATTAATTGGGAGCCTATGTGTAATTAGTGAGCTTTGTGTTGTACCAGGATTATTGCGGGTGTGCTAAAATGGTGGGAGCAAGGATTTGGAGTTTTTGGTATTTTCAGCTGTACGGATTGGGACAGTTGCACTTCAGGTGGGTGGTTGTTGCTTACCTCTATTTTGACATGCTCACTAGGAATATTAGAGTGACCCCTTTACTTGGACATCTTGATTAATCATAATCGGGGTTGGGTTATGCATGCCTGTGTGGGGATTGGGTTGCTATGTTAGCGTTTAACCTTGCATGTGGAATGGAATATTTATTTTGGACTATTTGATTATCCTGTTAGTGGTTGGTACTATTTGAGGATTTTATGACATGCATAGGTGGATAGTGATGCTTATTATGGAACATGGATTATAGACATGTGTGGTTGGATAATGTTTTAGCATGATGGTTATATCTATGCGGAATTATTAATTGTTACACATGTGGAACCACTGTTGAACACCTTTTCCTTTATTTCCTTGAGAACACTTGCATGCTTGTATGGACATCTAGATAGGCCATCTTTTATCGCTACACTTTCATGCTGGAACTTGACTTAGGAGAAACCTTGTTTGCTTCTTTTCTCCTTTTCCTTAGTCAGGTGGTTCTTGTTGCTCGGGTTTGAGCAGGGGTTTGGGTTAGTGTAGCCGGGGGCCTGGATTGTGGATTATGGGTTTTGGCGGCGACCGCGGATATTGGGCGGTTGACCGGATGTCGGTTATAGGACATCGGTGATAGGGCATGATTATGGACTACGGGGTTTTGTGGCAACCGCGGATAGTAGGCGGTTGACCAGATGTCGGATGTGGGACATGATTGTGATTGTGGGTTATTCCGGCTACCGCGGATATTGGGCGGTTGACCGGAGGTCGGTTGTTAAACCTGGTCGTGGATTTTGGGGTATTGCGGCAATCGCGGATTTTGGGCGATTGACCGAATGGTTACTTTTGCATCTGATTGGGAATCAGTTTTCTTTTAGTGGAGGGTTGTGTTCCACTGGGGCTTTATTGTTGTGATCCAGTCCTGCTTTTATCACACCGGCGCGGTTATTGCCCGGTGATGCTTTTATTACACCGGCGCGGTCGTTGCCCGGTGATGCTTTCCTCGTGTGGGTCGCTCCCCTCGAGTTCCCCTCCGGAGGCCGGGGTCGGACAGTTATTGACGGTTTTGCTATCACATCGGCGCGGCTTTTTGCCCGATGATGAGGGCGGCAGCAGGAGTTTTGCTATCACATCGGCGCGGCTTTCTTGCCCGATGATGAGGGCGGTACAGATTGGGTTCATCTGGGATGGTTGGTTATTGTTTCTTATGGTTATTCCAGTCTAGGACTGCATTTTAGAGGCATAGTAGTGGTAGATCTCCCTTTTTCAGCAGTTTCATTTCTTACCACTCTTCTTTCCCTTTTGCCTCTGGTAGACCTAGTGGGTGTGTCGGAGTTTGAGGTTTTACCCACTAGGGGAGGCTACTGGTTTACTAGTAGTTCTCACCCCCATTCTTCTTTCCTCTTTTTCTTCTTCCTTGTTTTGCAGAGTCTTCTGTGGGTGCTACTGGACTTTCAGTGGCGGGTCGAGGAGAGAGGACGGCTGTGTAGATAGATCTCGAGGCAGGATGAGCGTGTTAGCTGGACTGTTGGTGTACCCAGGTTTTCCTCAGACGGTTGTACTTTCACTTTTGGGACTGGCTTTTGCCAGCAGGTTGTATTTATTTATTGTGAGCTGGGAGAGACTGATGTATCATTTATACAGATGTATTGTATTTTATTTCCAGCTTCAGTCTGAGATGTATTAGTTTTAGTTCAGCTCTGTTTTTACTGCTCTTTTATTATATCTTTTTTTATCTGAGCAGGTTGTTGACGCTTCGTGTACGCGGGAAATACCGTGTGCACGGCGGATCTGTAGACGGGCCCGGGTTCCGGTTTACACCCGGGGCGTGACACTCCAAGTCCTAAGTCATAGAGTATGTTCTAGGACTGTTTGGTTCAAATGTAATTTTGTATTTATTGGATCTTTCACGCAAAGAAAATCAATGTTTTGGTGATGACATTGAATTTCGATTTTGGTTTAAGATGAGTGACTTGAGCGTTTTTATGTATTTTTGGGTTTTGTCACGAAATTGCCAAAGGGGGAGATTGTTACGGCTTTTTGGTGTTGGCATATTTCGTGAGTCAAGTCAGTGAGTTGAGTCGGAGTCTTAAAGGGATCAAATTGTCAATCAGCAATCAAAGACTTAGAGAAGATTCAACAAGAGCTCAAGTTGACACTCAATGTCTTGAGTCTTGAAGATTGAAGATGAAGAATTGTGGATCAGTTACATCAATCTCAAGAAGAAAGTATTCAAAAGGATCAGGTATGTTTAACTAAATAATTTTGGTGATCCGAATACTTTCTTATAGTGTAGAAACACTTGGATGAATTTTTAATTGCATAAAAATCAAAAACTGGACATGGGACATGTTCAGGATCCGGATCAGATCTTGCAATCCGGATCCCGAAGGGTACTTGTTCATTGGCAATTTCAATCCGGATCCTAGGCCATTCCGATCCGGATCCCGAACATTGGATGTTGCTGAAATTCATGAACGATCCGGATCGGGCCTTGCGATCCGGATCCCGAACCTTGGATTTCTGGAATCGTCAATCTTGTTACGACGATCCGGATCGCAGTAATCCCGATCCGGATCGCCGTCCTGAAAATTTCCAGATAAGGTATGTTTTTGATTCTTATCTCTTTCCAAAGGTTTCTAAACTATAAAAAGACATTTAGGGTTTCTCAAAAACATGGGAGCTATACCTATGATTTATAAAACACTTGAGAGCAACCCTAGAGGCTAGGTTTTTATCGTTCTTCTTTATAGCCTCTTTTAGGTCAATTCGATGGTTCTTTCAAGAACATATCTTTTGTCGAATTGATCTAATCTTTGCTTAGAGATTCCATCCATGTTCTTCATTGATAATCTAAGCAAAGGATCACCATCGAAGCCTATATTCTTTATCGGCTATTTGCGTCGTGGATTCGACGTGGCATCGTGGATTCGGTGTGCTAAAGGCGTTTCGTGGATTCGAAACGTGTGCTCGTGGATTCGAGTGGCGTTCGTGGATTCGAACGTGTGCAGTGGACGTGCAATCGGTGGAGCGCAAGGTCCGAAGAAGTTGAAGGAGGGGTTGAATCCGTGGAGACGGTAATCACCTTGTTATTCTTCTATTCTTAGTGGATTGTTATTGCGTGGACATCCAATCGGTGAGCGCAAGGTCCGAAGAAGTTGAAGGAGGGGTTTGAGTCCGTGGAGTCGGTAATCACCTTGTTATTCTTCTTTTCTTAGTGGATTGTTATTGCGTGTTGGTCCCGTGGTTTTTCTCCTGGATTGGAGTTTCCACGTATATCTCGGTGTGCTATTTTTATTTTCCGCATTGGTTTTTATTTTGCACTGAGATTGAGTTTTTAAGTATTACACCTATTCACCCCCCCTCTAGTTGTTTGATAGTACCTATTTAGATCCTTGTGGATCCTAAATAACTCTACAGCACGGACCCGGCGCACGGGCGCGTGCGCAAGCCCGGCCCGCAGACCGCGGTGCACGCCTCCAGCGTGCACCCGGTGCGTGCCGCAGCGGCCGTGGGGGGTGAGCCCGGTGCACTCCCTGCGCGTGCACCTACCCGGCCCACTTGCCGCGGTGCATGCCTCCAGCGTGCACCCGGTGCGCGCCGCAGCGCCCGTTGGGGTGAGCCCGGTGCACGCCCTGCGCGTGCACCGGCCCGGCCCGCTTGCTTGGTGCACACAGCCCGGGTGAGCCCGGTCTGCGCCGCGCCTCCTCTGCACTGTGAACCCGGTCCACGCTTCTGCCCGTGCACCAGCCCCCAGCCCGGAAGCCCGGTAACTCCGTTTTGGCCCCTTTTTGGCCTGTTTCGCCTCGTTTTTGAACGTTTTCGACCACGACGATGCTTTTAACAATGCTTCTTAAGGGTAGTTTCTTTCGGGTCAAAGTTTGGGGGTTACGGATTTCGCGGGGGACAGTGTTAGCTTATTAATGTTTACCTTGGGGACTTTCTAGGTCCGCGTGCCGATCGAGTGGGGTGCAGTAAGTCAACTTCTAGCGTACCGACCAAACGCTGTCCAGGTGGGTGCGCTTCTCTGTTACTGTGGGAGTCTGTAGGGAACTTTACTCTATTCACATGGATATTATAACATACTTGTCATGATCTCATCTAACTCCCGTTTTCCATAAACATGTTATTAGCATGAATATAATGATATTGACCTTATGATCTCATCTAACGCTTGTTTTCCATAAGTTTGTTATTACTAATATCTCTGGCGACTACGGGTCGCTCTGGGTACGACACACCCACTTACACAAGTTTGAGCCCAAGGTTTGCTTGCACGCACACCAGCGGTTTGGCCACCGCACTGGTGTATTTTTTCGGAAAAATACACCATGCCGTCCCGTGTACCCCGCGACTAGTGATGATGGGGACCTCTCACGGCTGCTCACGCACCGCACGAGCGTCGTGGAGGGGTATAGGCAAATCAAGAGAGGCATTAGCACGTTTGATTGTGGCAGGACAAGTACGTGTGTTTGATTATTACAGGAGCAGATGCACATGTTTGGCTCGTTACAGGATACCGTGGCTCCCCTGAGAGGGAGTAAACATGGACACGCGGGTGGCTCGGTTTGCATTATCTTCGGTTTTCCATTTATCGCATATATATTGTTTACTTGGTTTATGTTGCGTCTGGTAGTATCACTGACTCCCACTCTGTGACAGGTTGGTCGGGCGCGGGCACGGGACGGATGTGAGGACGGTCTAGGAAGATGTTTCGTTTTTCTTTCACTTTCTTTCGAGTGACTTTGCGAGGTTTTATTCATGTAAATCTCTTTAGTCTTTTCGTGCTTTGTGTGTGGGTTCTTCTGTGCTCGTGTGGATGCTCAAACTATTGTAGTGATTCTGCGTGCTTGCATACTAGGTAGTTGACGGCCTATTTTCAAACTAGGAAAAATGTTTGCGAAAACAACTTTTAAAACAACGGGGGTCGTGTGGACTCCGATTTGAAAACCCATGGATTTATCCTTTCTGAATAATGACGGCCGTGGTAAGTAGTTATAATACTCTCTTTTGTTTTTGTGAACGATGATTGTGGTTAAAGTGTGAACGAGGTTACATGCGGGTTGGTATGCCTGTTTAAGTTGAGACTGCCGTGCATGTGCAAAGGAGGCCCCGCTCTCGAGGTCGAGGAATTTGCACATGTGGCAGGTCTGGCGCGCACCGGGGGACATTGTAAAAGAAAAATTTTAATAATTCACATTTTCCGCTTTACCGAAAAACCCCCGGGGCGTGACAGACCCAGTTGTATTTGGATGAGATAGTGAGGCTACACGGTGTACCAGCGTCGATCATATCAGATCGGGACCCGAGGTTTGTGTCACGCTTTTGGGGGAGTTTACAGTTAGCCTTGGGGACCCAGCTTAGATTTAGCACTGCTTTCCACCCACAGACTGATGGCCAGTCCGAGCGCACCATACAGACCCTCGAGGATATGTTGAGAGCGTGCATTATGGATTTTGGAGGAGGGTGGTACCGACACTTACCATTGGTTGAGTTTGCGTACAATAATAGCTATCAGGCGAGCATTCAGATGGCTCCGTTTGAGGCGTTGTATGGACGCAAGTGTCGGTCGCCCTTGTATTGGAGTGACGTGGGTGAGAGGAGGACTTTGGGACCAGATGTCACGCCCCGGAAGTCTAAGGATAAGCGGAAAAGCGTATGTATTTTTTTTTTTCTTTATAAGTATCAACCTCGCCCCCGGTGCGTGTCAGACCGCCACATATACAAATTCACTCTTCAAGCGGACAGAGTCTCCTTTGTATACGTACGACGTCCTTTTACAATATCCACCATTAACCACACAGTCATCGATTACATAACAGGAAATAATTACAACTACGGGTTTTGCAAACGGTGTCCATCCGACACCCAATTTTTGAAAGCGTTTACACATTCTTACCAAAGCGGCTACATCTTTTCGAAAGGATAAATCCAGAGGTTATAAAATCTGTGCCCACACGGCACTCGGTTTTGGAAAGCATTTTCGCAACCCTTTTGTTTATTTTTAAAACATGCCGCACACAAGTCCACAATAATATCTCCAGTCCACAGTGCTAACTATTTAACTACTCAACATTCCACATGATCCACAGTTAAGCAAATTAAACTAACTAGTTAATTAAAAGGGAAATGAGATAAACCAAAAGAAAACAATGTAGCAAGCCTCCTACGGCTACGGTCCTCTCGACGCAGACTCACCGCCATCCCGGCTACTACACCTAGTCGGATCTGTCACGGAGTGGGTAAAGTCAGTAACAAATAAAGTAGATGATTTAGCAATTAACATTAATTTAAAAAAAACCGATTATACCGGAACCTTTCGCTCTCCCTCATCATGAGTCCACTTTATTTGATTTAATGACACCGTCATGTCAGGGTAGTCGACGATCTCCCCACGTGACACTTATGATGCCTTTTACCACTTCACGATGCATGAGCGACATGTTTAGCTATCGTGAAGAGTGTTGGGTTTAGGTTAATAAGGATCTAATAGGGGAAAAAACACCTAGAGGGGGGTGAATAGGTGTAAACAATAAACACTCAAAAAATCATTGTGCGATAAAACCCAATGCGGAAAAATAAAAGAACACACAAGATTTTTACGTGGAAAAACTCCAAACCGGAGTAAAAAACCACGGGACCGATAACACGGCGAAATCCACTAGAATTAACACACGTACAAGGTGATATAGCGTACTCACTGACGACTCAACCTCTTACCATACGCTCCTAGTAGATCTTCTCCGCTCGCTCCACGACGCTTCTCGAATCCACGATCCGCGCCCAACGCTGAATCCACAGCGTCCAACGTCGAGTCCACGACGTCCAACCGAATCCACGGTCTTCACCCAATGGCACGCTTCGAATCCACGAACGCACCTCGCTCCGAATCCACGAGAGCGATAACACCTTGAATCCACAAGGCCACGCGAGTCCACGCGCCGATTTTGGGATAAATCGTTGTTTGTTTGGGTGGTGATGATCCGCCGAATACTTAGATTAAAGATAGATCGGAAATACCATCTAAGTATTCATTGATTTGATTCTACTCAAAATGTGAGTATGGAAAACCTAGAATCAAATCAATCAATATAGATGAAGAACCATTGAATAGATCTAATGATTTCCGTTCTTCTCTATATATGTGGATTTTTCTTTTCGGCTATCTTTTCTTAACCAGCCGATCTATTGCGGATGCCCTAGAAATGAAATGGAAGGGCTATTTATAGGTTAGAAACCCTAGGAAGAATATTCGGATCAAAAACAGCCTTTTCTGGAAAGAAATCCCGACGGCGATCCGGATCAGATCTGGCGATCCGGATTGCAGAAGCACAAACCACGATTTCCAGAAAATTGCCTGTTCGGGATCCGGATCGTAGTCCCCGATCCGGATCGTTCATACAGTTTTACCAGAATATCATGTTCGGGATCCGGATTGCAATTCCTGATCCGGATCGAAGAAGCACACAGGTAAAACTAGTGTTCGGGATCCGGATCAGAGAGTGCTGCGATCCGGATTGAACCAGTGTATGAACAAACACCTTTCGGGATCCGGATTGAAAGCCACGATCCGGATCCTGAACATGTCCCATGTCCAGTTTTTGATGAATAAGCAATTAAAACCTCTTCCAGGTGTTTCTACACTATAAGAAGTATTCGGATCATCAAAATTCTTTAGTTAAACGTACCTGATCCTTTTGAATTCTTCTTTCTTGAGATTGAGGTATACGATCCAAATTTCTTCATCTTCAATCTTCAAGACTTAACACATTCACGAAATACGCCAACTCAAATTCCGTAACAATCTCCCCCTTTGGCGGTTTCGTGACAAAACACAAATCCACAAAGAAAATTCAAAAAGAATATTTTTGTTGCTATCACCATACAACAAAAATTTACAAAAGAGTTCCAGAAATTAAAAACATGAGATAAACTCCTAGAACAGACTCTAGACTTAGACATCTGTAATCTCTGCACACAGAAAACATTCTTGACAAACAAATTCGTTAGATACCTCAAGAATTGGAGCATACAAAACCAAATACAGAGATAGAGTTTAGTCTCATCATGACATTTGAAAAAAACAGATATGTGAAAGAAGCATAGTTAAAAACCAACATATCTTCTAAGCAGTTGAAAACCAAATGTCAAAGTATGTTAGTCCAACATCAACTTGTTAGTCATATTACATGCCCAAATAGTTAGTCGAATAGTTAGTATAGAAGCATGTCACAAATCACAAAAGAAAAACCAAAGTTGAGTTGAAGTTCATACTTACCTTGATATCATCGATATTCACAATCATTGTTCACATCATTCATTGTTCAGAGTTCTTTCTAACTCTCTCACTCTCCCCCTTTTTGTCACAAAACAAAGCCAAAACGTAGCATGAGCTACAATATGTAAGGAGAGTAAAGAAAACAGAAAGTCCTAATAGTATGCACAAACTGAAAACTAAACTAAAAGAAGAGAAAAAAACAAATAATCCTGCACAAAAAGAAAAGGTCAGTTTTCAGAATCTGAATCTTCAGAACTTGTGCAACCAATCTTGGACATTATCTTTCGCATCCGCTTGTCCATTGAATTTATCTTCTTCGTGATGGTGATGTGAGCTGCTGTTGATATTTCTAGCTCATTGGTAATCCGCTGTTGTTCTTTCAAAATTTGTTCCTGCTGGATAGACAGTCGTTGCTGTAACTTGAAAATCGAATTCAATGATGCGTCATCATCTGTGCCAGGTGCTTGATGAGATGGTGATGCAGCCGTGCTTGGGTCAGGCTTCTTCCCAGATGCAGAAGCTTGAGTGACATGTGGCAACTTGTGAAGGGATTTGACAATTGTGGACTCATCTATCATGTTCAGACATTGATGATAGGTTGTAGAGGTGATGTCAACTTGAAATTTCTTTAAGATCCTCATTATAATCAGTGGAAAAGGAATTCTTTCGCTGGGGTGAGGATGCTCAACATATCGTGCCATTCTATTCCAGATGATGTACGGGATGTTGATATTCAATGCCGTTGCCTCTGATGGATGTCCGATGAGATATAAGAACAACAATCGTTCCCATCTCACAACCTTCGTCTGCATGTTTGGAAGTATATTGTAACACGTGATGAAATTTAAGAAGCGATATTCAAGACGAAGTTCTTTAGATCGAACTGATTTTTCGGTTGACTGTGTTCCCTCGAGACAAATTCCTTCGATAACTTTTCGCCATAAAGTATTTGTCAAATTTATCCCTTTCAGGTAGTGGACTCCTTTCTTGCTGGCTTCCATTCCCAAAACCTCGCCAATCAACTGTGGAGTGATTTTGAATCTCGTGCCTTGGATATTCGTGTAGAACTCCATAGGACCGTTTTCAAATTCGCGAAGATGCCGTGCGTTGGTATAGAAGGTCCTCACCTGGTGCAGGCAGTAACCGAGAGTTTCTGGGAAGCGACATACTTGAATGAGATTTGCTTGTTCAATCAAAGTACCAAATTCAGGGGAGTGACCTTGTAGAGCCTCAATGTTCACGTGCCTTTCGCCAATGCATTCGCGATGTGCAAACGCTCTAAGACGGTCACTGTTAACAAATACTTCTTCAACACGTGGCGGAGAGTCAGGAGCTATTGGTGGGTCAACCTTGGTCTCCTGTCTCAGTCCAAAACGTCGAGCAAGTCGCTTACGTTTTATAGAGATAGTTGGGGCAGGCATAGGAGCTTTCCCAGTGTCCAAGGGAGCTTTTCCTTTTCGTGTTGAGTTAGTCGGCAATACCTCATCATCTTCATCATCTGTTATCATGTCCCAATGAATCTCATTCTCATTCTCTTCAAGTTCAGTGTCACTTATGACATCGACTTCTCCTTTTCTTTGGAGTTTCTTGGCTCTTTTCAACTTATTAGTTGCTCTGGTGAGCACCATCGTAACCAGTAGCAGAATTAACCAGGAGAAGGCCATTGCGTCTAGTGCTTTGAGTTTAAGAAAGTGTCCTGTGAAACCAACTCAAGAACATATGAAAAATTGTCAATTTAAAAAAATTGAAAACATTGTACCTAGACAATCATAATCATATAGAGAAGCCAAGAATCAAATTAGTTTTCCAAAAAGAATTTTAAAAATACATCAAATCCATGATTTACAAAAATTCCTCTTTTATGCCCTAAAACCGAATTTTTAGAAATCGAAGCCTAAAAACTCGTTAATCAAGTAAAATCCCAGCATAAAAGCAAAACTAATTGACCCAGAGTTCTTATTTCAAAAGAAATTTGATCAAAAACCATTCACAAACGAAAAAGTTCCAATTTTTCAACTCACGTTTGGTGAAAAACCATAAAAACTGAGAAAAACCGAGTTTTGATCATGAAAACTTACTTGAATCCGAAGAACTTTGAGTTTTGAAGCACCAAGAAGCAAGAAATCTAGAGAGAGAAACTCTAGAGGCTTGAAAACCAGAGATTAGGGTAAAGAAATCAAGAATCTGTATGTTTCTATATAAAACCCTATCCGTGATCCGGATCGGCCGAGAATGTGATCCGGATCGGCTACCCGCAGGAAAAATCCTGCGTTCGGGATCCGGATCACTTGCCCGATCCGGATCGGCTACACCTTTTTCTTGAGAAAAATTTAGAAAAACACAATAAAATCCAGAAAAAGTATGTAAGCACTTTACCATGTCAACTTCAAACAAATGGCATCGTTTCATGCAACAAGAAATAGATTATGCAAAATCTATCAAAAATATCCAAAAATGAAACGAAGATTTACGAAAGTTAAAACACTTAAAGTTGAACAACTTCAATTACATCTATCCTGATCCTATGTGTAATGTCTTTATCAAATCATCAATTTCAGTAAAGAAAATGAAGTACCAAGATCAATAGATGTTTGAAATCCCAGATAAGTTAGATAATATATCTAGACAATCTGTTGAAGGAGTGGCTCTTTGAGCATCTTTTACTAAAAATCCCACCTTATACCAACCATGAAATACGACTGAGTCAAGTATTTCAATATGAATTTCATCAACAATTTTTCAAACAAAAATTTGCTTTTCATTCATGGAGTATATTTTTTTTTTCATTTTCTCCATGTGGTGGTAGTTTTCACACTCCTCATTGGGATGTAACTCTTTCCACATCTTTTGAGCATTTCACATTTCATTGACTCCCCCTCAATTGGCTATCAATTATATAATATATAAGGTATTCAACCAAACCATTGATCTCGAATTCATACTCGACTAAGCAATCAAATATGATAATGACTATACCAAGAGATCATTGAGAGAGAAATTGACTTTGATCACTTAAAAGATGGTTTAATTAACGTAAATGATCATTGCAACATTGAAATATTATGACATCAAAAACATAATAAATTTCTAAATGCATAAAAGGATGCAATTAAAGTCAATTATGATATATGCTCAATTAGTGTGCTATGTACAGAACATAGATAAAGAACAAAACAAAAACAAAAAACAAAACCTAATCTAAGCAAAGGTTTCAAAAAGAGTTTATTTCAAGGAAAGCATGCCAATTGCTTTACGCAAGTGAATAAAACGTTTTTGATCCAAAGGTTTTGTCAAGATGTCGGCTAATTGATCCTCAGTTGAAATATATGACAGTTGAAGAATGTTTGATTCAACTAGCTCTCTAAGAAAATGATATCTAAGTTCAATATGTTTTGTTCTAGAGTGCAACACAGGGTTTTTTGAAATGTTAATAGCACTAGTGTTGTCACATAAAATGGTTACCGAAGATGTTGAAATTCGGAAATCGCTCAACACGCTCTTCATCCAAATCAATTGGGTTGAGCAACTTCCTGCAGAAATGTACTCCGCTTCGGCAGTCGAGAGTGCTATGCAGTTCTGCTTTTTACTGTGCCATGCAACAAGGCAGTGGCCGAGATAGAAGCATGCACCACTCGTGCTTTTCCGGTCATCCACCGATCCAGCCCAATCGGCATCTGAGTATCCAACAATATCCAAAGTCGTTCCCATAGGATACCAAATTCCGAAATTGATTGTACCTTTGATATACCGGATGATCCGTTTCACCGCTTTCAGGTGAACCTCCTTCGGTGCTGATTGATATCTCGCACAAATCCCAACACTGAAGGATATATCCGGGCGACTAGCCGTGAGATATAGTAGACTTCCAATCATACTGCGGTACAGTTTCTCGTCTACATTCTCACTTTGTGATTCACTTCCAAGTCCCTTATGGCTAGTTCCCATTGGAGTCGGAAAATCTTTAGAATTTTCAAGATCAAACTTTTTGACCAACTCCAGTGCATACTTGGATTGACACAAGTGAATTCCTTCATCGTTTTGCTTAACTTGTAATCCAAGAAAATAATTCAACTCGCCCATCATGGACATCTCAAATTCGCTTTCCATGGTCTCCGCGAATTTAGAAGCATCATTATCTCTCGTTGCTCCAAAAACAATGTCATCGACATAGATTTGAGCAACTATGAAATTGTTTTGATAATGCTTCACAAAGAGAGTCCTGTCAGCTCCCCCTCGAGTGTAGCCCTTTTCCAAAAGGTGCTTTGTCAACCTTTCGTACCATGCTCGCGGTGCTTGTTTCAGACCGTAAAGAGCCTTTTTCAGTCGAAAAACATGGTTAGGTAGTTTATGATCCACAAAACCTTTCGGTTGAGCTACATAAACTTCCTCATTTAAAAATCCATTTAAAAAGGCGCTCTTAACGTCCATTTGAAATAATCTGATTTTAAAATGACAAGCGATCGCAAACAATATACGAATGGACTCGAGTCTAGCTACAGGGGCGAAGTTTCATCAAAGTCTATACCTTCTACTTGAGAATAGCCTTGAGCAACTAACCTTGCTTTGTTCCTGATGATAGTACCTTCTTCGTTTTTCTTGTTCTTGAAGATCCATTTGGTACCTATCACATTGTGTTGCTTCGGAGGCTTCGTCAGTTCCCAGACTTTGTTTCGCTCGAATTGATGGAGCTCTTCCTGCATTGCTTTAATCCAATAATCATCTTGGAGAGCTTCATCAACATTCTTTGGTTCGATTTGTGATACATAGCATGCAAATCCGCAAACCAATTGTCTCCGTGTTCTAACTCCTTCTTGTGGATCTCCAATTATGTTCGACTCAGGGTGATCCTTGGAGATGCGTAACGTTTGAGGTAGAGGAGTAGGCGGAGGTACACGAGATGATTCCTGCACATCAGATAAGCTTGAAGAACCGTTAGATGCATCAACGTTATTATCGAAAGAATTGTTAGAGGAAGATGCATTAGCAGGTGTATCATCATCAAGAGAGATATCGAGGGTAGATTTTTCAGATTCAAAATGAAAAGCTTCATCTACCTTAACATTTATCGATTCTACGATCGTCTTAGATTCTAAGTTAAAAACTCGATATGCTCTGCTGTTTGTAGAATAACCTAAGAAAATCCCTTCGTCACTTCGAGAGTCAAATTTTCCAAGGTTCTCACGATCACGTAAAATAAAACATCGACTCCCAAAGATGCGAAAATATTTGATGTTAGGTTTTCTACAAAACCAAAGTTCATATGGTGTATTCAAGGTCCCCGGGCGCAAATACACGCGATTGATAACATAAACAGCAGTGTTTACCGCTTCAGCCCAAAAGTAAAAAGGTAAGTTCCGGCTGTGAAGCATAACACGTGCCATTTCCTGTACGACCCTGTTTTTGCGCTCGACTACACCATTTTGTTGAGGTGTGTAAGGTGCGGAGAATTCATGTTTAATGCCATTAGAAATGCAAAAATCAATGAATTTGGAATTTATGAATTCACCACCTCTATCACTCCTAACTCGAGTAATCCTATCATTCTTTTCTATCATAATACGATTGCAGATTTCGAGAAAAGAATCAAAAGTATCAGCTTTTTCTTTTAAGAAGGCTACCCAAGTATATCTAGAAAAGTCATCAACCAACAAGAAAATATACCATTTACCTCCCAGAGATGGTTGACGAGTTGGCCCCATTAAGTCCATATGCAAAAGTTCCAAAGGCCGTTTTGTACCTATGTGGTTCAAATTCTTGTGTGCAGTCCTAGACTGTTTTCCCTTTTGGCAACCGCCACACACAAGGTTTTGTTCAAAAGAAAGTTTTGGAACCCCCTTGACCACATCTTTATTTGAAATTCTAGAAAGTTCCTTAAAGTTTATGTGACCTAGCCTTTCATGCCAAAGTGTTTCATTTTTCAAAGATGCTAGGTTACATTTTTCAGAAATCTTAGAAGGAACTACATAACAGTTGTTTTCTGATCTAACCCCCTTTAAAAAGAAAGCATGGTTCATGTCAGTTACAGTGCATTTATCAGATGAAAAATTAACTGAATAACCACTATCACACAGTTGACTTATGCTTATGAGGTTAGTCTTAAGGCCATGAACAAATAATACATTATCTAGAACCGGGCCATCTGGAATAGCTACCGTTCCCTTTCCAACAATTTTGGAAGACCGACCATCTCCGAAAACAACAAGTCCTCCGGAGTTTTTCTCAAATGTTTGAAAACAGTTTTTATCGCCGGTCATATGACGGGAACACCCGCTATCCAGGTACCAAGACGAACTATCATATGCATGCAAAGAAACATTGGTAGCAAGACAGGGAAAGATCTCACCTTTGCGCACCCAAACCTTTTTGAAGTGCGTCGGTAATGGTCGTGAAGTTGATTTCCTAGGTGAGGGCGTCTTGCTTGAAGAATTGCTGCTCCTTGATGATGTCGTCTTGAGAGATGTGCTACCAAGGCTCTTTTCCTTTGAATGAATTGAACTTGTTTTCCGAGGAATAGCCCTTTTGGTAGTCGTTGCAAGATGTGCTTGAGGTGTGCGTTTGGCTTCCGTCTTGCAATTTCTTCTTATGTGCCCTGAAATGCCACAACGAAAACATACCTTGGTTCTTGTCGATTCCGAGGAAGATGTAGTAGGTTCGTTGTCGTTGCTTGTCGTGAACACCGATGTCGGAGGAGGAGATACCGACTGGGGCACAAACACTGTACCACTCGAACTTGGAATGTCTCCAGTTTGAGTGTATCCGAGGCCGAACTTATTTCTTTGACCGAGACCAAGAAGTCTGTCCAACTTACTCCTTCCAGAAGAAAATCTCTTTAAGTCATCCTTTAGTTGGCGTATGGTCTCTGTCATTTCCAATTTTTCCTGTCGAGCCTCGCCGTAGAGCTTCAAGAAGTAATTCGCTTTGTTCACCATATCCATATAATTCTTCTCGAATTGCTCATTGGACTCTTGAAGGGAAACATTTGTCTTAATCAGATTGTCCCTTTCCACTTCAAGATCGGTTGAGATAGAGGTTACCCTTTTTACTTCATCTTCAAGATCCTGTAATCTCTCTTTCAACCCCTTGTTTTGCTTAGCCAGTTTCTTTGAATCCCTCAAAAGCTTATGGTAGGCTAAAACAAAATCTTCACCTTCCGAATCATCTGATTCATCGTCCGTTGCAATCTTTTCAACAGTGGAGTTGGACAGTGAGTCGGATGTACTTGCCATTAAGCACATGAAGGGAGAAGATGTAGTGGACGCGTGGAAAGCTGTCGCGTTGTCTTCTTCATCACTTGACGATGACTCATTTGACGTGGAGTTGTCATCCCAAGTAACTACTTGCATCGCTTTCTTCTTAGCCGGATTCTTGTTGGGACATTCCGTTGCAATGTGGCCGTAGCCTCGACATTTGAAACACTGAACTTGTCCCTCAGAACTTTTCTTATCCTTTGAGAAGTTCTCTTGATTTCTTGACTTGTGATTGAAGGACCCTTGCCTTTCTTCGACTTTCCGAAGGATTGAGGTTTGCTTGAATTTCCCCTTCGAAAGTTGCGGCGAAACTTCCTTGTCAAGAGAGCGAGCTGCTTCTCAAAGTCCTCCATAGAAATGTTCTCGTCGTCGTCCGAGGAGGATGAATCCGCGTCTTCTTCTTTAGTTGATTTCAATGCGTAACCTGAAGACTTAGAAGAGGATGCCTTTCCAGAAGAATAGTTAGTAGGAAAAGTCATTTCATAAGTTTGTAAAGCACCTACTAATTCTTCTACACGCATTTCGTCCGGGTGTTTAATTGTTTCAATGGCTGCGACCTTCGGGCGAAATCGTTCAGGAAGAGTTCTTAGAATTTTTCTTACAACTTTAAATTCTGGAATCTTCTCTCCCAAGTTAGCACATGAGTTCACGATATCTTGCAATCGTGTGTAATAGTCAGTGAAGGATTCATTCTCTGCCATAGAGATAGAGTCAAACTTGCTCGTGAGCATTTGCAGTTTCTGAATCTTCACTAAGTTAGTTCCCTCATGCGTAACTTGAAGAACATCCCAGATTTCTTTCGCAGTCTCACATGCCGAGACGCGAGAGAACTCAGTTTGTGACAAAGCATTAAATAGAGCATTAATCCCTTTGCCATTGTAAGAAGATAAGTCTATCTCTTCCTTGGTCCATTTCGACCTAGGTTTTAAGGTGCGAACATCATCTAAAATTTCAGTTGGATTAGACCATCCTAATTCAATTGATTGCCACACCCTTTCGTCGATGGAAATTAAGAAAGCTTTCATCCGTACTTTCCAGTACGCATAATTAGTTCCATCAAAGAAAGGGGGTCGATTGATGTTTCCACCTTCAACCATTGTTTACAACCCTATTCCCGCTCTGATACCACTTGTTGGGTTTAGGTTAATAAGGATCTAATAGGGGAAAAAACACCTAGAGGGGGGTGAATAGGTGTAAACAATAAACACTCAAAAAATCATTGTGCGATAAAACCCAATGCGGAAAAATAAAAGAACACACAAGATTTTTACGTGGAAAAACTCCAAACCGGAGTAAAAAACCACGGGACCGATAACACGGCGAAATCCACTAGAATTAACACACGTACAAGGTGATATAGCGTACTCACAGACGACTCAACCTCTTACCATACGCTCCTAGTAGATCTTCTCCGCTCGCTCCACGACGCTTCTCGAATCCACGATCCGCGCCCAACGCTGAATCCACAGCGTCCAACGTCGAGTCCACGACGTCCAACCGAATCCACGGTCTTCACCCAATGGCACGCTTCGAATCCACGAACGCACCTCGCTCCGAATCCACGAGAGCGATAACACCTTGAATCCACAAGGCCACGCGAGTCCACGCGCCGATTTTGGGATAAATCGTTGTTTGTTTGGGTGGTGATGATCCGCCGAATACTTAGATTAAAGATAGATCGGAAATACCATCTAAGTATTCATTGATTTGATTCTACTCAAAATGTGAGTATGGAAAACCTAGAATCAAATCAATCAATATAGATGAAGAACCATTGAATAGATCTAATGATTTCCGTTCTTCTCTATATATGTGGATTTTTCTTTTCGGCTATCTTTTCTTAACCAGCCGATCTATTGCGGATGCCCTAGAAATGAAATGGAAGGGCTATTTATAGGTTAGAAACCCTAGGAAGAATATTCGGATCAAAAACAGCCTTTTCTGGAAAGAAATACCGACGGCGATCCGGATCAGATTGGCGATCCGGATTGCAGAAGCACAAACCACGATTTCCAGAAAATGCCTGTTCGGGATCCGGATCGTAGTCCCCGATCCGGATCGTTCATACAGTTTTACCAGAATATCATGTTCGGGATCCGGATTGCAATTCCTGATCCGGATCGAAGAAGCACACAGGTAAAACTAGTGTTCGGGATCCGGATCAGAGAGTGCTGCGATCCGGATTGAACCAGTGTATGAACAAACACCTTTCGGGATCCGGATTGAAAGCCACGATCCGGATCCTGAACATGTCCCATGTCCAGTTTTTGATGAATAAGCAATTAAAACCTCTTCCAGGTGTTTCTACACTATAAGAAGTATTCGGATCATCAAAATTCTTTAGTTAAACGTACCTGATCCTTTTGAATTCTTCTTTCTTGAGATTGAGGTATACGATCCAAAGTTTCTTCATCTTCAATCTTCAAGACTTAACACATTCACGAAATACGCCAACTCAAATTCCGTAA
>CM054944.1:6256221-6285142 GCA_029168755.2 Tillandsia fasciculata | reverse complement strand
TCACTACTGACAATATGCCACAAGTACTATGCTCAAGGGGAAGGAAGCTTCTACTATGACACATACTATACCACACCTCTCTCAATTAACACCCAATCTCTATGACTGCCACATAGGGTCCAGTCAAGCCTGCGCCTGTCGACTAGGATCGCACCTACCCACCACCACACATCCACATGAGGACGGGATTTACGTGGGGCGTCCTGTCGACTATCTCAAGCGAACTCTAGTGTATCAACTAGTCGCACCATCGCAGCCTCGTCAGGCTCGGTATCATCATCGCACCCGGGGCGTAGCTCGAGGGGAGCGACCCCAACGAACTCAAGTAACTCAAGTATCTCATAACCGGCAAAAAGCCGGGCTCAGCAGGCTATAATCCGCGATCAAACGATCGGTAACTCAAGCTCGAACCACAACTCAGTCGGAAAGGAACCTCGACTCAAACATGAAAAGCCCAACCACTCTCACGGCTATGTCGGAGAACCCTCAACGACGCAACTCACAACACTAACTCGCTAGAGAAGGAACTACACAGCTGGGACCACCGTCACTCCCAACGGCTCCCACAACAACACCCCGCTCATAGACGAGAAGAACCGACTGACGCGGCATGGGTCCGAGAATCCGTTAGACCGGTGCCTAGAACCCCAATCAAACAAGAACAGACTCTAGGCTCAGCCTATCGAAGTTCTCAATCCTATACCGTTCAGGGATTCGGTCCCTCTCGGTTAAAGTGGGAAACTAACATCAATACACTGAACTCACGGCTGGAGATGCTCCACAGCCAGAACCGCAAAGAGCCGAAAACCCCGGGAAACTAATACCTACGTCCCAATCAAACAAGAACAGGCTATAGGCGTAGCCTCCCGTTGTTTTCGACCCGAGAATGAAATCAGCCCTTAGAACCCAGATCACTCGCCCCGGTCGGGTGAGGAAGTTTAGAAAATAGATGGTTGAAAGAGATGACATTTATTATAAAACATCACTTCCACTCAACCCCCTTGGGGTGGGGAGAAAATTACTCTTTTTCTTGAAAACCGACTTGAAATGAGAAAACCAATTTTTTATAGATTTTAGTTCTTGAAAAACATCAGTTAAAACGAGTTTACTTTTCCGAACTTCCAAGGGTCGGTGTCGTCGCCCAATCAAACAAGAACAGGCTTCGACGCCCCTAGAATTTCGGAAGAAAATACTGGTTTTACTAAAATCATGAGTGTCCAAAACATCCTGGGTTCAAGGTCCTGACAACCCACGTGCACCACGATCACAACACGGTGGTGACGAGCAAAACGGAGAATAACCAGAAACCCGGGACCCCGTTTACTCAAACGGTTCCCCAAAAATAGTAACACTGGCCTAACACGGCCTACCAGACTCCACTCGGCCCCCAGGCCCGAGTGCAACTCATCCCACAATACCCTGACCTCTCGGCCCACTACCGGGCGAGGAACTCTATGTCTAAAGGAAAATGCAAAGTGTGGGATGTCTAAGCAAAAAGAACCTAGCCCAGATTTAGGTTTTCTAAAGTCTGGTCAAAGACATGCAACATATGACGGGGGTGCTAGGTCAAGTTCCAAGATTTCTACATTTAAACCGATAAAAGAGAGCAAGGAGGTCACATGAACCTCAGATAATAACAGGAATAAGAATTCCTACAATCTAGCATGCTTTACATGAAAAAAATAAACTAGCATGCAAAGTCCTACAGCAGTAGAAATACTGAACAGTCCATAAAAGCTTGGAGATAGGGCCACCCACCTCGATTCGCCACCAATTGCTCGTAGACACTTGCAATTGGCCTCCACGCGAAACGGTGCCCGCTGCCGAAGTCCGCACGCAAAACGGAGCACGCTGCCGGAGTCCGCACGCAAAACGGAGCACGGTGCCGAAACCCGCGCGCAAAACGGAGTCCGCACGCAAAACGGCGCAGAAAAACACAGTCCTAATCCCCGAACAGCTCCTCCTGGTACATCATACAATCCAAGGTTACACTTATTCCAACACTTGCCAAATGCACTCAGTCTGAAATTCAACCCCAAAGATGTAATTATTTCACCTGCTGGAGGAGTTCCGAAAAATCCAAAAATAATACCACAGCGTTCCTCACGTCGATAGCTTCGAAACGAGTACCTGCACGCCACAAAACGGAGTCCCGTAGGCCAAGTTACAAATTCCACAATATCGGCGCGCAGAAATCCAAAACCAAATAACTGTAAACTCCTGTACAGATAAAAGGGAAGTGTACACCTTCGGGGAAGCCTCCAAAAATCCAAGAAAAAATACGGGGACGATCCTTGCGTCGAGTAGATGAAAAAAGTCTATAAGAGCGTCTCAATCCGATGCCCGGTTGCGGAGATAAAAATCCGGCAAGGTGTCGCTGTCCAAAACTCCATCAGAAAAAGGGGTCCCAGTAAGTATGGAGAAACTCCTCGAAACGAGCAAAACTGGGGGAAGTAGAAAATACCAATATCGTAGCTCTGCCTGTTACGAATCCAACGGTGCAAGAATCGCCTGAATCGGAGGTCGGAGTAAGCCGGGGGAGCTCGTGCACCGAAACGCGACGAAGAAGAACACAAACGGACGAGTGTCGCGCCACGCAACCGCTCCAACGGAACACCTTGCACGCAAAACGAGGTTCGCGACGCGCCGCCGCACCTCACGCAACCTCCTCCCTCACTCCCTCTCGCTCTCGGTGAAGAAGAAAGAAAGAAAAACGGAGAAGAAAGGCCTGCGGGGAAGAAGAAGAAGAAAAAGGGAGGTGCGGTCCACGGAGCCGGTCCACGCCCCGGTCCACCGCGCCACCAACCGGAGGAGCCACCGGCCGGTCCACAAGAAACGGGCGCGCGCGCCCGGTCCACGCGCGCGCCCGAGGCGCCACGCGGCACGCGGTGACGCGCCCGTTACACGGGCGCGTTACACCGCGGCCGCGTGAGGCGCGGGACACGCGCGCGCCACACGGGCGCGCGTGTCCCCGCGCCCGCGCGGCGCCAACGGGGGCCCGCCACGTGGCGGGCCCCGCGCGCTTCCCGCCGAGGCGCGCCCTGCCGCGCCTTGGGACGCGCGCCGCCGCCGCCGTACCGCCTCGAAAACCGCGCCGTGCCGCCTCGAAAAACGCGCCGCTCCGCCTCGAAAAACGCGCAAATTCCCGGGCTCCAAAACCAACAAATAAATAGTCCATTCTTAGCGATTTCGCGCGCTGAATCCAAAAACGATGTCCGTTTCTCCAAATTCTCGCCCGAAAATTTGCCGAATGCCCACTCGATCCGATTTTCACGCCGGGTCCACATCTGAAGTCCGATTTGCCCCATTTCAACTCTAAAAATTTCCGAAGGCAACCGGAGAGGTAAACTCTTATCCAAACTTCGCCGGAGTCCAATTTTGACATCTGAATCGCGCGAAACCACTTCCAAACCCCCGACGGGTCCTCCAAATTCCCACGGAATCTCCTTTTAAGCCCGAAGTCCGACACTTGTGTCCAAATTGCGCACGAACACCACCGACGCACCACGCAGACCTCCAGTGATGCAAACTAAGTCCCAAATTGCACCACAAACCAATTCTGGGCCCCAACACGCACACAAACACCCCCAACGGCCACCGAAAGCTGCCGAACAACCAGCAAACCCTACGCGGGGGATTCCGGGACCTCACACTCTCCCCCACTAAAAGAAAGTTTCGTCCTCGAAACTAACACAGCTCACAAGGGGAGTTTTCAAAGCCACAGGTAAGTATCCATCAACACTGTCCCCAACTCCCCAGTCGACACGCACACTCCGCGAAGCGAGTCCACACGGCGAGGAGTCCAAAAGTTGGAAAAACCTTACAATTCCAAGGGACAGGGAGAAACGACCAACTCTACTCGTCCAAAACTACGCGAATTACGTCAACACCACCAACAAGAAAGGTAGAGGCCCCATCAGCAGGAAAGTCGTCAACCACAACTCTCAGTTTAGAAAACGGCTGAAATTAACGAAAGGTCCGAAAATCCCGAATGGACCAGTGCCCTTGCCCCAATCAAACAAGAACAGGTTCGGGCACCGTCTCCATTTCTGGAGCAGTCTTTCGAAGTTTTCGTCCCGCTCGAAAATTTCAGCACCCAAACAAGAAAAAGGGAGAGAAGGGTTGAAGTCCTTCCTGCCGTGGCTACAAAGCGAATGCTACGATCTAACCGTAACCCCTAAGGACACAACCTCTAGTCCTAATCGTCACCAACGATCCAAAGGTAGCACCAAGCCGCAAACCGCTGAAGCCACAGCTGCAGGAAGATACCCGGTGATCTGAGAAAATGAACTCCTCTAGTCCAACTCGCGGAATGGTAACCGATCTCATTTCCCCAAACAGCAGTTGCACTATACCGCACCAACTGGTCCATCCTGTATGCTCAATCTGAGTCGTGGAGCTGCCACTGAACCATAACACCTGCCAATATAATTCCGAGTCTCAACTGTACTGGACACAATCCACAAGGCTCCCCCACTTGCACAATACCAACAGAAATCTGTACCTCTAGTGCACGTGGTAACAATTCTACCTCCAGTCCAGGCAGGGAAGCCAAAACACTCAACTCAAACTGCTGTAAAGAAATCATGCCCGCGACAACCTGGTCCACTGCCGTAGCGCCCTCCCACCGGGCGGTACAGACTCATCCGCTCGATGTAGATGGTCGTCGCTCAGTCCTGCCCGACGTCGTGTCCCTATCTGCTTGGCGGTAATCGGAGGAGCTCCTTCATCCCGAAGAGGTAGCAGGGTGCCGTCGCAAGCGGTATTGCCGTAGTCACTACTCGAAGGCATGCTGACTGAAACGTCCCGACTATCCACCCGAAAACATCACCTCTGCCTATGGTAACACTGCGGCGCAGAAAACGGCCCACCCCAGATGGCGCAATCATCCTGCTACTGCTGCTGATACAACGGCTGTGGAGAACCTCTTGGTCTCTGTCTCCTCTGAGGCTCACGACCCTCAAACTGGGACCGTGGCGGCCCCGGGGGTCTCGATCTACTCAACTGTCCCAACTCAGGCGCCTCTAGATGCCTCTCCCCGGAGCTGGTCCCTGGCGCTCCGTCTCTCTCTGACATGATCACTGATCCTCGGTCAACCCACTGAGCCTGCTCAATCGCTGCATCTAACGTCGGCACTCGCCGAGAATGCTCTAAGTGATAGATATTCCGATTCAGTCCTCTCTCAACTAACTCAACCTTCTGGGCCTTATCCAGGCGATAAGGGGTACACCACTCAACAATCACCAAACTCGCGAACATACTCCTGAGGAGGTCGACTCCCCTGCTGCAGGCGTCTAAAATCCCTTTCCAGTTTCTGCTTACACTGTCAGGAAAGGAGGCCCTGAACAGCAAAGCACGAAACTCGCTCCAAATCAACAACTGCGCTCCAGGTGGTCCAACGGACGAACTCGACGCCACCAACTCTCGGCGTCCTCTTCCAAAAGTGCGTAGCCAAAAGCACCTGATGCTTCTCCATTGCTGCTGTCCAGATTTCAGCCTCCCACGGCTCCAAGCTCAATCCCGTCAATCGGGATGGATCAGACTGCCGGGACTGGCTCAATCAATCGATGATGTCCCAAAGTTCATTGACTATCCGCCATCCACCCTACCTCGGTGCCTCGGCACGACTCGTCGGCACGGAGGGGGCTGCTCGCTCACCAGTGCCACTGGTACAACTGAATATGCCACCGCATAGGAAGAAAGTACTGGGAAACTCTCTAGCAGTACCGCAACCCGCTGTGCTCTCTGCTCCAACAGGCGCATCAAACATTCCATGGCTTCCTCCTGGCATCGGACAGCCTCCGACATCGGTGCCATCGGGTTCCATAACTCTTGGGTCTCGCTCTGCTCTGACAGCTCTGCTTCCCGCTGCTCGGGTACTCTTCAGATGCGGGGTGTGCCCTCTTCACAACACGACGTCACAGGGGTATCGTAATCCGCTGCAAAATAACAAACATCAGGACACAACAACCAACGACCCAATCCAGCGAAAGTCTAAGGCATGCCACCCATTCCATGGCATTATGTTGTCTGCAGCCAACATAATCGCTTAGGAGAATAAACATGCCAATCACTCATCCCGTCTCTTGGGAGAGGTATAAAACTCAATCAGGACTCTCGCTAAAAGTCACGACTCTCACGTAGTCATCCTAATGTCCAACCACAAGCCTAGGGTTTCTAAGTCTACCTCGACCTAAAACCTAGGCTCTGATACCACTCTAATCTGTCACGCCCCGGGGTCGAAACTGCGACCCGGGCTCGCTAACAGATCCGCCATCTGTACGGAAACTGCCGTACAGACGAAGCGTCAAACCTGCAAAAAGAAACATCTACAGCTAAACAGATATCAGAGCTAAAAGTAAACTACTGCAAAGACTGAAATCTAACACTGTACAACTGAAAATAAAATAATATCCATCTCCCAAATACGATCATATAAAAAGTCCTCTGATACAAAACTCAAAAGGGAGATATCTCCAATAAATACATCAGTGTACAAGCTCTCGATACAATAAATATCCTCACTACAACAGTCTCTCAAACAAAAAACAAAGGTACAACTCTATACCTCACTACAAGGTTCTCTCAACAGAAGAAAAAGTAGCAACCCAACTACTGAAGCTCTCTCCTGAAAATGGGTACCTCTACACTCTGACGACGGGTAAGGAACTAGCTCGCGACTCCCTCGCCTCGGTCAGAAGGATCAGCAACTGAAGCACAGGAACCGGAGTAGAAGCCCCTGGGGAAAAGACACCACGACGGGTGTGAGAACTACTTCCCACAGTAGTCCTCAGTGGGTGCCGTCTACAAGCCCAACGGTCTGCCCACTAAGTCCACTAGAGGCATAAGGTAACAAGGTACATGGAAAGAAAGGAGCTGGAAAAGATATCTCTACAGCTACTATGCCTCTATCTAGATGCTCAAGCAGTGGAACAGAAGATGATGTGATGCCTCTACTCACTACTGACAGATGATGCATCTACTCACTACTGACAATATGCCACAAGTACTATGCTCAAGGAAAGCTCTACTATGACACATACTATACCAACACTCTCTCAATGTCACCCAATCTCTATGACTGCCACATAGGGTCCAGTCAAGCCTGCGCCTGTCGACTAGGATCGCACCTACCCACCACCACACATCCACATGAGGACGGGATTTACGTGGGGCGTCCTGTCGACTATCTCAAGCGAACTCTAGTGTATCAACTAGTCGCATCATCGCAGCCTCGTCAGGCTCGGTATCATCATCGCACCCGGGGCGTAGCTCGAGGGGAGCGACCCCAACGAACTCAAGTAACTCAAGTATCTCATAACCGGCAAAAAGCCGGGCTCAGCAGGCTATAATCCGCGATCAAACCGATCGGTAACTCAAGCTCGAACCACAACTCAGTCGGAAAGGAACCTCGACTCAAACATGAAAAGCCCAACCACTCTCACGGCTATGTCGGAGAACCCTCAACGACGCAACTCACAACACTAACTCGCTAGAGAAGGAACTACACAGCTGGGACCACCGTCACTCCCAACGGCTCCCACAACGACACCCCGCTCATAGACGAGAAGAACCGACTGACGCGGCATAGGTCCGAGAATCCGTTAGACCGGTGCCTAGAACCCCAATCAAACAAGAACAGACTCTAGGCTCAGCCTATCGAAGTTCTCAATCCTATACCGTTCAGGGATTCGGCCCCTCTCGGTTAAAGTGGGAAACTAACATCAATACACTGAACTCACGGGCTGGAGATGCTCCACAGCCAGAACCGCAAAGAGTCCGAAAACCCCGGGAAACTAATACCTACGTCCCCAATCAAACAAGAACAGGCTATAGGCGTAGCCTCCCGTTGTTTTCGACCCGAGAATGAAATCAGCCCTTAGAACCCAGATCACTCACCCCGGTCGGGTGAGGAAGTTTAGAAAAGAGATGACATTTATTATAAAACATCACTTCCACTCAACCCCCTTGGGGTGGGGAGAAAATTACTCTTTTTCTTGAAAACCGACTTGAAATGAGAAAACCAATTTTTATAGATTTTAGTTCTTGAAAAACATCAGTTAAAACGAGTTTACTTTTCCGAACTTCCAAGGGTCGTGTCGTCGCCCAATCAAACAAGAACAGGCTTCGACGCCCCTAGAATTTCGGAAGAAAATACTGGTTTTACTAAAATCATGAGTGTCCAAAACATCCTGGGTTCAAGGTCCTGACAACCCACGTGCACCACGATCACAACGCGGTGGTGACGAGCAAAACGGAGAATAACCAGAAACCCGGGACCCCGTTTACTCAAACGGTTCCCCAAAAATACTAACACTGGCCTAACACGGCTACCAGACTCCACTCGGCCCCCAGGCCCGAGTGCAACTCATCCCACAATACCCTGACCTCTCGGCCCACTACCCGGGCGAGGAACTCTATGTCTGAAGGAAATGCAAAGTGTGGGATGTCTAAGCAAAAAGAACCTAGCCCAGATTTAGGTTTTCTAAGGTCTGGTCAAACACATGCGACATATGACGGGGGTGCTAGGTCAAGTTCCAAGATTTCTACATTTAAACCGATAAAAGAGAGCAAGGAGGTCACATGAACCTCAGATAATAACAGGAATAAGAATTCCTACAATCTAGCATGCTTTACATGAAAAACAAACTAGCATGCAAAGTCCTACAGCAGTAGAAATACTGAACAGTCCATAAAAGCTTGGAGATAGGGCCACCCACCTCGATTCGCCACCAATTGCTCGTAGACACTTGCAATTGGCCTCCACGCGAAACGGTGCCCGCTGCCGAAGTCCGCACGCAAAACGGAGCACGCCGCCGGAGTCCGCACGCAAAACGGAGCACGGTGCCGAAACCCGCGCGCAAAACGGAGTCCGCACGCAAAACGGCGCAGAAAAACACAGTCTCTAATCCCCGAACAGCTCCTCCTGGTACATCATACAGTCCAAGGTTACACTTATTCCAACACTTGCCCAAATGCACTCAGTCCGAAATTCAACCCCAAAGATGTAATTATTTCACCTGCTGGAGGAGTTCCGAAAAATCCAAAAATAATATCACAGCGTTCCTCACGTCGATAGCTTCGAAACGAGTACCTGCACGCACAAAACGGAGTCCCGTAGGCCAAGTTACAAATTCCACAATATCGGCGCGCAGAAATCCAAAACCAATTAACTGTAACCTCCTGTACAGATAAAAGGGAAGTGTACACCTTCGGGGAAGCCTCCAAAAATCCAAGGAAAAAAAACGGGGACGATCCTTGCGTCGAGTAGACGAAAAAAGTCTATAAGAGCGTCTCAATCCGATGCCCGGTTGCGGAGATAAAAATCCGGCAAGGTGTCGCTGTCCAAAACTCCATCAGAAAAAAGGGGTCCCAGTAAGTATGGAGAAACTCCTCAAAACGAGCAAAACTGGGGGAAGTAGAAAATATCAATATCGTAGCTCTGCCTGTTATGAGTCCAACGGTGCAAGAATCGCCTGAATCGGAGGTCGGAGTAAGCCGGGGGAGCTCGTGCACCGAAACGTGACGAAGAAGAACACAAACGGACGAGTGTCGCGCCACGCAACCGCTCCAACGGAACACCTTGCACGCAAAACGAGGTTCGCGCCGCGCCGCCGCAACCTCACGCAACCTCCTCCCTCACTCCCTCTCGCTCTCGGTGAAGAAAAAAGAAAGAAAAACGGAGAAGGAAAGGCCTGCGGGGGAAGAAGAAGAAGAAAAAGGGAGGTGCGGTCCATGGAGCCGGTCCACGGCGCCGGTTCACCGCGCCAACCAACCGGAGGAGCCCACGGCCGTCCACAAGAAACGGGCGCGCGCGCCCGGTCCAGCGCGCGCCCGAGGCGCCACGCGGCACGCGGTGACGCGCCCGTTACACGGCGCGTTACACCGCGGCCGCGTGAGGCGCGGGACACGCGCGCGCCACACCGGGCGCGCGTGTCCACGCGCCCGCGCGGCGCCAACGGGGGCCCGCCACGTGGCGGGCCCCGCGCGCTTCCCGCCGAGGCGCGCCCTGCCGCGCCTTGGGACGCGCGCCGCCGCCGTACCGCCTCGAAAACCGCGCCGCGCCGCCTCGAAAAACGCGCCGCTCCGCCTCGAAAAACGCGCAAATTCCCCGGGCTCCAAAACCAACAAATAAATAGTCCATTCTTAGCGATTTCGCGCGCTGAATCCAAAAACGATGTCCGTTTCTCCAAATTCTCGTCCGAAAATTTGCCGAATGCCCACTCGATCCGATTTTCACGCCGGGTCCACATCTGAAGTCCGATTTGCCCCATTTCAACTCTAAAAAATTTCCGAAGGCAACCGGAGAGATAAACTCTTATCCAAACTTCGCCCGGAGTCCAATTTTGACATCTGAATCGCGCGAAACCACTTCCAAACCCCCGACGGGTCCTCCAAATTCCCACGGAATCTCCTTTTAAGCCCGAAGTCCGACACTTGTGTCCAAATTGCGCACGAACACCACCGACGCACCACGCAGACCTCCAGTGATGCAAACTAAGTCCCAAATTGCACCACAAACCAATTCTGGGCCCCAACACGCACACAAACACCCCCAACGGCCACCGAAAGCTGCCGAACAACCAGGAAACCCTACGCGGGGGATTCCGGGACCTCACAGCAATACCCGTAGTTGTAATTATTTCCTGTTATATAATCGATGACTGTGTGGTTAATGGTGGATATTGTAAATGGGATGTCGTACATATACAAAGGAGACTCTGTCCGCTTGAAGAGTGAATTTGTATATGTGGCGGTCTGACACGCACCGGGGGCGAGGTTGATACTTATAAAGAAAAAAAAAAATACATACGCTTTTCCACTTATCCTTAGACCTCCGGGGCGTGACAGATTAGATGGTATCAGATAAAAACAATCTTAACCACCATAGTCGGTGATCCATATCCACAGTGTATGATGCCACAAGCAAATTGGACATGAGATAACCAAGGTGTAGGTGCGGTAGAACATGAGAGTACGGGGAAAAAGGGATTTAATGTAGGTGTGTTCGTAGGTCAAGGTGCTAGGGTGATGACCTTAGGGTTAACGCAGTTTCTTTGTATACAGCAGACGATGGCCCAGACTAGGTCATCTACCGAAAACGCAGGTGCAGACGGTACGGCTCCGGCCACCGCGGAGAATCAACTCCTCCGACAACAGTTGCGAGAAATGGCCGGACAAATGGCGACGCTGACAGAGCAAGTTCGTCAGATAACGCAACGACAGGCAGCCGCGTCAGCGGAGCACGCTCCGACACCTCCGCCCGAATCGACCGCCCCCACTACGGGACCACCAGGGACAGGGGGTGCAACGGCAGCCTTACCCCATCGGACCTCGATGACGGGGGTGTCGGCAGAGCAACCCACGGTCCCGTTGGATTTACCCACCCCGACAGCTTCGGGGCCAGTACTGGGAGCGACGGCGGGGGACTCCGCAAGGGAAGCAAGGACGACCCCTACCCTCGGGGGGTCCGCAGCTGCAGGAGGAATCACGGACCAACGGACAGAACGGGAAAGAGTCAGGACAAATTTGGCGGAGTTTAAAAAGCACGACCCGCCCACTTTTGAGGGAGAGACGACCGATCCCTGGGTCGTAGAGAAGTGGGTGGATACCATGGAAAAGCTCTTTGAAGACCTACTGATGGAGGAACATGAGCGGGTTCCCTTAGCCGTCCATTTCCTTGAAGGGAACGCTCGCATCTGGTGGAAGACGGTACGCCCGGACCCGTCCACGAATACCCCACTACCGACGTGGTCAGCCTTTAGGGAGGAACTTTTTGGAGCGTTCTTTTCCAATAGTGTCAAACGGCAGCTGGAAGACGACCTCAAACACATTAGACAAGGGAATCGCTCGGTCATGGAATACTAGAGAGAGTTCATGAGTTAGTAAACTGCGTCCCGTTCGTCATACGGGACGAACCCCACAAGGCCTGTCTTTTTGTAGACGGGTTGCGAAGTGACATCTTCAAAGTAGTCCAGGCGGCGGACTTACACACTTTCCGAGAAGTGGTGGATAGGGCCACCATTGTGGAACGGGGTTTTGCCATTACCCGAGCTCGACGTGAGGGATCGGAATACAGCCGAGACAAGAAACGGTCGCAGACTTATCCCGGAGGGGGCTCTTCTGGCGGGAACCGGCCCCCAAAATACCCGAAGACGCAACAAGGGAGCAAGAGTACGCCTACCGGGCGACAACGGCCAGTGGATAAACCTTGCGTTATTTGCGGAGGGACGCACCGAGTCACGGAATGCCCTAGGAGACAAGACCATTGTTTTCGTTGCGGTAAGCCTGGGCATCTCCGATTTAACTGCCCCATGAGCACGGGGGCGGCGTCCTCCGCGGCTTCCACCTCGACATCGCGGCCGCAGGGATGGGGGAGGGCGCCATCGGGAGTACCCCCACGCCCCTCAGCACCTCGACAAGAAGGGGAGATGCGACCACAACCAGGAGGGAGGGTCTACGCCATGAGTCAGCATGGAGCAGAACCACCGGAGGAGGTGGTAGCAGGTATTACTTCAGTTTTCGATTTTCGAGCTCGAACTCTTTTTGACACCGGAGCGTCTCGCTCCTTCATCTCTCGTACTTTTGCACATACACATCTGCTAGAAAGTAGACCCCCTTTGCAACTTGATGACCGTCCAGACCCTTGGGGGGCCAATTAAAGCAACTAGTTTGGTACCTTCTTGCTCGATAAAGCTGGGAAGGTTGTCCTGCTCCTGGGATCTGGTGGTTATCCCGTTGAAAGAATTCGACGTGGTGCTAGGCATGGATTGGCTCACCGAGTATCAGGCGGTAATCGACTGCGAGAAACGTCAGGTACGACTGCAGAAACTGGGATTCCCGGAACATGTTTACCTGGCGTGTAAAAGTACTTCCTTCTTAACTGTCATCTCCGCGTCCCGAGCCAGGAAATTAATAAAGGGCGGGTGTGTGGCCTATTTGGCCTCGGTAGACTTAGCCACTCGACCCGCTCCCTTCCTTTTTGATATCCCAGTTGTAAGGGATTTTCTGGATGTATTTCCGGAGGAACTCCCTGGGATGCCGCCGGAACGAGAGGTCGACTTCCCTATTGAACTACTCCCAGGCACTAAACCCATCACTAAGGCACCGTACAGGATGGCCTTCGCGGAGTTGAAGGAACTCAAGGCACAGTTGGAGGACCTTTTGGACAAAGGCTTCATCAGACCAAGCGCATCACCATGGGGCGCGCCCGTCCTGTTTGTGAGAAAGAATGACAGAAGCCTTCGGTTGTGCATAGACTACAGTGAGATAAACAGAGTCACCATTAAGAATAAATACCCTCTGCCAAGGATCGACGATCTATTCGATCAGTTACAAGGGGCAACGGTATTTTCAAAGATTGACCTGCAGTCCGGCTACCATCAGCTCAGGGTTAAGGGGGAGGACATCCCCAAAACGGCCTTCCGGAATCGCTACGGCCACTACGAATTCACGGTAATGCCGTTCGGGCTCACCAATGCCCCAGCGGTATTTATGGACATGATGAATAGGGTGTTCAAACCCTTCCTAGATTTATTCGTAGTGGTTTTCATCGATGATATCCTCATCTACTCCCGTACGGATGAGGAACACGAGGAGCACCTACGTTTAGTCCTTCAGACCCTCCGGGATCAAAAACTCTATGCCAAACTCAAAAAGTGTGAGTTTTGGCTCCGTGAAGTGGACTTTTTGGGGCATGTTGTCTCGGCGTCTGGAATCGTAGTGGACCCGAGGAAGATAGACTCGGTGACAGACTGGCCCCGACCGACAACGGTAACAGAGGTGCGAAGCTTCCTGGGGCTGGCAGAGTATTACCGGCACTTTATGGAAGGCTTCTCCAAAATAGCTACCCCATTGAATCGCCTGACTCGGAAGGGGGAGAAGTTTATCTGGACGGATCAGTGCCAGAGGAGTTTCGAGGAACTCAAGGACAGATTGACGCGGGCACCGGTTCTCGCCTTGCCGGAACCTGGGGAGGATTATGAGGTTTATTGCGATGCGTCGCGAAACGGTCTTGGAGGTGTACTTATGCAACGGGGTAAAGTCATAGCTTATGCGTCAAGGCAGCTTAAGGAGTACGAGCGGAATTATCCCGTGCACGACTTGGAGCTCGCAGCAGTTGTGTTTGTCCTCAAGTTATGGAGACATTATTTGTACGGGAAGCACTGCAATGTGTATTTCGACCATCAAAGCCTCAAGTACCTTTTCACCCAGAAGGAGCTAAACTTGCGACAGAGGCGCTGGCTCGAGCTATTAAAAGACTACGACTTGTCGATCCACTATCATCCGGGAAAAGCAAATGTGGTGGGCGACGCCTTGAGCCGCAAGGGGCAGGCAGAAGGAGAAGGTGTAAGTGCTATCACCCAGCAGGACAGTCTGATTGCAGAATTTTCGCAATTAAGACTGGAAGTGGTGCCAGCGGGCACGGTCGCACAACTCTTGACCCTGGTGGTCAAACCTACCCTGCTGGACAGGATTCTGAAAGGACAATCAACCGATGGCCAGCTGCAGCTTGTGCGAGACAGAATACCAGCTGACCAAGGAGGTGATTTCACTGTAAGCTCCGACGGCACGATACGATTCCGGGGACGAATCTGCGTGCCGGATCTACCCGAACTCAAAGAGGAAATCCTGAGGGAAGCGCATACTGCTCCCTATGCGGCGCACCCTGGGGGAACGAAAATGTACAAGGACATAAAGCAGACCTTCTGGTGGCCTAAGTTGAAGGGAGATGTGACTCGGTTCGTGGCACATTGCCTGGTGTGCCAACAGGTAAAGGCCGAACATCAGCGTCCAGCAGGGAAGTTACAACCATTGCCGGTGCCTGAATGGAAGTGGGAAATGGTTACCATCAATTTTGTGACCGGCTTTCCGAGATCGCCACAAGGTTATGATGCGATATGGGTCATAGCGGATCGTTTGACGAAATCGGCCCACTTTCTGCCCATACATACAACGTGGACTCGGGAACGACTGGCGCAAACCTACATTAACGAGATAGTGAGGTTGCATGGTGTACCGGCGTCCATTATGTCGGACAGGGACACACGATTTGTGTCGAATTTTTGGCAGAGCCTGCAACGAGCGATGGGAACCAAGTTGCATTTCAGCACGACTTTTCACCCGCAAACTGACGGACAATCGGAACGGGTGATCCAAATCCTCGAAGACATGCTCCGGGCATGTGTGCTCGACCTGGGCGAAGGGTGGTCTCGATACCTACCCCTGGTGGAATTCGCCTACAACAACAGTTATCAAGCCAGTATCCAGATGGCGCCATACGAGGCTCTGTATGGGCGCCGCTGTCGGTCTCCAATATGCTGGGACGACTTGGGAGAGCGCAAGTTTTTGGGCCCAGATTTAGTGGAGGAGACCGAGGCAAAGGTGCGTTTGATTAAGCAACGGCTGCTGACCGCCCAGAGCAGGCAGAAAAGCTACGCGGACCATAGACGACGGAATTTGGAATTCATGGTGGGTGAACACGTGTTGCTCCGAGTCTCACCTTCAAAGGGGACCCGACGTTTCGGCCTGAAGGGGAAGTTAAGTCCGAGGTATGTGGGACCGTTCGAAATCCTAGAACGTGTGGGCCCGGTAGCGTACCGATTGGCCTTACTGCCGAACCTCGACCGAGTCCACAACGTGTTTCACCTGTCAATGCTACGGAAGTACCTCCCTGACCCCTCTCACGCCCTGGATGTTTCCACAATTGAGCTGCAAGAGGACTTCAGCGTCGAAGAGACGCCGGTGCGGATCTTGGCACGAGAGGACAAAAAGTTGCGCAATCGGACCATCCCCTATGTAAAGGTCCAGTGGAGCAACCACGAAGAGCGCGAAGCGACGTGGGAACTGGAATCTGTTGGGTTTAGGTTAATAAGGATCTAATAGGGGAAAAAACACCTAGAGGGGGGTGAATAGGTGTAAACAATAAACACTCAAAAATCTTTGTGCGATAAAACCCAATGCGGAAAAATAAAAGAACACACAAGATTTTTACGTGGAAAACTCCAAACCGGAGTAAAAAACCACGGGACCGATAACACGGCGAAATCCACTAGAGTTAACACACGTACAAGGTGATATAACGTACTCACAGACGACTCAACCTTTTACCATACGCTCCTAGTCGATCTTCTCCGCTCGCTCCACGACGCTTCTCGAATCCACGATCCGCGCCCAACGCTGAATCCACAGCGTCCAACGTCGAGTCCACGACGTCCGACCGAATCCACGGTCTTCACCCAATGGCACGCTTCGAATCCACGAACGCACCTCGCTCCGAATCCACGAGAGCGATGACACCTTGAATCCACAAGGCCACGCGAGTCCACGCGCCGATTTTGGGATAAATCGTTGTTTGTTTGGGTGGTGATGATCCGCCGAATACTTAGATCAAGAGTAGATCGGAAATACCATCTAAGTATTCATTAGTTTGATTCAACTCAAGATATGAGTATGAAAACCTAGAATCAAACTAATCAATATAGATGAAGAACCATAGAATAGATCTAATGATTTCCGTTCTTCTCTATATGTGGATCTAAGGCCGTATAAAATGATATTTGAAAATGACGGCTCTATTTTCCGATGCCCTAGAAATGAAATAGAAGGGCTATTTATAGGTTAGAAACCCTAGGAAGAATATTCGGATCAAAAACAAACTTTTCTGGAAAGTTTTACCGACGGCGATCCGGATTGCATAAGCCACGATCCGGATCGCAGACGCACAGAATGCAGTTTCCAGAAAATCGCCTGTTCGGGATCCGGATCATAATCCACGATCCGGATCGTTCATACATTTTCACAAAACACCCCATTCGGGATCCGGACTGCCCAAGCTGTGATCCGGATTGCAGCAATGTATGAACGAACACCTTTCGGGATCCGGATTGAAAGTCCACGATCCGGATCCTGAACATGTCCCATGTCCAGTTTTTGATGAATATGCAATTAAAACCTCTTCCAGGTGTTTCTACACTATAAGAAGTATTCGGATCATCAAAATTATTTAGTTAAACGTACCTGATCCTTTTGAATTCTTCTTTCTTGAGATTGAGGTATATGATCCAAAGTTTCTTCATCTTCAATCTTCAAGACTTAAACTATTCACGAAATACGCCAACTCAAATTCCGTAACAATCTCCCCCTTTGGCGGTTTCGTGACAAAACACAGATCCACAAAGAAAATTCAAAAAGATATTTTTGTTGCTATCACCATACAACAAAAATTTACAAAAGAGTTCCAGAAATTAAAAACATGAGATAAACTCCTAAGACAGACTCTAGACTTAGACATCTGTAACCTCTGCACACAGAAAACATTCTTGACAAACAAATTCGTTAGATACCTCAAGAATTGGAACATAGAAAAAACCAAGTACAGAGATAGAGTTTGATCTCATCATGACATTTAAAAGAATCAGATATGTGAAAGAAACATAGTTAAAACCAACATATCTTCTAAGCAGTCGAAAACCAAATGTCAAAGTATGTTAGTCCAACATCAACTTGTTAGTCATATTACATGCCCAAATAGTTAGTCAAATAGTTAGTATAGAAGCATGTCACAATCACAAAAGAAAACCAAAGTTGAGTTGAGATTCATACTTACCTTGATATCACAATCATTGTTCATTCATTGTTCAGAGTTCTCGAAAACTCTCTCACTCTCTCCCCCTTTTTGTCACAAAACAAAGCCAAAACGTAGCATGAGCTACAATATGTAAGGAGAGTAACAACATAAACACACATCATAAACCTGCAAAACAGAACAAAAAGCAAAGTCAGAGGAAAATGATTATAACATAGATTTACTCCTGAGAGTCGGAGTCATCCGAGGTCGTGCAACCCATTTTCGCAAACAACTTCTTCACAAGTTTCTTTACTGAAGAGACTGACTTGGTCAAAGTGACTTGAGAAGCTGTGATAATTTCCATCTCGTTTTTCATAACATGAAGATCGCCTTTCATTTCAGAAAATTCAGCGGACATACGTTCTTGTTCATTTGAAAGCCGCTGTTGTTCTTTGAAGATGGATGTTACCGAGGCATCATCGTCAGAAGTAGATGCAGGTGCCTTCTGTTTCGGAGGAACGGGGGCAGTGGAAGAAGTTGCATGAGTTCGAACTCGTTGTCCAATTGGAGGAGAAGAGGGATCATCCTGCTTTGTTGTCAAAGACTTGACAATGGTTGTCTCATTTATTGTCCCCAAACTATACAAATACGAACTCGCGCTCGTATCCACCTTAAATCTCCTAAGGATGCGCATTATAATCATTGGATATGGTAGTCGCTCAGAGGGATGTGAGTGTTCGACATACCGCGTCATCCTATTCCAAATGAGGTAGGGGATGTTCAGGTTTGCTCCCATTGTCGCAGATGGATTTCCAAGAAGATAAAGAAATAGCAACCTATCCCATCGGACGATTTTCGTGTTCATGTTGGGAAGAATGTTGTAGCAAATAATGAAGTTTAAGTACTTGTACTCCTTCTTGAGTTCCCTGGAGTAAACTGAATTTCCGGCAGACGTAGTATCCGGAGAGCAGGTTCCATTTACTACTATTCTCCAAGATTTGGCTGTGAAGACCTGAGTCTTCAAATAATGAACTCCGTCTGAGATGGCTGTCATACCGAGCACCTCTCCAATCAGTTGGGGAGTGACTTTGATCTTGATACCTTTTACAAAGGTATGAAATTCTCGGCGTCCATCAGCTTCATCAATAAGACCTGCTGCATTCTGATAGAAGATCCGAACTGAGTGTGGACAGTACCCAGTTTTCTCAGAAAAGTTGCAGATCGGACCAAGACCAACTTGATCAAACAGAGCTCCAAACTCTGCAGATCTATCCCTCATCTGTTGTACATTGACATGTCGTTCTCCTATGCATTCCCTCTTTTCAAAATCTTTGATTCGTGTGGAGCTGACGAATCCCTGAAATGGTGGCAGGTTGTCCATAGGTTCATTGATTGAAATGCCTTGGGCACCACTTCTTTTCCTTGCCGAGGTTTTCACTCTTTTTCCGGTAGGCTCCATTGGCGCCTTTCCTTTCTCAGCTGCAGTAGGAGGAGGTTTAGATTTGGGAGCTTCAGCAGGAGCCTTCCCCTTTGCAGCAGTTGGGACAGCCCCTTCAACTTCAATTGTGTCCCAGTCAATCGATTCAGTTTCCGATTCAGTATCGGAGTCAGCTTTTGCTCTTTTTGTCCTCTTGCTTCTCTTCGGCTTTGCAGAGTCCTTCACATGAACCATGGCAGTGAGCAGGAAAATGATCCAGGTGATCACCATTTTGTCAGTGCTTTGAGTTTTTAGAAAATGTCCTGTGAAGACCAACTCAAGAACATATGAAAAATCGTCAATTTTGAAAAATTTGAAAACATTGTACCTAGACAATCATAATCATATAGAGAAGCCAAGAATCAAATTAGTTTTCCAAAAAGAATTTTAAAAATAGATCAAATCCATGATTTACAAAAATTCCTCTTTTATGCCCTAAAACCGAATTTTTAGAAATCGAAGCCTAAAAACTCGTTAATCAAGTGAAATCCCAGCATAAAAGTAAAACTAATTGATCCAGAGTTCTTATTTCAAAAGAAATTTGATCAAAAACCATTCACAAACGAAAAAAAAATCCAACTTTTCAACTCACGTTTGATGAAAAAACAGAAAAACTGTGAAAAACCGAGTTTTGATCATGAAAACTTACTTGAATCCGAAGAACTTTGAGTTTTGAAGCACCAAAAGCAAGAAATCTAGAGAGAGAAACTCTAGAAGCTTGAAAACCAGAGATTAGGGTAAAGAAATCTCGAATCTGAATGTTTCCATATAAAACCCTAGCCGCGATCCGGATCGGCCGAGAATGTGATCCGGACCGGCCACACGCGGGAAAAATCCTGCGTTCGGGATCCGGATCACTTGCCACGATCCGGATCGGCTACACCTTTTTCCTCAGAAAAATTAAGAAAAATACAGTAAAATCCAGAAAAAGTATGTAAGCACATTATCATGTCAACTTTAAACAAATGACATCGTTTCACACAACAAGAAATAGATTATGAAAAATCTATCAATAATATCCAAAAATGAAACGAAGATTTACGAAAGTTAAAACACTTAAAGTTGAACAACTTCAATTACATCTATCTTGATCCTATGTGTAATGTCTTTATCAAATCATCAATTTCGGTAAAGAAAATGAAGTACCAAGATCAATAGATGTTTGAAATCCCAGATAAGTTAAATAATATATCTAGACAATCTGTTGAAGGAGTGGCTCTTTGAGCATCTTAAATCAAAAATCCCACCTTATACCAACCATGAAATACGACTGAGTCAAGTATTTCAATATGAGTTTTATCAACAATTTTTCAAACAAAAGTTTGCTTTTCATTCATGGAGTTCTTTTTCTTTCATTTTCTCCATGTGGTGGTAGTTTTCACACTCCTCATTGGGATGTAACTCTTTCCACATCTTTTGAGCATTTCACATTTCATTGACTCCCCCTCAATTGGCTATCAATTATTTAATATATAAAGTATTCAACCAAACCATTGATCTCGAATTCATACTCGACTAAGCAATCAAATATGATAATGACTATACCAAGAGATCATTGAGAGAGAAATTGACTTTGATCACAGAAAGATGGTTTAATTAACGTAAATGATCATTGCAACATTGAAACATTATGACATCAAAAACATAATAAATTTCTAAATGCATAAAAGGATGCAATTAAAGTCAATTATGATTTATGCTCAATTAGTGTGCTATGTACAGAACATAGATAAAGAACAAAACAAAAACAAGAACAAAAACAAAACCTAATCTAAGCAAAGGTTTCAAAAGAGTTTATTTCAAGGAAAGCATGCCAATTGCTTTACGCAAGTGAATAAAACGTTTTTGATCCAAAGGTTTTGTTAAGATGTCGGCTAATTGATCTTCAGTTGAAATATATGACAGTTGAAGAATGTTTGATTCAACTAGCTCTCTAAGAAAATGATATCTAAGTTCAATATGTTTTGTTCTAGAGTGCAACACAGGGTTTTTAGAAATGTTAATGGCACTAGTGTTGTCACATAAAATGGTTACCGAAGATGTTGAAATTCGGAAATCGCTCAACACGCTCTTCATCCAAATCAATTGGGTTGAACAACTTCCTGCAGAAATGTACTCCGCTTCGGCAGTCGAGAGTGCTATGCAGTTCTGTTTTTACTGTGCCATGCAACAAGGCAGTGGCCGAGATAGAAGCATGCACCACTCGTGCTTTTCCGGTCATCCACCGATCCAGCCCAATCGGCATCTGAGTATCCAACAATATCCAAAGTCGTTCCCATAGGATACCAAATTCCGAAATTGATTGTACCTTTGATATACCGGATGATCCGTTTCACCGCTTTCAGGTGAACCTCCTTCGGTGCTGATTGATATCTCGCACAAATCCCAACACTGAAGGATATATCCGGGCGACTAGCCGTGAGATATAGTAGACTTCCAATCATACTGCGGTACAGTTTCTCGTCTACATTCTCACTTTGTGATTCACTTCCAAGTCCCTTATGGCTAGTTCCCATTGGAGTTGGAAAATCCTTAGAATTTTCAAGATCAAACTTTTTGACCAACTCCAGTGCATACTTGGATTGACACAAGTGAATTCCTTCATCGTTTTGCTTAACTTGTAATCCAAGAAAATAATTCAACTCGCCCATCATGGACATCTCAAATTCGCTTTCCATGGTCTCCGCGAATTTAGAAGCATCATTATCTCTTGTTGCTCCAAAAACAATGTCATCAACATAGATTTGAGCAACTATGAAATTGTTTTGATAATGCTTCACAAAGAGAGTCCTGTCAGCTCCCCCTCGAGTGTAGCCCTTTTCCAAAAGGTGCTTTGTCAACCTTTCGTACCATGCTCGCGGTGCTTGTTTCAGACCGTAAAGAGCCTTTTTCAGTCGAAAAACATGGTTAGGTAGTTTATGATCCACAAAACCTTTCGGTTGAGCTACATAAACTTCCTCATTTAAAAATCCATTTAAAAAGGCGCTCTTAACGTCCATTTGAAATAATCTGATTTTAAAATGACAAGCGATCGCAAACAATATACGAATGGACTCGAGTCTAGCTACAGGGGCGAAGGTTTCATCAAAGTCTATACCTTCTACTTGAGAATAGCCTTGAGCAACTAACCTTGCTTTGTTCCTGATGATAGTACCTTCTTCGTTTTTCTTGTTCTTGAAGATCCATTTGGTACCTATCACATTGTGTTGCTTCGGAGGCTTCGTCAGTTCCCAGACTTTGTTTCGCTCGAATTGATGGAGCTCTTCCTGCATTGCTTTAATCCAATAATCATCTTGGAGAGCTTCATCAACATTCTTTGGTTCGATTTGAGATACATAGCATGCAAATCCGCAAACCAATTGTCTCCGTGTTCTAACTCCTTCTTGTGGATCTCCAATTATGTTCGATTCAGGGTGATCCTTGGAGATGCGTAACGTTTGAGGTAGAGGAGTAGGCGGAGGTACACGAGATGATTCCTGCACATCAGATAAGCTTGAAGAACCGTTAGATGCATCAACATTATTATCGAAAGAATTGTTAGAAGAAGATGCATTAGCAGGTGTATCATCATCAAGAGAGATATCGAGGGTAGATTTTTCAGATTCAAAATGAAAAGCTTCATCTACCTTAACATTTATCGATTCTACGATCGTCTTAGATTCTAAGTTAAAAACTCGATATGCTCTACTGTTTGTAGAATAACCTAAGAAAATCCCTTCGTCACTTCGAGAGTCAAATTTTCCAAGATTTTCGCGATCACGCAAAATAAAACACCGACTCCCAAAATACGAAAATATTTGATGTTAGGTTTTCTACAAAACCATAGTTCATATGGTGTATTAAAAGTCCCCGGGCGCAAATACACTCGATTGATAACATAGACAGCCGTGTTCACCGCTTCAGCCCAAAAATATAAAGGTAAGTTCCGGCTATGAAGCATAACACGTGCCATCTCCTGTACGACCCTGTTTTTGCGCTCGACTACACCATTTTGTTGAGGTGTGTAAGGTGCAGAGAATTCATGTTTAATGCCGTTAGAAGAGCAAAAATCAATGAATTTGGAATTTATGAATTCCCCACCTCTATCACTCCTAACTCGAGTAATCCTTTCATTCTTTTCAATCATAATACGATTGCAGATTTCGAGAAAAGAATCAAAAGTATCAGCTTTTTCTTTTAAAAAGGCTACCCAAGTATATCTAGAAAATCATCAACCAACAAAAAAATATACCATTTACCTCCCAGAGATGGTTGACGAGTTGGCCCCATTAAGTCCATATGCAAAAGTTCCAAAGGCCGTTTTGTACCTATGTGGTTCAAATTCTTGTGTGCAGTCCTAGACTGTTTTCCCTTTTGGCAACCGCCACACACAAGGTTTTGTTCAAAAGAAAGTTTCGGAACCCCCTTGACCACATCTTTATTTGAAATTCTAGCAAGTTCCTTAAAGTTTATGTGACCTAGCCTTTCATGCCAAAGTGTTTCATTTTTCAAAGATGCTAGGTTACATTTTTCAGAAATCTTAGAAGGAACTACATAACAGTTGTTTTCTGATCTAACCCCCTTTAAAAAGAAAGCATGGTTCAAGTCAGTTACAGTGCATTTATCAGATGAAAAATTAACTGAATAACCACTATCACACAGTTGACTTATGCTTATGAGGTTAGTCTTTAGGCCATGAACAAATAATACATTATCTAGAACCGGGCCATCTGGAATAGCTACCGTTCCCTTTCCAACAATTTTGGAAGACCGACCATCTCCGAAAACAACAAGTCCTCCGGAGTTTTTCTCAAATGTTTGAAAACAGTTTTTATCGCCGGTCATATGACGGGAACACCCGCTATCCAGGTACCAAGACGAACTATCATATGCATGCAAGGAAACATTGGTAGCAAGACAGGGAAAGATCTCACCTTTGCGCACCCAAACCTTTTTGGTATGCGTCGGTAATGGTCGTGAAGTTGATTTCCTAGGTGAGAGCGTCTTGCTTGAAGAATTGCTGCTCCTTGATGATGTCGTCTTGAGCGGTGTACTACCAAGGCTCTTTTCCGTCAATTTGATTGGAGTTGTTTTCCGAGGAATAGCCCTTTTGGTAGTTGTTGCAAGATGTTCTTGAGGTGTGCGTTTGGCTCCAGTCTTGCAGTTTCTTCTGATGTGCCCTGAAATGCCACAACGAAAACATACCTTGGATCTTGTCGATTCCGAAGAAGATGTAGTAGGTTCGTTGTCGTTGCTTGGCGTGAACACCGGTGTCGGAGGAGGAGATACCGACGAGGCACAAATACCGTACCACTCGAACTTGGAATGTCTCCAGTTTGAGTGTATCCGAGGCCGAACTTGTTTCTTTGACCGAGACCAAGAAGTCTGTCCAACTTACTCCTTCCAGAAGAAAATCTCTGTAAGTCATCCTTTAGTTGGCGTATGGTCTCCGTCATTTCCAATTTTTCCTGTCGGGCCTCGCCGTTGAGCTTCAAGAAGTAATTCGCTTTGTTCACCATGTCTACATAACTCTTCTCGAAATGCTCATTGGACTCTTGAAGGGAAACATTTGTCTTAACCAGATTGTCCCTTTCCACTTCAAGATCGGTTGAGATAGAGGTTACTCTTTTTACTTCATCTTCAAGATCCAGTAATCTCTCTTTCAACCCCTTGTTTTGCTTAGCCAGTTTCTTTGAATCCCTCAAAAGCTTATGGTAGGCTAAAACAAAATCTTCACCTTCCGAATCATCTGACTCATCGTCCGTTGCAGTCTTTTCAACGGTGGAGTTGGACAGTGAGTCGGATGTACTTGCCATTAAGCACATGAAGGGAGAAGATGTAGTGGACGCGTGGAAAGCTGTCGCGTTGTCTTCTTCATCACTTGACGATGACTCATTTGACGTGGAGTTGTCATCCCAAGTAACTACTTGCATCGCCTTCTTCTTAGCCGGATTCTTGTTGGGACATTCCGTTGCTATGTGGCCGTAGCCTCGACATTTGAAACACTGAACTTGTCCCTCAGAACTTTTCTTATCCTTTGAGAAGTTCTCTTGGCTTCTTGACTTGTAGCTTGAAGAACCCTTGCCTTTCTTCGACTTTCCGAAGGATGGAGTTTTGCTTGAATTTCCCCTTCGAAAGTTGCGGCGAAACTTCCTTGTCAAGAGAGCGAGCTGCTTCTCAAAGTCCTCCATAGAAATATTCTCGTCGTCGTCCGAGGAGGATGAATCCGCGTCTTCTTCTTTAGTTGATTTCAATGCGTAACCTGAAGACTTAGAAGAGGATGCCTTTCCAGAAGAATAGTTAGTAGGAAAAGTCATTTCATAAGTTTGTAAAGCACCTACTAATTCTTCTACACGCATTTCGTCCGGGTGTTTAATTGTTTCAATGGCTGCAACCTTCGGGCGAAATCGTTCAGGAAGAGTTCTTAGAATTTTTCTTACAACTTTAAATTCTGGAATCTTCTCTCCCAAGTTAGCACATGAGTTCACGATGTCTTGCAATCGTGTGTAATAGTCAGTGAAGGATTCATTCTCTGCCATAGAGATAGAGTCAAACTTGCTCGTGAGCATTTGCAGTTTCTGAATCTTCACTAAGTTAGTTCCCTCATGCGTAACTTGAAGAACATCCCAGATTTCTTTCGCAGTCTCACATGCCGAGACGCGAGAGAACTCAGTTTGTGACAAAGCATTAAATAGAGCATTAATCCCTTTGCCATTGTAAGAAGATAAGTCTATCTCTTCCTTGGTCCATTTCGACCTAGGTTTTAAGGTGCGAACATCATCTAAAATTTCAGTTGGATTAGACCATCCTAATTCAATTGATTGCCACACCCTTTCGTCGATGGAAATTAAGAAAGCTTTCATCCGTACTTTCCAGTACGCATAATTAGTTCCATCAAAGAAAGGGGGTCGATTGATGTTTCCACCTTCAACCATTGTTTACAACCCTATTCCCGCTCTGATACCACTTGTTGGGTTTAGGTTAATAAGGATCTAATAGGGGAAAAAACACCTAGAGGGGGGTGAATAGGTGTAAACAATAAACACTCAAAAAATCATTGTGCGATAAAACCCAATGCGGAAAAATAAAAGAACACACAAGATTTTTACGTGGAAAACTCCAAACCGGAGTAAAAAACCACGGGACCGATAACACGGCGAAATCCACTAGAGTTAACACACGTACAAGGTGATATAACGTACTCACAGACGACTCAACCTTTTACCATACGCCCCTAGTCGATCTTCTCCGCTCGCTCCACGACGCTTCTCGAATCCACGATCCGCGCCCAACGCTGAATCCACAGCGTCCAACGTCGAGTCCACGACGTCCGACCGAATCCACGGTCTTCACCCAATGGCACGCTTCGAATCCACGAACGCACCTCGCTCCGAATCCACGAGAGCGATAACACCTTGAATCCACAAGGCCACGCGAGTCCACGCGCCGATTTTGGGGTAAATCGTTGTTTGTTTGGGTGGTGATGATCCGCCGAATACTTAGATCAAGAGTAGATCGGAAATACCATCTAAGTATTCATTAGTTTGATTCAACTCAAGATATGAGTATGAAAACCTAGAATCAAACTAATCAATATAGATGAAGAACCATTAAATAGATCTAATGATTTCCGTTCTTCTCTATATGTGGATCTAAGGCCGTATAAAATGATATTTGAAAATGACGGCTCTATTTTCCGATGCCCTAGAAATGAAATAGAAGGGCTATTTATAGGTTAGAAACCCTAGGAAGAATATTCGGATCAAAAACAAACTTTTCTGGAAAGTTTTACCGACGGCGATCCGGATTGCATAAGCCACGATCCGGATCGCAGACGCACAGAATGCAGTTTCCAGAAAATCGCCTGTTCGGGATCCGGATCATAATCCACGATCCGGATCGTTCATACATTTTCACAAAACACCCCATTCGGGATCCGGACTGCCCAAGCTGTGATCCGGATTGCAGCAATGTATGAACGAACACCTTTCGGGATCCGGATTGAAAATCCACGATCCGGATCCTGAACATGTCCCATGTTCAGTTTTTGATGAATATGCAATTAAAACCTCTTCCAAGTGTTTCTACACTATAAGAAGTATTCGGATCAACAAAATTATTTAGTTAAACGTACCTGATCCTTTTGAATTCTTCTTTCTTGAGATTGAGGTATATGATCCACAGTTTCTTCATCTTCAATCCTCAAGACTTAAACTATTCACGAAATACGCCAACTCAAATTCCGTAACAGAATCTAAAATGAAGGAATGTTACCCTGAGTTGTTTAGCGAGGGTTGTAATTAAGTTTTGAGGACGAAACTTTTTATAAAGTGTGAGTGGTGCAATGACACGACTTTTCCTGTGATTTTATCCTCCTTCTAATAAATTATTCCTTTTAGTGGATTTAAATTATCGAGTTTCTGTAAGTCGGTCGGTGTGTTCCATGAGTATTTTTCTGTGAAAGAGCACGAAAAACGAAGACTGACGGTGCGATCGGATCTGAAATCCGACATAGGGATCTCCCGGAATAGGGTTTCTAGAGTTGCGGTGTTTTAGCGTGCATCGGAATCCGTGCAAAATATCCTGCACGTTTTTTGAGAAATTTTGAATTATTTTATATGATTAATTAATTAAGAAATTAATTAATCGATAATAGAAATTAAAAAGAGGGATTTAATTGTACGTACGAAAGGAAAAATCCCACTTTTTACAAAAAGAGAAACCCTAGCCGGAGAGAACGAGGGAGAAAAAGAGAAGAAAAAGGCGGAACCCTAACCGGAGGAGAAGAGAGAAAGAAAGAGGAAGGAGACGGAGGAGTCTGATCACCCCGAACAACGTACCGGAAACAAGAACGCGATCGGTCGACTCCCCCGTCGGATTATCCGGTGAGTGATTTTTCGTTCGTAGCGTTTTTGGGGTTTTTTCATATTTTTTGTTTTGTTGTTGCCTTCTCCTTCTCCGTCTCCGTCGTCTCCGCCGGCCGCCGCCGTCGCCGCGCAACCTAGAGCACGGCGCGGGCGGGGGAGACGCGCGGTGCCGCTAGGGCACCGCGCGGGCGGACACCGCGAAGGCGCGGACGCCGCGTGGGCGCCGCCCACGGGAGCGCACCGCGCGGCCTCGTGCCGCGCGGGCACCGCGCGGCGCCGCCTGCAGGCATGCACCCGCGGGCGCCGCGTGGGCGCCGCCCGCGGGCTCCGCGCAGGCGCCGCCGGCGGGCGACACCCACGGGCGCCGCGCGGGCGCCGCGCAGGCCCGCAACCGCGGGCGCCGCGCGAGCCACACCCGCGGGCGCCGCGCGGGCGATCCCCGCGAGCGACGATGCCCGCAGGGGGATTCGCATGCGCGCGGGGAGCCGCCGAGTGATTTTGGGGGCGCTGTTTTGGGGTTTCGGCGCGGGCTAGTTTGGTTTTTCCGTTTTCCGGTACAAGTACGTGTTATTAACTATTGTTTCTGGGGACTTCTTTAGGTCCAGGTGCGCAACGGGAGTGTGCGAAAGATCCAGGTGTTCTGATCTTCCCGCAACCAGGTGGGTACCCTTGCCATAAGGGCAACGAGTGCAGTAAGTGCACCATGTCATCATAAAAAGTTTATTAACCTGCCTAATAAAGTAGATGAATGTATTTTGCTCTTCACTATTATTGTGGCGACCAAGTGTCGCGGTGCTTAATACACGCCGACTTTGGCAAACCTCTTTTGGATGCTGCACGTACACAGGCGGATTGGCCTCCGCATGGATGTACTTTTCCGGATGAGTGGTCTGAGTGACCCGTGTGCCCCACGTGTGTAGGGTGGTGACCTCTTTGTTACGGAATTTGAGTTGGCGTATTTCGTGAATGTGTTAAGTCTTGAAGATTGAAGATGAAGAAATTTTGGATCGTCTACCTCAATCTCAAGAA
>CM054944.1:6179797-6256121 GCA_029168755.2 Tillandsia fasciculata | reverse complement strand
TACAAAAATACAGAAAAAACCAACACACGGGACCTACCCGTTTGCGCGCCGTCGCCGAAAACGCTCCGCCGGGCGACCTCGCACGCAAAACGAGGTCCACGACGCGCCGCCGCACCTCACGTAACCTCCTCCCTCACTCCCTCTCGCTCTCGGTGTTGCAGAAGAAAGAAAGAAAGGAGAAAAATGGCGTGTCGGGGAGAAGAAGAAGAAGAAAAGAAGGAGAGAAAGAGATGGTCCACAGACTCGGTCCACCGGGTCCGGTCCACGGCGCCAGCCAATCCGGAAGCCCCCACGCCGTTCACAGGGCTGGGCGCGTGCACCGGGTCCACGCACGCGCCCAGCGCGCCACGTGGCGCGCGTAAACGCGCCGCCACACGGGCGCGTTACACCGCGCCCGCGCCAGGCGCGGGACACGCGCCCGCCACACCGGCGCGCGTGCCCCCGCGCCCGCGCGGGCGCGAGTGCCCCCGCGCCCGCGCGGGCGCGAGTGGGAGCCCGCCACGTGGCGGGCTCCGCGCGATCCGCGCCAGAACGCGGTTCCCAGCGCGCGCCAGCGCGCCTGTTGCGCGCCTCGGGGAGCGTGCCGCCGCGCCTCGCCTCGGAATTTGTGCCGCGTTGCCTCGAAAAACGCGCACTTCTACCGGACTCCAAAACCAACAAGAAAATAGTCCATTCTTAGCGATTTCGCGTGCTGAATCCAAAAACGATGTCCGCTTCTCCAAATTCTCAACCAAAAATTTGCCGAAAGCCCACTCGATCCGGTTTTTCGCGCCGGGTCCAAATCTGAAGTCCGATTTGCCAAGTTTCAACTCTAAAATTCCCGAAGGCGACCGGAGAGGTAAACTTTTATCCAAACTTCGCCCGGAGTCCAATTTTGACATCCGAATCGCGCGAAACCACCTCTAAACACCCGACGGGTCATCCAAATTCCCACGGGGTCTCCTTTTAAGCACGAAGTCCAACACTTGTGTCCAAATTGCGCGCAAACACCACCGACACATCACGCAGGCCTCCAGTGATGCAACTAAATCCCAAATTGCATCACAAATCCATTTCTTGGGCCCGACACGCGCACAAACACTCCCAACGGCCACTAAAAGCTGCCCAACAATCGGCAACTCCTACGCGGGGAATTCCGGGACCTCACAGGTAAGCATGGAAACGGCCTAGATCATGTGGATTGATGCTTACCTGATAATTGTACAAGTTTGTTGAACTAGATGATATAGAGATCATACATGGTTATTCATTGGCCTATTTATACGAGATTGGTATATCATAGTAGGAATACTGTAGTATGCTTTGCTACAATATGATTTATTCTCTTATAGCAAAGCATGCTTGTATGGACATATAGTTAGGCCACCTTTTCCTGCTACACTACTTATTGGAACTTGACTTAGGAGAAACCATGCTTTTCCTTTCTCCTTCTTCGTTAGTCAGGCGGTCAGTGTTGCTCAGGTTTGAGCAGGGGTCTGGGTAGTGTAGTCGGGACTTGGTGTCAGGGACAGGTTGGAATAGTTGTGGGGTGTTGCGGCGACCGCGGACATTGGGCGGTTGACCGGATGTTTTATTTATGCATTAGATTGGGTATCAGATTTCTCTAGTGGATGGAGTTTCCCACTTATTGAATTTTATTATACCAGATTGAAGATCGGGGTTCCTTTTAGTGGACGGAGTTTTCCACTTTGATCATAGTTATGATCGAAGTCATGCTATACTGAGATACTTGTTACAGAGATACTTTACTCGTGTGGGTCGCTCCCCTCGAGTGCCACTCCGGAGGTAGGCTTTTCGGACCCAGCCTTGTGTGCCGGTCTGATAGTTATTTTGGGATGCGAGCCGTGCGGGCCGATCTCGCGGTTTCGAGCCTTGTGTGCAGATTCCGCTGAGCAGGCAATGCCAGTTTTACTGGTGGCACTAGATTGGGTTTATTACAGATATTTGCCTTATTGTTGAACTCGTGTCAGGGGGACCGAGTGGAGTCTAGTAGCTATGTTTAGACCAGTGCCAGTGTTGTTGGGAACCGTTGGGGGTTTGACGGTGGTCCCGAGGTCGTTGTGAGTTAGTCGACCGTTGTGCGAGAGGTTTGGTGATCTTGAGGCTATCCATTCTGAGAGAGAGAGAGTGGATTTTGACTATAGCCTGCATGAGCCACTACTCGATAGTGAGTTAGTCCGTTTGGATGCCCTACGTAATTCCTGCCCGTCAGCGGGAGGTGGTTGTAGGTGGGCGCAGGTTTGACTGGACCAGGTGTGGCAGTCAGCTCGATTAGGTCGATTGTGCACTCCATGTGTTGGTGGTTGCATACCATTCTTTGGTTCTCCCCTTTTGAGCATTTAGATAGAGGCATGGTAGCTATTGAGAGTCTCCAGTTTCCTTATTTCAGTCTTTATGACTTGGGTTAGTTTATGTCTCTTGAGGACTTGGTGGGCAGACCGTCGGGTCTGGCGTTGGTACCCACTGAGAACTTTCTTTTTGGTGTAGTTCTCACACCCTTTGGGGGTTTTTCCCCTCCTTTTTCCTTCCTCTCCTTTGTTTTGCAGAGTCTTAGCGGGTGTTGCTGATTCTGCGGTTGTTGATCGAGGCGAGGGAGTCGCGAGCTAGATCCCTACCCGTCGTTGGAGAGTAGCGGTACCCCCTTCAGAGGAGATCTTCATTAGATTAGTTATTTTATTTTCCTCTTTTGAGAGACTGATGTAGTAAGGATATATTATGTATCGAGAGACTGTACACTGATGTATTTATTGGTGATACCTCCTCGTTGAGTTTAGAGCTTGTATATGAGGATATTGTATTATTATTTTTGGGAGACGGACTTGTTGTATTATTTCTAGTTGTACAGTGATTGATTTTAGTTATACAGCAGATTTTTATTTATAGCTCTGATATTCTGTTTAGCTGTAGTACTTTTCTTGCAGGTAGGACGCTTCGCCTATGCAGGTTGGCATAGGTGGCGGATCTGTTGGCGAGCCCGGGTCGCAGTTTCGACCCCAGGGCATGACAGATTAGGTTGGTATCAGAGCCTAGGTTGTAGGTCATGGTGGACTTAGAGACCCTAGGCTTATGGTTTGACCCTTGGTTGACTTCGTGAGAGTCGTGACTTTTAGCGAGAGTCCTGATTGAGTTTTATACCTCTCCCAAGGGACGGGAGGAGTGATTGGCATGTTTATTCTCCTAAGTGATTATGTTGGCTGCAGACAACATAATGCTGTGGAACGGGTCACATGCCTTAGACTTTCGCTGGATTGGGTCGAGTGGCTTTTGTGTGCTGTTTTGTGGTTTCGTCGTGGCGAGTGGTGTCTCCCCGACGCTGGGTTCTGACCCGTGGGCATCCTGTCACAGCAGTTGAGCTTAAGCGGTTGGCTTTGGGCCGGATACCTAGATTGAGGTCAGAGAACTCCGGACCCAGATGACAGGATTGTCTGAGGCATATCAGCGGCAGAGTGAGCAGCTGGTTTTAGTGACACAGTTGTCGGAGCACTGAGTAAGCCCCTCTGTGCCAATGCTTAGTGCCGAGGCATCGAGGCAGGGTGGATAGTTGACAGCAGAGGAGCTGTGGGACATGATCGATCTATTGAGCCAGATTTGGCAGATAAACCACCCCGACTCGTAAGATTGAGTTTGGAGGCAGAGTCGTGGTTGGTGGTGATGGAGTGATCAATTGAGAGCCTCCCTGTGCTAGAGAGTTTTTAGCAGTTGTTGAACTGCGTGCTCCAGGTTCGAGGGACGAGGCGCATAGGATATGTGGCTAGGAGTGGATTGCGCCAGGATACCTTTCAGTTTATTCGGTCCCTCCTGTACAGATTTTGGATTTTTGACGCCTTATTGGAGTAGGCGTTGTGCTTGGAGCGTGGCGTTGCAGTTCCTTTGGATAGGGATCTGTCGCCAGAGGCGAGTTCTGGATTTTGGCGCTTGGCGCCGGGTGATGGAGGACAGATCAGCCGGCAGGGGCATTTCTGATTTCTTTTTCCAGGATAACGAGTTCCCGAGATACCAGAGATCGGGTGGACCCGATGGCAGCATCAGTATCTTTATCAGAGTGGCGCAGCGGTAGCGTGGATTTGTCACCTGCGGAGGACCTTATTCGTCGCCTCAGTGTGAGCAGAGATAGAGGTCGTGCTCCTTTGTGGATAGTCGTGACTTTTCTGGCAGATTGAGCGATGACCTTTTGCATCGTGCGGATGAATCTGTGCCGCCCGGTTGGAGGGCGCCACGGTAGTGGATCGAGTGTTGCAAGTGTGATTTTATCACAGCAGCCGGAGTTAGAGCATGTTGCATTCCTGCATGGACTAGAGGCAGAATTGTTACCACGTGCACTAGAGGTACAGGTTTCTGTTGTTGTTGTGCATGTGGAGGAGGCTTTTGGATCATGTCCAGTGCAGCTGAGATTGCGAGTTACCGGCAGACTTATTGATAACTGTGGCAGTTCGGTGTTTTGACCTAGTGCTTGGGTTTTGGTTGGCATAGTGCCACAGGATGTTTGATTGCTGAGAGATTGGATTTTGACCGTCTGCGAGGCAGACGGGAGGAGGCTTAGTTGTTGTGATTGTTAGAGTGCACAGGTTGTAGCGACAGTGTGAGAGGTGCTTACGGCGGCACCGGGACCCAAGGATATCTCTATTGCCACGAGATCCCGGGTGTGATTTCACCTGAGCTGTTTGTGATGCCGCCGGTTAGGGAGATAGAGATTTCGTTTGACGTGGTTCGGGGAACCGCGCCACCCTCGACAGCACCTCATTGGATACCTCCTGTAGAGCTGAGAGAGCTGATGGATCGAGGGTCCTGTTTGACCCAGTACCACACCGTTGATACACGGTGGTGATGCCACGTCGTTGATACACGACTGTGAGGGTTCTTTTATGGTTCGAGTGTAGATAGGTCCGGGTGGTATATAGGACCTTTTGATGGAGTTCTACTCCGGCAGTTATTGTATGATGCGAGTACCTACTTGGAATCAGACCGCCGAGGACCTTGCCTAGATGGTATTCATGATCCGGTAAGGGCATTATGAGAGCTTAGTGAGGCCAAATGGAATAATCAATGCCCTGTTGTCTTTGAGATCTGAGGAATTGTGTGTTCCAGTCGTACCTGGACGGGTTGGGGATGGTGTTCCCCAAGGATACTTGATTTACTCCCAGAGCGAATTGGAGCACGAGGGGCACTTGTGGATGTGCTACCACGCCTGTGTGGATGAAGCTGTATGCCAAGTTATTGAGGTACAAGTTGTAGCTTCAGAAGCATACCTTCTTGGGTCACCTTATTCTAGCCGTAGGAGCGGCGGTGGAAATCCGGCCAATATGGATACTAATTGGAAATTGGCCGAGATCGACAATTATTGTCGAGGTGAGGAGCTTCTTGGAATAGGCAGTGCCGGGAGAGTATGGCCAATGGATAATGAGACTGATACCAGCGCCAATGTTAGTGTTTCCAGTGTTGGGAGATGGATTGGTGTGTTTTGTGGTGCCTCCCATTGTGGCTGTGGAGTTACCATGGGTTGATCTTCGGTCCGCACTGCATTAGTCCAACCTTATGATTATTGTGGCAGGACGGATCGCTGTTTTGTAGGCAGCTTGGATCCCACAGTTGAGCCTTTCAGTACGCCTATTATTTCCGGCTTTGATTGATATATCTGGGCGTAAGCCATGCCTGCTTGGCTATTAGTCCTGATTTCTCAGCATTTCTGTTCTGTACTATATGATAGGTTATGATTTCAGCTTCAGTATGCAGTATCTGCCATGCGGCGCCAATGGAGATTACAGCTTTCAGCATTTTGAGTGGGATTTTCGCGGATTGTCGTTGATGGTTCGGACTTTTGACCGCGAATTTGGACATCAGCATTATAATCGCCTTTCGAGCCAGTTTTCAGTTCCGTTCACCAACGGTTTGGTCCCCGTCAGGGTGTTCTTTATTAGTTGAGAGATTGACTTCGACCCGTGGGTCTGATGGGGTTACGATAGCATGTTGAGTGACCAACTGTGGCATGAGATTGTGTCTCTTGAGGATCCCTTATGAGGGTAGCCGCAGTTGAGTAGTCCACTCGGGTGGTTTTGGATCGGGAAATAACCGAGTGAAGACCCCAGCTTATTGGATGAAAGTGTGGGTATGCTTCGGGTGACCCTGATTGAGTTGACACAGGAAGTGGTTTGGTGCGTGTTGCACTAGAGGTTATTCCAGTTTCCCCCAGCTTTTTATTGGAGCCCCTTTGATATTTCGCGTCTCAGCTCAGGAGTGATGTGTTTTGGGACCCCTCGCCCGTGATTGACTTGCCCCTTTGAGATCTGTGAATGTTGGAGTACGAGGGACGCCCGTTGCGATTTCTGGCTCAAGAGATGAGAAAATTGCACATCGGGCCATGCCGTACTTGTTGTTGTTGTTGTTGAGAAGTGATCACGGGGAGTGAGTGGTGTTTGGGGAGCTGGAGGCGTTATTGATGGATACCTACCCGTGGTATTTCTGATTCGAGATGGATTTTAGCTAGTTTCGAGGACGAAACCTTCTTTTAGTGGGGGAGGATGTGAGGAACCGAAATCCCCACTATTAGACTACTGTTGCATCTACAGCTTCTGGAGGCCTTTGTGGCGTGTCGGTGGTATTTGTGCACCAATTGGACACTAATAATGGACTCGGTGTGTTAAATGGATCACGGGAGTAGTCTGATGACCCCGTCGGATGTTTAGAAGTGGTTTCGCGCGCTATGGATATTAAAATTGGGCTCAGCGCGAAGTTTGGACCAAGGAACACCTTTTCGGATGCCTTCGACAATTTTTAGAGTTGGAATTTGGTAAAACGGACTTCGGATTTGGATTCAGCACGCGAAAACGATGAAAATGGACTATCTACTTGTATTTTTCGGAGCTCGGATGACCCGGCACGAATTTCGAGGCATTTTGTACTGTTCCGGCGGCTGGGGCAGCGCCGGCGACGGCGGAGGGCGGCGGCGCGACGGCGGGCAGGCACGGGCGCGGCGGCGGGCAGGCGCGGGCAGCGCACAATGCGCGGGCAGGTGCGCGGTCCATGGGGCTGGCGTGCACCGGAGGGCAGGACACGTGGCAGCTTGTGATTTGTTGGTTCTGTGGGCGCGGTCCACGGGGAAAAGTACGGGTGTACGGTGGACCGGTGGGTGGACACGTGGCGCACACCGATTGGCCGGTCCACGTGCGCTCGGTCCACGCAGCAGGTGCAACCGCCTCGGGGCGCGTGCCTGGCAGGGGGGCGCAGGCGGCGCTGGCAGCGCGCACGTGGGCGCGGCAGCGGAGTGTTGACCGAGTGGGCGCCACGTGTCGGTCCCTTGTTGGGCCACGTGTCGAGCGGTGAGTGGCCAATCTTGCTGTCCGCTATTTGGTGGGCAACGTGGGCTCCTGTGGGCGATTCGGGCTTGAACAGTGTTGGGCCGGGCCCAACACTGTAGCAGCCCGAAGCAATTCGGGCGCCCGGAAACCGGGACAAATCCGGTATTTTTCGATTTGTTTCTGGAGCCTATAAAAAGCGATCCGAGCCTTCTTCTTTCCCATTTTTCCGCCATTTCCGAGCTGCAAACCGACTTGAGGCCCCAGCAAAGATGATCCCCACGCAGTGCTTCATCCATCTGCAGAGTTTCGGGATTTTTGGTGGCACGCTTATCGAGGTTTCCATTTTTACGGCGCGGCGCGACGCTCGTCCATTTGTGTTCCCCTTCGTCGTGTTTCGGTGCGCGAGCTCCCCCCGGCCTACTCCGACCTCCGTTTCTGGCGATTCTTTCGCCGTTGGATCCGCGACAGAAAGAGCTACGATCTTGGTATTTTCCTCTTTCCCTAGTTTCGCACTTTTCGAGGAGTTTTTCCATGCTTACTGGGACCCCATTTTCTGAAGGAATTTCTGGACAGCGACACCTTGCCGGATTTTTATCTCCGCAACCGGGCATCGGATGGAGACTTGCCTGTACACTTTTTTCATCTACTCGACGCGAGGATTTCACAGTATTTTTATTGGATTTTTCTAAGGCTTGCCCGAAGGTATATTTTTCTCCCTTTATCTGTGCATGGAAATACAGATGTGTGGTTGTGTGTTTGTGAGCTCCCTGTATTGTAGAATTTGTAACTCGCCCTACGGGGCTCGAAATTTGACGTGCAGGTACTCGTTTCGAAGGTATCGATGCGAGGAACGCGATAGTATTTTTGTTGGATTTTTTCGAGTCCGTTCTACATGTGGAAATCTCACATGTTTGGGGCTGTTTTCGCAGATTGTGTATACTTGGAATATTTTTGGATTAAGTGTAACGTTGAACTTTATTGTTGTACCCAGGGATGTTTGCAAGTGTTGCTGGACCCGTTGGATCTGAAGACTTTGATTTCGGGGTACTTTCAGCTGTTTGGAGCCGAGGCTTTCGCGACATGTACCGAGGATGCAGTTTCGGCAGAATTTGGACTGTAAGCATCTGCACTCTTCACCGACTTCAGGTTTGCCTTGGTTTAAGCACTTTAGGTGGGTAAACTTATTAAGGGTAACTGTTTAAGGTAATGGCAGGGTTTATATGCATGTTATGCCTTATGGGAGGTGTAATAGTGGATGTTCATGTATGGTTAGGATAAGCTTACCTGTGGGAATGTCACCCTCTATGATTGATAGCATGCCTAATTTAATGTACAATCAATATGAGCGAGAGGTAAGCATGGAAACGGCCTAGATCATGTGGATTGATGCTTATCTGATAATTGTACAAGTTTGTTGAACTAGATGATATAGAGATCATACATGGTTATTCATTGGCCTATTTATACGAGATTGGTATATCATAGTATGAATACTGTAGTATGCTTTGCTACTATATGTTTTATTCTCTTATATCGTTTCCGAGGACAAAAGCATGCTTGTATGGACATATAGTTAGGCCACCTTTTCCTACTACACTACTTATTGGAACTTGACTTAGGAGAAACCATGCTTTTTCTTTCTCTTTCTTTGTTAGTCAAGCGGTCAGTGTTGCTCGGGTTTGAGCAGGGGTCTGGGTAGTGTAGTCGGGACTTGGTGTCAGGGACAGGTTGGATTAGTTGTGGGGTGTTGCGGCGACCGCAGACATTGGGCGGTTGACCGGATGTTTTACTTATGCATTAGATTGGGTATCAGATTTCTCTAGTGGATGGAGTTTCCCACTTATTGAGTTTTATTATACCAGATTGGGGATCGTGGTTCCTTTTAGTGGACGGAGTTTTTCACTTTGATCATAGTTATGATCGAAGTCCTGCTATACTGAGATACTTGTTACAGAGATACTTTACTCGTGTGGGTCGCTCCCCTCGAGTGCCACTCCGGAGGTAGGCTTTTCGGTCCCAGCCTTGTGTGCCGGTCTGATACTTATTTTAGGATGCGAGCCGTGCGGGCCGATCCCGCGGTTTCGAGCCTTGTGTGCAGATTTCGCTGAGCAGGCAATGCCAGTTTTACTGGTGACACTAGATTGGGTTTATTACAGATATTTGCCTTATTGTTGAACTCGTGTCAGGGGGACCGAGTGGAGTCTAGTAGCTATGTTTAGACCAGTGCCAGTGTTGTTGGGAACCGTTGGGGGTTTGACGGTGGTCCCGAGGTCGTTGTGAGTTAGTCGACCGTTGTGCGAGAGGTTTGGTGATCTTGAGGCTATCCGTTCTGAGAGAGAGAGAGTGGATTTTGACTATAGCCTGCATGAGCCACTACTCGATAGTGAGTTAGTCCGTTTGGACGCCCTACGTTATTCCTTCCCGTCAACGGGAGGTGGTTGTAGGTGGGCGCAAGTTTCACTGGACCAGGTGTGGCAGTCAGCTCGATTGGGTCGATTGTGCACTCCATGTGTTGGTGGTTGCATACCATTCTTTGGTTCTCCCCTTTTGAGCATTTAGATAGAGGCATGGTAGCTATTGAGAGTCTCCAGTTTCCTTATTTCAGTCTTTATGACTTGGGTTAGTTTATGTCTCTTGAGGACTTGGTGGGCAGACCGTCGGGTCTGGCGGTGGTACCCACTGAGAACTCCCTTTTTGGTGTAGTTCTCACACCCTTTGGGGGTTTTCCCCCTCCCTTTTCCTTCCTCTCCTTTGTTTTGCAGAGTCTTAGCGGGTGTTGCTGATTCTGCGGTTGTTGATCGAGGCGAGGGAGTCGCGAGCTAGATCCCTACCCGTCGTTGGAGAGTAGCGGTACCCCCTTCAGAGGAGATCTTTATTAGATTAGTTATTTTATTTTTCTCTTTTGAGAGACTGATGTAGTGAGGATATATTATGTATCGAGAGACTGTACACTGATGTATTTATTGGAGATACCTCCCGGTTGAGTTTAGAGCTTGTATATGAGGATATTGTATTATTATTTTTGGGAGACGGACTTGTTGTATTATTTCCAGTTGTACAATGATTGATTTTAGTTATACAGCAGATTTTTATTTATAGCTCTGATATTCTATTTAGCTGTAGTACTTTTCTTGCAGGTAGGACGCTTCGCCTATGCAAGTTGGCATAGGTGGCGGATCTGTTGGCGAGCCCGGGTCGCAGTTTCGACCCCGGGGCGTGACAGCGTAAACCCGTCCACTGGGTGCTGAAGATCGTCGTCCCGTCTGTCTCGACGTCGTACCCCACTCTGTCTGACGATGTATTGGAGGGGCTTCCGCTTCCTGAACAGGCAAGGGGGGGTGCTGTAGCAAGGGGTCGCACTGATAGAATGGCTCGGGGGCAAGCTGCTCGGAAATGTCCCAACTCTCCACATAGGAAACACCGTCCCTGTCTCTGGTCACACTGCGACGGTGGATGAGGGCCGCCACAGATGACACACCGCTCCTGTCGCAGCTGCCGATAATGCTGCTGAAACTGCTGTCGCTGCTGATACTGTGGCTGCTGTGGGGGCCCACCAGATCTCTAGCGCCTCTGAAACCCACGACCCTCAGGGTGAGATCGTGGAGGTCTCGGAGGTGCCTGCCGACTAGTCTGTCCCTCATCCACCGGTGCTGGGCGCTTCGCCCCTGGAATCACTGCGGGAGCTAGAGCCACCTCATCCATCACCGCCTCTCCGCGCTCTACGTAGAGTGCCTGCTCCATAGACGCGTCCAAAGTCTGCAGTCTGCGCGAACGGACGAACTGATAAATCTCCTGGCGCAAACCTCGCTCAAACATATAAATCCGATGCGCCTCGTCCCTAGCCGCGTGCGGTACACAAGCCAACAACTGGTTGAAGTCTGCGATATACTCGTGCACGTGCCGATCTCCCTGTCGGAGATTCTTCAGCTGCTCCTCCAACCTCTGCCTGACGCTCTCCAGGAAAAAGGCTCCACGAAGTAAACTGCGGAACTCCGCCTAAGTAAGAAGCTGGGTCCCAGGTGGACCAACTGGTCGAACACGCCGCCACCAGGCCACGGCGTTGCGCTCCAAGAAGTTCGTCGCCAATAATACCTGAAACCTCTCCTCAACAAACAGACTCTTGAAGTGTCGCTCCATAGCCGTGATCCACGACTCTGCCTCCCACGGCTCCGAACTCTGCCCCGAAAAATGAGGTGGGTTAAACTGACGAAACCTCATCAACAAATCGACCACCTCTCGCTGCTCTGCAGGGGTCAACTGTCCTGCCGTCCCGAACGGCTGCCTACTGGTAACTGGTGCAATAGGAGGTGCCACAGCTGGCGAAGAAGGTGCGGGGAAACTCTCTGGGGGTGCTACAATTGACTGCGCCCTCTGCTCCAACATAAGCATCATCCGATCCATGGTCTCCTCCTGGCGCCGTGAAACCTCCTACTGGCGCCGAACAGCCTCTGACAACTGGGCCATCTGGGTCCATAACTTCTGGGTCTCGCTCTGCTCTGATAGCTCAGCCTCCCGCTACTCGGGTTACTCATCAGATGCGGGATGTGCCCTCTTCACTACACGATGTCTCAGGGGCATCGTAGTCCACTGCACAATAACAAACATCAGGACACAATAACCATTCGACCCAATCCAGCGAAAGTCTAAGACATGTCACCCATTCCATAGCATTATGTTGTCTGCAGCCAACATAATCGCTTAGGAGAATAAACATGCCAATCACTCATCCCGTCCCTTGGGAGAGGTATAAAACTCAATCAGGACTCACGCTAAAAAGTCACGACTCTCACGTAGTCATCCTAATGTCCAACCGCAAGCCTAGGGTTTCTAAGTCCACAATGACCTACAACCTAGGCTCTGATACCACTCTAATCTGTCACGCCCCGGCGTCGAAACTGCGACCCGGGCTCGCTAACAGTTCCGCCGCCCATACGGGAAACCCCGTATAGACGAAGCGACAAATCTGCAAAAGATCATCTACACTAAACAGATATCAGAGCTGAAAAGTAAATGCTGAAATAAAATAAATACAACTCCAAGTCCTCACCAAAATACATTAGTCTCTCTGCAATAAAAGAAAAGTACAACTCTATACCTCACTACAAAGGTCTCTCAACATAACACGCTCAAAATATAAAAAGTGGGTACATTTACTCTCTCTGAAAGACGACTGGTAGAGATCTATCTCACGACTCTCTACCCTCGATCAGCAGGATCAGCAACAGGAGCAACAGGAACAGGAGTAGAAGTCCCTGGAGAAAAAGCCACCACGACGGGTGTGAGAACTACATCCTACAGTAGTTCTCAGTGGGTGCCGCCAACAAGCCCGACGGTCTGCCCACTAAGTCTACTAGAGGCATGAAGTAACAAATGAAATACTGAGGGGAAAAGCTGGAAAAAAATAACTCTACAGCTACTATGCCTCTATCTAGATGCTCAAAAAGTGGAATAGATGAAAATATGGTGCATCTACTATCCCTCAACTCAGATCACCCAATCTACCTGACTGCCTCCTCGGGTCCAGTCAAACCTGCGCCTACCTACTGCCGTTACATCCACAGAGGACCGGACTTACGTAGGGCGTCCGTGACTGCCAAAACTGGCCCAGCCAGAGGGACTGCGTCCGTGACTGCCAAAACTGGCCCAGCCAGAGGGACAACGTCGGCAAGTCGCGATACCAAAGTAACAGATCCACCCCGGACGTGGCTCTCATGGGGCGCGACCCCATCGAGGAAAAAGGTATCCGCGCACTCTGTCGAGCTCAATGTGGCACTGCAGGCTATAGTCCAAATCCACGCTCACTCTCAGAACGGAAAGACTCAGGATCCTCAAACATCTCGCACAACGGTCGGAGCACTCTCGACGACTCAGCTGATCAACTCACTCGAAACCCAAGACACTAGCAAACTCCACCAACTCAAAGCACAAAACACACTGGCTGGAGATACTCCACAGCCGGGATCGACCCACAACTCAGGGCTAACAAAACTGGTCAGACAATACTCAACGACCCGGGACCACCGTCAACCCCAACGGTTCCCAACAACATAGGCCAGAAGATACTCGACGGCCCAGGACCACCGTCTACTCAACGGCTCCCCACGACAAAACATCAAACTCACAGATAACCCAGGAAGGACCGGCACCATAAGGGTTTGGAAAACCCGATAGGTCGGTGCTTAGAACCCTATCAAACAAGAACAGACTCTAGGCTCCGCCTATCGAAGTTCCCGACCCCCTTACAGTTCGGGAACACAACAACCTCGGTACAACACACAGAAGACACCAACCAGGGTCCGAAAGTTCTGGGAGACCAACACCTACAACCCTATCAACAAGAACAGGTTCCATGCTCGGCCCCCGTAGCTTTCGTCCCGAAAAGGAACGGCCCCTAGAACCCAGATCACCCAAACTCTCTCGGGTGAGGAAGTTGTAATAAAAAGGTGACAGTTATTACTGAAAACCATTTTAATCTGAGAAACCCAATTTAATATATTTTAGTTCTTTTAGGAAAAACAGTAAGAAAAATAAGTATTTATACCCAAACCTCAAGGGGCTAATGCCTTTGTCCAACCAAACAAGGACAGACTCCAGTGGCCCTTCGATGCTTGGAGGAAAAACATTGGTAGACTAAAATAATGTGTATGTCAAAAAGGTTCTGGGTTCAAGGTCCTGCTAACACTGCTATACTACTGCCACTAACACAGTGGCAACAAATAAAACAACATCCCGGGACCACCGTTCACCCAAACGGCTCCCGACACAGATAAACGACCAACTACATCTACCAGACTCCACTCTGCTCCTAAGCACGAGTGTAACATGCATCCCATACTAAAAGGAAAACAAACCACTCGCCCCACTACCCGGGCGAGGATAACACTATGTCCAGGAAAGAATAAGAAGTGTGGATGTCTAAAGCAAAATAAACCTAGCCCAAGTCGGAGTTTTCTACTGGTCTGGTTACACATGCAGCATATGACGGGGGTGCTAAGTCAAGTTCCAAGATAACAATAATTTAACAGATGGTAGAAAGCAAGGAGATCACCAGATCATCAGATAGTACAAGGAATAGCAATTCCTACATTCTAGCATTCTACACAAGGAATTCACTATCATGCATAGTCCTACTATAGCATATTTAATGTCCAGTCCATCAATCTTGGAGACAAGGCCACCCACCTGAGAACGCTAACTGTCACGCCCCGGGGGTTTGTTTTAGCGGAAACGGTTCGTTTTTTTTTTTTTTTTTTTTTTCAAAAGAAGACTTCTCTTCCCCGGCGCGTGCCCAGACCCGCCGCACATACAGGATCTCTCTGCAAACGGACAGAGTCTCCCCTGTATGTGCACGGCGTAGCATTTAGTACATCCCCCAAACATTCACAACCATTCAATCACAACGGTTACTAACATACAACTAGCATTCAAGTTTGTTAAAGCGTATGGCCGATTAATTTGAAAAGGATAAATCCACAGATTTAAAAGAGCACCCACCGGCGCTTATGTTTTGAAAACGAGTTTCACAATCCGCATAAATCCACAAGGTTTTGAAAACGGTGCCCACACGACACCCAAGTTTTGAAATCCATTTCGCAATCCATAAATCCACAGGGTTTTGAAACCAGTGCCCACGCGACACTTAGATTTTAAAAACGGTTTTTCGAAATCTTTTCTTTGGTTTGGTTTTCTTTTTCAATCGGCCAACAGAAGTGAAAGGAAAAGTAACGCATACGAAGATAGCTAAATGCAATCCATACCGACATCCATGCCGACCCCACGAGGGTATCGAGAACCTCACACATAACTACAAAGTAAATGAAATGCAAGGAATAAAAGAGAAAATACAATCCAGGGTCCCCAGCGACCCAGCTGCTCCTGCCCTGTCCTCACCGCCGCCTACCACTCCCCCCGCCTGAACCCTGTCACGAAGTGGGAAGTCAGTGACTAATAATAACAGAACGGGAAATATAATAAACAAACCGTGAAGACAACCGGAGCAACCACCCACTCAAGAGGGGAAACGACAACCTGTACGCCTGTAACCTGTAATACCTGGCCACGTCGGACGACTAACCGACGGCCGTACCGTACCTGCAATATCCGACCACGTCGGACAACTAACCGACGGGTCGCACCGTACCTGCAATACCCGACCACGTCGGACAACTAAACCGACGGGTCGCACCGCTCGCACCTCGGCGCCTCAACCCCACAACTAATAAGGGGCCCCACTACGTCACCTCGTGGGTATACACGGGTCATAGACCACTTTTCCGGAAAAGCGCACCCTTGCGGTGGCCAAACCGCGGGTGCGCGTGCTGCAGCCTCGAGCCAAGTAACCATAACCACCATCATGTTAGCATCATAATATATAACAAGAGTAAAACGGCAACATGTATAATTAAGAGTAAAACAGTAACACGTGTGATCGAAGGTAACCCGCTAACATGTATAATCGAAAACAGGGCGATAATATGTGTGCTAGAAGTAACCCGCTAACATGCATACTCAACAATAAATACCACAAAGAACACCACGTTAGCACAATTAAATATTTATTTTAAACAAGATACAATTGCCGAAAACCCGACGCCGAATCCCAAAACAGAACCCACAATAATGAACCAAGTACCCAAGACGAACCCAACCATAATGAACCAAGCACCCAAACGTAACCAACAATAATGAGCCGAGTACACACCACACGATAATCATGACAGTAACGAAAATGGGCATAAAGGGGTTCTAAGGATGTACCCACCTGAAACGCGAAGAAGGTGTGCGGAAGCCTCAGTTAAAACGCTCCCACCTTGTGCCCGAAAAGAACTACAGTAAGAAGCATCGTTAATAACATCATCGCGGTCAAAAAACACTCAAAAACGGGCGAAACGGGCCAAAAACGGAGTTTCTGGGCTTCCGGGTTGGGGGCTGGTGCACGGGCAGAAGCGTGGACCGGGTCCACAGCGTCGGGCGGTGGCGGCATGCGCCGGGTGCACGCAGGGAGCGTGCACCGCGGGTCTCGGGCCGGGCCGGTGCACGACCCGAGCGTGCACCGGGCTCACGGCCGCAATGGCCTTCCGCGCGCACCGGGTGCACGCTGCGGCGTGCACCGGGCCTAGGCGGGCCGGGCCGGTGCACGACCTGAGCGTGCACCGGGCTCACGACCGCAATCGCCTTCTGCGCGCACCGGGTGCACGCTGTGGCGTGCACCGCGCCTAGGCGGGCCGGGCCGGTGCACGACAGCGTGCACCGGGTCTGCGGCTTCCGCGCCGCAGGGCGTGCACCGGGTGCACGCCCCGGCCCGTGGACCGCGGGCCGAGAATCCGTACAGTAACCCCTTTTTTTCGGTTTTCTTCTCCGTTTTCGCTCCCGTGCGACTCCGGCGAAGACCCCGCGACCATGGTAACGGCGGCGGCGGCCTCACCGTTTGACAACGGCGGCGGCGGCCTCCCGTCAACCCCATATGCTCCAACGAAGCGCCCCGTATTGCCCCCGACAACGACAAAAGGAAAACCTCATACTAAAAAACGGAAAGACCCGAACCGCTCACCTTGTTTTCGCCAGTGAGGGAGGAAGAAAGGGGATCGTCCTGTTTCGTCTCGTCTCCTCGGTTCCTCACGCCCACGGTTTGAAACGAGAGAAAATATGAATTGGGGTTCCCCTTTTTTCCTTCTTAAAACGCCGCCTTAAAACCCTAGCCGTCAGGGGAAACACCAAGGAGGGGAAAAACCCTACTGCCCCCGGTTTTAAAGAAACCCCAACTTAACCGGAACAAAAGAAACCGGCGGGTAAGATTGTCTCGTAAAGCGTGTCAATCGCTCGCACGGATCCCGGAGCACCTAACTGATGGGAAACTTTTTAAAAAAATTAATTCTGGGAGATCCGGGAGTCGGAATTCGAATCCGATCGCACCGCCGCTCGTCATTTTGCGGCCCCTACCACCTAAAAATACTCGCAAGCCCCGACGATCAGCCCAAAAATTCACGAATTTCAACCCCCTTCTCTAACAACTAAGAAGATCCAATTAAGATGAAGATGGAAAGCCGGGGGGTCGAGGGACCACCCAAAACCATCAAATAGCCCGCTGACATAAGAAGATGAAAAGTCCGACTACAGCAGGATCCCGTCCGATCACCTCGAAAAGCGTGCTGGCCACTTAGCACAGAAACTAGTGCACAACACAAAGGCAAACGCTTTGATCCCCATTCCGGGAGATCCGTAAATCGAATCCGAATCCGATCGCTTTGCCGTTCTCTGTTTTTCCGAGCTCAAACGCAGAAAAATACTCGCGGTCCAGGTCCAGTCCATTGTAGAAAACACAGTGAAGAGCCTCCCCAACAATCCCGTCATAAAACGAAGGTATACAAAGGCATCGGAGCGCCAGACTACTACACTAACTGTCCAAAGTCCAACAGCTGAAAATACCAGGAGCAACAACCTTCACTAATCCACAGTCCCGAAGGTCCACAGACACTGAACAACTCCTCCTGGTACAAACATATAGTCCAAAGTTACACTTTATTCCAAAAAATATCCAAGTACAATAATCTGCAGAAAACAGTCCCGAAGATCTGAAATTTCCACTTGCAGAACAAACTTCGAAAAATCCGATAAAAATACTGCCGCGATCTTCGCGTCGAGCCCTTCGAAACGGGTACCTACACGTCACAATCCGAGTCCCGTAGGACGAGTTACAAATTCCACAACGCGGTGAGCGCGAAACTTCATAACATACACGACTGTAATACTCTGCACAGTAAAGGGGGAAGAATATACCTTCGGTCAAGTCTCAAAAAAATCCCCAAAAAATATGACAATAATCCTTGCAACGCGTAGATGCAAAAAGTGTACAGGCACGTCCCGATCCGATGTCCGAGTGCGAAGATATCGCCGAAGGACCGCGCCGCTGTCCAAGTCTCAACCACAGAAACAGTGTCACAGTAAACTCGGAAAAACACCTCAAAAAGCATGAAACGAGGGGAAGCTGGAAATACCAAGATCGAAGCCCTATCTGTCGCCGTTCCAACGGCGCAAGAATTGCCTGAAAAGGTGGTCGGGGTAGGCCGGGGGAGCTCGTACACCGAAACGCGACGAAAGGGAACATCGGCGAAGGAGCGTCGCGACGCGCCGAAGAAAATGGAACCTCAAAAAGCGTGCCACGTAAAATCCTAGAAATCCTCCCGAAGGTGCGGCACAAGTCGAGGAGCAACTTCACTGAAGAGTCCGAGGTGAAATGGGGCTCGAAAATGCAGAAAAACCCATGAAGAAGGCGACTCGGGCTAAATATATAGGCTCAAAGAAACAATTCGGAAATACCCGATTTGTCCAGGTTTCAGGCGCCCGGAAAGAATCGGGCGCACACAGTGCGCCCGATCTGGGCCACACATCGCGCGCTCGGAACGCCCCGGACGCGCCACGTAGCGCCGAACAGGGGACAGCCAAACCAGCAACCCACCGAGCGACGCGTGACCAGCCGCGGACGCCGACGCGTGGCGCTCCCGAGTGGGAACCGCACGTCAATGCGCGCCCAAGTGCGCGCACGCCGCGCTGCCGGGCACGCAACCCGAGGCACCTGCCTCCCGCTCCGTGGACCGCGCCTGCGTGCACCAGCCACCCAACAGTCGCCACGTGTTCTGCCCTCCAGTGCACGCCGGTCCGTGGACCGCGTGCCTGCCCACGCACCCGCGCGCCTGCCCGCGCCCGCGCGCTTGCCCGTGGCCGCTCCGCCGCCTGCCTGAGCCCGCGCCGCCGTGCTCCGCCGCCGCCCGCTGACGCCGGAACAGTACCTGCTGCCTCGAAAATCGTGTTGGGTCATCCGGGCTCCGAAAAATACAAATAAATAGTCCCATCTTAACTGTTTTCGCACGCTGAATCCAAATCCGAAATCCGTTTCGCCCAATTCCACTTCTAAAATTTTCCAAAGGCCTCCGGTGATGCAAACTTACTCCCAAATTACACCATAAATTCAATTCTTGGGCCCGACACGCGTACAAACACTCCTAAAGGCCACTAATCCATCAGTAAACTCTTAAGTGGGAATTCGGGTCCTCACAAGCATGGTAGATAGAGGCATGATAGCTGTAGATTTCTTTCCAGCTTATCCCTTCTTTATTCAGTATTCTGTTATCTTATGCCTCTAGTAGACTTAGTGGGCAGACCGTTGGTCTTGGAGACGGTAACCACTGAGAACTACTGTAGGATGTAGTTATCACACTCTATGTCACAGTTTTGCAGAGGTTTACCCTTCCGTTCATGCTCTAGCTGGCTTGACGGACCGAGGACAGGGAGTCACGAGATAGATCCCTCCTAGTGCAGTTTATTTTGGTGAAGATGTACCATCCCGAACTATGGGATTTTTTTGTGCGCGGATGTATTTCTTGTTTTAGTTATCTCACTTTTCAGATTCATAAATGTTGTATAGGAGGATCTTTTATTATACCATTCCTATGGATCAGATTATCATTTATATTTGGGAGATGGATTTTGTACTTATTTCCAGTGTACGGTGGTTTGGATTTTATTTGCAGTTATTTATTTTTCGCTATGATATCTGTATAGCTGTAGTATTATCTTTTGTAGGTTAGACATTTCGTCTATGCAGGGCTTCTCGTATGAGCGGCGGATCTGTTGGCGAACCCGGATCGCAGTTTCGACCCCGGGGCGTGACAGATTAGAGTAGTATCAGAGCCTAGGATATAGGTCATTGTGGACTTAGAAACCCTAGGCTTATGGTTGGACCTTAGGATGACTACATGAGAGTCGTGATTTGTAGGGAGACTCATGATTGAGTTTTTACCTCTCCCTAGAGAAGGGATGAGTGATTTTACATGTTTATTCCCTTAAAGTGGTTATGTTGGCTGCAGACGACATAATGCTTTAGAATAGATGTCTGAGGCATTGAGGCGCCAGGAGGAGAACATGTAGTGCATGATGCGCATGTTCGAGCAGAGAGTTTTCCCTGCAGTACTACCAGGGGCATCTTCAGTTGCGGCGTCGTCGATTCTGGTTCCGATAGCACCGTTGACAAAGGAGGAGTAGCAGGACTTGACCGACCGATTAACTCGTTTTTGTCAATATCATCTCCTGCAGTTTTCGGGACAAAGTTCGGAGCCATGGGAGGCGGAGAATTGGATAACGGCTATGGAAAAGCTGTTCGAGAACTTCTTCGTGCAGGAGAAGCATTAGGTGCATCTGGCTACTCACTTTCTTGAGAATGACACCGAGATTTGGTGGCGTAGGGTTCGTCTTGTTGGACCACCGGGAGTTCAGCTGCTATTTTGGAGTGAGTTTCGTGCTTTGCTGCTTAGGGCCTTTTTCCCCAATAGTGTAAAGAAGAAACTGGAGGGGGACTTGAGACATTTGCTGTGATGACCTGGATCTCCGCAGAGTTGTTGCAGTGCATTGGGTGGCTTTAGGAGGCCTACGTGGTGTGTTGGAGGTGTTTGGGGCATAATTGGACACAAGTGTTGGACCTCGAGCTTAAATGGATCACGTGGGTGATCGGTGGACCCCGTCGGATGTTTAGAGGTGGTTTCGCGCGAAACGGATATTAAAATTGGGCTCAGCGCGAAATTTGGGCTAAGAAGACATTTCCGGGTGCATTCGGCAATTTTTAGAGTTGGAATTTGGCAAAACGGACATCAAATTCGGATTCAGCGCGCGAAAACGGTCAAAATGGACTACCTACTTGATATTTTGCGCAACCGGTTACTGTTCATGCGGGAACAGTGATTCCGGCAGCCGGCGGCCAGCGGCGGCAGCGGCGGGCAGCGGCGGAGCGCGACGGATGGGCTCGGGCAGGGGGCGGAGCGGTCGCGGGCAGCGCGGGGGCGCGGGCAGCGCGCGGGCAGGCGCGCGGGCGCACGGGCAGGCGCGCGGCGCACGGGAGCACGTGGGACACGTGGCATCTTGTGATAGGGTCGGTTCAGTGGACGCGGTTCACGGAGTGGTGCGGCCGGTGTATGGACCGGGGTGGACACGTGGCGGCGACTGGTTGGGCGGTCCACATGCGCGCGGTTCACGGTGCAGGCGGGGGGCGGCCTCGGGTTGCGGGCCTGGCAGGTGGCGCAGGCGGCGGGCGCAGCGCGCACGTGGGGCGGTCGGCGTTTTCCCGCGCGTGGGCGCGCCACGCGTCGGCCTCTCGGTGGGCCACGTGGCGCGAGGTTAGTGGCGGGCTTCGCTGTTGGCTGTTGAGCGGGCGACGTGGAGGCCCGGGAGCGATTCGGGCCCGCACAGTGTTGGGCCGGGCCCAACACTGTAGCGGCCCGAAAAGACCGGGCGCCCGGAAGTGGGGACTTATGCGTCATTTTCGGATTTGTTTCTTCCACCATATAAATAGGCCGAGTTCAACTGCAGAGAGCTCCTTCCTTGTTCTTCTTTTCACAGTGCGACCTTCACAAGAATCCTCCTCTCCCAGAGCTGGTTCCATCTGCAGATTTCCAGATTTTCTGCGGCACGCATCCCAAGGTTTCTATTTTTACGGCACAGCGCGGCACTCGTTCATTTGTGGTCCCCTTCGTCGCATTTCAGTGCATAGACTCTCCCGAGCTACCCCGGCAGTATTTTCCAGCGATTCTTGCGCCATCGTCTTCACGACAGGTAGGGCTACGTTTCCCGTGTTTACTGGTTTTTCCCATTCCGAGCTTTTCATGGGTTTTTCGGATCATCTTGTGACCTCATTTTCTTGGGCGGAGTTTTGGACAGCGCCACAGTGTTTCTGCGATATCTTCGCGCACAGGCATCGGATTGGGGTGATTCAAAAGGCGTTTTTCATCTACATTTCGCAAGGAATCTCCTGGATTTTTCTCAGATTTTTCTGAATATTTTTCGAAGGTGAAAAATCTCTGTGTACAGAAATTATTGCTACAGATTTTGTACAGGATTATTTTGAGAGGGTCACCTTGTCGGATTTTTATCTTGATGCCCGAAACTCGGTTTTAGGTGTGCAGGTACTCGTTTCGACGGGTTCGTCGCGAGGATCGTGGTAGTATTTATCTTGGATTTTTCCGGGCATTTTTCGCAGGTGAAAACAGGGCAACTTTGGACTGATGAGTTTTGGACAGATTTTGTGAACATTGTATGTTTAAATTATGTATGCTCTTTTGGGGTATGTTGTGCAGTGTTGTGGAGACTGTTTGGACCGAGCGTAGATTTCATTTTGGACTTGGAATTAGCGATCGAGGTGGGTGGTTGTTGTTTACCTCTATTTTTGACATGCTCACTAGGAATATTAGAGTGATCCCTTTATTTGGACATGCATGCTTAAAGTAATATAATTGTGAGCCTATCATATGGAAAATACTATTGTGGATATCTGATAGTGGTTGGGATTTATTCATGCTTGAATGGATATAGTTTTGGCACTTAACCTTGCATGTGGAATTTACTTTCATATTTGGATAAAATGAAATGTCTTGTGGGAGTGGATCTTTTGGGACATGCATAGGTGGATGATGTAGGTGAGGGAAAATTGTGGATTATTGACATGTGTGGATGGATAATATTTTAGCATGATGGTTATATCTATGCGGAGCTATTAATTGTTACACATGTGGAACCACTATTGGTCACCTTTTCTTTTATCTTCTTTGAGGACATATGCATGCTTGTATGGTCATCTAGATAGGCCACTCTTTATTGCTGCACTATTATTTTGGGACTTGACTTAGGAGAAACCATGTTTGTTTCATTTTCTCCTTCTCTTTTAGACCTTTGAGTCTGGTTGCTCGGGTTCGAGCAGGGGTTTGGGATAGTGTAGCGGGGGACCTGAGGGTCGGTGACAAGTTGTGTTTGATTATGGGTTGTGGGATATTGCGGCTACCGCGGATAGTAGGTGGTTCACCGGATACGGATTACTTTACCCGATTTTGGACTGGGGGTTATTGCGGCTACCGCGGATAGTAGGCGGTTGACCGGATGTCAGATGTGGGACATGATTGTGATTGTGGGTTATTCCGGCGACCGCGGATATTGGGCGGTTGACCGGAGGTCGGTTGTGAGACCTGGTTGTGGATTGTGAGGTATTGCGGCGATCGCGGATTTTGGGCTATTGACCGGATGTTCATTTGCGCATCAGATTGGGGATCAGTTTCTTTTTAGTGGAGGGATGTGTTCCACTGGGGCTTTATAGTTGTGAACCAGTCCTGCTTTTGATACTTATTACACCGGCGCGGTTATTGCCCAGTGATGCTTTCCTCGTGTGGATCGCTCCCCTCGAGATCCCCTCCGGAGGCCGGGGCCAGACAGTTATGGATAGTTTTACTATCACATCGGCGCGGCTTATTTGCCCGATGATGAGGACGGCAGCAGGAGTTTTGCTATCACATCGGTGCGGCCTACTTGCCCAATGATGAGGGCGGTATAGATTGGGTTCATCTGGGACGGTTGGTTATTGTTGCTTACGGTTATTCCAGTCTAGGACTGCATTTTAGAGGCATAGTAGTGGTAGATTCCCCTTTTTCAGCGGTTTCATTTCTTACCACTCTCTTTCCCTTTTTGCCTCTGGTAGACCTAGTGGGTGTGTCAGAGTTTGAGGTTTTACCCACTAGGGGAGGCTACTGGTTTACTAGTAGTTCTCACCCCCATTCTTCTTTCCTCTTTTTCTTCTCCCTTGTTTTGCAGTGTCTTCTACGGGTGCTGCTGGGCTTTCAGCGGCGGGTCGAGGAGAGAGGACGGCTGAGTAGATAGATCTCGAGGCAGGAAGAGCGTGTTAGCTGGAATGTTTGTGTACCCATGTTTCCTCAGACGGTTGTACTTTTACATTTGGGACTGGCTTTTGCCAGCAGGTTGTATTTATTTTTGGTGAGCTGGGAGAGACTGATGTATCATTTATACAGATGTATTGTATTTTATTTCCAGCTTCAGTCTGAGATGTATTAGTTTTAGTTCAGCTCTGTTTTTATTGCTCTTTTATTATTATCTCTTATATCTGAGCAGGTTTGGCGCTTCGTGTACGCGGGAAATACCGTGTGCACGGCGGATCTGTAGACGGGCCCGGGTTCCGGTTTACACCCGGGGCGTGACAGATTAGTTGGTATCAGAGCTTAGGGATAGGTCAGTTGGGACTTAGGAAACCCTAGGCTTTTGGGCGGACCCTAGGATGTTAGTGCGTGAGAGACGCGACATTTTGCGAAAGTCGGTGATTTATTTGTTTGACTCTTCCTGTGAGTGAAGAGGGATCGACATACCCTATTTTTGTGGGACAGTTATGTTGGCTGCAGACAACATAAAGTTACAAAAATAGAGGGATGTCTTTGACTTTCGCTAGATTGGGTCGAGTGTTGGGGTGTGCTGATTTGCGGTTTTGTCGTGGTGAGCGGTGTCTCCCCAACGTTGGGCCCTGACCCGGGTGCACCTTGGTGCGGCAGTTGGGTCTGAGCTGGTTGTTTCGGGCCGGATACCCAGATTGGGGTCTGAGAGCTCCGGACCCGAAGGGTAGTAGTGTTGGGGGGCAGATCAGCAGCGCAGTGACACAGTTGTCGGAGCAGCGCAGTGGCACAGTTGTCGGAGCAGTGACACAGTTGTCAGAGCAGCGCAGTGACACAGTTGTCGGAGCAGCGCAGTGGCACAGTTGTCGGAGCAGTGACACAGTTGTCGGAGCAGCGCAGTGACACAGTTGTCGGAGCAGCGCAGTGACACAGTTGTCGGAGCAGAGCAGTGGCACAGTTGTCGGAGTAGCGAGTAGCCCCCTCCGTGCCGACGTTTAGTGTTGAGGCACCGAGGCAGGGTAGATAGTTGACAGCGGGTAAGCTGTGGGATTGCGTCGATCGAGTGAGCCAGTTTTGGCGGATGAGTCATTCCGATTCGTGGGATTGAGTATGGAGGCTTTGGAGACAGGGTCTTGTTCGATGGGGGATAGAGAGTACTTGGAGGCGCTTGGCGCCGGGTAATGGAGGACAGATCAGTCGGATGAAGCATTCCCGATTTCTTTTTTTCCAGGATAGTGGATTTTTGGGACTGTCAGAGCAGCATTGGTTACAGCGGTCGGTGTGGTGGTAGGTTTGAGTTGCTCGGGGCTCTTGGGTTCGTATCTTTTGATACGGGAGTTTTCCCTTCTTGGTGGGTAATGCTTTTGCTTCATTGCTTGGGTAAGGGTAGGAGGGTCACCACGTGCTCGGGAGGCTTCTTTTCCCGATCGCGCTCGGCACGTGGAGGAGAGCTGTTGGTCCTGCCCGGTGCAGCATGAGTCCTGGATTTTGCCGGTAGACCTGATGGTCTTGACTCAGCTGCGGGATGGTGCTGTGGTATTTGTTAGGCTGGCTGGTTCGGTTTTCTTTCGCGGCGGTTGATTATGCCGCGAGGACAGTTTTCTTGGGGAGCCAGGCCCGGAGGTATTGGTGTACTTGGGTTGCTTGAGGGTTATCTTCGCCTCTATGGTTTCGACTTCGTGAGCGAGGCGGATGTTTCGCAGTGGATGCGTAGCCTTTTTGGCTGGTGTGGTTGAGGGGCCTGCGGCGGCACCGGGACTCGGGGATACCCCATTTGGTTGCGAGTTCCCGACTGTTCTCCTATCGGAGTTGTCTAGCATCTCACTAGTTTGGGAGTTGAGGACACAACTCCAGGATTTGATGGATAGAGAATTTTGTCAGACCGAGTGTGTCGCCTTTGGGGGCGCCGGTGCTATTCGAGTTATGGAAGGTTGGTTCACTTCGGCTTTGCGTGGATCCCCGGGAATTAGATGAAGTGACCATCTGGAGCTAGCACCCTTGTCGAGCATGGAGGATTTGATTTACCAGTTGTAAGGGTCCCGGGTCTTCCTGAAGGTAGATTTTTAAGCAGGTTTTCTCGACTGCATATGGTTGGGTGTTGATGCCGGAGAGTTGGGAAATTGCTTCTACATCCCGACAGTTTTGGATTAGAGATTAGAGGCTACGGGATCAGTTGGGGGACTTATTTTGGATACCTCGGGAGTACAGAGGTACTTGGATCGAGCTTGTGTGCCGATGGACTTATGGTTGGATTATCTGAGGCCCTGGGAGGAGCGAATGCTTGTACTGATGCAGACTACTTGGTAGCTCGAGCGGTTAGCCCATCTGTACTTGGTTGAGGTGGTGCGGTTTTCTGGAGTGCCCGCCTTTATTTTGTTCTAGTTAGAGACCCGAGGATAGTATCGCATCTCTGGAGGAGGTATTAGACAGCTTTGGGAGCTTTAGTGGTGGATGATTGGATATTTACCCCCTCTACTTGGTTGAGGTTCCGGATTGAGGAATGACTTTAGTTTCGAGGATGAAACTTTCTTTTAGTGGGGGAGGATGTGATGACCTGGATCTCCGCAGAGTTGTTGCAGTGCATTGGGTGGCTTCAGGAGGCCTACGTGGTGTGTTGGAGGTGTTTGGGGCATAATTGGACACAAGTGTTGGACCTCGAGCTTAAATGGATCACGTGGGTGATCGGTGGACCCCGTCGGATGTTTAGAGGTGGTTTCGCGCGAAACGGATATTAAAATTAGGCTCAGCGCGAAATTTGGGCTAAGAAGACCTTTCCGGGTGCATTCGGCAATTTTTAGAGTTGGAATTTGGCAAAACGGACATCAAATTCGGATTCAGTGCGCGAAAACGGTCAAAATGGACTACCTACTTGATATTTTGCGCAACCGGTTACTGTTCATGCCGGAACAGTGATTCCGGCAGCCGGCGGCCGGCGGCGGCAGCGACGGGCAGCGGCGGAGCGCGGCGGGCAGCGGCGGAGCGCGACGGATGGGCTCGGGCAGGGGGCGGAGCGGTCGCGGGCAGGCGCGGGCGCGGGCAGCGCGCGGGCAGGCGCGCGGGCGCACGGGCAGGCGCGCGGCGCACGGGAGCACGTGGGACACGTGGCATCTTGTGATAGGGTCGGTTCAGTGGACGCGGTTCACGGAGTGGTGCGGCCGGTGTATGGACCGGGGTGGACACGTGGCGGCGACTGGTTGGGCGGTCCACATGCGCGCGGTTCACGGTGCAGGCGGGGGGCGGCCTCGGGTTGCGGGCCTGGCAGGTGGCGCAGGCGGCGGGCGCAGCGCGCACGTGGGGCGGTCGGCGTTTTCCCGCGCATGGGCGCGCCACGCGTCGGCCTCTCGGTGGGCCACGTGGCGCGAGGTTAGTGGCGGGCTTCGCTGTTGGCTGTTGAGCGGGCGACGTGGAGGCCCGGGAGCGATTCGGGCCCGCACAGTGTTGGGCCGGGCCCAACACTGTAGCGGCCCGAAAAGACCGGGCGCCCGGAAGTGGGGACTTATGCGTCATTTTCGGATTTGTTTCTTCCACCATATAAATAGGCCGAGTTCAACTGCAGAGAGCTCCTTCCTTGTTCTTCTTTTCACAGTGCGACCTTCACAAGAAATCCTCCTCTCCCAGAGCTGGTTCCATCTGCAGATTTCCAGATTTTCTGCGGCACGCATCCCAAGGTTTCTATTTTTACGGCACAGCGCGGCGCTCGTTCATTTGTGGTCCCTTTCGTCGCATTTCAGTGCATAGACTCTCTCGAGCTACCCCGGCAGTATTTTCCAGCGATTCTTGCGCCATCGTCTTCACGACAGGTAGGGCTACGTTTCCCGTGTTTACTGGTTTTTCCCATTCCGAGCTTTTCATGGGTTTTTCGGATCATCTTGTGACCTCATTTTCTTGGGCGGAGTTTTGGACAGCGCCACAGTGTTTCTGCGATATCTTCGCGCACAGGCATCGGATTGGGGTGATTCAAAAGGCGTTTTTCATCTACATTTCGCAAGGAATCTCCTGGATTTTTCTCAGATTTTTCTGAATATTTTTCGAAGGTGAAAAATCTCTGTGTACAGAAATTATTGCTACAGATTTTGTACAGGATTATTTTGAGAGGGTCACCTTGTCGGATTTTTATCTTGATGCCCGAAACTCGGTTTTAGGTGTGTAGGTACTCGTTTCGACGGGTTCGTCGCGAGGATCGTGGCAGTATTTATCTTGGATTTTTCCGGGCAATTTTCGCAGGTGAAAACAGGGCAACTTTGGACTGATGAGTTTTGGACAGATTTTGTGAACATTGTATGTTTAAATTATGTATGCTCTTTTGGGGTATGTTGTGCAGTGTTGTGGAGACTGTTTGGACCGAGCGTGGATTTCATTTTGGACTTGGAATTAGCGATCGAGGTGGGTGGTTGTTGTTTACCTCTATTTTTGACATGCTCACTAGGAATATTAGAGTGATCCCTTTATTTGGACATGCATGCTTAAAGTAATATAATTGTGAACCTATCATATGGAAAATACTATTGTGGATATCTGATAGTGGTTGGGATTTATTCATGCTTGAATGGATATAGTTTTGGCACTTAACCTTGCATGTGGAATTTACTTTCATATTTGGATAAAATGAAATGTCTTGTGGGAGTGGATCTTTTGGGACATGCATAGGTGGATGATGTAGGTGAGGGAAAATTGTGGATTATTGACATGTGTGGATGGATAATATTTTAGCATGATGGTTATATCTATGCGGAGCTATTAATTGTTGCACATGTGGAACCACTATTGGTCACCTTTTCTTTTATCTTCTTTGAGGACATATGCATGCTTGTATGGTCATCTAGATAGGCCACTCTTTATTGCTGCACTATTATTTTGGGACTTGACTTAGGAGAAACCATGTTTGTTTCATTTTCTCCTTCTCTTTTAGACCTTTGAGTCTGGTTGCTCGGGTTCGAGCAGGGGTTTGGGATAGTGTAGCGGGGGACCTGAGGGTCGGTGACAGGTTGTGTTTGATTATGGGTTGTGGGATATTGCGGCTACCGCGGATAGTAGGTGGTTGACCGGATACGGATTACTTTACCCGATTTTGGACTGGTGGTTATGGCGGCTACCGCGGATAGTAGGCGGTTGACCGGATGTCAGATGTGGGACATGATTATGATTGTGGGTTATTCCGGCGACCGCGGATATTGGGCGGTTGACCGGAGGTCGGTTGTGAGACCTGGTTGTGGATTGTGAGGTATTGCGGCGATCGCGGATTTTGGGCGATTGCCCGGATGTTCATTTGCGCATCAGATTGGGGATCAGTTTCTTTTTAGTGGAGGGATGTGTTCCACTGGGGCTTTATAGTTGTGAACCAGTCCTGCTTATTGCCCGGTGATGCTTTCCTCGTGTGGGTCGCTCCCCTCGAGATCCCCTCCGGAGGCCGGGGCCAGACAGTTATGGATAGTTTTACTATCACATCGGCGCGGCTTATTTGCCCGATGATGAGGACGGCAGCAGGAGTTTTGCTATCACATCGGCGCGGCCTACTTGCCCGATGATGAGGGCGGTACAGATTGGGTTCATCTGGGACGGTTGGTTATTGTTGCTTACGGTTATTCCAGTCTAGGACTGCATTTTAGAGGCATAGTAGTGGTAGATTCCCCTTTTTCAGCGGTTTCATTTCTTACCACTCTCTTTCCCTTTTTGCCTCTGGTAGACCTAGTGGGTATGTCAGAGTTTGAGGTTTTACCCACTAGGGGAGGCTACTGGTTTACTAGTAGTTCTCACCCCCATTCTTCTTTCCTCTTTTTCTTCTCCCTTGTTTTGTAGTGTCTTCTGCGGGTGCTGCTGGGCTTTCAGCGGCGGGTCGAGGAGAGAGGACGGCTGAGTAGATAGATCTCGAGGCAGGAAGAGCGTGTTAGCTGGAATGTTTATGTACCCATGTTTCCTCAGACGGTTGTACTTTTACATTTGGGACTGGCTTTTGCCAGCAGGTTGTATTTATTTTTGGTGAGCTGGGAGAGACTGATGTATCATATATACAGATGTATTGTATTTTATTTCCAGCTTCAGTCTGAGATGTATTAGTTTTAGTTCAGCTCTGTTTTTATTGCTCTTTTATTATTATCTCTTATATCTGTGCAGGTTTGGCGCTTCGTGTACGCGGGAAATACCGTGTGCACGGCGGATCTGTAGACGGGCCCGGGTTCCGGTTTACACCCGGGGCGTGACATTTGCAGCAGGGGAGTCGGCCACTACAGGAGTACATTCGTGAGTTTATGCAATTGTTGAACTATGCACCCTATGTTGTAGAGTACCGGGACTTGGTGGAGTGTACCAACCTCGCAAGATGGCGTGGTGCGGAGAAATCGGCTTGAACGTGTTCCATATTTGTTTGTAGATGATTTCGGGTTGGTTCGGATCGACGCGGAAGCCCCAGCTTAAATCAGAGTTTTTCCGGGCTTTGTGCGTCGTTAGACGACTGGTTTGCTAGAGCCGCGACTCCACTGTGGTTTGCAGGAATTGGGAAAGGTTTGAAACAGGTGTATTTTCTGTTTACAGATGAGTTCGGGATGTTCCGAACTGGTGCGGAGACTCCGAAGGCGAAAAGTGAGTTGGAATCGGCAGTTATGGGAGCCGGTTTTTGGATTGAGCACATTGACTCTACGGTTGAGCTTATTGAGTGGGGCAAACTTTGGACATGTGTATTTTTAGATTACAGCGGAGTTCGGGCTGTTCTGGACTAGTGCGGAGGCCCCGAGGGCAAAAAGTGAGTTGGAGTGGGCTTAATTGGATTATTTAATTGATTAATTAATTATTTAGTGTTGGCTGCGGAGGAAATTAGAGAAAGAATAAGTAAAGAAAGAAAAGGAATTAAAGAGAGTGTGTTTTGGTGTATGGAATGAATTGGTGTTGGTGTTGGAAAGGGAATGTGGGCTTTACACCATGCACCATGCACCAACACTAATTAAATAAGAGTGCCACGTCTTCTTCTTCTTCCCAAAATGCAAACAGAGGAAATTAAAGAGAACAGAGGAAAGCGAAAAAGAAGAAGAAGGAGAAGAAGAAGAAGAATTGAAGGGAAGTAAAAGAGGGTTTTGATCGTCTTGACGGCGCGAATCTACTGTTAGTAGCCGCGCGGAGCCGAGCGGAGCGCGTGTGAAGAACTTGAGTGAGGAGTAATGGCTCTTTTTTTTTGAAGCTTGAGTTTTTAGAATTTTTGTTGATTTTGTTGGAGTTGAATGGGGTTTTGGAAGAGGTTGGTGTTGATGATTGGTGGTGTGGACTTATTTTTTTGCTATTCTTGGGTGGAGGAGCCGCGCAGCTTGGGCGTGGGCGCGCGCAACGCATGCGGGCGCACGCATGGGCGCCGCGCTTGCGCGCTTGGGCGGATTTCGTGCAGTTGGCTTGGTGTTCCGGAACCCAAATGGGGATTCCGGAACATGCCTTTGGGTACCGGTACCACATGGAGTGTACCGGTACCCCATAGTGCAGGATGTTTTTTTTTTTGATGGATTTTAAGCAGGGGCTTTTTAGTCTTTTCCCTCCTCAAGCACACAACCCTCTATAAAGAGCTCCCCAACCTGCCTTCTTCTCTAGGATAGAAAGAAAAAAAAAAAAAAAAAAAAAAAAAGGAAAGTAAGGAAAAGAAAAGAGAAGAAGATAAAGAGAGTGAGAGAGGTTGAGAGGGAGTTGATTGTGCAGCTTAGTGTTCTTGCTGCTTGGAGTCGAGCGGAGCCACGCGTGCGTCGGCCGCACATGAGGTAAGTTGTCAGATTTGTTCAAGCTTGGGTTTTTGGATTGTTGATGGATTTTTAACGGGTTTTGAGCTGATTGGGTACTTCCCTTTCATCCTTTGCACTTGTGCCGTGACCATGTGGACTTTTCCTTGCGCGGAGCCGAGGTGTCGCGCACGGGCTGTGAGCCGGCCGTGGAGAGGTCCGGAGTGCGCGCAGATTTTTGTAGAGGACTCGAGAGGGTTATTCGAGCTTCCGGGAATTTTTCCGAGGATCGCGGCAGTGTGCGCGCGCGCGAGGCGCAGTTTTGGGTGTTTCCGGCAGATTCTGACATTGAGCGGTGCGGCGCTTCACCGACTTCAGCGTTTGCCTGCGGAAAGCATTCTAGGTGGGTTGGAATTTCTTCAAGATTTATGTGATGCCCCCTAAAGCTTCTGTATGCATGTTGAGCATGTATAGTTTACTGTTTTTATATCTGTTAAATCTGATAGTTGCCTAGAAAATTGTAGAAAGACATTTATGAGCCCCTAATATTTTTAGCATGATCTAGGCATGATTTGACACTAGATTGCATGGTTAGTTAGCATTATATGGGCATCTGAACCGTTTTAAAATCGTCGGACCGGTTTTAATGAAAAACTGAGTTTTAAAAATGGTTTTAAAATATTGTGAGCACCCCGAGGGGTTGAGTTGGTTCAGATTGCATGTACGCTCGTGCCAGAGGGCCGAGCGAATTTTTAGTGCATTGTACGTTGAGTTTCTAGTGTCTTGAGAATCGCTCTTCCTTGTTGGGATTGATGGGTTTACTCTAGATCATGGGTCGTGTCCTGATTTAGTGGTGGAGGTGGTTCTCCCACTTAGCTTTGAAAGTTTTGGGGGTTCTGGCAGATCGAGTCGTGGAGGTTTCCCGACTCAGCCACGGGTTGTGCATTATCAGATTGAGTCATTGAGGGTTCTCCGACATAGTTGTGAGAGAGTTGAGCTTTGAGATACCGATCTGATTGAGTCGTGGATCTTTTCCGACTGAGTTGTGCTTTTGAGCTTTGAGATACCGATCTGTTTGATCGTGGATTATAGCCTACATGTGCCGCTATTGAGACAGTTGTGACAGATGTGATACTTGAGTTCGGTGGGGTCGCTCCCCTCGAGCTACGCCCCGGGTGCGTGATGATTGATGCGACTAGTTGATACACTAGAGTTCGCTTGAGATTGAGATAGTCCGTGTGGGACGCCCTACGTAAGTCCCGTCCCTGTGTGGATGAGGTGGCAGTAGGTTTGGCGTAGGCTTGACTGGACCCTATGAGGCAGTCATTGAGATTGGGTGATATGAGAGAGTGAATGCATAGTATGTTCTTAGATGAGCTTTCCTTTGAGCATGATACTTGAGGCATGTTAGCAGTATCGAGTGTATGCATATTTCATCTTTAGTAGAGTTCCTGAGCATGATGTTGAGACATGGTAGCTATAGTTTCATTTTCAGCTTTTACCTATCTATCTATCTGCATACCTATCTATCGTGCCTCTAGTAGACTTAGTGGGCATACCGTGGATATTGGTGACGGTACCCACTGAGATCTACCTTCTGCAGTAGATCTCACACTCGCTGCGGTGACAGGTTCTTGAGGCAGCTGTTCCGGCTTGATTCGCGCGGAGACAGCAGTTCGAGGTGAGGACGCGGCCGGTTAGTTTCTTACCAGCATTGTGAGACAATGATAGATGTACCCAGTCTTTTATGATTCCACTTTTGTACTGGACATTCTGAGAGTTTGGTGAGGATTATACTTGTATTATTCTTGCGAGACTTTGTATATTGTGTATTCTTGTATCTTGTGGAGATTATTTTATCCGGATGTTCAGTTTATTTCTCTAGCTCTTGGGTTTTAGTTTTTTTATTTTTAGCTCTGATACATTTATAGCTTTAGATCTGACTTGCAGGGTAGACGCTTCGTCTGTACGGCAGTTTCCGTACAGATGGAGGATCTGTTGGCGAGCCCGGGTCGCAGTTTCGACCCCGGGGCGTGACAGATTTAGGTGGTATCAGAGCCTAGGAATTATAGGTCGTTGAGGACTTAGAGACCCTAGGCTATTGGTTGGACAGTAGGATGACTGTCGTGAGAGACGTGACTTTAGCGAGAGTCCTGATTGAGTTTGTACCTCCCCCAGAGGATTGGGGTGAGTGATTTTACATATTATTTCTCTAAAGATGGTTATGTTGGCTGCAGACAACATAATGCTTTAGAAAGGTTAACATGTTTAGACTTTCGCTTGATTGGGTCGAGAGAGTTCTTGGTCCTAATGTTTGTTATGTTGCAGTGGTTTCGATGCTTCCGAGACGCTGTACAGCGGCGAGGGCCTGTTTGACCTTGGAGGAGGAGCCCGAACAGCGGGAAGCTGAATGGACAGAGCAGAATGGATTTGAGAGTTTCGGGCCCAGGTAGCCCAGAGGTTTGAGGCGATGCGGCGCCAGGAAGAGAACATAGAGCGCGTGGTGCGCATGTTGAGCTGAGAGCATCGATTGAGGTATCGCCAGTAGTACCTCCAGCCGCGACATCGTCGATTTCGACCCAATTTGCACTGTGAGTAGTGCGGGAGCAGCGAGAGATTGCTGATGGATAGTTGTACATCTACCAGTTCCATCCCCTTCAGATTTCAGGGCAGAGTTGGAGCCTTGGGAGGCCGAGAATTGGATTGCTGCTTTGGAAAGTGTTTGAGGACTTGTTCATCCAGGAGAAGCATCGGGTGCACTTGGTTATGCACTTTGGATAAGGACGCCAAGAGAGTGTGGCGTCGAGTTCGTCCTGTTGGACTACCGGGAGAGTAGTTGAGGATTTGGATTGAGCATTGTGCTTTGCTGCTCAGGGGCCTTCTTTCCGACAGTGTAAGCAGAAACTGGAAAGGGATTTGAGATACCTGTAGCTGGGGAGTTGATCTCTTCAGGTGCGTGTTCGCGAGTTGCTGCGATTGTTGAGCAGAGTACCCCATGTCGCCCAGGATGAGACTCAAGAGATTGATCTTGTTTGAGAGGGGACTGCTTCGAGATGTTCATCATTTTGGGTATTCTCGGCGAGCGACCTTAGATGCACCGATTGTGCATGCTCGATGGATTGACAGAGGATCTGCGATCACGTCCAAGAAGGATGATGAGCGAGGGACCAGCTCCAGATAGAGAGGTGTCCAGCATCGTCGGATTAGGGATAGTTGAGCGGATCGAGGTTGTTATGATTCCAGTCCCAGGATTATGAGCCTCAAAGGAGACAGAGACTAGGAGGTTCTCGATAGTCGGGGCACCAGTGGCAGTCTCAGGATGACTGTGTATTTCGCGGTAGGCCGCATTCATCGCCATAGAGTGACTTCAGGAAAGGGCGATGCTTTTCATGTGGATAGTCAGGACATTTTCAGGCAGAGTGTCCCTGAGTGGTGCTCATGGATTTGCTGCTTGCGACGGCACCCCACTACCCCTTCAGGATGTAGAGGTTCATCCGACCTACCGGCAGGCTGATAGAGCTGTGACGCCGAGACAGATAGAGCGATGGCTACCAGCATCTAGTGGATGAGATTGTGCAGCCGGTTAGAGGACGCCAGGATAGTGGATCGCGTCTTACCAGGTGTGGTTCTGCTGACGGTTGTCAGAGTTGGAGCATGTTTGATGCCGACACCGCTTGCGCGTGTTTTAGTAGAGCAGGGGTAGCTTCGTGTGGACCGGAGATGGGATTGTTGGCTTATGCACGTGAGGATCAGGTTCCATATCACGTATAGCACATGGATGAGTGTTGCCAGTCCTGCCCAGTGCTGTAGGACCTTGGATTTGATCCTTGAGTTGTTAGTCCTACATCAGCTCCGAGATGTTGATATGAGGTTGGATAGGGATTGGATATCCCAATGTTATGCTATCATGGATTGTCGAGAGAGGACAATGACCCTCCGTGGACCTGGCCAGGAGGAGTATGTTTAGAGAGGATGCTAGAGCACGACAGAGGTTGAGTCGTGGTCGTATCGCTTGTTAGCGACATTTGAGGAGGTGCCTACGGCGGCACCGGAACTAAGGAATATTTTTATCGCCGTGTGATCTCGAGTGAGAGTCTACCAGATCTGATTCGAAGCTGCCGTCTGGTGAGATTGAGGTCGAGGCAGTGGTTGACGTGGTTTTGGAAACCGCGCCGACTTCGGCAGCACCCCTTGGAGTATTACCCGTGAGACATAGAGAGAGAGCCGATAGCGCAGTTGTGGGATTTGATGGATCGGGAGGTCTATGTGGCCAGTACCACGTCGTGGGATACGACAGTGAGGATCTGAGAGATTGATATGTTGGATGTGATGCCATGCCGTTGGTACACGACAGTGTTGCCACGTTGTGAGTGCACAACGGTGAGGTTCTATAACGGTTTGAGCACAGACAGGTTTGGATCGAATTTCGGTGGATGCCCTTTTTCTGGGATGGGTAGCACTATGGAACCTTACAGCCGAGGGCTGTGCCCTGATAGAGTTCATGGACCCGGTGGGGACATTATTAGCTTGCAGCAAGGTCAAGTGGATTGATTAAGGCCCTGCGGCCTTTTGGATTTGAGGACTTGGGTGTTCCGGCGGTACTTGGACCGGGTTGTTGTCCCGGCGTGAGTTGAGCTCTACACCGTGTGGTCGTACCAGTTGTTGAGTTTGATTTATACAGGGCCGGTAGATTTGATTATATTTGGATTGGTTTCCGAGGTGACTTAGAGCATGAGGAGCACTTGAGGACAGTGCTACAACTTCTATGAGAAGAAGTTGCTGCCAAGTTGTGAGAGTTTCACTTGGATTTTGGAAGAATTTGTGGTTAGGCCATTTGATGACAGCTGCAAGAGTGACAGAAAACCCAACGAAGAGTGATACCGTTTGGGTTGGGTCTAGACCTATGTTGTGACAGGGGACAGAAGCTCTTGGACTATGCAAGGCCAGTGTAGCTTGGAAGAGGCAAAGCTGAGGAGGATACCAGCATTGATACAGATATTGCCTGTGATAGAGAGATCGTGGAGTTATCCAGAGATCCTTGAGCCTGAAGTACAGGGTTACTCAGGAGGACCTTGATTGAGGCTACGCCGTTAGACAGAGTTATTGGAGCGGTATGATTGATTTAGTATATCATTATCCCGGTATGGACATTATGATCAGTATGCCTTGGTTAGGCGAGGATTTGAGACATTGGAGTGGCCGATGCAATTCCTGCTTGTGAGGCAAAGGAATTTGTTTAATCGGGTTATATCCTGGATGAAGATTCAGTAGAGTCATCCTGATGAGTGAGAATGACCACCTGAGAGCCTGAGGATGAGTTGGGGATCTCCTATCCCCATCTGATTGAGACACCCTCCTGAGTTATGGATTTATTTTTGGTTTCGAGGACAAAACTTTTTTAAGGAGGGGAGAGTGTAGAGTACCGGGACTTGGTGGAGTGTACCGACCTCGCAATATGGCGTGGTGCGGAGAAATCGGCTCGGACGTGTTTCATATTTGTTTGCAGATGATTTCGAGTTGGTTCGGATCGACGCGGAAGCCCCAGCTTGAATCGGAGTTTTTTCGGGCTTTGTGCGTCGTTAGAGAACTGGTTTGCTAGAGCCGCGACTCCACTATGGTTTGCAGGAATTGGGAAAGGTTTGGAACAGGTGTATTTTCTGTTTACAGATGAGTTCGGGATGTTCCGGACTGGTGCGGAGACTCCGAAGGCGAAAAGTGAGTTGGAATCGGCAGTTATGGGAGCCGGTTTTTGGATTGAGCACATTGACTCTACGGTTGAGCTTATTGAGTGGGGGAAACTTTGTACATGTGTATTTTCAGATTACAGCGGAGTTCGGGATGTTCTGGACTGGTGCGGAGGCCCCGAGGGATCTGGAGGACCCCAGCAGCGACGGCAGCGACAATAGTTTCCGCAGCGGCGACAGGACGAGTGTGTCATCTGCGGTGGGCCATATTCACCGTCACAGTGTGACCACAAGCACGGGCGATGCTTTTGATGTAGACAGTCGGAACATTTCCAGGCAGCGTGCCCCCGAGCAGTGCTTATGGTATTACCGCTTGCGATGGCACCCCCACTACCTCTTAAGGATGAAGGAGCTCCTCTAATGTACCGCAAGGCAAATAGGGCCACGACGTTGAGGCAGACAGAGCAACGACCACTAGCACCGAGCGGATGAGATTATGCAGCCGGATGGAGGGCGCCATGATTGTGGTGTCCTGGGGCCCCGTGTGACTTGACTGTGTTGTCGGCGGTGAGAAAACATCTATTTTTAGTGTATCGAGTGCGTTGTACGTCAAACGGATGTTAAAAACAGACTCAGCTTGCGAAAACGGTCAAAAACAACTATTTTTGGGCTAAACGGGCCTATTGGGCCCAATTTGGATGCAGGCCGGTCCACGGTCCCAGGTGCGTGCATCGGGACCAGCGAAAGCGCGCGCGAGCCACGTGGCGGCACGCGATTGGTCGGGACGCGCCATTCACCCTGCGATTGGCGGGGCGACGCCACGTGGCGCCTTTCGATTGGCCGAGCACCACGTGGCGCCTTCCGATTGGTAGACAACGATCCGGGAGACCCGGCGCAACGCGCGGCGCGTGGACCGCAACATGGACGCGCGGCGTGTGGACCGCAACATGGACCACGCCTAGCCACATGGCGCGCTGCCATTGGCGGGTGTCATCCGCCGCACGTGCGCGGGGCGGCGGGACACATGGCAACATTTGGACAATCCGGACGCTGAGCGGGAGCTCTCAGATGGACGCCGCGTGTCTGGGCACGGCGCAGGTCGGATCCGGGCGCCCGAAATTGCCCTTGACCCAAATTGACTTCCTTTTTGGTCTTTTCTCTATAAATAGCCCCTCTTGGGCTTCTTTTGAGAGGTTTTTGGATCCGATTTTGGGGCCATTTTCGACAAAGAGTTTCTTCATCGAGTCTTCTTCGTGTTTTGGCATCCCAAAGGATTTTTAGACGCTGGTTCATATTTTTCCTCCCCGACCTCACGAGCTTCGTTGTTTCTTCGACACCGATCTTTTCCATCGACTCTTCGTCCGCGGGCTCCCCCGAGCTGAGTACTTCGAGTTTTTCGCCGATTTTTGTGGCGACGTTTCCATGAGAGGTAGGCCTTTGATTCCCGTATTACCATTCCTATCCATTTTGTAATGACACGACTTTTCCTATGATTTTCTCCTCCTTCTAATAAAGTATTCCTTTTGGTGGATGTAAATTATCGAGTTTCTGTAAGTCGGTCGGTGTGTTCCATGAGTATTTTTCTATGAAAGAGCACGAAAAACGAAGACCGACGGTGCGATCGGATCTGAAATCCGACATAAGGATTTCCCGGAACAGGGTTTCTAGAGTTGCGGTGTTTTAGCATGCATCGGAATCCGTGCAAAATATCCTGCACACTTTTCGAGGAATTTTGGATTATTTCATATGATTAATTAATTAAGGAATTAATTAATCGGTGATAGAAATTAAAATGGGGGATTTAATTGTACGTACGAAAGGAAAAATCCCACTTTTTGCAAAAAAGAGAAACCCTAGCCAGAGAGAACGCGGGAGAAAAAGAAAAGGAAAAGGCGGAACCCTAACCGGAGGAGAAGAAAGAAAGAAAGAGGAAGGAGACAGAGGAGTCCGATCATCCCGAACAACGTACCGGAAACAAGAACGCGATCGGTCGACTTCCCCCGTCGGATTATCCGGTGAGTGATTTTTCGTTCGTAACGTTTTTGGGGTTTTTCCGTATTGTTTTTGTTGTTTTGTTCTCCTTCCCCGTCTCCGTCGTCTCCGCCGGCCGCCACCGTCGCCGCGCACCTAGGGCACCGCGCGGGCGGGGGAGACGCGCGGTGCCACTAGGGCACTGCACGGGCGGACAATGCGAAGGCGCGGGCGCCACGTGGGCGCCGCCCGCGGGCGCGCACCGCACAGCCTCGTGCCGCGCGGGGCACCCGCGGGCGGGCGGGCGCCGCGCGGCACCGCCTGCGGGCATGCACCCGCGGGCGCCGCGCGGGCGCCGCGGGGGCCACACCCGCGCGGGCGCCGCGTGGGCGCCGCGCGGGCGTCGCGCGGGCAGCACCCGCGGGCGCCGCGCGAGCGCCGCGCGGGCCGCACCCGCGGGCGCCGCGCGGGCAATTCCCGCGGGCGACGATACCGCGGGGGATACGCGCGCGCGCGGAGAGCCGCCGAGGGATTTTGGGGGCGCCGTTTTGGGGTTTCAGCGCGGGGCTAGTGTGGTTTTCCATTTTCCGGTACAAGTACGTGTTATTAACTATTGTTTCTGGGGACTTTTTTAGGTCCAGGTGCGCTGCGGGAGTGTGCGAAAGATCTAGGTGTTCCGATCTTCCCGCAACCAGGTGGGTACCCTTGCCATAAGGGCAGCGAGTGCAGTAAGTGCACCATGTCATCATAAAAAGCCTATTAACCTGCCTAATAAAGTAGATGAATGTATTTTTACTCTCCATTATTAATTGTGGCGACCAAGTGTCGCGGTGCTTAATTTACGCCGACTTCGGCAAACCAGTTTTGGATGCTGCACGTACACAGGCGGATTGGCCTCCGCATGGGTGTACTTTTCCGGAGGAGTGGTCTGAGTGACCCGTGTGCCCCACGTGTGTAGGGTGGGGACCTCTACACGATAGCTAAACATGTCGCTCATGCATCGTGAAGGGGTAAAAGGCATCATAAGTGTCACGTGGGGAGATCGTCGACTACCCTGACGTGACGGTGTCATTAAATCAAATAAAGTGGACTCATGATGAGGGAGAGCGAAAGGTTCCGGTGCAGAGTATTTATTTTAAAGTTATTGTTTATTGTTGATACATCTACTTTATTTGTCACTGATTTTACCCACTCCGTGACAGGTCCGACTAGGTGTAGTAGCCGGGATGGCGGTAAGTCTGCGTCGAGAGGACCTTAGCCGTAGGACGCTTTCTACTTTATTTCCTTTGGTTTATCTCATTCTATTTTCAGTTTAACTATTAGTTTAATTTGCTTAGCTGTGGATCATGTTGAATGTTGAGTAGTTAAATAGTTAGCACTGTGGACTGGACATATTATTGTGGACTTGTGTGCGGCATGCTTTAAAAATAAATAAAATGGTTGCGAAAATGCTTTCCAAAACCGAGTGCCGTGTGGGCACAGATTTTGTAAACCTCTGGATTTATCCTTTCGAAAAGTTGTAGCTGCCTTGGTATGAATGTGTAAACGCTTTCAAAAAAAAAGGGTGTCGGGTGGACACCGTTTGCAAAACCCGTAGTTGTAACTATTTCCTGTTATGTAATCGATGACTGTGTGGTTAATGGTTAATATTGTAAATGGGACGCCGTACATATACAAAGGAGACTCTGTCCGCTTGAAGAGTGAATTTGTATATGTGGCGATCTGACACACACCGGGGGCAAGGCTCATACTTATCTATTAAGAAAAAAAAAAATACATACGCTTTTCCGCTTATCCTCGGGCCTCTGAGGCGTGACACGTTTTGGGTTTTTAAAGGGTTTTTCAAATCTTCGTCAAACCCCCTTTTTCTACAGCATTTTTTCTAGACAGCGAAAGAGTGATCTTGCATTTTCTCGGCCTATGGGTGGCAGAATTTGTTGTTTAAGGACTCGATTTCTATCTACACTTCGCGAGGATCGCAACCGTATTTTTCTTGGAATTTTTGGAGGGCATCTCACAGGAGGTATTTTGCTGTTTTGTGGACAGACTTGCGGCGGTGTTACTATTTTGGGTGATTTGGACTTACCGCGGTGTTTGGCTTGTATCTCAGTGACCGAGAGGAGTTTTTTGGTGATTTCTAGTTCGTTGGATCCGTGGGAACCTGAGGATCACGCCTGTCCAGTTTTGGCTCTTTTGGACTCCGGACCGACTTGCGCATCCAGGTGGGTTGGATTTTTCTCCAAAACTGCGGACTTTCTATTAATTCTAGTATGATAGGACTCAGCAAGCTAGTATAGGTGCTATTATTGTTGTATCATGTTACTAATAGAATTGTGAAACTTTGACTAGCACCCCGTCATATGTTGCATGATTTTAACCAGATTAGTAGAAAATTCTCACTTGGACTAGTTGTTGTAACTCGTCATCCCTACACACTTTTTATCGCTTTCCTGGACCTATGTTTCTCCTCGCCTGGGTAGTGGGCAGAGTGGTCGGGATAGTGTAGGGTGCATGTTGCGCTCGTGCCTGGGGGCCGAGTGGAGTTTGGTAGCTGAGGTCAGTTCAGTGCTAGAGTTAGGAGCCGTGGGTAGATGGTGATCCTGAGCCGTGGAGTTTCCGGCTGATGTTGTTAGTGATGGATCGATGTTGTTGCCGATCTGATTGATCATGGATTTTGTAGTGTCCACGGTTTTCGTTTCGTATCACTTTCAGTATTCAAGGTATTTTTCTCTGTATTTTCGTTATGCCTTTTTGGTCGGATTTGTATTCCAATGTGTAGGGCTCAAAAAATGGAACACGGTGGTGTGATTGGCTCTAAATTTCGGTAAATGAAACTCCCGATGTGATTTTTCTAAGTTTGATGTAAACACCCATTTCGGCTTTTGGGTGCTTTGAAATTCGTGCCAACATACGATGTGATTTTTGAAGGATTTGGAACACGAATCCAGAAAGAAACGATTATATTAAAAATTTTGGTTGTTACAAAAGGTTGAATTTGTTACAAAAGATTTAGTTTGTTGCAAAAAGATCCGGTTTGTTAAAAAGTGGTTATTATTATTTCAAATTCTCCTATAAATAGTAGAATCGGGGATCAGGTTCTACTTTACATACTCAAGAGAGACGATAGAACCCTAGATTTCAAAATTATAACGAAAGAAACATCGTCTTCTTCCTCGAAGGCTTCGTCGGAGATCGGGATCGGGAATTGGCATCGTGGTGGGGCGACGGAGGAGGGAGCACCGACCGTGCAGGGGATCGGAGAGCGGAGGACGGAGCCGAGCATCGTACCGTCGCCTTCGCCGACTAAAAGGTGTGTTTTGATGCTTTTTGATATCTCTTGTGAGGTTTCGGTAGTGTTTTCATGGATCTTGTCGGGTTCTTTGAGCCGTGGGTTGAAACGATTACCGGGTGCGATGTGGGTGTTAGCACCGTTGAGGGTGGACGGGAGGCCGCTACCGCCGTCGATAGAGACGGGAGGCCGCCACCGTCGTCACCATGGTTGGGAAGCCGCCGCCGCCGTTGTGACAAAAACGGGAGGCCGCCGCCGTCAACCGCAAGGGAACACCACCGCATAACACTCAACAACAGAACTGGGCCGCCGAGGGGCACCGCCGCCGTGGCGTCGCCCGCGTGCGTGGCGCCGCTGGCATGCGGGGCGGAGGCATGCCCATGCGGGGCGCCGGCCGTGTGGGGGCGCGGCCTTGTGGGGCGCCGGCCGCGAGGAGAGGGGGCCGTGCCGCCGAGTCACGGGTAACGTGGCTTCGCCGTTCTGCCATGTTTTGGGTAGAGCATCGCTCCGATGAGCAATGGTTTACCGAAGGCATCGTCGGAACACTGATTTGAACCCTGACTTGCGTATTTTCATTACGATGATGTTTTTAACGCCGGTTGTTTGGTGTAGTTTGTGTTCGGTCAAGGTTTGAGGTGATTATCGGAGTTTTCACACATCATTTTCTTCGCCGTTTGAGGTGGGTAATCTAACCAAGATAGGGGATGTTGTTGGACCATGGTGTCCGGCCCTCCTCTTCCTTTACATTGTAATTTTTGGCATAACTATTTTAAAAGTAAGGAAGGACAGGGTGTTGCATATTTTGGCAAAATTAATACATACAAAAAGACGACAAGGCAAGACGCTTGACTTTATCGGGTACAACTACCACGATCTAGTCTACGGTTACAAATTTTGAGGCTCATGGCGCTATCATGTACACCAGCGGTTTGGCCACCACAAGGGTGTTCTTTTCCGGAGAAGTTGGTCTAAGGACCCGTGAACTTTACGCGGGGATTGCGTAGAAGCCCTACGAGGTGTTAAGGGGAGGGTTAGAAGAGCACCAAAGAATTGAGCAAGACTGGTTATTCCTTAGGTCTACGGACTAAGGGATGGTATGTATGGAATGGATGTTTCGATTTACGGTTTGTTGTCCTATTTACTTTTTGTACTTATTACAACATGTTATGGTTATGTTGTTGGTTATTTCCTTTTCCATATTTTGGTCACTGACTCCCACCATGTAACAGGATCCGGCGGGGAGGGAGGGAGGAGAGGCGTCGGCTCACGAGTGACATTGCATTTTCGTCATTACGGTGACCCCTTTTTACTCCTCTTTTGTTTTACACTATGTGGATATGGATTGTCACGCCCCGGGTGAAAATTAGAACCCGGGCCCGTCTACAGATCTGCCGTGCACATGAAATTTTCCGCGTATACGAAGCGCCAACAACCTGCTCAGATATGAGAGATAATAATAAAGAGCATAAAACAGAGCTGAACTAAAAACTAATACATCTCAGACTGAAACTGGAAGTAAAATACAGTACATCTGTAAAATAATACATCTGTCTCTCCCAGCTCACCAAAAATATACAACCAGCTGTCTAAAGCCAGACCTCAAAAGTAAAAGTACAACAGTCTAAGTAAAATGAGTGCAACCAAAGTCCAGCTAAACTCTCTGATCCTGCCAGGAGATCTATCTACTCATCAATCCCTCACCTCGATCCGCCGCTGAAAGCCCAGCAGCTCCCACAGAAGACTCTGCAAAACAAAGGGAAGAAAAAGAGGAAAGGAAGAATGGGGGTGAGAACTACTAGTAAACCAGTAGCCTCCCCTAGTGGGTAAAGCCTCAAACTCCGACGCACCCACTAGGTCTACCAGAGGCAAAAAAGGGAAAGAAGAGTGGTAAGAAATAAAGACTGCTAATGAAAGAAAACTACCACTACTATGCCTCTAAATGTAATCCCAGAATGGAATAACCGAATATATGCATCAGTAACCCAAAACCGTCCAGATAAACCCAATCTATCCACCAGTAAAAATCGGTACTGCCTGCTCTGCTGTCGAACTCAAGAACTCATCCGCAGGATACAGACCGGCTACTGACCGGCACGGTCACATCCCAAAATAAGTAACAGACCGGCTCCTGTCCGGCATGGTCGCACACTCCGGAGTGGCACTTGAGGGGAGCGACCCACACGAGTAAAGTATCTCTGTAATAAGTATCATAAGTATCTCTGTCGCAAGTATCACGATATAGCAGGACTGGATCATGGCTATGATCAAAGTGGGAAAATCCATCCACTAAAGAAAACTCGATCCCCAATCTGATGCAAAGTAAACATCCGGTCAACCGCCCAATATCCGTGGTTGCCGCAATATCCCATAATCCACAATCAGGTCCAACAACCGACCTCCGGTCAACCGCCCAATTTTCGCGTTCGCCGCAATACCCTGCCATCCACGATCATGTCCCTCAACCGACATTCGGTCAACCGCCCAGTATCCGCGGTTGCCGCCATACCCCACAATCTACAATCTAGGCCCCGGCTACACTATTCCAAATCCCTGCTCGAACTCGAGCAACATATATCTAGAGTCTAGAAGGAAAGGAGAAAAGAACAAACATGGTTTCTCCTATGTCAAATTCTAACATGATAGTGTAGCAATAAAAGATAGCCTATCTAGATGTCCATACAAGCATGCAAGTGTTCTCATTTGGAAAGAAAAATAAGGAGTAGTAAAAATCATGTTTCTCGCATAACCACATATCACCTTCACAAGAAACATCCACCTATGCATGTCCAAAATATCCCCAAGTGGTACCCACCATCATGGTAAATCACTTTGTCCCAATTTAATATTCAATTTCACATGCAAGGTTAAACGCTAACATAGCAAACCATATCTCCACACAAGCATGCATAATTCCAACCACGAGCATGATTAATCAATAAGTCCAATATAGGGGAATCACTCTAATAATCCTAGTGAGCATGTCGAAATAGAGGTAAACAACAACCACCCACCTCGATCGCGAAGCACGCGAAGCACCGCTCCAAACTCACCCTCTCACAAAGAAAACCCGGCTCACTACGAAAACTGCAACAAAAGCCAAAATGGTGCACAATTAATCCCATAATTGTCACAAAGCCGCTGTCCCACGCAACCAGTTCAGAAAAAGGATAATTTTCACTTACGAGATGACCTCGAAAAATTTCCAAAAAATAACCACCGTGATCCTCGCGACGAGTAGATACGAAACAAATACTCGCACATCCAGTTCCGACACCTGTAGGCCAAGAAACAAATAAAACACCGCGGCGAGCCAAAACTTCCCACGATCGATAATCTGTACCATTCAGTCAAGAAAAAGTGAAATTATCACCATCGAAGCAACCTTATAAAAATTCGATAAAAATACGGTCGCGTTCCTCTCAAAGCGTAGATGCCGATCGAGTCCTCACACGCTCCGATCTGATGCCCGTAGGCCGAGAAATCCCAACAATACTCCACCACTGTCCCCAAACATCACAGCAGTACAATGGATCAAAAGGTACCTTGGGAACACCACCAAAAACTCGAAACAGAGCGAAGAGATCAACACGGAAATCGAAGGTGTACCTCTTATGAACGCGCTGCCATAAAAATCGGCTCAAAACTCCATCCGGTAGCCCAGGGGAGCCCGCGGACCGAAACGCGACGGAAAAGGCCGCCGAAGAAGGAACGTCGCATGCGACGAATCGCAGTAGACGTCGAAGTCGCGGCCTCCAAAAAATCTGGGAATCCATCGAAGGGTGGATGAGAGGGAGAGGAAGAACTTCTCTGTAGAAAGCCCTCAGAGAAAAAGCCCAGAAAAGGAGGAAAAGGGCGGCTGCTAAGGGGGCCTATTTATAGCCCAAGCCGACCAAAGGGACTTTCGGATTCGGGCGCAGAAATCGGGCGCCCGAAAACTCCTCAGCCTGCTAGGTCGCCCTCTCCGCGCCCCGCACGCCCGCCAATCACGGCGCGCCGCGTGGCTACACGGTCCACGGCGGGAAGCGTGGGCCACGGTTCACACCGGGCCAGCCGGGTCACTGCGCCCACCAATTGGCGGGTGACACGTGGCCCGAGGCGGTCCACCGTGCGCCGTGCCCGGAGCGGAACGCGCGCTGTCGCACATGCGTTGACCGGCCTATCCCTGCGCGCCACGTGTCCACCGCCTCCGCTCGCTGCGCCCGGTGCACGCACCGATGCACCCGCCGAACCCGAAGCAGCCACCAGTCCCCAGCGCGCCCAATCGGGAGCACCACGTGGAACCCCAACCACCGTACGCCGCGCTTGCCCGCGCCCGCGCCCGTGTCCACGGGGCCGCGCTCCGCCGCCTGCCCGCCGCCGCCGGCGCTGCCCCGGCCGCCGGAACAGTAACCCTTGCCTCGAAATCCGTGTTTGCGAATCCGGGCTCCAAAAAATACAAATAAATAGTCCATTTCCATCAATTTCGCGCGTTGAATCCAAATCCGATGTTCGTTTTGCCCAATTCCACTTCTAAAATTTGTCGAAGGCATCCATATAAGTAATCTTAATCCAAATTTCACGCTGGGTCCAATCCTGAGGTCCGATTTGGGCACAAGCACCTCCATCACACCGAATAATCCTCCAGAAGTCGCAGAACACACTGCAAAAGCTCTGCGGAGATCCGGGTCATCACATGGATGGCATGATACTTGAACAACTCGTATGTGGATGATGTGATATGAATACTTGGTGTCACGCCCCGGGTGTAAACCAGAACCCGGGCCCGTCCACAGATCCGCCGTGCATACGGAATTTCCCGCGTACACGAAGCGCCATTAACCTGCTCAGATATAAGAGATATAATTAAGAGCATAAAACAGAGCTGAACTAAAAACTAATACAACTCAGACTGAAACTGAAAGTAAAATACAGTACATCTGTAAAATTTTACATCTGTCTCTCCCAGCTCACCAAAAAAATACAACCAGCTGGCTAAAGCTAGACCCAAAAGTAAAAGTACAATAGTCTGAGTAAAAATGGTACACCCAAAGTCCAGCTAAACTCTCTCATCTTGCTAGGAAATCTATCTACTCAGTCGTCCTCTCTCCTCGATCCGACGCTGAAAGCCCAGCAGCTCCCGCAGGAGACACTGCAAAACAAAGGAGAAGAAAAAGAGGAAAAGAAGAATGGGGGTGAGAACTACTAGTAAACCAGTAGCCTCCCCTAGTGGGTAAATCCTCAAACTCCGACGCACCCACTAGGTCTACCAGAGGCAAAAGGGAAAGAAGAGTGGTAAGCAATAAACAGAACTGTTGATAAAAGGAAACTACCACTACTATGCCTCTAAATGCAGTTAGTAACCATAACTGTCCCAATAACCCAATCTATCCACTAGTAAAAATCGGTACTGCCTGCTCTGTCATCATCATCGGGCATGCCAGCCACGCATAACATCGATGTGATAAGGTCCCAATGATCGGGTATGCCAGCCCGCGCATAACACCGATGTGAAATGATCCCTATGATCGGGTATGCCAGCCCACGCATAACACCGATGAGATATGGTCACTATGATCGGGTATGCCAGCCCACGCATAATACCGATGAGATATGGTCACTATGATCGGGTGTGCCAGCCCACGCATAACATCGATGAAATAGAAAAGTAAGCCTCCGGTCGATCGCCCAATGTCCGCGGTCGCCGCAACACCCTACAAGTCCACGATCAAGTCCAACAACCGACCTCCGGTCAACCGCCCAATATCTGCAGTTGCCGCAATGCCCTGCCATCCACAATCATGTCCCACAACCGACATCCGGTCAACCACCCAATATCCGCGGTCGCCGTAAAACCCACAATCTATGTCCCGGCTATACTATTCCAAACCCCCGCTCGAACCTGAGCAACATGTATCTAGAAAGAAAGGAGAAAAGAACAAAAGTGGTTTCTCCTATGTCAAATCCCAACATAATAGTGTAGCAATAAAAGATGGCCTATCTAGATGTCCATTCAAGCATGCAAGTGTTCTCATTTGGAAAGGAAGGTAAAGAGTAAAAACAATCATGATTCTCACATAAACCACTAATCACCTGAACCATCCACCTATGCATGTCCAAAAACACGCAAGTGGTACCCACCAACAAGGTAAATTACATTGCCCCAATATCATAGTCAAATCCACATGCAAGGTTAAGTGCTAACATAGCAATCCATATGTCCAAACAAGCATGCATAATTTTCAGCCACAAGTGCGAATCAATAATCCTATCATAGGGGAAAACTCTCTAATATTCCTAGTGAGCATATAAAAATAGAGGTATGCAACAACCACCCACCTCGATCGCGAAGCATGGATCCAAACTCGCTCTCCCACAAAGAAAACCCCAGCTCACTGCGAACACTACAAAAACGACCATAACGGTGCACAAATTAATCCTACAATTAACACAAAGCCACTGTCCGCGCAACAGTCCAAAGGATAGTCGATTTTCACCTACGAGATGACCTCCAAAAATTCCATAAAAATATTTGCTGCGATCGTCGTGTCGAGTAGATGCAAATCGAGTACTCACACGTCCTGTTCAGACACATGTAGGCCAAGAAACAAATAAAACACCGCGGCGAGCCAAAACTTCCCACGATCGATAATCTGTAGCATTCAGTCCAAAAAAAGTGGAATTATCACCTTCGAAGCAACCTCAGAAAAATCCGATAAAAATACAGTCACGTTCCTCTCGAAGCGTAGATGCCGATCTAGTCCTCACACTCCCCGATCCGATGCCCGAAGGCCGAGAAATCCCAACAATACACCACCGCTGTCCCAAACATCGCAGCAGTACAAGGGGTCAAAAGGTACCGCGGGAACACCACAAAAAACTTGAAACGAAGCAAAGTGATCAGCACAAAAATCGAAGGCGTACCTCTCGTGAACGCGCTGCCATAAAAATTGGCTCAAAATTCCATCGGGGTGATCCAGGGGACCTCGTGGACTGAAATGCGACAGTAGAAGCCATAATCGAAGAAGCGTCGAAGTGCGTCGCGTCGCAGAAAACGCTGATGCCGCGGCCTCCAAAAATCTCGGGAATCCATCGAAGGGTGGAGAAGAGGGAGAGGAAGAACTTCTCTATAGAAAGCTCTTAGAGAAAAAGTCCAGAAAAGAAGGAAAAGAGATGCTAAGGGGCCTATTTATAGGCCCAACCCACCAAGAAGGAAAACCGGATTCGGGCGCCCGAATCCAGCCCGGCCCATAATTGTGCGCGCTCGAAACTCCCACAACGCGCCACGTCGTCGCTCCACGCCCTGCGCGCCCTGTACACGCGCACCAGCCAATCGCGGCGCGCCGCGTGGCGACGTGGTCCACGGCGGGGTGCACGCGCCGCGGTCAGCGCCGAGCCAGCCGGGTCGCTGCGCCCGCCAATAGGCGGGCGACACGTGGCCTGGCGCGGTCCACCGCGCGCCGCGCCCGGCGCGAATCGCGCCTCACGTCATGCCCGTTGACCGCCCAATCCCTGTGCGCCACGTGTCCACCCCGAAAACCCGCTAGTCCCGGTGAACGCCAATTCCCGTGGACCGGCCTGCCCGCCCGCGCCCGCGCCTGCCCGCCGACGCCGGCGCTGCCCCGGCCGCCGGAACAGTAACCTAGTGCCTCGGAATCCATGTTTTGGCATCCGGGCTTCAAAAAATACAAGTAAATAGTCCAGTTCCATCGTTTTCGCGCGCTGAATCCAAATCCGATGTCCGTTTTGCCAAATTCCACTTCTAAAATTTGTCGAAGGCATCCAGATAAGTAATCTTAATTCAAATTTTGCGCTGGGTCCAATCCTGAGGTCCAATTTGCGCACAAGCACCTCTATCATACCGAATAAGCCTCCAGAAGTCGCTAATCACATAGCAAAAGCTCTGCGGAGATCCAGGTCATCACATTTGGAACGTTGGAACATAAATGCCGTAATGACTTGGGATAATAAACTTTGATCTTACATCCTTATCTTGTGATGGTTGGATATGACCGGGTCTTTCGACCGTACTTGGATCGATTCATGGTAGTGTTCATCGATGATATTCTGGTTTACTCCCGAAGTGATGCAGAGCATGAGGAACACTTGAGGATTGTGCTGCAACTTCTGCGAGAGAAGAAGTTGTTTGCCAAGCTGGTGAAGTGCGAGTTTTGGCTTCGGGAGGTAGTTTTCTTAGGCCATGTGATTTCCGCCGCAGGTGTGGCAGTGGACCCGGCGAAGATTGAGGCAGTCCGGGATTTGCCTCGACCGACGACCGTTTCTGAGGTGCGCAGTTTTATGGGCTTAGCTGGTTATTATCGTCAGTTTGTGGAGGGCTTTGCGAAGCTTTCCACACCCCTCACTCGTTTGACGCGTAAAGGAATTAAGTTTATCTGGAGTGAGGACTGTCAGAGGAGCTTTGAGGAGCTAAAGAGCAGATTAATAACCGCTCCTATCCTTTCCCTCCCTATTATGGGGAAAGGATACGTGATCGCACAGTGGACTTGGTTGTGTGCTGATGCAGGAAGGGAGGGTAATTGCTTATGCATCGAGACAGCTCAAGGATTATGAGAAGGATTACCCTATCCATGACTTGGAGCTTGCTGCCGTGGTGTTTGCACTGAAGCTTTGGCACCATTATCTGTATGGGGAGCACTGTGAAATCTACACTGACCACAAGAGCCTGAAGTATTCGTTTACACAGAAGGAGCTCAACTTGAGGCAGCGCAGATGGTTGGAGCTATTAAAGGATTATGATGTGGATATCCTTTACCATCCGGGCAAGGTGTCACACCCCCGGGGGTTTTTGAGTCTTTTGATGCGGAAAACGTGTCTATTTTTTTTTTTTTCTTTAATAAGGTAGCTTACACTTCACCCCGGTGCGTGCCAGACCGCCACATACTCGAATTCACTCCGTCCACGGACAGAGTCTCCTTCGTGTATGCACGGCGTCTCTTTACAACTTATAAATCATTCATAAACAACACACATCAACCAACAACCATACAGTAGACATTCAACATAATCAGAGTTTAACCATTTAATCCAAAGTATGTTATTTAAGCGGCGTCCGTGTTTGGAAAAGATAAACCCAGAGTTGTAAAACCCGTGCCCACACGGCACTTCCCTTTTTAGAAAACATTTTCGCAAACCTTTATCTTCTCATAAAAACATGCCGCGAATGAAGCATAAGAAAAACACTACTAGTAACATGAAACATAAGGGGTCACCACATCCACAATGCTAACTAAAACATGTCCTGAAATAAAGTAATCCACAAGCAAAACTGAAAGTATCATAAATAGGAAATGAGTCATAAGTACGATAACCAAGATTCCGACTACGATCCTCACGTCGCAGTCCCACCGCCACCCCGGCTAACGCACCTAGAAATACCTGTCACGGAGTGGGTAAAGTCAGTGACAAACAAAGTAGATGTGTAACAGTATCAAGGGGAATGAATCATACAAAATGCACCGACTACACCATAACCTTTCGTTAAACAATTGCAAATTAGTTTACCCTGGGCACCTTTCCCAGACTGTCGGGGAGACTAAAGTCCCCCCTCGTGCACAAACACCTACTTGATGCTTTTACCTCTCACTCGCGGTGCTGATGTGACATTCAGCTGGCGCGAAGAGGTCCCCGCTTGCACCGTTACCTTTGCGGGGCACACGGGTCATTAGAGACCACTTTTCCGGAAAAGTACACCCATGCGGAGGCCAATCCGCCTGTGTACGTGCAGCATCCGAAACCGGATTGCCAAGATTGGCGTGTACTGGGCACCGCGACCGCAGCCGCACATTTATTAGATAATTAACAACAATCGAAAGGTTAAACTATCCATCTACTTTGTTAGGTAAATTAAGGAGTACTTTTAATGATGATAGATGCACTTACAGCACCGGTTGCACTCATCGCAACCGTACCCACCTTATTGGAGAGAAATCGGAACACCAATATCCTTCGCGCTCTCCCGCTGTGTACCCGGACCTAAGAAAAGTCCGCACGGATAAACTATGGTCAAAACACATACTAACACCTTGAAAACGGAAAACCCCACACCTTACATTTTAACGAAAAAGTCCGGCACCGTCCGGTCGCAAAACCGGACTTTCGCCCGCACCGCCGTCGCCGCCCGTCGGAGCCCCGCGCGGCTCGGACCCGCGCGGCGGGCTCCGCGGGCGGTGCCCGAGCGGCGCCCGCGCGGCCCCGCGCGGGCGGAGCCCCGCGCGCGCCCGCGCGGGTGCGGGCCCGCGCGGCGCCCGTGCGGCGCCCGCGCGGGTGCAAGCCCGCGCGGCGCCCGCGGGTGGAGCCCCGCGCGGCGCCCGCGCGGATGCGGGCCCGCGCGGGTGCCCGCGCGGGCGGGCCCGCGCGCGGCGCGGCCCGCGCGGCGCGGGCCCGCGCGGGCGGGCCGCGCGGGCGCGGGCGCCCCGCGCGGCGCACCGCGCGGTGCCCGCGCGGGCGCGGGCGCGCGGCGCCCCGCGGGCGCCCGCGCGGGCACAGCCCGCGCGGCGCCCGCGCGGGTCGCCCACGCGGCGCCCGCGCGGCGGGGCGCCCCCCGCGCGACGCCCGCACGGGTCGCCCGTGCGGCGCCGCGCGCGGGTTCGCCCGTGCGTCGCGCGATCCGTGCGCCTTCCCCGTGCACGATTAATTTTATTTTATTTTATTTTATTTATCTACTCCGCAAAACTAACAACAAAGATAGTTGGAAAAGCCCCAAATAATTTTCTAAAAATTATTTGCTCACCGAGGATTGTTGGGAGGGTCGCCCGGTCTCGTTCTTGCCTTCGAGTCGACGTTTGGGGCGATCGGCTCCTTCCCTTTTCCTTTTCCTTTCTCCGGTTAAGGTTCTTTTCTTTCTTTGGGGTCTCGGTACGTACGAAAGAGGAGGGTTTGGGGAGGCGGAGAAATAAAAATAGGGTTTGCTCGGTAAGCGGGGAAATAAATACCCTATTTATTTATCCTTGCATTCCCTTTCCGCATACGCACCGTCAAAATCCCTTTCGGGTATTTTGACCCGATTAATTAATTTACCAATTAATTAATCCCTACCGATCCGATTAATTAATTTACCAATTAATTAATCCCTACCGATCCGATTAATTAATTTACCAATTAATTAATCCCCACCGATAACCCTATTTAATTAATCGTTTAATTATTATCCTCACCGTCAATTCCCCAAATTGATCGTTAATTTCTTTATTTACGTATGTAGGAACCTATAATCCCCCGATTCTGTTTCTCAAGAGAATATCCAACTGACGAGATATTTCTCAACTTTAAATCCTGACCACCGATTAATTAATCACCTTTATTAATTAATCTTGGGAAATCAAATTCCCAGTTGGATTCCAATTACCCGGATATTTAAATCTCAAATATCCGATTCCCGGTCACCGATTATTTAACCACCTTTATTAAATAATCAAGGGAAAAAAACCAACTCCCAACTTAAATATCCGGATTTTATCTCTTATTCAATCCGTGAGATAAAATCCCTTAATTCAAATCCCTTAACTAAAAATATCCTGATTTTATCCCTTCCCAATCCATGAGATAAAATCCCATACTTTTCAATTAAATATCCTGATTTTTATCCCTCTCTTATCCATGAGATAAAATCCCACCGATTTAAATCCTACAATTAATTCGTACGTAGGAGGATTTAAATTTCGTCACCGGATAATTAATTAATTAATTAATTAATTATCCTTACGAGATAACCCACCTTATCTATTTCGGGTGCAAGATATTTTGCACGGTTTCCGATGCGCGACTAATAACCGCATCGCTAAGGACCCCGTTCCGGGAGATCCCGATATCGGATTTCGAATCCGATCGCACCGTCGGTCATCGTTTTTCGCGCTCTATCGCAGAAAAATACACACACCTCGCCCGGCCGACTTTCAAAAATTAAATAATTTTATTCCGCTTAAGGCCTAAGCGATTACATGTGAGTTCGAAAATACCCCAAAGGGTCGGGTCACTACACCACTCACACTTTATAAAAAGTTTCGTCCCGAAACTTAAACTCAAACCTCACTTAAACAACTCGGGAAAACATTCCCTCATCTTTGATTCCAGTTCCCACGTCGCCTCGCGCTCTTCGTGGTTGCTCCACTGGACTTTCACATAGGGGATCGTTCGGTTGCGTAGCTTCTTGTCCTCTCTTGCCAAAATCCGCACCGGCGTCTCCTCGACGCTCAAGTCCTCCCGCAGCTCAATGGTGGAGGCATCCAAGGCATGAGAGGGGTCTGCCAGGTACTTCCGGAGCATCGAAACGTGGAACACGTTGTGGACTCGTTCGAGGTTCGGGGGCAGGGCCAACCGGTACGCCACCGGTCCTACGCGCTCCAGGATTTCGAACGGTCCCACGTATCTGGGGCTCAACTTCCCCTTTATGCCGAAGCGTCGGTTCCCCTTGGAGGGTGAAACCCGGAGCAGCACGTGCTCGCCCACCATGAATTCTAAGTCTCGGCGTCTGTTATCTGCATAGCTTTTCTGTCTGCTTTGGGCGGTCAGCAGCCTTTGTTTAATCAAACGCACCTTTGCTTCGGTCTCCTCCACCAGATCTGGGCCCAGAAACTTTCGCTCACCTAAGTCATCCCAGCATATCGGAGACCGACAGCGGCGCCCGTACAGGGCCTCGTACGGCGCCATCTGAATACTGGCCTGGTAACTGTTGTTGTAGGCAAATTCCACCAGGGGCAGACACCGTGCCCACCCTTCGCCCAAGTCCAGAACGCATGCTCGAAGCATGTCTTCCACGATCTGTATCACCCGCTCCGATTGCCCATCGGTTTGCGGATGAAAAGCTGTGCTGAAGTGCAACTTGGTCCCCATCGCTTGTTGCAAACTTCGCCAAAAGTTCGACACAAAACGTGTGTCTCTGTCCGACGTGATGGATGTCGGTACACCGTGCAACCTTACTATCTCATCGAGGTACGTTTGCGCCAGTCGTTCCCGGGTCCACGTCGTGTGTATGGGCAAAAAGTGGGCCGATTTCGTCAAACGGTCCACGATCACCCATATCGCATCGTGTCCCTGTGGCGATCTCGGGAAACCGGTCACAAAATCCATGGTAATCATGTCCCATTTCCACTCGGGCACCGGTAAAGGTTGCAATTTTCCCGCCGGCCGTTGATGTTCGGCCTTCACCCGTTGGCACACTAAGCAGTGAGCCACGAATCGGGTCACGTCTTCCTTCATTTTGGGCCACCAGAAGGTTTGCTTGACGTCCTTGTACATCTTGGTTCCTCCGGGATGCGCCGCATACGGGGCAGTATGCGCCTCCCGTAGGATTTCTTCCTTGAGTTCCGGTAGATCCGGCACGCAGATTCGTCCGCGAAATCGTATCGTGCCGTCGGAGCTCACCACGAAGTCGCCCTCCTTGTCGGCGGTTATTCTACTTCGCACCAGCTGGAGTTGATCATCAGTCGATTGGCCTTCGAGAATCCTGTCCAGCAGAGTAGGTCTGACCACCAGCGTCAGAAGTTGGGCGACTGTCCCTGCAGGTACCACCTCTAGTCTCAATCGCGAGAACTCCGCAATTAGACTATCCTGCTGCGTAATGGCGCTTACATCCGCTTCCGCGGCCTGTCCTTTGCGACTCAGGGCGTCGGCCACCACGTTGGCCTTTCCCGGGTGGTAGTGGATCGTCAGATCGTAATCCTTTAATAGCTCAAGCCACCGCCTTTGTCGCAGATTTAGCTCCCTTTGGGTGAAAAGGTACTTGAGGCTCTTATGATCTGAGTACACATTACAGTGTGCCCCGTACAGGTAGTGCCTCCAGAGCTTGAGCACAAACACCACCGCTGCGAGTTCCAAATCATGCACGGGGTAATTCCGCTCGTACTCCTTGAGCTGCCTTGATGCATAGGCTATTACCTTTCCCCGTTGCATGAGTACTCCACCCAATCCATTTCGCGACGCGTCGCAATACACTTCGTAATCCTCCCCAGGTTCTGGCAGGGCGAGGATCGGAGCTCGCGTCAACCTGTCCTTGAGCTCCTCGAAGCTTCTTTGACACTTGTCCGTCCAGACAAACTTTTCCCCCTTTTTCGTCAAACGGGTTAAGGGGGTGGCTATCTTGGAGAAACCCTCCACGAAGCGCCGGTAGTACCCGGCTAATCCCAGGAAGCTTCGAATTTCCGTCACCGTGGTCGGTCGGGGCCAGTCAGTCACCGAATCTATCTTCTTTGGATCCACCGCGACTCCAGCCGCCGAGATTACATGCCCCAAGAAACCGACCTCACGGAGCCAAAACTCACACTTTTTGAGTTTGGCGTAGAGTTTCTGTTCCCGAAGGGTCTGGAGGACTGTGCGCAGGTGTTCTTCGTGTTCCTCATCGGTACGCGAGTAGATGAGGATATCGTCAATGAAGACCACCACGAACAAGTCCAGGAAGGGTTTGAATACCCTGTTCATCATGTCCATAAACACCGCCGGGGCATTTGTGAGCCCGAACGGCATTACCGTAAACTCGTAATGGCCATAGCGAGTACGGAAAGCCGTTTTGGGGATGTCCTCCCCCTTGACCCGGACCTGATGATAGCCCGACTGCAGGTCGATCTTTGAGAACACCGTCGCCCCCCGTAACTGGTCGAAGAGGTCATCGATCCTTGGAAGGGGGTACTTATTCTTGATCGTCACCTTATTTATCTCCCGGTAGTCGATGCACAACCGGAGACTTCCGTCCTTCTTCCTCACAAACAGGACGGGCGCGCCCCAAGGTGACGCGCTTGGTCTGATGAAACCTTTGTCCAGAAGGTCCTCCAACTGTGCCTTGAGTTCCTTCAGCTCCGCGAAGGCCATCCTGTACGGTGCCTTGGTGATGGGCTTGGTGCCGGGGAGCAGTTCAATTGGGAAGTCAACCTCTCGTTCCGGCGGCATTCCGGAAAGCTCCGCCGCATCCGGCAATTTCCTTACCACTAAGCCTCAAATGTCGAATCGTCGGCACTAACCATTAACCCCAAAAGCCTGAGCTTTCAGAGGTGCGCATCCGATTCACTTATAGTGGTATACTCCGCACCACGGATCTCGACCAGACCCAACCCACCTGGATGTTGGGTCTATTGTTGGGCCTCTTGCCGTTAGGTCTATTGCGGACCGCAGCCTACTCAACCTTTCAGGCTCACCTAACCCAACTCACTAGTCCCTTGGGCCTATTGTCTCAAGGCAGAAAGTTCGACCTATTTGACCCATAATAAAGGGCCAACACCAAAGACGACTAAGTCTTCGCATCCTTATTGGGCAGGAAAGTACAGACTATTTGCTCCTAAGGGTTCTCCTGGGGTCAAGACCCACATTACTCTTCGTAAGGGGTCTTTCCTGCTACTACTTCCCTCGGGTAGTGCGTCCTTTGTCGTGTCATCGCATAGGACCCCTCATCCGTGTCGCGACTCCAAAGAATCATTCCCGGGTTCGGGGCAGTAAAAACGGAACTGTCCCAGTTTGTCACGATAGAAGCAAAGGTCGTGCTTCCGGAATGAATCATTTCCCTCGAGGTGCTCCTCTTGGTATGCCCTCTTCCGAAGTTTGGCCGGGTTCGTTTCTTATCCCTGCTGTGTCCTGAGCTCTCCCGTCGGGCTTGAGACATCGTAAATCCGCGCTCCACCGCGGTGGCTCTATCGTCCACCTCCTGGAAGGTGCGCAAACCCGCCATTTGCGCCACCTTTAAGATGTCGCTCCATAAGCCATTCACAAAAGGACGGGCCTTGTGAGATTCATCTCTTGTATCAAAGGGGAACACATCTGATCAACCTCACAAATGCCCGTTGATATCCCATAACGGTCCGACTTCCTTGCTTGATGAACTTCACGTCACCTTCCATCCGCCGTTTGATGCTGTCGGAGAGAAATGCCCTCAACAGTTCTCCTTGGAACGTGGTCCAAGATGGAAGGGCGGTGCCCTCCGAAGGATCCGGGCGCACCGTCTTCCACCACTTGCGGGCGTCTCCCTCAAGAAAACGGACTGCCAAAGGGACCCGTTCACCTTTCCTCATTAGCAAAGCTTCGAAGAGCCTTTCCATGCTATCTACCCATTTTCCTACAACCCAAGGGTCGGTCGTATCTCCCTCAAGGGGTCTCCATTGACGGCTCCCGGCGTAGGTCCCAAAGTTGCTGGCGCGGCTGGCCCGGGCAGAGAAGCCCGGGCGACCTCCATTGGTGCAGTCGACTATTGCACCCACTATGGCATCTGTTCCATAAGGGTTACTGACTGCCCGGCCATCTCTTGTAGTCGTTGTCGGAGAAGCTGATACTCCGCCGCTGTTCGCACCATACTCTTTGCCCCTGCGTTCTCCGCTGATAACCCATTTCGGGCCATCGTCCGCTTGTAACAAAGAAACCACGTTAGGCCTAAGGTTATCACCCTAGCACCTAGACTTACGAACACACCTACATTACGTTCCCGTTTTCCCCGTACTCTCACGTACTACACCTACACCTTGGTTATCTCATTTCCCATTTGCTTGTGGCACCTAGCACTGTGGATGTAAACCTCGTCTACTATGGTTGTGGTTGTATTTTCTCTGATACCATTTAATCTGTCACGCCCCCGGGGGTTTTTGAGTCTTTTGAAGCGGAAAAACGTGTCTATTTTTTTTTTTTTTTTTAATAAGGTAGCATATACTTCACCCCGGTGCGTGCCAGACCGCCACATACACAAATTCACTCTGTCCACGGACAGAGTCTCCTTTGTATATGCACGGCGTCTCATTTACAACATATCAATCATTCATAAACATACACACATCAACCAACAACCATACAGTAGACATACAACATATTCAGAGTTTAATCATTTAACTAAAGCATGTCATTTAAGCGGCGTCAATGTTTGGAAAAGATAAAACCCAGAGTTGTAAAACCCGTGCCCACACGGCACTTCCTTTTTAGAAAACATTTTCGCAAACCTTTATCTTATCATAAAAACATGCCGCGAATGAAGCATAAGGAAAAACACTACTAGTAACATGAAACATAAGGGGTCACCTCATCCACAGTGCTAACTAAAACATGTCCACAAATAAAGTAATCCACAAGCAACTAAAAGTATCATAAAGGGAAATGAGTCATAAATACGATAACCAAGAGTCCGACTACGATCCTCACGTCGCAGTCCCACCGCCATCCCGGCTAACGCACCTAGGAATACCTGTCACGGAGTGGGTAAAGTCAGTGACAAACAAAGTAGATGTGTAACAATATCAAGGGGAAGAATCATACAAAATGCACCGAATACACCATAACCTTTCGTTAAACACTTGCAAATTAATTTACCCTGGGCACCATTCCCAGACTGTCGGGGAGACTAAAGTCCCCCCTCGTGCACAAACACCTACTTGATGCTTTTACCTCTCACTCGCGGTGCTGGTGTGACGATTCAGCTGGCGCGAAGAGGTCCCCGCTTGCACCGTTACCTTTGCGGGGCACACGGGTCATAAAGACCACTTTTCCGGAAAAGTACACCCATGCGGAGGCCAATCCGCCTGTGTACGTGCAGCATCCGAAACCGGATTGCCAAGATTGGCGTGTACTGGGCACCGCGACCGCAGCCGCACAATTATTAGATAATTAACAACAATCGAAAGGTTAAACTATCCATCTACTTTGTTAGGTAAATTAAGGAGTACTTTTAATGATGATAGATGCACTTACAGCACCGGTTGCACTCATCGCAACCGTACCCACCTTATTGGAGAGAAATCGGAACACCAATATCCTTCGCGCTCTCCCGCTGTGTACCCGGACCTAAGAAAAGTCCGCACGGATAAACTATGGTCAAAACACATACTAACACCTTGAAAACGGAAAACCCCACACCTTACATTTTAACGAAAAAGAACCCGGCACCGTCCGGTCGCAAAACCGGACTTTCGCCCGCACCGCCGTCGCCGCCCGTCGGAGCCCCGCGCGGCTCGGACCCGCGCGGCGGGCTCCGCGGGCGGTGCCCGAGCGGCGCCCGCGCGGCCCCCGCGCGGGCGGAGCCCCGCGCGGCGCCCGCGCGGGTGCGGGCCCGCGCGGCGCCCGTGCGGCGCCCGCGCGGGTGCAAGCCCGCGCGGCGCCGCGCGGGTGGAGCCCCGCGCGGCGCCCGCGCGGATGCGGGCCCGCGCGGGTGCCCGCGCGGGCGGGGCCCCGCGCGGAGCCCCGCGCGGCGCGCGGGCGGGGCCCGCGCGGGCGGGGCCCCGCGCGGCGCGCCGCGCGGTGCCCGCGCGGGCGCGGGCCCGCGCGGCGCCCGCGGGCGCCCGCGCGGGCACAGCCCGCGCGGCGCCCGCGCGGGTCGCCCACGCGGCGCCCCGCGCGGCGGGGCCGCCCCCCGCGCGACGCCCGCACGGGTCGCCCGTGCGGCGCCGCGCGCGGGTTCGCCCGTGCGTCGCGCGATCCGTGCGCCTTCCCCGTGCACGATTAATTTTATTTTATTATTTTATTTATCTACTCCGCAAAACTAACAACAAAGATAGTTGGAAAAGCCCCAAATAATTTTCTAAAAATTATTTGCTCACCGAGGATTGTTGGGAGGGTCGCCCGGTCTCGTTCTTGCCTTCGAGTCGACGTTTGGGGCGATCGGCTCCTTCCCTTTTCCTTTTCCTTTCTCCGGTTAAGGTTCTTTTCTTTCTTTGGGGTCTCGGTACGTACGAAAGAGGAGGGTTTGGGGAGGCGGAGAAATAAAAATAGGGTTTGCTCGGTAAGCGGGGAAATAAATACCCTATTTATTTATCCTTGCATTCCCTTTCCGCATACGCACCGTCAAAATCCCTTTCGGGTATTTTGACCCGATTAATTAATTTACCAATTAATTAATCCCTACCGATCCGATTAATTAATTTACCAATTAATTAATCCCTACCGATCCGATTAATTAATTTACCAATTAATTAATCCCCACCGATAACCCTATTTAATTAATCGTTTAATTATTATCCTCACCGTCAATTCCCCAAATTGATCGTTAATTTCTTTATTTACGTATGTAGGAACCTATAATCCCCCGATTCTGTTTCTCAAGAGAATATCCAACTGACGAGATATTTCTCAACTTTAAATCCTGACCACCGATTAATTAATCACCTTTATTAATTAATCTTGGGAAATCAAATTCCCAGTTGGATTCCAATTACCCGGATATTTAAATCTCAAATATCCGATTCCCGGTCACCGATTATTTAACCACCTTTATTAAATAATCAAGGGAAAAAAAACCAACTCCCAACTTAAATATCCGGATTTTATCTCTTATTCAATCCGTGAGATAAAATCCCTTAATTCAAATCCCTTAACTAAAAATATCCTGATTTTATCCCTTCCCAATCCATGAGATAAAATCCCATACTTTTCAATTAAATATCCTGATTTTTATCCCTCTCTTATCCATGAGATAAAAGTCCCACCGATTTAAATCCTACAATTAATTCGTACGTAGGAGGATTTAAATTTCGTCACCGGATAATTAATTAATTAATTAATTAATTATCCTTACGAGATGACCCACCTTATCTATTTCGGGTGCAAGTTATTTTGCACGGTTTCCGATGCGCGACTAATAACCGCATCGCTAAGGACCCCGTTCCGGGAGATCCCGATATCGGATTTCGAATCCGATCGCACCGTCGGTCATCGTTTTTCGCGCCCTATCGCAGAAAAATACACACACCTCGCCCGGCCGACTTTCAAAAATTAAATAATTTTATTCCGCTTAAGGCCTAAGCGATTACATGTGAGTTCGAAAATGCCCCAAAGGGTCGGGTCACTACACAAGGCCAATGTGGTTGCAGATGTTTTGAGCAGGAGAGCCATGCAGAGCTTGTCCACGATGATTACTGACCAGGCGCCACTATTAGAGGAGATGCGGCGACTCGAGATAGAGGTTGTGTCCCCTGGGGTCTCTGCTAGACTGACGTCTTTAGTCGTGCAGCCTGTTGGGTTATATCTAATATGGATTTAAATAGGGGAAAAAACACCTAGAGGGGGGTGAATAGGTGTAAACAGTAAACACTCAAAATCTTTGCGTAAAAAATAATCCAATGCGGAAAAATAAATACACGCAGAGATTTTACGTGGAAAACTCCAAAACCAGGAGTAAAAAACCACGGGACCGATCACACGGTGAAATCCACTAGAATTATAACACATACAAAGGTGATATAACGTACTCACACACGACTCAACCTTTTTCCATACGCTCCTAGTAGATCTTCTCCGCTCGCTCCGCAACGCGCCTCGAATCCACGATTTGCGTCCAACGCCGAATCCACGGCGTCCAACGTCGAGTCCACGACGTCTGACCGAATCCATGGTCTCCACCAAGTAGCACGTCTCGATCACACGAACGTACCTCGCTCCGAATCCACGAGAGCGGTAGCACCCTGAATCCACAAGGCCATGCGAATCCACGCGCCGATTTTTGGCAAAATTGTTGTTTTGTTGGTGGTGATGATCCGCCGAATACTTAGATCAAAGATAGATCGGAAATACCATCTAAGTATTCATTAATTTGATTCTACTCAAAATCTGAGTTTGAAAACCTAGAATCAAATTAATTAATGTAGATGAAGAAACATAGAATCAAATCTATTTATTTCATTTCTTCTCTATATGTGGATTTATAAGTTTTTCTCCGTTGATATCTCATTTATTTACGAAAAACAAAACTTATTTTTGGATTGCCCTAAAAGATAGAATTAGGGTTTATTTATAGGTTAGAAGCTGTTGGAAGAGGATAAGAATCAAAAACTGCCTTATCTGAAAGTTTTCAGGTTGACGGTCCGGACTGGAATAAGTAGGGTCCGGACTGTCGTCAATAAACAGAACTTTTCCAGAAAACCACGTTCGGGGTCCGGACTGAAGAAACCACAGTCCGGACTGTTCATACGATTTCTGCAAAATCCACGTTCGGGGTCCGGACTGAACCAGGGGTGTTCCGGACTGGATTTGCGCATGAATCTACCTATGTTCGGGGTCCGGACTGAAGTACCCTGTTCCGGATCCTGAACATATTACATGTCCAGTTTTTTATTTTTATGCGATTAAAAACCCATCCAAGTGTTTCTACACTATAAGAAGTATTCGGATCACAAAACTTATTTAGTTAAACGTACCTGATCCTTTTGAATTCTTCTTTCTTGAGATTGAGGTATATGATCCAAACATCTTCATCTTCAATCTTCAAGACTTAAACACTTTCACGAAATACGCCAATACAAATTCCTTAACAATCTCCCCCTTTGGCGGTTTCGTGACAAAACATAAATCCACTTAAGAAAATTCAAAAAGATATTTTTGTTGCTATCACCATACAACAAAAATTTACATTTGAGATCCAAATAAAACAAATACACGAGATAAACTCCTAAAACAGACTCTAGACTTAGACATCTGTACTCTCTGCAAAAGAAATAATTCTTGACAAGAGAAATCGTTAAATACCTCAAGAATTTTAGCATTCAAAAACCAAACAGAGAGGTAGAGTTTATACTCACCATGATATTTATAACATCAGATATGTGTTAAGAATACCAATCAGAGATAGACATATCTTCTAAGCATTAAAATCCAAATGTCATAAGTTTGTTAGTCAACAACAACTTGTTAGTAATATTACATGCCCAAATAGTTAGTCAAATAGTCAGTCGAGGCATGCATTTATTCACAATACAAACCAAAGTTGTTGTATACTTACCTCCAAGTTTTAGTGTTCCAAGGTTCAAAGTTCTCACATCACAGACCATTGTCAAACCAGTTCATAATTCTCTCCCCCTTTTTGTCACTAAACATTGCCAAAATTACAAAAATAAAAGGGAGTTAAAAGTTCAAAAAGAAAAGAAAATGTAAGAACTAAAACTGAAACCTGCAAAACAAAAAGATTAGACGAATCAATTGTCCGACTCTGAGTCTTCAGACCTACTACATCCCATCTTTGAAAACATCTTCTTCATCAACTTTTTCATCGAAGTGAATTTCTTTGTCAGAGTGATCTGGGCTGCAGTGATTATTTCAAGCTCATCAAAGATGCGCTTCTGTTCTTTTGTGATCTGTTCTTGTTCAAATGATAATCGTTGTTGCTCCTTATAAATTGACGTCATAGACGCTTCATCATCTGACATGGGTACTTGCTTTGAAGGTGATGCAGAAGTACCGACGGAGGGTTTCTTCCCGCGCGGAGGAGTTGGGGTGGCATGAGGCAGTTTATGAAAAGACTTAACAACTGTCGAATCATTAATCATACCTAAGCAGTGTTGATAACTTGTAGAGCTGATATCAACCTTGAATTTCCTTAAAATTCTCATTATGATTAATGGGAATGGTAGTCTTTTCGTTGGATGAGGATGCTCAACGTACCGTGTCATCCTATTCCAAATAATGTATGGAATATTGATGTTCAAACCCACTGCCTCTGACGAATGTCCTAATAGATATAAGAAAAGCATTCGATCCCATCGTAGGACTTTCGTCTGCATGTTCGGAAGAATATTGTAACAAATGATGAAGTTGAGGAACCGGTACTCAGGTCGAAGTTCTTTGGACTTAACTGAATTTTCAGTTGACTGAGTTTCCGCCATGCATATTCCCTTCACAACAGTTTGCCACAACATGTTTGTTAAACTCCTCCCTTTCAAGTAATTGATCCCTGTCATGCTAGATTGCATCCCTAGGACTTCTCCAATTAAATGTGGAGTTATTTTGAGTCTTGTCCCTCGGACGTTCGTATAAAACTCCATTGGACCGTCTTCATGTTCTTGAAGCTGCAGTGCATTTGTGTAGAAGGTTCTTACCAGATGCAAACAGTATCCAAGCGTTTCCGGAAATTTGCAAACTTGAGAAAGATTGCCTTGTTCAATCAGATTCCCAAACGCCGGAGAATGGTCTCGAAGAGCCCCAATATTAACGTGTCTTTCTCCAATACATTCTCGATTTTCAAAAGCCTTTAGTCGGTCTGTATTAATAGACACGTGTTCCTCACGAGGTGGTGAATCATGAGCCATTGGTTCTTCAATTTCAATCCCTCGTGCTCGTCTTATCCGTCGAGCTACTCTCTTTCTTTTCATTGAGATAGACGATGGTGGCATTGGAGCTTTGCCTTTTTTCGCAGCAGTAGGTGCTGTCTTTCCCTTTGTTGTACCAGGGGTTTTCCCTTTTGATTTAGCAGGCGCTGCGTCGTCATCCATTAGTTCATCCCAGTTCACTAATTCCTTCTCAGATTCCGTCTCGGAGTCGTTTACAAAGACAAACTCACCTTTTCTTTGAGTTTTCTACGCTCTCTTTAGTTTGTTCGTCGCTCGTGTGTGCACCATGGCAACCAGAAGAACAATGATCCATGCAAACACCATTGTTGCTAGTGCTTAAGTAATTGAAAAACCTGCGAGCAAAAACTCAAGAACACAAAAAAAATTATTTATTTTTAAAAATTTGAAAATTTGTACCCAAACAATCATTATCGTGTAGAGAGACTAGGAATCAAATTAGTTTTGCAAAAAAAATTTTAAAAATAGATCAATTCTAAGATTTTCAAAAATTCTCATTATATGCCCTAAAACCGAAATTTTAGAAAACGAAGCCTAAAAATCCGTTAATCAAGAGAAAACCAAGCATATAAACAAAACTAATCTACTCAGAGTTCTTATTTTAAAAGAAATTTGATCAAAAACCATCTAGAATTGAATTCCAACCATGATTTCCACTAACGTTTTGAACAATAATGTAAAAACAGTGAAAAAATTGAGTTTTGATCAAAGAGACTTACTTGAATTCGAAGAACTTGAGTTAGAAGGGCTCCAAATCGGTTGTTTTCTAGTGAGAGAAACTCTGAGACTTGGAAACAAAAGTTTGTTGTAAAAAGAAATCAAATACCCTTTTGTTTCTTAAAAACCCTAGCCGCGGTCCGGATCGGCTCAAGAATCCAGTCTGGATCGGCTACCCGCAGACAATTCCTGTGAGGACCCGGATCCCCGCGATGCGGTTCCGGCTGATCAGCAGCTTCTGGAGGCCCATATTGGGTGTTTGAGGTTTTGCGCGCGTATTGGAACCAAGGAATGGACCCGGCACGAAAAATAGATCAAGGTCATTTTTTCGGGAATTTTCGACAAATTTTAGAAGTGGAATTTGAAAGAACGGACAGCAGATTTGGATTTAGCGCGCGAAAACGATCGAAATGGGCTATTTACTTGAATTTTTCGGAGTCCGGATGCAAAAACACGTTTTTCGAGGCTGTGGGCTACTGTTCCGGCCGGCCGGGCATCGCCGGCGGCGGCGAGCAGTGGCGGAGCACGGCGATGCGGGCTCGGGCAGGCGGCGGAGCGGCGGCGGGCAGGCGCGCGGGCGCGCGGTCCACGGTGCCGGCGTGCATCAGAGGGCAGGCCACGTGGCGGCCGTTGAGTGGTTGGTTCAGGCTACGCGGTCCACGGAGTTTGCAGCAGGTGCCTCGGGATGCATGCCCGACACGGGGCCGCGGGCGGCGCGTCCGCGCACGTGGGCGCGGCGTGGGTGCTGCCGAGAGCACGTGGGCGCGAATCCCGAGGAGTTGACCCACGGGTTCGACGGCGGATCGGGTGGACACGTGGCGCGTCGCGATTGGCTGGCGCGCGTGCGCCGGGCGCGGGGAGCACTTCTGGGCCACATGGCGAGCTGTGGCGATTTCGGGCGCGCACAGTAATAGGCCGGGCTCGTTACTGTAGCAGCCCGAATCCTTTCGGGCGCCCGAAAGTTGGGCCCGGAAGCCCATTTGGCTCCTTTTCTTGTGTGGGCCTATAAATAGGCCCTTTGCTCGGGCTTTTTGCCCCTCTTCCCAAGCTCCCCTGCCCTTGGACCCTTCAGGAAAGTTGGAGATCTTTGTATTGCGCATATTCTGGCAGAGGCCCGAAATTTTTGGAAGCCGCGGCATTGACGATTTCGGCATCGTACCGCGGAGCGACGATCTTTCATCGAGGCCCGTTATCGCTGCATTTCGGTTTGAGAGGTCCACAGAGCTACTCCGATAGTATGTATGGACGATTTTCACGGCATTGGATTCACGAGAGATAGGTCTTCGATTTTCATGTTGATCATTTTGCTTGATTCTGAGTTCGTGGCATGGTTTTCGAGACATTTCTAAGCCACTATTTTGCTAGTGGAGTTTTTGGACAGCAGCCCCTTATCGAAATTTTATCTCCGCGCTCGAGCATCGGATCGAGATGAGCCTGTACACTTTTTGCATCTACTCGTCGCGAGGATTATCATAGTATTTTTGCAGGATTTTTCTGAGGCTTGCCCGAAGGTATACTATTTCTCCTTTTACTGTGCAAAATATTACAGTTGTGTGGTTGTGAGATTTTGCGCACCTGTACTGTGGAATTTGTAACTCGGCCTACGGGGCTCGGAATTGGACATGCAGGTACCCGTTTCGAAGGTCTCGACGCGAAGATTACAGTAGTATTTTTATTGGAATTTTCGAAGCCCTTTTCGCAGGTGAATAATTGACATCTTTGAGGCTGATTTCAGATTGTGAATTATTTGGGTAAATTGTGGAAATAAGTGTAACTGTTAGCCTTGTGTTGTACCCAGGAGGGTTTGCGGATATTGCTGGACCCGTTGGATTTGGACATATCGATTTCCTGGTATCTTCAGCTATGGGACTTTGGACAGTTCAGCTCTTCAGGTAGGTTTTCCTGTCTCTAGAACCGGTGGACGGTTCTCTAATTCTATGTTTGATAGAATGCATGCATGCTAGTATATTTATGATAATGATTGAGATGTAAGCGTGATGTTAGTATCTGTTGAGGATTGCAAGATATGATAATCACGTTATTATTGGAAGCTTACCTAGTGGTAGTGTTCCTCTATGAGATTGAGAGCATGCTAGATGATGATGTTCCCTTACTTGTTGGAGAATATGATTGATGCACGTCTACTCCTTATTGTTTATGCTTGTGAACATGTATGACTGGACTATACTACCTTTGAGTGATAGCGTGCATGATTTATTTGTACATCTTATGCTTGAGGTGATAGAAGCATGCTTATGAGAGATGGGTTTTTCCTTTTATGTTATAATTGGAACTTGACCTAGCACCCCGTCACATGATGCATGATTAACCAGACTAATAGAGAACCTTCACTTGGGCTAGGTTTCTTTCTGCTTTAGACATCCCCATACTTTACATCTTTCCTGGACATAGTGTTGCCTCGCCCGGGTAGTGGGCCGAGGGGTCAGGTTTGTGGGGCACCTTTACACTCATGCCTGGGGGCTGAGTGGAGTCTGGTAGCTGAGTTTAGACTTGTGTTAGTGTTGTGGGGAGCCGTTTGGGTAGACGGTGGTCCCGGCCCGTCGAGTATCTTCCGGTCAGTGTTGTTGGGAACCGTCGGGTTGACGGTGGTCCCGGGTCGTTGAGAGTTGTCCGACCAGTTTGTTAGCCCTGAGTTGTGGGTCGATCCTGGCTGTGTAGTATCTCCAGCCGGTGTGTTTTGTGCCACGAGTTGGTGGAGTTTGTTAGTGTCTCGAGATTCGAGAGAGCTGATCAGCTGAGTCGTCGAGAGTACTCTGACCGTTGTGCTAGAGGTTTGTGTATCTTGGGTCCTTCCGTTCTGAGAGTGAGCGTGGATTTTGACTATAGCCTGCATGTGCCAATGTTGATACTCTATGCCGCGCTGTTTTCCTCAGTTGGGGTCGCGCCCCCTGGGATGCCGCAGTGGATGCGATGTTTGGCCTGTTGAGGCAGTTTCTCGCAGTGGATGCGATGTTTGGCCTGTTGAGGCAGTTGATCGCAGTGGATGCGATGTTTGGCCTGTTTGGCCTATTGGGATAGTTTCTCGCAGTGGATGCGATGGTTGGCCTGTTGAGGCAGTTGTTCGCAGTGGATGCGACATTTGGCCTGTTTGGCCTGTTGAGACAGTTTCTCGTAGTGGATGCGATGTTTGGCCTGTTGAGGCAGTTTTTTCGCAGTGGATGCGATGTTAGGCCTGTTGAGGCTGTTTTGCGCGAGGAATGAGTTAGTCCGTGTGGGACGCCCTACGTAAGTCCGATCTTCGAATGTAACGGCAGTAGGTAGGCGCAGGCTTGACTGGACCCGAGAAGGCAGTCATTTCGATTGGGTCGATTGAGCACCTTGGGTGCAAGTAGTTACATATATTTTTCATCTGTACCACCCATTGATCATTTAGATGGAGGCTTGGTAGCCGTAGAGTATCCCCAGCCTTTCTAGTTCAGTTTTCCTTCTGCATGGTTATGTATTGCCTTAGTTGTCTTGGTGGGCAGATCGCCGGGTCTGGCGGTGGTACCCACTGAAAACTCCTCTTTTTGGTGTAGTTCTCACACCCATTGGGGGTTTTACCCCCGCCCTTTTCTTTTCTCTCCTTTGTTTTGGAGAGTCTTAGCGGGTGTTGCTGATTCTGCGGTTATTGATCGTGGCGAGGGAGTCGCGAGCTAGATCCCTACCCGTCGTTGGAGAGTAGCGGTACCCCCCCTTCAGAGGAGACCTTCATTAGATTAGTTATTTTATTTTTTCCTCTTTTGAGAGATTCTTGTAGTGAGGATATGTTGTATTGACAGCCTGTACACTGTTGTATTTATTGGAGTTACCTCCTTATCGAGTTTTGTGATTTTGTATTTGAGGATATTGTCTAATTATTACGAGTTGGGAGGTGGACATTATTTTATTATTTCTAGTTGTACAGTGGTTGATTTTAGTTTTACAGCAGATTTTTATTTATAGCTCTGATATCTGTTAGTCATAGTACCTTTCTTGCAGGTTAGACGCTTCGCCTATGCGAGGTTTTGTATAGGCGGCGGATCGATTGGCGAGCCCGGGTCGCAGTTTCGGCGCCGGGGCGTGACAGATTAGAGTGGTATCAGAGCCTAGGATATAGGTCATGGTGGACTTTAGAAACCCTAGGCTTGTGGTTGGACCCTAGGATGACTTCGTGAGAGTCGTGACTTGTAGCGAGAGTCCTGATTGAGTTTTATATCTCTCCCAAGGGACGGGATGAGGGATCGGCATGTTTATTCTCCTAAGTGATTATGTTGGCTGCAGACAACATAATGTTGTGGAATGGGTGACGTGCCATAGACTTTCGCTGGATTGGGTCGAGTGTTTGTTGTGTGCTGGTTGTTGTTTTGTCGTGGTGAGCGGTGTCTCCCCGACGTTGGGTCTTGACCGTGAGCGTCCTGTGGCAGCGGTTGTGCCGAGCAGTTAGATTTGGGCCGGATACCCGGACTGAGGACAGAGAGCTCCGGACCCAGATGACAGGATTGTCAGAGGCACATCAGCGGCGGAGTGAGCAGCTGATATAGGTGACACAGTTGTCGGAGTAGTGGGCAGCCCGACAGCGCTATCCTCCGGAGACTGCCCGGTGGCAGTATCCTTAGTGGTAGTGATTTCTGGGGCGCTGATGGAGCGAGTAACCCCCTCCGTGCCAATGTTTAGCGCCGAGGCACCGAGGCAGGGTGGATAACTGACAGCTGATGAGCTGTGGGACATCACCGATCAGTTGAGCCAGTTTGGCAGATGAACCACCCCGATTTGTGGAATTGAGTTGGAGTCTTTGGAGACTGAATCGTGGTTGGTGGTGATGGTGAGACTATTTGAGAGCCTCCCTGTGTCAGAGGTTTTGTGCAGTTGTTGAACTGCGCGCTCCAGGTTTCGAGGGACGAGGTACGTAGGATATGTGTGACGGGAGGTAGATTACGCCAGGATATCTTTCAGTTATTCGGTTCCTCCGTTTGGATTATGGATGCCTCGAGGGAGTAGGCTTGAGTGGAGCATGGCGCTACAATTCCCTTTGGGATAGGGATCTACCGCCAGAGGTGAGTTCTGGATAGAGGCGCTTGACACTGGATGATGGAGGATAGATTGGCCGACAGTGGCATTCCTGTTTTTTCTCCAAGGTAGTGGATTTCTGAGACACCAGAGGTAAGGGTGGACCCCGATGGCAGCATCAGCAGCTAGATCAAAGCAGCATAGCGGTAGCGTGGATTTGTTATCTGCGGAAGACCATATTCGGCGCCTCCGTGTGAGCAGAGACAGAGGTTGTGCTCCCTTTGTGATTGGTCTTGATATTATCTGGCAGACTGAGCGACAACCGCTTGCATTGTGTGGATGAGATTGTACCGCCTAGTTGGAGGGCGCCACGATAGTTGATCGGATTGTCGCGGGTGCGATTCCATTACAGCAGGTTGAGTTAGAGCCTTGTGTAATCTTGCATGGACTAGAGGCAGAGTTTTCACCACGTGCACTAGAGGTACAGGTTACTTTTGGTGTTGTGCTTATGGAGGAGGCTTATGGATCATATCCAGTGCTGTTGAGACCACGGGTTATACCTGCAGACGTATTGGTGTTGTGGTAGTTGGTGAATTGACCCAGTGCCTGAGATTGGTTGGCACAATACCACCGGATGTTGGGCTGCGGAAAGTGAGGACTTTGACCTTCTGCGAGGCAGACGAGAGGAAGCTTGATTGTTGAGATTGTTAGAGCACACAGGTTATAGCGACGGTGTGAGAGGTGCTTACGGCGGCGCCGGGACTCAAGGATATCCCTGTTGCCCCCGAGATCCCGGATGTGATTTCACCTGAGCTGTTGATGATGCCGCCGGTTTGGGAGATAGAGATTGCGTTTGACGTAGTTCGGGGGACCGCGCTACCCTCGACAGCACCTCATTGGATATCGCTAGTGGAGCAGTTAGAGAGCTGATGGCGGAGTTACAGGATCTGATGGATTGAGAATTCTTTTGGTGAGTTGATTACTTGCCACGTCGTTGATACACGACGATGGGGGTTCGTTGTGACTTGAGCACAGGCAGGTCCGGATAATATTTAGGACATTTTGGGGGAGTTCTACTCCGACAGTTATTGTGTAATGCGAGCACCTATTTGGAATCGTACAGCTGTGTATTTTGCCTAGACGGCGTTTAGGACACGGTAAGGGCATTATGAGCTCACACTGAGGCCATTTGGATTGATTAATGCCCTGCCGCTCTTATGATTTGAGGAATTGTGCTCCAGATGTACTTGAATGGATTTGTAGCAAGATTCTCCAGGAATTTTATGGTTTACTCCCAGAGCGACTTGGAGCACGAGGAGCACTTGTGGACGTGCTACCATGCCTGTGTGGACGAAGCGGTATGCCAAGTTATTGAGATACAAGTTTTAGCTTCGAGAGCATACCTTCTTGGGTTACCTTGTTCGACCGTAAGGGCGGCGGTGGAAATCCGGCCAATATGGATACTATTTGAGAATTGGCCGAGATCGACAATTATTGTTGAAGTGAGGAGCTTCTTGGACTTGGCAGTGCCAGGAGAGCATGGCGAATGGATGACGAGACTGATACCAGCGCTGATTTTTGTATTATCAGAGTTGGGAGAGGGATCTGCGAGTATTAGTGTTACCTCCTTTAGTGGCTGTGGAATTACCGTTCCGTTATTGTTGAGCATTCTGGATTACCCCGACAGGGCCACTGTGATGGCAGATACCTGGAGCAGGAGAGCTATCTGGGATTGAGTTTGATGATTCCACAGCGGGCGCTATGTGGACTGTTGAGACAAACCTGGCTTGTGGTTGTCTCTGAGGGTCCCTTTTTAAGGTAGACCGTGGCTGAGCAGTCCACTCGGATGGTTAGGATTCGGAAGTGACCGAGTGAGGACCCTGGTTTGTGAGGGCTTCTTTCCTTCTTGGATGATTGCGGGGTTGTGTTTTGGTTTGCCTTGGTTGTGTTGACACAGGACGTGGTCTAGTGCATGTTGCTCTGTTGGTTATTTTGTTTCCCCAGCCTTTTGATGGAGCCCCTTCGGTTGTTTCACGTCTCAGCTCAGGAGTGTTTTGCTTTTGGATTCCTCGCCCGTGATTGACTCGCCCCTTTTGAGATCTGTGAGTTTTGTTGTACGAGGGACGCCCGTTGTGAATTCCGGCTTGTGAGATGAGAGAATTGCGCAATTGGGCCATGCCGTACCTGTTGCTGTTGTTCTTTTGGAGCAGTCACAGGGAGTGAGTAGTGACTTGGGAGCTGGAGATAGTGAGGTTGAGTACTTACCCTTGGTAGTTGTGACTCCTGTTTGAGTTGTGTTAGTTTTGAGGACGAAACTTTCTTTTAGTGGGGGAGGATGTGAGGACCCGGATCCCCACGACGCGGTTCTGGCTGATCAGCAGCTTCTGGAGGCCTATATTGGGTGTTTGAGGTTTTTGCGCGCGTATTGGAACCAAGGAATGGACCCGGCACGAAAAATGGATCAAGTTCATTTTTTCGGGAATTTTCGACAAATTTTAGAAGTGGAATTTGACAGAACGGACAGCGGATTTGGATTCAGCACGCGAAAATGATCGAAATGGGCTATTTACTTGAATTTTTCGGAGTCCGGATGCAAAAACACGTTTTTCGAGGCTGTGGGCTACTGTTCCGGCCGGCCGGGCATCGCCGGCGGCGGCGAGCAGCGGCGGAGCGCGGCGGCGCGGGCTCGGGCAGGCGGCGGAGCGGCGGCGGGCAGGCGCTCGGGGGCGGGCAGGCGCGCGGGCGAGCGGTCCACGGCGCCGGCATGCATCAGAGGGCAGGCCACGTGGCGGCCGTTGAGTGGTTGGTTCAGGCTGCGCGGTCCACGGAGTTTGCGGCAGGTGCCTCGGGATACGTGCCCGACACGGGGCCGCGGGCGGCAAGGCCGCGCACGTGGGCGCGGCGTGGGCGCTGCCGGGAGCACGTGGGCGCGAATCCCGAGGAGTTGACCCCCGGGTTCGACGGCGGATCGGGTAGACACGTGGCGCGTCGCGATTGGCTGGCGCGCTTGCGCCGGGCACGGGGAGCGCTTCTGGGCCACGTGGCGAGCTGTGGCGATTTCGGGCGCGCACAGTAACGGGCCGGGCCCGTTACTGTAGCAGCCCGAATCCTTTCGGGCGCCCGAAAGTTGGGCCCGGAAGCCCATTTGGCTCCTTTTCTTGTGTGGGCCTATAAATAGGCCCTTTGCTCGGGATGTTTGCCCCTTTTCCCGAGCTCCCATGCCCTTCGACCCTTCAGTAAAGTTGGAGATCTTCATGTTGCGCATCTTCTTGCAGAGGCCCGGAATTTTTGGAAGCCGCGGCATCGACGATTTCGGCATCGTACGACGGAGCGACGATCTTTCATCGGAAGCCCGTTATCGCCGCATTTCGGTCTGAGAGGTCCACAAAGCTACTCCGACAGTATTTTTGGACGATTTTCACGGCGCTGGATTCATGAGAGGTAGGCCTTCGATTTTCGTGTTGATCATTTTGCTTGATTCTGAGTTCGTGGCACGGTTTTCGAGACATTTCTAAGCCACTATTTTGCTGGTGGAGTTTTTGGACAGCAGCCCCTTGTCGGAATTTTATCTCCGCGCTTGAGCATCGGATCGAGACGAGCCTGTACACTTTTTGCATCTACTCGTCGCCAGGATTATCGTCGTATTTTTGCAGGATTTTTCTGAGGCTTACCCGAAGGTATACTATTTCCCCTTTTACTGTGCAAAGTATTACAGTTGTGTGGTTGTGAGATTTTGCGCACCTGTACTGTGGAATTTGTAACTCGGCCTACGGGGCTCGGAATTGGACGTGCAGGTACCCGTTTCGAAGGTCTCGACGCGAAAATTACAGTAGTATTTTTATTGGAATTTTCGAAGCCCTTTTCGCAGGTGAATAATTGACATCTTTGAGGCTGATTTCAGATTGTGAATTATTTGGGTAAATTGTGGAAATAAGTGTAACTGTTAGCCTTGTGTTGTACCCAGGAGGGTTTGCGGATATTGCTGGACCCGTTGGATTTGGACATATCGATTTCTTGGTATCTTCAGCTGTGGGACTTTGGACAGTTCAGCTCTTCAGGTGGGTTTTTCTGTCTCTAGAACCGGTGGACGGTTCTCTAATTCTATGTTTGATAGAATGCATGCATGCTAGTATATTTATGATGATGATTGAGATGTAAGCGTGATGTTAGTATCTGTTGAGGATTGCAAGATATGATATTCACGTTATTATTGGAAGCTTACCTAGTGGTAGAGTTCCTCTATGAGATTGAGAGCATGCTAGATGATGATGTTCCCTTACTTGTTGGAGAATATGATTGATGCACGTCTACTCCTTATTGTTTATGCTTGTGAACATGTATGACTGGACTATACTACCTTTGAGTGATAGCGTGCATGATTTATTTGTACATCTTATGCTTGAGGTAATAGAAGCATGCTTATGAGAGATGGGTTTTTCCTTTTATGTTATAATTGGAACTTGACCTAGCACCCCGTCACATGATGCATGATTAACCAGACTAATAGAGAACCTTCACTTGGGCTAGGTTTCTTTCTGCTTTAGACATCCCCAAACTTTACATCTTTCCTGGACATAGTGTTGCCTCGCCCGGATAGTGGGCCGAGGGGTCAGGTTTGTGGGGCACCTTTACACTCATGCCTGGGGGCTGAGTGGAGTCTGGTAGCTGAGTTTAGACTTGTGTTAGTGTTGTGGGGAGCCATTTGGGTAGACGGTGGTCCCGGGCCGTCGAGTATCTTCCGGTCAGTGTTGTCGGGAACCGTCGGGTTGACGGTGGTCCCGGGTCGTTGAGAGTTGTCCGACCAGTTTGTTAGCCCTGAGTTGTGGGTCGATCCTGGCTGTGGAGTATCTCCAGCCAGAGTGTTTTGTGCCACGAGTTGGTGGAGTTTGTTAGTGTCTCGAGATTCGAGAGAGCTGATCAGCTGAGTCGTCGAGAGTACTCCGACCGTTGTGCGAGAGGTTTGTGTATCTTGGGTCCTTCCATTC
>CM054944.1:6141782-6179697 GCA_029168755.2 Tillandsia fasciculata | reverse complement strand
TACCCTTTCTTTTTTGGAGCTTTGTAGTACAGTCTGCTAGATTATTATAGATAGTTACTTTTGAGAGTTTTATTTTCGAGAGACTTATGTTTTAAGGTTCAGACTTGTACTCTTTGGAGTTGTATTTTTATATTTCAGTAGTTTACTTTTCAGCTCTGATATCTGTATAGCGGTAGTATTATCTTTTGCAGGTTAGACACTTCGTCTATACGGGGCTTCCCGTATGGGCGGCGGATCTGTTGGCGGGCCCGGATCGCAGTTTCGACTCCGGGGCGTGATAGTTCGTTTGACCTTTCGGCATGCAACATATGGAAAACCATCCGATAACAACAGGCAGAGAGCATACTACTATAAATAGTTGAAAAACACCTGTAATAAGGGTCTTTCCACGAACACAAGACCACTGTTTTTTCAATACCTTTTCTAATTCATGCATCTACAACTTCAGTAGGAGTAGTTATGTAGCCCTTTCTTTTTCCACACTGCTATTTTCTACAAGTAGTTTGTAGTATGCAACATCGTTCATATTTGCCATACAATTGATTCGGCTCAAGTTTCAACAAAGTCAGTTTTTTTTAGACTCTCACTTTGGTTCACTTTTATATATTGAGACAGAATCTGGTTGAGTCGATTCCTCTTCAACTGAATCGCTTGATCTAAGCATACTCGAGAGTCAATCCAAGAGCCAATCCACAGTCTTGACTTGATCAACACCTTGGTCAGCTCATCTAGATCACTCAATTCAATTCCGACATACTCAATTAATTTACAATTTAGATTTAAAGATACGGTAAATGATAAGATTATAATATTTTAATTTTAAATATTATAAATTTTTTATTCAAAAATATTTATTTAATTTATGATTTTTTTTTCTCTTTATTTAAAAAATAATTATAATCCAAGTCCTGATCCTGAAAACAATAATAACCTCTAAATCCGGATCTGATTTCTAACTTTTCATAGTCTCTAGTCTTTATTCGACCCGGTTTTGTTTCGGATCCAAAATTCTTCCACTACGGCACAAATACAGAGCATTATACGTAGAAGATCCGTTTCCGTCTTCCCCTTCTTCTCGCATTGCACCGCGGGCTCGCGCTCTCGCATCGACTGCGCGCCGCCGCTCTCTTCTACTCTCCGTAAATGGCGACCACTCTATCCCACAAGAAGAAAAGGCCGTCTCCTCCTCCTCCCACAGTGCCGAAGAAGCAAACCCTAGCCGCAGGCGGGAGCAAGAAGAAGCCGGGCGACGAGATCGAGGAGATCTTCCGGGGCAAGAAGGCGAAGAAGCGGAAGCAGCCCTCGTCCTCGTCCTCCTCCTCGTGCCCTAACACCGGCAAAGAAGAAACCCTAAAAGGGGTAGGGATAGAGAGAAACAAAAAGGAGGATAAGAAGAAGAAGGCGAAAAACGGGGCGGCGGAAGATGGGGCGGAGGCCCGGGCGAAGCGGCGGAGGACGGCCGACGGCCTCCTAATATTCTCCGAGCGGGAGCTCGGTGTCAGTCCGGACGCCGGGGGCACGCCGCTCTGCCCCTTCGACTGTTCCTGCTGTTTCTGATCAACTCCCTGGAACTATAGGTTCGTCTTCCTCTTTCCTGCAGAATTTTAAGAAATAGAAATGATTTGTACTTTTAACTTTTTTTGATAAATTAGATTTGTGTTCTAGAATCCTAGAAAAGATTATTTTGAAATTAGTGCTTCCTGATGAGTTGTTCTTGATTCTTATGAGATGCCAAAATTATAGCAGCAAGGTGATGCTTATTTAGGGTACAATTTTTTTTTTAATCTGGGTCGAACTATTTTGGGGGTCAGAAATGTAGAAGACAAAATGTTCTATCTAGGGAAGTAACTCGATAAACTTGGACTCGACTTCTTTCTCTTCAAAACGATCACAAAGTCTCATTTTTCCTGCTTAATTTCACGAATTATGAATTTGAACTTTAGTTTGCTTGACTAGTGAAAATTGTATTCTAAAGCCAAATGATGTTTCTAGTAAATGGGTAATTTAGTACTGCTAAAGGACTATTTTGAGATATGTGCTTCCTGAGTTGTATTTAATTGTTATGAGATGCTGAAATTACATCAGTAGAGTGATGCTAATTTTGCGCAAAGTTTATCCGTGGTCTACCTTGAGAAATTGTTTTGGTAGTTGGGCATTTCGAAGACATTGTCTTTAGCTATAGAGAACTAACTTGATATGGTGGAGGCTCGGTGCTGCCTGTTGCTTAGAATCTCTTCCAACTAAGCTACACTAGTAGTTTTAGTTAAAGAAGAGAAGATGAGAGTGAGCAGCTGCTAAAGCTTTTGCTTGTTCCTCTCCTTTTTGCTGGCAATTAGCCCTGGTTTCTTGTTATTCAGGATTTGTTCTCTTTACTCATAACTATGCGGAAAAAAAAAAACATGAATATTGGATCTATAAACACAAGCCATGGCCTTCACGTTATAATCCTAGAAGCGAATGAATGCTTTTTCTATATATCTTTACTAAAAAGGATAACCAATATAAGATTACTAAGGCTATGTTTGGATATCAAAATAAGTTATTCAACGATAATTTATTCGATATAAGGGTTTTCTAGTATGATTGTAAGTATCAAGTTTGATTTTTACTTTTTGAGAAGTCTTTTATTCATAATTTGGTAGGATAGCATATTTTATCTACGAGGTGATTTTTCTCACTTTAAAAAAATGACTTGAATGCTGAATCAGATATTCCATTTTAAACATTTGATCACACCTTCTCATCGTCCAAATGTACAAATTTCTTGAATAAATTAAAAAGATATACCGAACAAGATATTCATGCATCGAAACACGGCCTAAAACAATTCCCAATTCCCTAAAAAGAAGAAATAGGCAGTATGGATGTTCGTCCCAACTTAGAAACAATCTTCTGTTATTAGCTGTGTATAAAGGGGTAACCCTGGGAGATAAACCCAAGAAGTCTCTTTAAGCTAGGGGTGTTCAATGTAGATCGGAGGAACAATAACCCTCCGACCTCTTTTCCACCTGTTCGGTCTGCAAGTACAATTGCCTAACTCTTGTTAGACATAGAGAACGTGGTATTTATAGGAGGTTTCATGCCCTATTCTAAGCAGAAATGGGTATCTTTCAAAAGAAGAAGAGTTGGGTTTACTCTTTCTGCTGAGATGTGCTGCCCAAGCTATTCAGATTTCAGACAAGCTCTTTGGTCCCAAAGATTGGCCCTCCTAAGTCCAACCAAGCCGGAACATATCACATAACAGAGTTGCAGAGCATAGGAGATCACAAGTTATACAATATGAAATCTAGCTTCCTTAATAGTAATGTAAAATAAACGGCAACTGCATTGCTATGTCATCTTTAGGAACTTCATACATATGAAGATTTGAAATTAAAAATTGTCGTGCAAGCATGGTAGTACAATATTAAATTGTTAAAATTATGAGAAGAGTAGCTGTGTTCAGTAGCATTTTTATTATTCCACTCTGTTCATGGATATATAGTTAATGAGATGAATTATAATTTTTCTGAAGTTTATATTAGTAGTTACCATAAAAAATATTTCTTCCATCTGTTTCCAAGAATGAAGTTAACCTATTTAATTGTAGTTGACAAGATGGAGAATAATCGAGGTCTGATGTGTAGCTTATTCACCACAAATCTTTTTATTTTTTATTTTTTTTTCATATAAGACAACTTCTGCCTCAAAACTATATTTTATTTACATATATTGGCAGCATCACTGGAGGACAGGCTTTGTAAAACCACACACATGTAGCAGACAATTTGTTGACAGGACAGCTTTTTATGTTCAAATATCTATGTTGTGGAAAGTTTCAAGTTTCCAGTCCTAACTTGGTGTATAAGTCCAATAGCAATTTTATTACATTCAAAACCATTACTTCATAGTTTCTCTCTAATTATGAAGCTAAAAGTCTTTAGTTTATGTTAGGTTTAGGATAAATGGGGTTTCTTGGAATCTTATGGGATTGACTGTTCTTCTTGTAACTTGATTTGAGATTCAATTTACACCTGTTTATCAAAGCAGAGTGTCTCAAGAGGGGTAGAAAATATATGATCTTGTGTTGAAGTGGCTGGTTAATTGGCATTTACTGTGAGTGGCAGCAACTACTCAAAAATCAAATCGATCAAACAATTAGCCCTTGAATGTTTGGATATTGAGGACTTATTGCTCCTCAAGATTCAGACTTCTCTGTAACTATTTTAGTTATTTAGTTTTTCAACTACTTTAGGACATGGTTTCTAAGTGCAGTATAAATTATCCGAAGTACTTTGATTGTTGAGTTTTAGAAAATTTCTACTGAACATTTTAGTTGGTTCTTTCCTCCACCTCCCTTTCGTTTGTTGCTTCTTTAGAAAGCAAGAAAAAATTCGGAGCTATTCTGAGTGTCTGTGTAGAGTACTGGGGTTAGGTGTAGAGCACTGACTCCGCAGATGAGCATGGTGGGTGGATACCACTTGGGACATGTGTATTTTATGATTACAGTGGAGTTCGGGAGGTTTCGGATTGATGCGGGAGCCTCCGGGGTGAAAAGTGAGTTGGCGGCGTCGACATCAGGAGCTTCAGCCTGCGGATCGGCCTGGGAGGCTTGGAGTTCCGGAACTGGGCGCTGGGTTTTGGAACTGAAGGTTTGGTTTCGGAATCGGGCTTGGAGTTCCGGAACCGGGTGGTGGGTACCGGTACTGAAGAGGGGGTACCGGTACCCTAGCCTCCAGATTTCGGGATTTTGGTGATTTCTTATTTTGAGTGAGGGCTTTTGCGTCTTTTCACTTCCCAGCTACCCCCTGCACCGTCCACACACCTCGCCATCTTTATTAAATAGCCCAGCCACCACCCCTTCTTCTCCATTACAACCAGAGGAAGAGAAGAGAAGAGAAGGGAAGGGAGATCTTGTGGATGGTCCTTGTCCTGCTGTGAGGTGATCGAGCGGAGCGCGCGCGCGCGGCTGGCAGCATCCAAGGTGAGTTTGATGCTTCTCCAAGCTTTGGATTTTTGGGTTCTTTGGATTTTAAGTGGGATTTTGAGCTTGGATATTGTTGCTTTCCTTTCCTCTTTTTCCCCTTCGCCATGAGGAGCAGCTTGCTGCGTGGGCTGTGGTTTTCGGAGTTGCATTGCGCGGAGCCGACGAGGGTGCATGCATGCGTGCGTGCGTGCTGTGGGCTGGCAGCGGAGTGGGCCGGAGCACGCAGGGACCTTGCTGAGGGACTTGGGAGGCTATTGTGAGCTTCAGGGGATTTTCCGAGTCACTCGACAGAGTGCGCGTGCGCGGGGTGCAGTTTTGGCAGATTGTGGGTTCGGCGCTTCATCGACTTCGGCTTTTCCTACGGAAAGCATTCTAGGTGGGTTGGAAACTCTTCCAAACTGTATGGAATGCCCTCTAATGCTTCTGTATGCATGTTGATCATGTCTAGTATGTCTATTTTTAAAGTTGATAAATCTGATAGTTGCCTAGGAAATTACAGAAAATTTATAGGAACCCCAGATTATTTTTAGTATACTCCTGGTACTGCATGACACTAGATTTCATGCTTAGTTGGCATCATACTTGCGCCTGGACCGTTTTAGAAATCAAGAAAACCGTTTTAATGAAAATCGGCATTTTTAAGAATGGTTTTTAAATTTTGAAATTGCCAGAGGGGTGGCATGAGTTGAAGGTGCATATGTCCTCGCGCCTGGGGGCTGAATGGATTTTATTTGACTTAGAGGATGTATTGCTAGTGTCTTGGGGTTTTTGCGGGCATATCAGATTGAGTCGTGGAGTGTTCTCCGACCTAGACATGAGTGTGGGATGTTGGCATTCGAGTTTTCGATCTGTTTGATCGTGGATTGTAGCATGCAGATGCCGCTTTTTATGCCAGACGAGACACGCTTGAGCTCGGTGGGGTTGCTTCCCTCGAGTTACGTTCCGGATGCGATGATGATGATGCGCCTAGTTGATACACTAGAGGTTGCTTTGTGTGATACTGAGATAGTCCGATGGGACGCCCTGGTTGATACACTAGGGGGCGCATGCTTGACTAGACCCGATGTGGCAGTCACTGAGATTGGGTTATGTGAGCGAGTGGATGCATAGCATGTTCTTAGTTGAGTTTTCCTTTGAGCATGATATTTGAGGCATTTTAGCTGTAGTTGCATTTCAGCTTTCCTTTTATCTGTATATTGCGTACCTATTGTTGTGCCTCCAGTAGACTTAGTGGGCATACCGTGGATATTGGTGACGGTACCCACTGAGGACTACCTTTTGCAGTAGTTCTCACACCCGTTGTGGTGACAGGTTGTCCTGAGGCGGCTGTTCCGGCTTCAGCTCATGCGGAGGTAGGGCGTGGCCGACTAGTTTCTTACCCGAGACTGTTTGAGAGTCAGAGGTAGAGGTACCCTATATTTTTGAGTTTTTACTTTTGTACTGGACAGTCTGAGATTGTATTTATTTTCATAGTGAGAGAACTATGTATTTTGGATTTTTGGATTTATGTAGATTCAGATGTTCAGTTTATGATTTCTGTAGCTTTTGTTTCATTTTAGCTCTGATATTGGTTTAGCTATAGATCTTACTTGCAGGTTAGTCGCTTCGTCTGTGCGGGGAGTCCCGTGCAGATGGCGGATCTGTTGTCGAGCCCGGATCGCAGTTTCGACCGCGGGGCGTGAGAGTCTGAATACTTGCCATCATAGCAGGTGATTTGTTGACACTCCTGTCTATGATAGGAAACTCAATTCCAGGTATTATTTTTTGTGGTGCCCTAAATGTAGCTTTTGTTTACAGAACTTGAATCTGAATTATGCTTTCCTTGTTCATGTATTCTACATTCTCTGCATCCAAGTCTCATGCGATGCCACTAAGCTATCAGGGACAATCTGTAGATGCTATTAACCAGACACATCAAGTGCGGTTTAACTAGAAAAACAAATATTTTGTCAAGCAGAGTCTTTTGATTCCAAGAGGAATCACAAATGATTTAGCAGGAGCGTGTTGTAACATTTCAAATGAAAATATCAATATTATACGGTAATGATGCAAATTGTTTTGCGGTATGAATAAATGCGGGTGGCCAATAAACATGGACACTGAGAAAACTCTGTTAGGCAGGTGGATTCACATCTCTTTCTGCACCTCTTTTAGACTGTTGATTTTCTATGTGAGCACTTCAAAGGGACAAGTTTCATCACATTGCACAGTTTGAGGCACATATTGTTCATCGAAGGATGTGAGACAACTTTTTGGATCCTCTGTGAGGATGCTATGAAATTTTTGAGCCCTGGTGATCAACTTGATGATCAACTTGATGTTATCTAAACCAACCATAAATTCATATGGTGATAATTCATGTTCTTTTATGTTTATTATAGGGAAAGCACCGTAGGTGCTTAATCACAAGTTTATGATTGGAGTTCACTCCCTCGCAGCAATATCTGTAAGGTGTAATTCTAGTGTAACAAGGACTCTAGTGGTTGTTGGAAGAAATGATATTTGCTATTGTTTGGAACAATTAAAAGTTGTGATTTATATTATATGATGGTAATAGCTTCATTGTAATTTCTTCAAATTCTTCATTGTGTTTAGATGAATGACATTTAAATCTAAAGCAGAAAATATAAGTTTCCCTTAAGAATTGTGTTATCATCATCCAAAGCATACTGTTAGGGACTACGCTTTTTTTTTTTTTTTTTTTTTTTTTTTTTTTTTAAGTTTTCTTCTTTGCAATCATTCAAACTCTAAGGGTCCGTTTGGTTTGGGGATAAGAAAAATTTGGTTATACCGGGGATAGGTATAAGTTATGGTATTAGCAGGAACTAATGTAAATTTCTGTTTGGTTGGTTATAAGAGTTATACTGGGTATAAAGAAAATTGTGTTTGGTAAATCATGGAGGAATAAGAAGAATAATATGAATAAGAGCAAATTATGTTTGGTTGGGTATAGAAGAATAAGAAGAATTGATGGGATAAATATATTTATTGACTATTTTATCCTTTATGATATAATTTAAAATTAAATTAATTTATGGTATTAATCAACCTTATAATAAATTTAGATTAATATTAAAAAGTTTAAATAATATATACAATTAAATATTAAATATTTAAAAATGATAGAAAATTTTATGGCAAAGAGATTGCAACAGGAGTGCAACCAGCACACATTTCTGTCAAGAAGATGGCAATAGGAGTTCAACCAGCACATATTGCTCTCAAACAAGATGACAATATTACTACAACCAGCACACATTATGGTAAGAAGAGGGCAACAGGATGACAACCAGCACAAATTATGGCACCAAGATGGCAACAAGAGTGCAAGCAGCATACATTATGGCACCAAGATGGCAACAGGAGTGCAAGCAGCACACATTTCTCTCAAATTATAGGGCCAACATAATAATTAGCAAATTCAATCACATAAAATTCAGTCCATTAGGTTCATACAATCACACATTAGACAGTCCTTTACATTCACATTTCTTACAAGCAATCACATATAATAAACTATTTTACAACCCCATTGTAAGCATACAATTCGATATAATACAATCTATTATATATCTAACTTCGATTATTCCATAACTGGTCAGTTATAAATGTGCGCAACTTGTCGCCTCTGCGTGATTCTGTAGTACCAACATAATCACTCGTTTCCTCGTCATCAAATTTTCTAGGTTGTTTCTTTAACTCTTCGTTAAAGATAGCATCTGTACCTTGATGTCGTCGAATGAAATTGTGTAGAACGCAACATGACATCGCAATGTGACATTGGACTTTATATGGAAACGGTGTTGCAACAGTCAAGATCTTGAACCGCATCTTTAAAATACCAAATGTTTTCTCCACCACATTTCTCAATTGAGCATGTCGATGATTATATAGGTCGCGCGGACTTCGATGGCCGCGGCCCCGTATGTTTCCATCAAATTGGTTAATGTGGTAACGCTTCCCTCGATATGGTGCAAGAAATCTTTCTGTATTTGCATAGCCTGAATCTACCAAATAATATTTGCCTATAGATTTTACGAAACATGTACAATGTAAATTTTTATATTCCCCATGATTAAAGTAATGTAAGAGAAATGTGGTGTATCATATACCTTCAGGCACTGTGAAACCTCCACTTTCGCAAACCCATCGGAGTACTCGCATGTCAGCTGCTGATCCATCCCAACCAGTGTAGACAAATAAAAAGTGATGGTCAAAGAATACTGCAGCCATCATGTTTTGAGAAGTAAATTCTTTGCGATTTCGGAATCTCGGTTGCTTGCTCTTGCTGACAACCGCGGGAATATGTGTCCTATCAATCGCACCAATTGCATTCTGCCAGTAAACATCAAACATACTAAGTCAATTAATAAAATATCAAAATGACATATAAGTAAAATCACTAATATAAAAGCATACATACCTTGAATGGGTGAAAATTTGCATTATCTCTAATTCGGGAATGCACCGAACATTATTCGGCGGAAGTGTTATGTAATCGTCTTTCAACGTCATAATCGCCCGAAGTACATTGTTGAAATGTCGACTGATAGTTTCACCCGAATGTTGAAATGTTTCAGCAATTACCCTATTAGCCACCCCATGTCCTACGCAAAACATAAATATTCCTAACTGTTTCTCAATTGTCATATTGCGTGTGTTTTGTACCAATCCCTTTCGGACTAGCTCATCGCGCAGTGTAATGAAAGTCGTGGTCGGCATTCGAAACTGGTCGTACCCACGCTCAGGATGGCCATTCAATATATCACATATTAGCTAGTGCCCTGTAAATGGACGGGTACGACACTGTTGCTTTTCGACGGTTTGACTAAATGTGAAGTAACCTTGCTGAACCAACATCGCAAATATATCATCCCATATGTCGTCTTCATCATCTAAAAGGTCCCTTAAGGTGGTATTGATTGTGGAGGAAAACACATTACCATAATTCGAATCACTCATTTATGCTGTAAGTACAATATAGATTCAATAGTGACAATCGCAACATATGACGTTGGAATACAACACTACTTCAAGCATTCTGGTTAATAAAGTCAAATTTTAAAAAGTACATCAAACATCATGCAAATAAAATAGAATTGTCTTATTAGCATAATACATAAGATGGCAATAGTCTGAGGAAACAAACAAAGTCATAAACATTTAAAACAAAATCTACAATCCAGGAAAGTATTGCTTGTATATTATATTTTGCATTGCCACTTGTCGGTCAACCCACATTATTGCTAAGTCGTCGGTCATGGTCATAAAGAGTTGACGATTATTTGGATTTTTCAGTGCGTCGCCTGCAATAAGCACTCTTTCTGGAGTAATACCTGGCATCGCATACACTCGGGTCATGCAATCCTGAATGGTTGGAATAAAAGGTTTGTTTGTTTTTTCGCTCTGATAAATTTCACGGGCAAGCTCAAGCTTTTGCCTGCCTATTTCTACCTTCTCAGAGATTACACTAAGCCCGGCATCAGGTTTGCGCCGCCGTCCCCCAGAGGTTTTGGGTGGAGGGTTTGTGGGTTGTGGGGAGCGTGGTCGTTTTCCCCCAGAGCTATGACCGCTACCACTAGCACTACCTCCGACATTGGGGATTTCAGGAGCAGGGCTTGGGGAGTCGGAGGTTTGCGTCGCCCTGATATTCGCATACTGAGACGATGCAGAAGATCCTGCTGCAAATGGAGTAGGTGAGATATTGAAAGCCGACATTCTTACCCCAAGTACAGTATCATCCTCACCAGGGGAAGATGAGGATGAACTTTGAACAGTTTGAGCTGCAGGCATAGTTGAAGAAAAACCATATCGGCCAGTGGCCGTTGTTTTTTCTGTCAAGAACGCCAGATCCTTATATGCCGGAAACGGCCTATCTTGACATTTTTTGTATGCTGAATTTTTCTAGAGAAAGATTTAAATGAATGTATAATGTCAATTATGCGTATAGTACGCGAGACTTTAGAAAAAACTTTATGACTTATAGGTTCAATTTACCGCTATCACTGCATCCCAGTCAGATGGATCACCGGCAGTCGGGATATTGTTAATATAGTCCCAGCCCCATCCATTCTTGTTGGCTAAACAGTTATAAAGCATGAAGGTGCGCTTTAAAACTTTTAGTCGATTCTTGATCTGCTCTTTGCTCAATTGCAAATTGGTCCTAGCATTGAATGCAGAAATGATGCGAACCCAGGCTACACTGGTGAACGACCCATTCACGTAGTTTCCCAATGTATGCTCTTCAGTGAGCAAAGACAAAAAAATTGTATCCATACTTTCAGACCAATTTTGAGTTCGGGTATGAGGTTGGGCACGCTGCCCGGTACTACCCTCCTGAGAACCTAGGATATTAGGGAGCGGGTCGAAAACCACACTCTTTCTTGCAAGAGTCTTTGTATGTTTCTTGAAGGGACGCATCTGGAATAAGAGTTATATGATGTATACGAAGGTACAATGATAACAATAAGTAAAGTACAAATTAATGTGAATTACTTAGGTAGTTCAATTGTGAAGCATACAAGATAAAATGGTCGATTTCAAATTAATCGGTGCTATCTAATTGAATGGGTAAATTAAATCATTTCAATTATTGCAACTAGCGCATCCTCACACGTGGCAATTGAACTCTGATATTGCCAAAATATACATTTATACTTATGGAAATAGTTGCATTTTAGTTTTTATAAAAAATATTTGACTCAATTGATTGCTAAATAGTATGGTGGTGCAGTGGATTGTAAATCCATGCCATCCATTAGATACTTATGGCAACCGTCATCATCGTCGATATTTTTAGCAATTATCTGAGAAAGCCACTTTTCCGTTAGTATATGTATGCCCATAATGTGTGCTGGTTGTCACACTGTTGCCATCTTGTTGCCATAATGTGTGCTGGTTGTCACCCTGTTGCCATCTTGTGTGCTGGTTGTCACCCTGTTGCCATCTTGTGTGCTGGTTGTTGGTATGCTGCCTATCACCCTATTGCCATCTTATGTGCTGTTTGTGTATATGCTGCCTATCACCCGGTTGCATTTTAGTTTTTATAAAAATTATTTGACTCAATTGATTGCCAAATGGTATGGGGGTGCAGTGATTGTAAATTCAGGCCATCCATCAGATACTTATGGCAACCGTCATCATCGTCGATATGTTTAACATATCTTAAGCAACAGGGGGATAGGCCGCATACACACAAACATCACATAATGGCAACAGGGGATTGGCCGCATACACACAAACAGCAATTAAGATGGCAATAGGGTGATAGGCAGCATACACACAAAGAGCACATAAGATGGCAACAGAGTGATAGGCAACACACACACGAACAGCACATAAGATGGCAATAGGGTGATAGGCAACATACACACAAATACAACATAAGAAGGCAACAGGGTGATAGGCAGCATACACTCAATCAGCACACAAGATGGCAACAGGATGGCAACAGGGTGACATCCAGCACACATTATGGCAACAAGATGGTAACAGGATGACAACCATCATATATTATGGCAACAAGATCGCAACAGGATGACAACCAGCACACATTATGGCAACAAGATGGCAACAGGGTGAAAACCAGCACAAATAATGGGCATACCTTTTTGAAGTATTCCGAACCTGAGAAGAAGCAAATGGTCAACAACGCGACGTTCGCGAAGAAGAGGAGGAAGGGCACAGATGGGTCGGTCGCGGAGAGGGTTCCGGGGAAGCGCGGTGTTCCGGGGAAACGTGGTATTCCACGCAAGCTTCCTCGGATATCGTGCGGGGGCGGGGAAGCTGCTCGCTCCAATCGGATGAAGAGGGGGAAGGTGGGAGCTGGGGAGCTTGCTGCGATGGAGGCGCGGAGTTTCGGGGAAGCGTGGTGTTCTGGGGAAGCTTCCTCGAATAGTGTGCCGCGGCAGGGAAGCGGAGCGGAGAGGGTTCCGGGGAAGCGGCTCGCTTCGATCGAATGAAGAGGGGGAAGGAGGGAGCTGGGGAGCTTGCTTCGATGGAAGAAGAGGGGAAAGAGGAGGGAGCAGGGAAGCTTACTACAATGGAGGAAGCGCGGTGGTTCGAGGAAGCTTCCTCGGATAGCATGCCGCGGCAAGGAAGCTGCTCGCTCCGATCGGATCAAGAGGGGGAAAGAGGGAGCTGGGGAGCTTGCTGCGATGGAGCCGCGGCGTTCCGGGGTAGCGCCGTAGTCGGGGGAAGCTTCCTCGGATAGCGTGCCGCGGCGAGGAAGCTGCTCGCTCCGATCGGATGCAGAGGGGGAAGGAGGGAGCTGGGGAGCTTGCTGCGATGGAGGCGCCGAGTTTCGGGGAAGCGCGGTGGTCCGGGGAAGCTTCCTCGGATAGCGTGCCGCGGTAGGGAAGCGGAGCGGAGTGGGTTCCGGGGAAGCTTCTCGCTCCGATCGAATGAAGAGGGGGAATGAGGGAGCTGGGGAACTTGATTCGATGGAGTAAGAGAGGGAATGAGGGAGGTGGGGAGCTAGCTTCGATGGAAGAAAAGGGGAAAGAGGGAGCAGGGAGTTTACTGCGATGGAGGAAGAGGGGAAAGAGGAGGGAGTAGCGATGGAGGAAGAGGGGAAAGAGGAGGGAGTCACATGGGGCGCTGCTGCGATCGAGGCGTGTTAGCATGGGAAACCGTGCGCAGTGCTTATTCGGGCTGGGGGTGGGTGTTCTTACCCCTTAGCGGGTTATCCCAGGATAACCCGCTACGGGTGGGAACAGCTGTTCCCACCCCACACATTTCGCGTTTGGGTATAATTAGGGGGGATAACTCCTTATCCCCCCCTAATTCCAGTTACCAAACACCCCCTAAAGGAGTTTGTTGCCACAGGTTTAAGCATCTCTATGGATATCAAAACTACGGATGCAGAAGCCGAAGAGTCAAGTGTAGTGTTCTTAGAGCTTTTAGATGTAAAAAATAGGATGTTTTAGGAGCTCGGAGCCTTCCGTTTTGGCTTATAGTTTTGCGCCATTTGGCGCCTTTCTATTTACTCTCTTAGGTGACTTGGGGCCAGTGACCTATATATACTTAGGCTGCGTTTGGAAGTGGGATGGAACTGGGAATAGCGGGTTTATCCCCCTTATTCTACCAAACGCACCTGGAACCATCTGTGTCACGCCCCGAGTTTAAAAATCAGCATCTAAATTTTTTTTTTTTTTTTTTTTTAAATCAGAGTTTCAAAACCAGCCAGGCGCAACAGACCGCCACATATATAGAAGAGTCCCAATCCCCTATGGAATTGAGCCTTTCCTATATATGCACGGCTAGCTTGGCAACAACATCAGAGTACTAACTACGTACTACATCTATTAAAATTTCTAATCTGTCACGCTCCGAGTTAAAAATCAGCGTCTATTTTTTTTTTTTTTTTTTTTTTTTTAAATCAGAGTTTCAAAACCAGCCAGGGCGCAACAGCTAGCCGTGCATATATAGAATAGGCTCAATTCCAAAGGGGATTGGGACTCTTCTATATATGTGGCGGTCTGTTGCGCCCTGGCTGGTTTTGAAACTCTGATTTAAAAAAAAAAAAAAAAAAAAAATTTTAGACGCTGATTTTTAACTCGGAGCGTGACAATCTGGTATTGCTTATCCCAGAACAACTAGAATAAGCTGGAACAACAGTTCTTATCCATTATTTTATAATTTTTTTTTTTACCAAACTACCCCTCCTCCCCTCCTTTCTCTCTTTCCAATACACTCTCATCATCACAAATCTCTCTCTCTCCTCTCTCTCTTTTCCTTATTCCCAATACACTCTCATCATCACAAATCCCTCTCTCTCCTCTCTCTCTTTTTAATTTAATTGGATGTTAAATTAAATATTATTTTCAAAATTTTAAAAATTTTATTTTGATTTTTATTTTATCATAATTTTTGTAAGGCTTTAAATTTTAAAATTTTATATTCAAAATTTTAACTTTAATTTAAACAAATAAAAGATTAAATTAAATAATATTTTCATAAAATATAATTTGAAATTTGATTTCGATTTCGATTTCGATTTTAATTTTATCTTAATTTTTGTAAGGCTTTAATCCATTAATTAAAACGAAGAAAGTAAAAGTTATTATTTGAAAATTAAAAAATTTTATGTTTAAAATTTATAATTTAAAATTAATATTTTAAAATTTTATATTTTAAAATTTAAATGTTGAAATTTTGTATTTAAAATTTTAAATTTAATTTGAGAAAATAAAATGTTAAATTAAATATTATTTTTAAAAAATATAATTTGATTATGATTTTGATTTTATCTTAATTTTTTTGCAAATATTTAGAAAATATACGATTTTTGCAAATTTTAAAAAAAGTTTATGTTAAAAATTTATTATATAAAATTAATATTATGAAATTTTAAATCTTAAAATTAAAATGTTGAAATTTTATATTTTAAATTTTAATTTTAATTTGAGAAAATAAAATGTTAAATTAAATATTATTTTCAAATAATATAATTTAATTATGATTATAAATTTATTTTTATTTTTTTAAATCATTAATTCATTAATTAAAACGAACTAATTAGATTTTAACAACTTTTATCACATATTAACTCTTGAGGGCAAAAAGGTAATTTACCCAACTTATCCTCTTTATTACTCTTATTCCTCATTATTAAACTAAACACAAAATCTTTTATCCCTGGAACCATCCTAAACGTTTTTTCGCTCTAGTTTCGTACTTTATACTTATTTCAGGTTTAGCTAATTCTATCTTAACCCGATTCTAAACGCAGCCTTATAGTCTCCACCCCCTACTTCTCAAACAACTTAGTTATACTTTTTTCTCTTAAATAATAGAATATAATATTCCTCACACTCTTTCTCTCTTTCCTATTCTTAGTCATAGAACAAGCAGATTTAAGTAAGCAAGTGGACTGATAGGCTTGCTCACTTCGCGTCTTTGGGCTTTACAAGTAATTTTGCTATAAGGCCATCACAATAAGCTCCTAAAAATTTGTTTTCTCTCATTCTTACCTTTTGCTGGAAATCTTCTTCTTCTTTTTTATTTTATTTTATTTTATTTTATTTTTGTTTTTATTTTTTTTTACACGCTATGTTCCTTCTTCTATCAGAATTTTCGATGGGCAAACAATTTTGTTTGGGTCTGGATTTTTGGACAGAATTGTGCCAAATTTAATATATTTTCAATTTAGACCAAAAAATTAAATATCTTTTCGTGTCTTACGGCACGGGACGATACGTATCGTGCCACCAATTAGGGGGCACGATATATGAAAGTCTCTTTTAATCCCTATGTGTCGCGATACCCTCTGAGTATCGAATGAGACAGAACGATATCCAGAGGATATCACGGCACGTGCGGATGTGTGCCACAAAGGCGCACACTGTTTTTATTTTTTATTTTTTACTTCGACATTTTTTTTTTTGGTTTCTCTCATAAACCTTTATTCTTTCCTTATCTTTTTTTTCTCTTCATTTCTACCTTTTATTCCTTGTATGATTTATTATTAAATTTGTATAGACTGATCTAACAATGGAATTATCAGCTTACTTTTGTTCTTTAGTAGTTAGTCTAGCCATCGTATGGTCCTTTATCGAATCAATACGAATGAATATTACAAATCAGAAAAAATAATTTTTTTTTTATAAACTATAATTGTATTTTATTTCGAAGAGGGGTACTGGATTAAGCTATTAACTAGTAAATTAATAAGTTATTTTTGATATTAGGTCAAGACAAATCAATATATAACCAAAATTTATAATTATTATTCTAAAATTTTTAAAATAATATTATAAAATTTTATTGGATTAAAAAAAAAAAAAAGTTAAAATAAGACTGTACCAAAGTGTGCCATTAGGAGGTTGTGTGTACCCGTCTTGCGTGCCATGTGTCGGCACACAAGTGTGCCGCGCCGTACAGTGTCAGGCAACAGTCGGCATATCCCAGTGCCACGACATACCCTAGGGCCACAACACTTTAATTCTTGCTTTAGACCGTGTGTGTTTGGCCTAAATTCATGAAAGTAATTTTATTGCCAAAAGTGATTTTTTTTCTTCAATAAAGTATTTGGTATTTTTTTTTTTTTTTCAAAATCGGATTTTGATTTATAAAATCAGAAATGTTTGGATGCACAGTAAAAAATTGCTATAGAGTTTATAAAGTGTGGTTTGGTTAAAAAAATTTACGGTTTTTCAAATTTTAAACTAGTTGGATCCATATTATACAATTTTACAATTTATTTTTTAATTTAAAATATTTAAAAATAAAAAAAATATTAATTTTATATTTTAAAATTTAAAATTAAAAATTTGATAATTTGAAATTAAAAGTTAAAATTTTAAAATTTGAAATTTAAAATTTCAAAACTAAAAATATGAAAAATTAAAAAGTAAAATTTAAATTTAAATTTTAAAATTTGAAATTAAGAAATATAAATTGTAAAATTAAAATTTATTATTTAAAAATTAAAATCAATATTCTAAATTTTAAATTTTAAAATTTAAAATTTTAATTTTAATTTTTTTATTTGAAATTTGAATTTTTAAAGTTGAAATATAAAATTTGAAATTTGAAATTTAAAATTTGAAATTGGAAATTAAAATTTAAATTTTAAAAATTGAAATTCAAAATTTGGAATTTAAAATTTAAAATTTGAATTTTTAAATTTGAAATTTAAAATTTAAAATTTGGATATACATTCAAATTTGAAAAATTTAATATTTAAATTAAAATTTGAAAATTTTAAATTTAAAAAATTTAAATTTAAAAAATTTAAATTTAAATTTTTGAATTTAAATTTTTAGATTGAAATTTTAAATTTAAAATTTTGAAATTTAAAGTTTGAAATTTGCCATCTTGGATATCTTGGAGGTTAGGAGGCTTAAGAATGGTGATTTTTTTTTTTGGTCTCCATGGATTTTTACTTTATCTCATTTTTTTAGGGTATAGTATAATTATGCTGTAAAAAAAAAATTATATTTTGATGCATCCAAACATATCCTCAGTGTTTTAAGGGTTCAAAATTGAAATTAGCTAAAACTTATTTATTAAGATTTAATACTAATTTTAGACTCAAATTTTAAATTTTAAATTTTAAATTTCAAATTTTAAAATTAAATTTCAAAATTTAAAATTTACATAATAAATTTTAAATTCAAAATTTAAATTTTGAATTTCAAGTTTAAATTTTAAAATTTAAAATTTACGTAATAAATTTTAAATTTAAAATTTTCAAATCTCAAATTTTAAATTTCAAAATTCAAATTTAAATTTTAAGATAAAATTTAAATTTTGAAATTATTAAATTTTAAAATTTAAAGTTTGAAATTTTAAGTTTTATTTTCAAATTTGAAATTCAAATGTTACATTTAAAATTTAAATTCAAATTTAAATTTTTAATTTATAATTTTTTAATTTTAAATATTAAATTTATATTTTATATTTAAAGTTTTTAAATTTTTAAAATTCAAATTTTATAATTTAAAATTTTTATTTTAATATTTGATTTTTTTTTTAACTTTAAATTTTGTATTTTAAAATTAAAATAATTTTAAATTTAAATTTAAAATAAATTTAAAATAAATTTAAATTTAAAATTAAAATAAATTTAAATTTAAAATTAAAATAAATTTAAATTTTGATTTTTGATTTTAGATTTTAAATTCTAACTTTTAAATTTTAAATATTAATATCAAATTTTAGATTTTTTTTAAAAAATTTAAAATTTAGATTTTATATGTAAATATCAAATTGTAAATTTTTGTTCCGATTTGAAGTTTTAAATTTAAAATTCAAAATTTAAATTCAAAATTGTTAGTTTTAAATTTAAAATTCAAAATTTTACATTAAATTTAAATTTAAAATTATTTTAAAATAATTTTTGTAAAAAATTTATTATTTGTAAATAAAAAAAATTTCTGTCAAATAATTTTATAAAATTATTTTGGAAAAATTATTTTTATCTAAACTCAATCAATTGTTCAATTATTTTTAGTGAAAATTATTTTTTAAAATCAAAATTAATTCTGGATAATTTATTTTTCCAACAGTTAGGCCTAACAGGCCTGCAGTCTACCTGTTTCCACTCTCATTATGTAGGACGTACATAGGTTTAACTCCCTAATGTGGAAACCAATTTTGATGTTCTACTCATGTGCATTGATGATTAGGAATTTACAAGGGACAGCAAGAATGTGCCTTGGCCGAGAGTTACAGACCAAAAATTGCATTCCAGGAAATTGGTTAGTTGGTTGCTAGATTATTTAAGAATGCGTTGGAAAATTAATTTTATTCTCTGTGCACTTTATATTTCATCTATGCTCTTATTTCTCCGCATCCCTAGTTTTTTTTGATTATTTTTAAATAATTCTTAAAATATTTATAATTTATTAAATATTTTTGTCAAAATTTAAATTTGCTATTTTTATGATAGCAGGGAAAGGTTCAATATCTTACAAAACTCTTACCATTAATCGTTCATGATTAACTGTTTTCAAGTGGCATACTCTTCCTCGAATCTCAGTTCCTAAGTTGGTGGGCAAAGTAAACAAAAACAAACAAGATGATAAACGATGAAGAATGATTCACAATTTTCATTGAGACGTAAATATACAATACATTATACTTTTTTTTATTTTTTATTTTTTTATTTTTTATTTTTATTTTTTTTTCTTTTACAATCCAACATAATATTACATTTAGTTTTTTACATTCGATACCTTTAGCTACACGATGACGGAGGGGATTTCTATCTAAGTCTCTCATATTTGGGCGCTATCTATTGAGTTACGCCTTATTTCGGACTACTGCACCGTTCGCGGTAGGATATGTAAAAACCGTTCGCGGAAGGATATATAAAATATAGGAGTGAGAATTATAAAAATAGTTTTCAGTGGATATGGCCATCCAACAATAAGCTCGACCTACCAAATCCAAAGGAGACAACTAAAGTATATAGATAGATAATATGTAAAAATATAACTCTACACTATATGCAATATGACTATATGCTATGTCTCGTGCAAGTGCGATAATAAAATCTATGCAAGTAGGAACTATAATCTATTTCTATTTCACTATCTATTTCTATACTACAACTAGCCTAAGGTTCCTTTACCTTAACCATGTCATCCGACTCGGTCTTGAGTCAATTATCTGCAGACTACAGCTACCATCTTGGCTTTGGGCGGAATCCCCCACACAAATCCTAGCCATGATCCGTTATTGACAGGAAGGATACATCACACACATTCGGCAACACTGATACACACAATAAGCTTGGCGGGGATCTTTCACACATTGCCAGTTATAGGGTTCCCGGTAGGCGGGATCTCCCACACATCGCCAGTTATAAGGTACCCGGTAGGTGGGATCTCCCACACATACCTATGGGTTGTGTCGTCTAGTGGGAGGGGATCACCCACACATCACCCACTGATAACAGTCGAGAATTCCGAAATTATTCTTCCTAAGGTCAAAAGGGTCCATTGTTTGAATAACAGTTAAGGATTCCAAAATTATTCTTCCCAAGGATACAGAGGTCCACTATTAATCCTATTATACCGACCTTTCTAGGTTCACCATTACCTTTGTTCCAAGACCTATATTCAACGACACTAGGTCTAATGTCTTTATCTACCTAGGTTCATACGACTCTAGATTCACTTATTTTTCAACCTATATTTAATAACACTAGGTCCAAATTCAACTTATCCCAATGACCTATCTACCACTATATATTTCCATCCTCCACTTGATGACACTATGTTTACTAATTTAGTGTTGAGTTCTCTAAGTCCTAAAGCAAGTCAACTTACTTTTCTAGTCCACAACACCACTCTATTTATCTGTCTCCACCTTGGGCATACATATATATCCTATATATTTTTCTATGCCTATGTTCCATATCCACTAATAGTTAATCCAGCCTAAGTATTAAAAGATCAATGCTTACTTATTTTACCAATCAATCTCCCAATGTATGTGTAAAAATCGAGAAATTTAAATCCAATTCAATAAAGAAATTTAAGTTCAAAAAGTTTCAGTGGGCCAAAACGACTGTAAAACATGGTACAGTTGTAATAGTGGCTATAACTTAAGTATGAATAGTAATCTTATAAAACGCCGATTTATCCGGCCAACGTCGGCCGATCGACCATTCGGAATCCGAATCCGACAATCCAGAAACTCGATTTGATCGGTCTCGTCATTCTGAGCGCAATGGCACGATCCTTTTTTATGTTTGACGAGTCTGGGTCATCGAAAAGTGTGCAAAACTGTTAAATACACAGTTGAAGATGGATCGAGTAATTATCGAGGCTCGCTATTCGATAGATTTTGTCGAGCCGAACGTCGTGGTAAAGTCATTTTTTCAGTTTGACCACCCTAGTGCCTCGAAAAATGCAAAAAGTAGTAAAAAAGGATAGTATTTTCATTGAAAGGCTATTGTTTTATGGACCAAATGGAATAAGACTTCATGGAGAGGTACATATATGCAAATGTTACCTACAATAAGGAGCTCGAGGCTGGGGGTGAAGAATGCAAGGACCTTTTTGCAAAAATTTCATTTTATACATATTTAATGCAAGGTGACTCTTAGGAGTTTGGAAGCTCTGCATTTAAGCTTGGTGCAGAGTTCCTCACCACTCTTCCACCTCCCTTAGCCTTCCCTAAGTGTCGCAGCTCCTCCCGAGACCTCGGTGGCCGGGAAACCGAGTCCCAAGCAAGGTAGGACTTAAGCTCGGGTTGGAGAGGAGAAGGCATCACCAAACTCACTTAGCTTCCTCCTAGAGCTTCTTGAGACCTTCTCCTGCCTCCTGAAGTTGAAGCTCGAGGGAGCCCGGAGCTTGGGGTGGCCGCATGGCGCTGGTGGAGGAGAACTGGCTTCTTTCTTCTTCTCCAACTTTGGCTAGGTTGGTATCTCTCTCTCCTCTCACTCTCTTGGCCTAGGACCTTTAGCAGTAGACTCCATAGGTCCTGGGGAGTCTCCCTGCGCAGCCTCATGGTCAGGGAAACGCCGGTTTGCCGGCGGTGGAATTGCACCGCCGGAAACATAATATATAGCTTCGCCTCGAGCTAGCCTCGCTCCCAGCGGCTTTCGCCGAGAAGTAAAATGCTTAGTTCCTCCCTTTGGTCTTGCTAAAGCCTCCCATAAAGTTTGGTGAGGTTTAGTGCAGTGTATGGGTGGTGGTGTCGTGCCTTAGTTTCGGGCAATTTGGAGCTTGGCCGAGCTTCTTGCTCCGGCGCCGGCCTTGCCCTCGATTAGCTCCACGAGGTCAAGAGGGACCTGTAGGTGCCCCTTGCTTGTGACCCAAACCCCCTGTACAGAAGTTCACCATTGTTGAGCTCGGGGTTGGCCGCAAGAACCGCCGCCGCCACGTGTCGGCAATGGACTCAGGGTTGCGCATGGCACTGCCCTCGAGTTGCTGAAGTTGTTGATTGCCTTAGTTCTGCTCCAGAACACTTGTTCTGGTGAGTTGCCCAAACCGAGCCGTTGGTGCTTGTGGCTTTGGCTGAGGTTGCTCCGGCGACCCCGAAACCCTTGGATGGTGTGCCCTCAACTCCACTGAACCTCCTGAGCTTGATTCTCACCTCAAATTGGGATTTGGTTGAGTGGATGGTTAATGCTAGCATGTCACACCCTAGGGAGAGCTAGGTTGCATCAAGACTATTTGCAGCAGCTGCCCCCCTACCGCGCACGCATCCCGAGGCGCCTGCCCCTCTGCTCCATGGACCGCGCCTGCTGTACCAGCCAACCTGCTGTTGCTATGTGTCCAAGGCCTGCCAATGGGAATCCGCCATGTGGCACACCAGCCCCTGCTGCACCGCGCCAGCCCGTGCCCCCTGGCTGCGCGCCTGCCCGGCCCGCGCGCTGCCCGCGCCTGCTCTCGTGGGCCGAGCCCACTGCGCCGCGCCTCCCGCTCCGCCACGTGGCGTATGGCACCAATGGAAAGCCGCCACGTGGCACACCCTTCGGTCCACCGGTCCACTGCGCACCCGAAAACACTGAAAACATCCGGGTGTCCGTTTTCGGACGTCCGGACTCAGAAAAATACATCCAAGTAGTCGATTTCCATCGTTTTTCCGCACTGAATCCAAATCCGATGTCCGTTTCACGCGAAACCACTTCTATAATTTCGACGGGTGCATCCAAATACACTCAGGATCCATTCAACGCACTGAGTCCATTTCTTGAGTCCGAAACGCACACAAACACCTCCAACACCCAACATAGGCCTCTAGAAGCTGCTGATCCAACAGTAATCCTCTCGCGGGGATTCGGGTCCTCAAAGGGAGATTGTTAAAAATTTTTGTATTGATGTATTTCGTGAAGTGTTTTGAGTCTTAAAGATTGAAATTAAAGACCTGAAGATCACATACATCAATCTAAAGAAGAATGGATTCAAAAATGATCAGGTGCGTTAAATTAAATATTTTTGATGATTTGACTACATTTTTATAGTTTAGAAACACTTGGAAAAACTTTCATTGCATAAAAATAAAAAACTGGACATTTTATATGTTCAGGATCCGGATCAGGCAGATCCAGTCCGGACCCCGAACATAATTTGGTTTATGCGAAAACCAGTCCGGATCAACCCCTATCCAGTCCGGACCCCGAACACTATTTTTGATAAATCGCATGAAACACTCTGAATCAGACCCATCCAGTCCGGACCCCGAACCTTATTTCTGAAAATTTTCTTGTCTGAGACGACAGTCCGGATCAGATGAAATCCAGTTCGGACCGCCGTGCGGAAAAAATTCTGTTAAGATAGTTTTTGATTCTTATCTCTTTCCAAAATGTTTCTAACCTATAAATAGATCCAAAAGTTCATCTTTTAGGGTATCCACATATAGAGAAGAAAAATAAATCCTCATATAGAGAAGAAAAGGTAAACACTTTCGATTTTAGGTTTTCTTTCTCTCTATTTATCGGTTTGATTCGAGGTTTTTCAATCTCCTTTTCTTTTGAATAATCAAATCAATGAATACTTAGATGGTGTTTCCTAGTCTATCTATATTGATCTAAGTATTCAAATATCATCACCACCAATAAACAAACAATGATTTTCGAAAGGAGAATCGACGCGTGGATTCGCGTGGCCTTGTGATTCAAGGTGTTTATCGACTTCGTGGATTCGGAGCGAGGCGCGTTCTTATGATCGACTCGTGCCAAATTGGTAAAGACCGTGGATTCGGTTGGACGTCGTGGATTCGATGTTGGACTTCGTGGATTCGAAGTTGGACGCAAATCGTGTGATCGAGGCGCGTTGGGGACTACGAAAAAGGTCTACTCGGAGCGTATGAAAAAGGTTGAATCGTAGTGTTGCGTTATATCACCTTGTACGTGTTTAATCTTAGTGGATTTTTCCGTGTGATCGGTTCTATGGTTTTTACTCCTGTGATGGAGTTTTTCACGTAAAATATTGCGTATATTTTTATTTTTCCACATTGAGTTATTTTTTCCGCAAAGATTTCTGAGTTTTATTGTTTACACCTATTCACACCCCCTCTAGGCGGTTTTTTTCCTATTTAGATCCTTGGATCCCATAACCCACAGGCCGGTCCCCTCTCTTCGGCCCACTAGTTGATGTGTTCCTGGCCCCTTGTTGTGATTGAGGATACTTGGGGGTCGGCCACCCCTGACTGTCCTCCACCTGACTGTGACTGAGGCCGCTTCTTATCCTTGTTGCGGTCGAAACCCTCACTTCGGGCGTGAGCAAGTACGGCTCCGCGCTCCACCAAAGTGGCCCTGTCGACCACCTGCTGAAAAGTGTGCAAATCTGCTGACTGAATTAGCCTGAAAATGTCGTCCCTCAAGCCATCCACAAAAAGACGGGCCTTGTGAGACTCGTCCCGAATAACAAAAGGAACGTAGTTGGCCAATCTCACAAATTTCTGCTGATATTCCATTACCGCACGATTTCCCTGTTTGATATTCTTCAGATCATCCTCAAGCTATTGCTTCACACTATCTGAAAAGAATGCCCCAAACAATATCTTTTTAAAAGTAGTCCATGAAGGAAATGCAGTGCCACTGGAAGGAGTAGTTCGCACTATCTTCCACCAAATACGAGCGGTCCCCTCAAGAAAGTGCACCGCTAAGGGAACCCGCTCGTCCTCCTCCATCATCAAATCCTCGAAAAGTTTCTCCATGGTGTCCACCAACTTTTCCACCACCCAAGGATCGGTAGTCTCTCCCTCGAAGATGGGTGGTTTGTATTTTCAAAACTCTGCCAAACTAGCCCTCACTCTATCCCGTTCCGTGTGTAGTGTTGGATTCGATTCAACAACGGCGGCGGACTGAGTAGGAGGAGTGATGACGGTCTCCCTCACAGGGTCCCTAACCGTAGCTCCCGGCATCGGCCCCTGAGCTGCTAGTAAAGAAACGTCCAAGGGTACTTTCGCCGGAAGCGTTGATGCCCCTACCGTGGTAGTCTGAGTATGCGTACCATCGTCCCTACCTGATGTCGGCGCATGCGCCCTAGGTAAAACCGGCTCGGGAGTAGGAAACTGTGTAGCAGTAGCCGGTGTCGCCGTCTGGCGGGCTATCTGTTGTACTATCTTGGTGAGCGCCGACAACTGCCCCAACAAATCCTGAACCTATTGCCGAAGCAACTGGTTCTCTACGGCCAAAGTAGCCTCGGCGGCAGTCGGCCTCGCCCCATCCTCTTCTCCGCTATCAATCGACGATCTAGTACGAGCCATACTCTGTACACACAATCAATGGGGTCAGCAAACAAAAACGACTAACACAAAAACCGAGGAAAACCGACCAAACAACTCTGAAAACCCATGCTCTCACGTATCTAGTCAACTTTGGTTATTACATTGGTCAAACGCATGAATAATCAAGTACCGTGGATGTTGGACATATGATTACATTTTAAACAAGATATTACTGTGGTTGATGTCGTTTTGCTCTGATACGATCTTAACCTGTCACGCCCCGGGAGTGGTTTAAAAGCGAAAAATGGCCGTATTTTTTTTTTTTTTATTATAAAGTCTCCCATTTCGACACGTGCCCAGACCAGCCACATATACAGCCTCTCTCTAAACAAACGGACAAAGTCTCCCCTATATTTGCACGGTGTCGCACAAATATACATACATCAACTACATCCATTTTTCATTCACAGAGTACTGAAAAGGAAAAATAAGCTAGTCTTTAGATTTATATATAAGAACATCGCCCACATGGCATACCCCAAGTTGAAAGGATAAAACCAGTTTAAAAACAGTGTCTACCCGACACTCAGTTTTAAAAATAGATTTCGCAAATGTTTTGTCACTTTGAAAAGATCCTGCATTCCACATGCATCCACAAAACCATAAAAACGAATCCAAAAGATCACTAGCTGTCCAAAAGTATCCATCTGTCCCAACATCCACATCCACGTCATCATAATGTCCATATCTCATGCAAATAATACCGACCACAAGTAATAGCAAAAAGAGAAGAGTAAAATGTCACCATAATTAAGAAAAAATGAGTCACTCCCTAGTCGTAGCCTCACCCCGGTCAAGCTCTGTCACGCCCCGGGTGTAAACCAGAACCCGGGTCCGTCTACAGATCCGCCGTGCACACGGAATTTACCGCGTACACGAAGCGCTGGTAACCTGCTCAGATATAAGATGTACAATAAAAGAGCATAATACAGAGCTGAAATAGAAGAACCACATAGTAACTGAAATCCAAGTAAAACTGTATCAATACAATAATCTCCCAGCTCACCAAAATGATACATCCAGCTGGCTATAGCCAGACCTAAAATAAAAGGAAAGCACAATAGTCTGGGTACAATATCTGTCTAATACAATCCCTCAGCTCACAGGAGATCTATCTGTTCAGCGATCCCCTTACCTCGATCAGCTGCCGACGGCCTAGCAGCTCCCGCAGACGACTCTGCAATATAAAGGAGAAGAAACAGAGAACAATAATGGGGGTGAGAACTACTAGATAAACCAGTAGCCTCCCCTAGTGGGTAAAACCTCAAACACTGACGCACCCACTAGGACTACTAGAGGCAAAAGGGAAGGACAGTGGTATGCTATAGAGACTACTGAAAAGGGAAACTATCACTACTATGCCTCTACTGTCATGCCAAAAGAAATGACTATATGTATGCTCAGTATCTATCCTGCCTGCCTGAATAGACCCAATCTAGTCACCAGTGAAAACTGGTACTGCCTGCTCTGCCGTGCCGGGTCGTATCGGGTATGCCAGCCCACACATAACATCCGATGCGAAAAGGAGTCTCACGGACTCATGAATAGTCTGCCGCGCGCACTCCGGAGTCGCACTCGAGGGGAGCGACCCACACGAGTAAAATGCCTCTGTAATAAGTATCCCTGTAACCAGTATCTCTGTATAGCAGGACTAGATCATGACTATGATCAAAGTGGGAAAATCCGTCCACTAATGAAATCTATACCCAATCTGATGTAAAGATAATTATCCGGTCAACCGCCTACTGTCCGCGGTTACCGTAATAACCCATAAGACCAAAACTGATAAATAGTCAACCTCTGGCCAACCGCCTGATGTCTGCGGTTACCATAATGCCCCACAACCCATAATAGAGTCTAACCTGTCCCAGACTCAAAGCCTCAGCTACACTATCCCAAACCCTGCTCAAACCGAGCAACATGAATCCAGATGCGAAGGAGAATAGTAAAACATGGTTTCTCCTAAGTCAAGTCCCAAAAATAGTGTAGCAATAAATAGTGGCCTATCTAGATGTCCAAACAAGCATGCAAAGGTTACTGTTGAAAACTGAAAGAAAATATCGGATATTTATTTAGAAAAAGATGATTTTATGATAAGTCTGTTGCATGCGATGATAGGTTCCAGCATATGTCCAGCAATAACGTCCCAGTTTATCATAAAGATCTGCCATATTATTTGTGGGTTTTTATTTATGAATTTCATGATTAAAACACCGATTATCAGTTTAAAGTCGGGAGTCTCTAATACTCCTAGTGAGATAGTCAGAAGTGAGGTAAGCAACAACCACCCACCTCGAAAAGCGTGATCCACACCCAAAAAGGTCTCCTTGCTGTCCGCAGTCTCCTAACAGCGTAATCTGTTGAAAACAGTGTACTACAGTACAAAACAATGCACTCGGTGTAAATACAACTCCAAAAATACAGCCTTTGTTGTTTTTCCAAACAGCACGAAGAAGAAGGGATTTTTCACCTCTGTACAGTGCTCCAGGAATTCCAGAAAAATTACGGTTGCGTTCCTTGCGACGAGTAGATCAAAATCGACTACTTAAACGCCTCGATCCGATGTTCCTAGGCCAAGATATAAATCGGAGAAGTCAGGGCTGTCCAGAAAATATCACAGCAAAAAGGGGGGTCAAAGGTGCCTCGGGAACCGTGCCAAAAGTGCGAAACGGAGCAAAGTGATCAACACGAAAAACGAAGCCTTACCTCTTACGGTCGCGCTGTCGAAGAAATCGTTCAAAAATTCCTCCTGGTTAGCACACAGCGAATTTCCGACTGAACTGTGACGGAAAATGGGCCGAAATTGGAATCGTCGCAGTGCGCCGTGTCGCAGATAACTCGCTGTCGGAAAATCCCGAAATTCTGAAATTTATAGGGTAGATAGAGGATAGAGAGAGGAACAACTTTCATATAGGGCAAAATCTCATTTCTCTCTCTAGAAATCGTAATTTGCAAAGAGAGGGAGGGGTTTATATAATGGGCCAAAATCCCTATTCGGGCTCCACAAAAAATCCGGGCCAGAACACGGTACAGCAAATCCAGCCACCGGATTGCGCCACGCCTCACAAAACAGGAAACATCCAAACGGGCCAATGAAAATGCGCCACGTGTCCCCGCCGCCCACGTGTTTCACGCGCCCGGTGCACGTGGTCGGCCGTGCGCCCGCCAATGAACAGTGGCCACGTGTCCCACGTGGTCCACGGGGCGCACGAGCCCGGTCTACGCGCCGGGTCTTCCGGATCCTGTCGGCCAATGAAGGATGCCACGTGTCGCACGCCCGCCGCCTCCTTTGACGCCGCCGGGCCAATCAGGTGATGACACGTGGCATTTGGGTTCTTCAGTGCACCCGGTGCACGCCTGTTCTGTGGACCGCGCACCGGCGCTGCTGCCCGCGCCTGCCCGCGCCCGCCTGCGCCTGCCCGCGCCTGCCCGCGGCCCTTCTCCGCCCTTGCGCCGCCCTGCGCCGCCGCGCGCGCGCTGCGCGCCGCCGCCCGCCGCCGCCGCCGGCGCCGGAACAGTGTCGCCGGAATTACTGTTCCGGTGAACAGTAAATTTGCCGAAAAAATAAGTTATATATACCATTTTGATCGTTTTCGCGCGCTGAGTCCGAATTCGCCATCCGTTTCTGCCAAATTCTCATCCGAAATTTTGGCGAAAGCTCCCGAAAGGCCCACTTGATCCGTTTTTCGCGCCGGATCCATTTCTGAAGTCCGTTTTCGACGCTGCAAGCTCCATTACACTCAGTGGCTTCTTCTAATCACCGTTAATGCCTCAAAAACCTTCCATAAAAAAATCCGGATCATCACATCCTCCCCCACTAAAAAGAGTTTCGTCCTCGAAACGAAATCATACCTCAGTCCAAAGCCTCAAACAAGTAGGGGTAGGTGTTCACATCTCTGACTCGAGCTCCCACGTCGCCTCGCGCTCGTCATGATTGCTCCAAAGGATCTTCACATAGGGAATAGTTCGACTGCGCAATTCTCTCACCTCTCGATCCAGAATTCGCAGTGGGCGCTCCTCATACCTCAAATCCTCGCTGATCTCGAGCGGTGTGAAGTCGATGACGTGCGACGGGTCGAAGACATATCTCCTCAGAGTAGAAACATGAAATACATTGTGGACACCAGCAAGTCTCGGGGAAGTGCAAGTCGGTAAGCAACTGGCCCGATACGCTCCAATACCTCAAAGGGTCCAATGTATCGGGGGCTAAGTTTCCCGCGAATGCCGAACCTCCTGATTCCTTTGGACGGCGAGACTTTCAGGAATACATGATCTCCAACCTGAAACTCTAAGTCTCGTCGCCGAACATCGGCATAACTCCTTTGTCGGCTCTGGGCGGTCTGAAGATGCTTTCGAATCACTCGGACCTTCTCTTCTGCCTCTATCAATACATCTGGTCCCAAGGTCCGCCTCTCGCCCACGTCACTCCAATAAAGTGGTGATCGACACTTGCGTCCATACAACGCTTCAAACGGAGCCATCTTAATGCTCGCTTGAAAGCTGTTGTTGTACGCAAACTCAGCTAAAGATAAGTGTCGAATCCACCCTCCGCCGAAATCCAAGACGCAAGCCCTCAGCATGTCCTCCGGGATCTGTATAGTCCGCTCTGACTGCCCATCAGTCTGCGGATGAAAAGCTGTATTGAACCTGAGCTGAGTCCCCAAGGCTGTCTGCAAACTCTTCCAGAAATGCGAAACAAACCTCGGGTCTCTATCTGATACTATGGAGGCTGGTACTCCATGTAATCTCACTATCTCATCTAGATATAACTGGGCTAGTCGCTCGAGTGGCCAAGTAGTCTGCATAGGCAAAAAGTGTGCTGACTTGGTAAGTCGATCTCCAACTACCCAGATAGCATCAGCTCCTCCCTGTGCCCTCGGCAGTCCGACCACGAAATCCATCGTAATGTGGTCCCATTTCCACTCGGGATTGGGAGACTTTGTAACTTGCCAGCTGGCACTCGATGCTCAGCCTTTACCTGCTGACAAGTTAAACACTGAGCCACAAATCTCCCGATATCCCTCTTCATGCCATTCCACCAGAAGTGTGCCTTGAGGTCCTTATACATCTTAGTTGTACTAGGATGTAGGGTATAAGGTGTATAATGGGCTTCTCGCAATATCTGCTCTCTGATTTCTGCATCCACTGGCACACATGCTCGGTTCCTGTACCTCAGTACTCCCAAAGCATCCACTATAAAGTCCCCTGACTGATCACTCGGAATCTGATCTCTAATCCTGGTCAAGTGGGGGTCCTCACTCTGTTTCTCCCTGATCCTGTCCAGCAGAGTGGGCTGCACGACTAAAGACGTCAGTCTAGCAGAGACCCCAGGGGACACAACCTCTATCTCGAGCCGTCTCATCTCCTCTAATAGTGGCGCCTGGTCTGTGATCAACATGGACAAACTCTGCACCGCTTTCCTGCTCAAAGCATCAGCGACCACATTAGCCTTGCCTGGATGGTAAAGGATTCCACATCATAATCCTTTAACAGCTCTAACCATCTGCGCTGCCTTAAATTTAGCTCCTTCTGTGTGAACAGATACTTTAGGCTCTTGTGGTCGGTGTAGATCTCACAGTGCTCCCCATACAGGTAATGGCGCCAAAGCTTCAATGCAAACACTACGGCAGCAAGCTCCAAGTCATGGGTAGGGTAATTCTTCTCATAATCCTTGAGCTGTCTCGATGCATAAGCAATTACCCTCCCTTCCTGCATCAACACACAACCAAGTCCACTGTGTGATGCGTCACTGTAGATCACATATCCTTTTCCCATAACAGGGAGGGAAAGGATAGGAGCGGTCATCAGTCTATTCTTCAGCTCCTCAAAGCTCCTCTGACAGTCCTCACTCCAGATAAACTTCACTCCTTTACGCGTCAAGCGAGTGAGGGGTGTGGAGAGCTTCGCAAAGCCTTCCACAAACCGACGATAATAACCAGCTAATCCCATGAAGCTGCGTACCTCTGAAACAGTCGTCGGTCGGGGCCAATCCGGACTGCCTCAATCTTCGCCGGGTCCACTGCCACTCCTGCGGCGGAAATCACATGGCCCAAGAAAGCTACCTCCCGAAGCCAAAACTCGCACTTTGCCAGTTTGGCATACAACTTCTTTTCTCGTAGAAGTTGTAGCACAATCCTCAGAGTGCTCCTCATGCTCAGCATCACTTCGGGAGTAAACAAGATATCATCGATGAATACTACTACGAATCGGTCCAAATATGGTCGGAAGATTCGGTTCATTAAATCCATGAATGCGGCAGGGGCATTAGTCAGCCCAAAAGGCATAACTGTAAACTCATAATGCCCGTACCGTGTCCTGAAAGCTGTCTTCGGGATATCCTCGGCCTTCACCTTCAACTGGTGGTAACCGGAGTGCAGATCTATCTTGGAAAAGACACAAGACCCTTGCAGCTGATCAAAGAGATCATCAATGCGCGGCAAAGGGTACTTGTTCTTGATGGTCACTTTATTCAATTCCCTATAGTCCACACATAATCGTAGTGACCCATCCTTCTTCTTCACGAATAGCACCGGCGCTCCCCAAGGCGACACACTTGGTCTAATAAAACCTTTATCCATCAAATCCTGGAGTTGCGCCTTAAGCTCTCGCAGCTCGGCCGGTGCCATCCGGTAAGGAGCCTTAGAGATTGGCGCAGTTCCTGGAACTACGTCAATCACAAACTCAATTTCTCTATCTGGCGGCATACTAGTCAGCTCAGGTGGAAAGACATCCGGAAACTCGCGGGCAATAGGAATCCCCGAGTCCGCCGCCGCCGTAGGCCCCTCAACAACACTAGCCAAAAAGGCTACACATACCTCGATGGATCATCTGCCTCGCTCGGGAAGTCGAATGTCACGCCCCGAGTCCGCCAATTTGTACGGTTCGGGCACGCCAACAGACCCGCCAATCGGGTAAACCCTTTCTCCCGAAAGGAACGGTAACATCCATAATAACACAACAAGTGTATGCGGAAGCTCAATATCAGAGTACTAAAAATCACTATAAATTTAAACTTTCATTCAATAACTAATGCGGAAATGAAAGCATACAGGAGTGAACCATAAATTAAACTTATTACACTTTACAATTCTGAACTTGCAAATAAAATTACATTTCCTTTACATAATTCCTCACCATACAAGGTTCACTCAAGAAATATATAGAAAGGGATACCTCTGCTAGACCCTCTAGGTCACTATGCTGCTGGGCCCTTGCCCCTGTCGTATGCCTCGCTGTCGTCTGCATCTGATCTGTCTCGACCGCTGCATCCATTCCCGAACCTGTGGGGGGGGTCACCCAAGGGGTGTGAGAACTTACGAGCGAGTTCCCAGTGGGTTCAACCACCGAGAGAGAAGTGTCCTACACCACTTGGTCCAATGGAAGCAATAATAATAGTGTGCTAGGAAACTAAAATCCTCAACATCAATATGCAGCTATGCAATAATATATCACTACACTATCTGTGTACAACCATCGACCCAGCACTACTCTGTCTAGCCACACTAGGCTGCTAAGCACCAACTCGGCCACTATGCCGCTGTATACTGGGTTCAACTAACCCGGCCACCCTGGCCACTCTATTTTTCTTTATTCTTTAGATTCTGGTGCTTTAGTTCAAGTTAACCCTTGGAAATTCTTATCCAACGGGCCCGAGCCCGGTAGTCTTGCTACCATAAGATAAGATTTCTAAGGTTGCCGATAACACTCGCAAGTGTTACCCCGTCCTGCCGGGGGACTTGTCATACGGGACACTGCCCGATAGGGTCACTGCCCAACTCTGACAAGAGTACTCTATCTACCAGTCATACGGGTCGCTGCCCGGGAGAGGGACCCTGTCCAACTCCTGACCGTTGTACGTTCGCCCCCGGAGGTACGCCCGTTTTAATCTTTAATTTTTCTTTCTTTTCTTTTTTTTTCTTTCTCTTTTATTTTAGTTCTTAGCCTCTTTGCTTTTGAACACTTGCTTTCCTTTCTTATTCGAGCTTATAGCTCCCTTTTTGCCACTGGCAATTCACTTTCTCTTTTCTTCGAGCATTTAGCTCCTTGCTTTCACTTTTAGCCCTTCGAAAGTACCTCGTCCGACGGGTCACTGCCCAGGGAGTCCTGCTCCACTTGACGAGTCTCAAATTCGAAGGCGCCATTTACATTCTCTTTATGCTTTTTAGCCACTTTTAGCTTGCTCTTTAAACTTTGCCTTTTTACAACAATTTACCTCTTATCCTAGGTCTTGCCATAAGGATAACTAGAGAGTCTCCTGGACTCTTAAACATTTCACCTTCATTTATTTAACTCAAATTGAAGTTAAAGTTATTGTCCATTTGCCCATACACCCTATGACTTTCTAGGGTTATATCTGTTAAACTCTTTAACCCTGGGATCTTATCCCATTTTTCTGATTCCTCATTGAATCCTAGAGTTAACTTAACTCTATTTTCCTGTTCCACTATTAACTTAGAGTTACACTGACTCTAATTGCATGTTCCACTGTTATATTAGAATTACATGACTCTATTTTCCTGTTTTCCCTTTCATATCTCCACATTTGATCCATTGTTCCATTCTCTTGATTCCTTACTGAATCCCAGAGTCAACTTGACTCTATGCTGACCTCTAATTCACCTTAGGTTTCCTTTACCTAAGATCCATGTCATACTCATCTTAGAGTTCCTTGACTCTATGTTGAACACTAATTCTCCTTAGGTTCTCTTTACCTAAGTTCCATGCCATATACACCCTAGAGTTCTCTGACTCTATGTTGATCACTCTATCCAGTGTCCTTAGGTTATCACCTAAGACCATGCCACTCGTCCTCCCTAGGATAACTCCTAAGTTTGATGTCACTCGTTAAACCCTAAATCTAGGTTTTCTCCTAGTCTTACTACCAACATGTCCTTTTCCTTAATGCACATGATTCCTAGGGTTATACCCTAACATGATCACACTCATAATCAACAAATCTTTCTCATACATGCAATTATTTCATTTCATTCATCAAATAGTAATTACTTCTACGCATGCATATTCATCAAGTATCTTTGGCAACCAACAGTTGCACTTTATCTCTGTGTCAATTTGCACACACACATCTATTCCTCTATCTCTGGCAACCAACAGTTGCCCTTATTCCATCTGAATCCATCTACACAAGCAATCATAATCATGATCAACCTAACGCCTCTAACAGGCTACTATCATGCTTCGAATCGAAAAGCAAAGGAGCAAGGGGAGAGGTCACCCAATTTCGGCAGAATTCCCCACCTTGTAGTGTACCCAATTGCTTGTAGACACTTGCAATTGGTCTCCGCGCGATTCCACTTGTTTCCTCGAGCTTGCACGCAAAACGGTGCGCATCCCTCGAGTCTGCACGCAAAACGGTGCACGCCCTCTAAACCTGCACGCAAAACGTGCGCGTCAGTAAAACCCATACGCAAAACGGTGCGCGCCATTTCAGCCTGCACGCAAAACCATGCGTGCCAACTCAACCTGCACGCAAAACGGTGCATGTACCTCGAATCTGCACGCAAAACAGTGCACGACTCACAGTAGGGTTGCACGCAAAACGGTGCACAATTTTTCTGACCCTACATGCAAAACAGTGCATAACATTAGCGACAGCACGCAAAACGGTGCGCGACAACATAAACTGCACGCGAAACGATGCACGTACCTCGAAACTGCACGCAAAACGGTGCATATTTGTCTGTAGGGTTGCACGCAAAACGGTGCATATTTTTCCTAACCCTGCACGAAAACGATGCAACCATTAAAATCTACACGCAAAACGTTGCGTATTGGTCCAACCCGCACGCAAAACGGAGCACTTACCCGAATTGGCACGCAAAACGGTGCACATCTGACTGTAGGGTTGCACGCAAAACGGTGCACATTATTCCGACCCTGCACGTAAAACGAGACGTATTTTAGAGTCTACACGAAAAACGGTGCCCGTTAGTCCAACCTGCGCGCAAAACGGAGCACATACCTCATATTGGCACGCAAAACGGTGCACGCTCCATTTCCAACTTTGCACGTAAAACGGTGCACGTATTCCAAGCTTGCGCCCAAAACTGTGCACATTTGTCGAATTCGCACGCAAAACGGTGCATGTTTCCCCCGAGCGGCACGCAAAACGAGACGTGCCCAAAACGCTCGCAAAACCCGCGTAGTAAAACGGCACAGAAAAGTTGGGTCCCTAACATGCACGTGGCAAAGGAGTCAAATCCAAAATCCAAAAGGAATCTTAAAACTGTGCCAAAAATACCGCAAAAATGACAAACGGGGTTACCTCGACAACATCGTGCCGTACAATCACGCCCAATAGGCCTTTGGAACATCTTGCACGCTCCACGGAGTCCACGGCGCGCTCGTGCGCCCTCGAAAACCCCAGGCGAAATCGCCCGGATCGCCTCCTGGTACGCTCGGGTGAAGCCAAAAAGGGAAAAAGAAGGAAAAATGGGCCATTTCGGGCCTAAATAGGCCGATCCCGAACTTTCGGGCGCCCGAACCTTTCGGGCGCCCGAAAGTTTTCGGGCGGCTACAGTAAGAGCCCCCGCCGCGGTCCACGCGTCCACGACGCGCCAGCTCAGCGCCACGTCACCACGCTCGGCCAACCGGGAGCGACACGTGTCCGTGGACCCATGCACCGCGACCACGGAACAGCGGCGGCCAATGGGAGGCCGCCACGTGGACCGCACTACCTCAGCGGTGGTTGCGTCTTGTCCCATCAGCGTGTCACATCGCGCTGACCGGCCAATGGGGGGCCGACACGTGGCCTGCCCCGCTGACACGCGCCAGGCGCGTCGCGCCTTCCCCGCGCACGCCCACGCTCCCCCGGTCAGAGCGACCAATGGGGAGGCGACACGTGGCATTTCCCCACCTACCGCGCGCCTCGGGCCGCGCGCCACAGCGCGTCGCGCGCGCTGCCCTGCCTCGGGATTCACGCCCGCGCCTCGGGATCCGTGCCCGTTGCCTCGGGATCCGTGCCATTGCCTCGGAATCCGTGCCGACTGCCTCGGGATCCGTGCCGCTACAGTAACTTCCGGCGCGCACAGTGGATTTTCGGGCGCACCCGGACCTGGACCGGGCTGCTACAGTGAACCGGGTTCGCTACAGTGCAGCCCGGTTCGCTGCAGCCCGAAAAACCAACATGCTACAGTAACTTTCGGGCGCCCGGAACCCACTTTCGGGCGCCCGAAACTTGGGCCCAAGCCCAGTTTCGCCCGTTTTCGCCCGTTCTCGCCCGTTTTTCGCCCGTTTTCGCTCAAATTTGACGGGCAGCCACAGTTTAACTTGCTTTACCTCCTGGTACTTGAACTTTTCAGTTTGGACCATTTCTAATTTACCAAAAGTCCCACTGTATTTAATTTTGCTGGCGGAGCCCGTTCTCTCAATCCGGGTGTCCGATCAACACGAAATTTTTACTGTGGCCATAAAACATATTTACGGAGCTCCCGTAATTTTCTCGGAATTTTCTGAAACTGTGAATTTTTCACTTACCATCTGGGCCCACTTTCTCATATAAAATTCTAGATCACTAATTTTAACTCCGATTTGGGTCCGATTCACTTCCGAGTAACCCCTTTACTTTTCTACTGCCATAAAAATAGTATTTTATACTATTTTTATTTACATTTGTTTATATTCCAAGTTCTTGTCCACTACACCGCGCCGCATGCACCGACCAACCGGAGGCTTCCACGTGTCCCCCGCCTTGGTCCATGCACCGCCTCGCTCACTTGATAGACCGCGCGCCCTGAGCCCGCCAACCAGGCAGTGCCACGTGTCCCTGCACCGGGTCTGTGCACCTAGCCGTGCTACTCCGTGGACCGCGCGCTAAAAACCGGCCAATGACAGGCCGCCATGTGGCATGCTGGCGGTCTACGGCCCCTCCCATGCACCAAAACCCAATAAAAACTTCCGGGAGTCCGTTTTTGGGCATCCGGACTCAGAATCAAACAAGCAAATAGCCGTTTTCAAGCGTTTTTCCGTGCTGAATCCATTTCCGACCTCTGTTTGGCCTAATTCTTTTCAAAAATTTCGGCAAACCTAGCCGAAGGCCAACACAGCTAATGATAACTCACAGGGTCCATCTGTGGCATCCCATTGATGAACCATGGGAACCATACACCAACACTAGGTGTTTTAACAGTGGATTCATCGGAAGAACGTTGCATGGGAACCAGGGCCAATACATCCTCCCCCACTAAAAGAAAGTTTCGTCCTCGAAACAAAGTAAAGTAAGACAGGCGTATCTCA
>CM054944.1:6078333-6141682 GCA_029168755.2 Tillandsia fasciculata | reverse complement strand
GCCCAGCCTCATGGTCCAGGGAATCGCCGGTTTGCCGGCGGTGGAATTGCACCGCCGGAAACATAATACATAGCTTTGCCTCGAGCTAGCCTCTCTCCCAGCGGCTTTCGCCGAGAAGTAAAATGCTTAGTTCCTCCCTTTGGTCTTGCTAAAGCCTCCCATAAAGTTTGGTGAGGTTTAGTGCAGTGTATGGGTGGTGGTGTCGTGCCTTAGTTTCGGGCAATTTGGAGCTTGGCCGAGCTTCTTGCTCCGGCGCCGGCCTTGCCCTCGATTAGCTCCACGAGGTCAAGAGGGACCTGTAGGTGCCCCTTGCATGTGACCCAAACCCCCTGTACAGAAGTTCACCATTGTTGAGCTCGGGGTTGGCCGCAAGAACCGCCGCCGCCACGCATCGGCAATGGACTCAGGGTTGCGCATGGCACTGCCCTTGAGTTGCTGAAGTTGTTGATTGCCTTAGTTCTGCTCCAGAACACTTGTTCTGTTGAGTTGCCCAAACAGAGCCCTTGGTGCTTGTGGCTTTGGCCGAGGTTGCTCCGGCGACCCCGAAACCCTTGGATGGTGTGCCCTCAACTCCACTGAACCTCCTGAGCTTGATTCTCACCTCAAATTGGGATTTGGTTGAGTGGATGGTTAATGCTAGCATGTCACACCCTAGGGAGAGCTAGGTTGCACCAAGACTGTTTGCAGCAGCTGCCCCCCTACCGCGCACGCATCCCGAGGCGCCTGCCCCTCTGCTCCATGGACCGCGCCTGCTGTACCAGCCAACCTGCTGTTGCTATGTGTCCAAGGCCTGCCAATGGGAATCCGCCATGTGGCACACCAGCCCCGGCTGCACCGCGCCAGCCCGCGCCCCCTGGCTGCGCGCCTGCCCGGCCCGCGCGCTGCCCGCGCCTGCTCCCGTGGGCCGAGCCCACTGCGCCGCGCCTCCCACTCCGCCACGTGGCGTATGGCACCAATGGAAAGCCGCCACGTGGCACACCCTTCGGTCCACCGGTCCACTGTGCACCCGAAAACACTGAAAACATCCGGGTGTCCGTTTTCGGACGTCCGGACTCAGAAAAATACATCCAAGTAGTCGATTTCCATCGTTTTTCCGCACTGAATCCAAATCCGATGTCCGTTTCACGCGAAACCACTTCTATAATTTCGACGGGTGCATCCAAATACACTCGGGATCCATTCAACGCACTGAGTCCATTTCTTGAGTCCGAAACGCACACAAACACCTCCAACACCCAACATAGGCCTCTAGAAGCTGCTGATCCAACAGTAATCCTCTCGCGGGGATTCGGGTCCTCAAAGGAAGATTGTTAAAATTTTTTGTATTGACGTATTTCGTGAAGTGTTTTGAGTCTTAAAGATTGAAATTAAAGACATGAAGATCACATACATCAATCTAAAGAAGAATGGATTCAAAAATGATCAGGTGTGTTAAATTAAATATTTTTGATGATTTGACTACATTTTTATAGTTTAGAAACACTTGGAAAAACTTTCATTGCATAAAAATAAAAAACTGGACATTTTATATATTCAGGATCCGGATCAGGCAGATCCAGTCCGGACCCCGAACATAATTTGGTTTATGCGAAAACCAGTCCGGATCAACCCCTATCCAGTCCGGACCCCGAACATTATTTTTGATAAATCGCATGAAACACTCTGAATCAGACCCATCCAGTCCGGACCCCGAACCTTATTTCTGAAAATTTTCTTGTCTGAGACGACAGTCCGGATCAAATGAAATCCAGTTCGGACCGCCGTGCGGAAAAAATTCTGTTAAGATAGTTTTTGATTCTTATCTCTTTTCAAAATGTTTCTAACCTATAAATAGATCCAAAAGTTCATCTTTTAGGGTATCCACATATAGAGAAGAAAAATAAATCCACATATAGAGAAGAAAAGGTAAACACTTTCGATTTTAGGTTTTCTTTCTCTCTATTTATCGGTTTGATTCGAGTTTTTCAATCTCCTTTTCTTTTGAATAATCAAATCAATGAATACTTAGATGGTGTTTCCTAGTCTATCTATATTGATCTAAGTATTCAAATATCATCACCACCAATAAACAAACAATGATTTTCGAAAGGAGAATCGACGCGTGGATTCGCGTGGCCTTGTGATTCAAGGTGTTTATCGACTTCGTGGATTCGGAGCGAGGCGCGTTCTTATGATCGACTCGTGCCAAATTGGTAAAGACCGTGGATTCGGTTGGACGTCGTGGATTCGATGTTGGACTTCGTGGATTCGAAGTTGGACGCAAATCGTGTGATCGAGGCGCGTTGGGGACTACGAAAAAGGTCTACTCGGAGCGTATGAAAAAGGTTGAATCGTAGTGTTGCGTTATATCACCTTGTACGTGTTTAATCTTAGTGGATTTTTCCGTGTGATCGGTTCTATGGTTTTTACTCCTGTGATGGAGTTTTTCACGTAAAATATTGCGTATATTTTTATTTTTCCACATTGAGTTATTTTTTCCGCAAAGATTTCTGAGTTTTATTGTTTACACCTATTCACACCCCCTCTAGGCGGTTTTTTTCCTATTTAGATCCTTGGATCCCATAACCCACAGGCCGGTCCCCTCTCTTCGGCCCACTAGTTGATGTGTTCCTGGCCCCTTGTTGTGATTGAGGATACTTGGGTGGTCGGCCACCCCCTGACTGTCCTCCACCTGACTGTGACTGAGGCCGCTTCTTATCCTTGTTGCGGTCGAAACCCTCACTTCGGGCGTGAGCAAGTACGGCTCCGCGCTCCACCAAAGTGGCCCTGTCGACCACCTGCTGAAAAGTGTGCAAATCTGCTGACTGAATTAGCCTGAAAATGTCGTCCCTCAAGCCATCCACAAAAAGACGGGCCTTGTGAGACTCGTCCCGAATAACAAAAGAAGTAGTTGGCCAATCTCACAAATTTCTGCTGATATTCCATTACCGCACGATTTCCCTGTTTGATATTCTTCAGATCATCCTCAAGCTATTGCTTCACACTATCTGAAAAGAATGCCCCAAACAATATCTTTTTAAAAGTAGTCCATGAAGGAAATGCAGTGCCACTGGAAGGAGTAGTTCGCACTATCTTCCACCAAATACGAGCGGTCCCCTCAAGAAAGTGCACCGCTAAGGGAACCCGCTCGTCCTCCATCATCAAATCCTCGAAAAGTTTCTCCATGGTGTCCACCAATTTTCCACCACCCAAGGATCGGTAGTCTCTCCCTCGAAGATGGGTGGTTTGTATTTTCAAACTCTGCCAAACTAGCCCTCACTCTATCCCGTTCCGTGTGTAGTGTTGGATTCGATTCAACAACGGCGGCGGACTGAGTAGGAGGAGTGATGACGGCCTCCCTCACAGGGTCCCTAACCGTAGCTCCCGGCATCGGCCCCTGAGCTGCTAGTAAAGAAACGTCCAAGGGTACTTTCGCCGGAAGCGTTGATGCCCCTACCGTGGTAGTCTGAGTATGCGTACCATCGTCCCTACCTGATGTCGGCGCATGCGCCCTAGGTAAAACCGGCTCGGAGTAGGAAACTGTGTAGCAGTAGCCGGTGTCGCCGTCTGGCGGGCTATCTGTTGTACTATCTTGGTGAGCGCCGACAATGCCCAACAAATCCTGAACCTATTGCCGAAGCAACTGGTTCTCTACGGCCAAAGTAGCCTCGGCGGCAGTCGGCCTCGCCCCATCCTCTTCTCCGCTATCAATCGACGATCTAGTACGAGCCATACTCTGTACACACAATCAATGGGGTCAGCAAACAAAAACGACTAACACAAAAACCGAGGAAAACCGACCAAACAACTCTGAAAAACCCTGCTCTCACGTATCTAGTCAACTTTGGTTATTACATTGGTCAAACGCATGAATAATCAAGTACCGTGGATGTTGGACATATGATTACATTTTAAACAAGATATTACTGTGGTTGATGTCGTTTTGCTCTGATACGATCTTAACCTGTCACGCCCCGGGAGTGGTTTAAAAGCGAAAAATGGCCGTATTTTTTTTTTTTTTTATTTATAAAGTCTCCCATTTCGACACGTGCCCAGACCAGCCACATATACAGCCTCTCTCTAAACAAACGGACAAAGTCTCCCCTATATTTGCACGGTGTCGCACAAATATACATACATCAACTACATCCATTTTTCATTCACAGAGTACTGAAAAGGAAAAATAAGCTAGTCTTTAGATTTATATATAAGAACATCGCCCACATGGCATACCCCAAGTTGAAAGGATAAAACCAGTTTAAAAACAGTGTCTACCCGACACTCAGTTTTAAAAATAGATTTCGCAAATGTTTTGTCACTTTGAAAAGATCCTGCATTCCACATGCATCCACAAAACCATAAAAACGAATCCAAAAGATCACTAGCTGTCCAAAAGTATCCATCTGTCCCAACATCCACATCCACATCATCATAATGTCCATATCTCATGCAAATAATACCGACCACAAGTAATAGCAAAAAGAGAAGAGTAAAATGTCACCATAATTAAGAAAAAATGAGTCACTCCCTAGTCGTAGCCTCACCCCGGTCAAGCTCCCTGCCTCTGACAGAACCTGTCACATGGTGGGAGTCAGTGACAAAAACCAAAGGAAGGAAAACCGATAAAACGATGCATGACTGAAAAAGATAGGTACAATAAAGTAAACTTGACATCAAACTGTAAACCGGAACATCCGAATCATCCATACCGCAACCTCGGTTCCCACAAAAGGAATCCGAATATACGCACCTCATTTGTCCTCTGACCTTAGGCAATACCTCAAACCTGCTCATACAATCGGTGCCAAACAAACCCACATTGCAATGTCCGCGATTCCGCAATCGCGGGGGTCCCCTTACGCAATAGTCGCGTAGGGATCACGGGTCAAACAAACCACCTCTCTGGAAAAGTACACCCTTGCGGTGGCCAAATCGTTGTTGTGCGTGACAGCGCCATGAGCTCGACGATCATATATCCGTGTAACAAACCGTGGTAACTGAAACCGATAAGTCGAAAGATCCGTCCATGTCCTTTATATATGTACCGTTCCGTCACAATAGCCGTGACAATGTCCTTCCTCACATTTTAAAATAACGATGTCAAAAGAAACAATAAGAGGGAGAGGAGGGTTGAACACCACCGTTCAACAATGTCCTCCACCTCAGTTCGGGTACCCACCTCAACCGACGACGATAACGGAGCACAAAAGCCTTCCAACGTCCCCGCAACCTTGTCCGGATGCGATCGACGGACCTCTCGGTGGTGAAGGAAGAGTCCGGGCTCCTACCATTGTGTTGACGTGACCCGCGATGAAAACGGACTAACAAAAGCCTCCCCGAAAGTGACTCGAAGGGAAAAACCGTGGCACTATAGCCCATGAGGCTACAATTACGAATAGGCCCCTAGGGTTTGCTAAAATTGCATAAATACATTACTTTTAAGGGCTTTTAAGCTCGTATAAAATTTCAAAGTATTTTTAAACTAAACCGAGGCCACCAATAGGCGGGCCTCGACATTCTGAACACCGTGCTCACTATTTTGAAGCAGCACGAGACCCGAGGACAACTCCGGGTCATCTTTTTTTTAACTAATAAGGCTTAAGTTACATATTTGATCTAACCACTCGACCATTTCCAAATTTTTGGGTGAGCATCATGCTCAGGAGGTCGAGGGGACTCAGAGGCTCACCCTGAGGGTGCAGCAAAGCTGCTGGAACAGCTTAAGAAAGTAACCTTTCTCAACCAAGGCTTAACACGCATGAACTCACAATCCACTCAGTCACTGCTCAAACTAAGGTGAGCATCCAGCTCCTGGGGTTGAGGAAAGTCAGGGGCTCACCACAGGGTTGCAGCTGGATGGCCGGAACAGTGACACGAGCAGGCTCAGCCAACCCACTTCACAAAGAGCCCGAGTTGGAGCAACTTGCACCAACTCGGGTTCTTGATAGTTCCAAGTGCAAGCATCAGCAGGAGGGGCTCCTAAAATGTGCTCGGGGTGCAACCAGCACCAGTGCCGGTGCCGGGAAGCGGCGGTTGGCCGGAGCCAAGCTTCTGGCAAAGCTTGAAGCCCATAAATGGTGGATTCTTGCACAAGGGGTTCGCGCTTCAAGAAAGGGCTCCACCGGGTTACTTTCAACCCAGGGAAACTATCTGGGTGGGTGGCCGGCGCCGTGAAGCGACGGATGGCCGGCCACCATGCTTGCGGCCAACCAAGCTCCACACAGGGTGGAGCCGCATACAGGGGGCTTGGGTCGCATGCAAAGGCATGCATGGCTCTGTCTTGACCTCGTGAAGCCATCTAAGGCCATGGCCGGCGTCGGAGAGCGGCGGCGGCGCTGAAGCAAAAAGCTCGGCCGAGTTCTCATCTTCCCGAAATTAGGGCACGATGCCATGACCTCCACAGTGCACCAAACTTCCTCAAATTTTGTGGAGAGCAAGAATAGGGCTAGAGGAAGGAGCTCACCATCTTTGATCCTGGCCAAAACCGCCGAAAATCAAGGTTGCTTGAGGTGGAGCACTTTTAGGTTTCCGGCGATGCAACTTCACCGCCGACAAACCGGGCCTTTCCCGGCCACAAGGCCGGGCTGGGGGGACTCCCTAAAGCCTAAGGATCCTACTGCTAGGGGTCTCGGGTCTAGGAAACCAAAGGAAGAGAAGCCCTCACCTTGGCAGGAGTTGGAGAAGAAAGAAGAAGCGAGCTGCCTTCTCTAGCGTCGCGCGGCCACGGCACACTCCAGGCTCCATCAGGCACACTCCCAGGAGGTAGCAGATGGTTTCTAGGAGCTCTTGGAGGAAGCAAATGGAATTTGGTGGCTTATGCTTCATCCCCACCCGAGGCTACGCTATCTATGCATGGAGACTCGACTTTTCGGCAACCAAGGCATTGGGAGGTATTGCGGCGCTTGGGGAACACAGAAGGGAGTAAATGGAGGGCAACCCACTCTGTGCCGGGCCTTGAATGCCCTACACGAGTTCCCAAGGGTCGCAATGCCTTTAATACAAGGAAAATGGACTTTTTGCAATTTAGTCCTTGTATAGCTAACCCCTCACCCCAAGCTCCTCACTGTAGCTCACATTTGCACCTAGGTCCTTCTCCAAAAAGTCCCAACCACATTGGTCCATAAAATATTAGGGTTTCTTTGAAAATACCACCTTTTACCGCTATTTTTTGCATTTTTCGAGGCACTAGAGTGGCCAATTAGAGAAACGGACTTCGTTGTGACGTCTGGCTCGACAAAACCTATCGAGTAGCGATTTTGATTTCTCGAGTTTGTGCCCTGATAAATTCTCGATCCATCTTTATCTGTGTAATTCATAGTTCTGAACGCTTTTCGATGCTATTGGCTCGTCAAACATAAAACAAACTGCGCCATTGTGCTCAGAATGATGAGACCGTTCAAATCGAGTATTCGGATCGTCCGATTCAGACTCCAGATGGTCGATCGGCTGATGTTGGCCAGAGGTGGAATTAAATCAGGGGTTACTATTCACGACTTAAGTCGTGACCCCACTTCGGCTTTGCACAGTTTTCGAGGCGATTGGCTCGTCAAACTGAAAATCGGACTGTGTAATCTTTAATCAATTTGACGAGACGAATCTAATGGCAATTTTAGTTTTCTGATTTCGGGTCCGGATGAGCAAATCGGGAGACAGTTTTTCTGAAAATTCCAATAATTCACACTTTTTTGACTTATAAATATCCCAGAATATATATTTAATTTCAAATTTCAGTTTTCAAAATTCATGATTACTACAGTTATGGGATCCCAAGTATCTAAATAGGTGAACCATACCTAGAGGGGGGTGAATAGGTATAAACGATAAAACTTAAAAAATTTTGCGTAAAGAAAAATAACCGAATGCGAAAAAATAAAAATAGTACGTCAAGATTTTACGTGAAAAACTCTAATTTGGAGTAAAAAACCACGGGACCAATCACACGAAAAAATTCACTAAGATTAAAACATGTACAACGTGCTAAGGATTTTGTTTTGGGGTATTTCGTGAAGTTGAAGATTGAAGATAAAGGTTTAACAATCACATACATCAATCTAAAAAAGAATGGATTCAAATGTTCAGGTACGTTCAACTAAATAATTTTTGATGATTTGAATACGTTCTTATAGCTTAGAAACACTTTAGAATATTTTGTATGACTTAAAAATAAAAAACTGGACAATCTGGGTGTTCAGGATCCGGATCAGGTGCATCTAGTCCGGACCCCAAACATGGTTTTGTTCATGCGAAATTCCAGTCCGAATCATTGTCTATCCAGTCCGGACCCCAAACATGAAATTTCTGTGTCGCATGAACAGTCCGGATCAGACTTATTCCAGTCCGGATCGCCGTCCTGAAAAATCTGTTTTAAGGCAGTTTTTTATTCTTATCTCTTTCCAAATCTAGTTCTAGCCTATAAATAAACCCTAATAGCCTTGTTTAGGGTAATCCACACATAGAGAAGAAAAGGTAAACACATTCTAATTTAGGTTTTCATCTTCTATATTTATCGATTTGATTCTAGATTTTTCAAACTTCTTATTTTTTGAAGAATCAAATCGATGAATACTTAGATGGTGTTTCCTTATCTATTTATGATGATCTGAGTATTCAAATATCATCACCACCAAAATCAATGATTTCCGAAAGGACGATCGGCGCGTGGATTCGCGTAGTCTTGTGGATTCAAGGTGAACGACTTCGTGGATTCGGAGTAAGGCGTGTTCGTGGATTCGACATGCTACATTGGTGACCATGGATTCGGTTGAAGACTTTGTGGATTCGAAGTTGGGCTTCGTGGATTGGAAGTCGGACGCCATCGTGGATTCAAAGAGCGTTGAGGACTGCGGAGAAGATCTACTCGGAGCGTACGGTAAAGGTTGAGTCGTGTGTGTGCATTATATCACATTGTACGTGTTTTAATTTTAGTGGATTTTCCTGTGTGATCGGTCTGCGTGTTATTTTTATTTTCCGCATTGGGTTATTTTTACGCAAAAATTTTGGTGATTTTATTATTTACACTATTTACCCCCCTCTAGGTGGTTTTTTTCAAATTTAGATCCTTTATTCCATAACCCACAAGTGGAATCAGAGCGGGAAATAGGGTTGTAAATAATGGTTGAGGGTGGAAACATCAATCGTCCACCGTTCTTCGATGGAACAAACTATGCTTATTAGAAAGTACGCATGAGAGCGTTTTTAATTTTCATCGATGAACGAGTATGGCAATCAATTGAGTTTGGATGAACATATCCTACTGAAATTATTGTTGATAATGTTTGCACCATCAAACCTAGGTCGAAATGGACCAAGGAAGAGATTGATACTTCTTCTTACAACGACAAGGGAATTAATGCTTTATTTAATGCCTTGTCGCAGACTGAGTTCTCTCGCGTCTCGACTTGTGAGACCGCGAAAGAATTCTGGGATACTCTCCAAGTTACACATGAGGGTAATAGTTTGGTGAAGATTCAAAAACTGCAGATGCTTACGAGCAAGTTTGACTCTATTCATATGGTAGAAAATGAATCTTTCACAGATTACTATACACGATTGCAAGATGTCGTGAATACATGTGCTAACTTGGGAGAGAAGATCTCAGAGTCTAAAGTTGTAAGAAAAAATTTTGAGAACTCTTTCTGAAAGGTTTCGTCCTAAGGTTGCAGCCATTGAAACAGTAAAACATCCGGACGAGATCAATGTAGAAGAATTTGTTGGTTCACTTCAAACTTATGAAATGACCTTTCCTATTAACTCTTCTTTTGGAAAGCCCTCTTCTTCCAAGTCTTCAGGTATGGCATTGAAATCAACAAAACATGAAGACGCGGACTCATCCTCCTCGAACTCAGACGATGAACTATCTATAGAGGACTTTGAGAAACAGCTCGCTTTCTTGACAATAAAATTTCGCCGAAACTTTAGAAGGGGAAACTCAAGCAGATCATTATCCTTCTCGAAGTCCAAGAAAGGCAAAGGTGTTTCAACATCAAAATCAATAAAGCAAGAAGGTTCCTTAAAGGAGAAGAAAAACGTTGAAGGACAAATTTAGTGTTTCAAATCCAAAGGCTTTGGCCACATTGCTACGGAATGTCCCAGCAAGAATCCATCAAAGAAGAAGGCTATGCAAGCCATCACGTGGGATGATTCTTCTTCTTCTGACGAGTCATCATCTAGTGATGAGGATCATAATGCAACCGCATTCTTCGCATCCATGACTTCACCTTTCGTGTGCTTTTCATCAATCACATCTGGTTCACTGTCCGTCTCTTCCCTGAATGATCAAACAGCATCGGAGGATGAATCTAGCAATTTCGAAGGTGAAGACTTTGCTAACGCCTGCCAACTACTCTTACGGGACTCTAAGAAATTGGCGAAGCAAAATAAGAAATTGAGAAGGAGGTTGTCAGAACTCGAATAACAATCAAACAAGGCAACTTCTCTCTCAAAAATTCTTGAAGAGGAAAGGGACAACTTGATCAAGATTAACACTTCCCTTCAAGAGAAGAACAGGCATTTCAAGAAGGAATATATAAAATTGGTGCATAAAGCTAATTACTTCATGAAGCTCTATTCCGTGGCTCGGCAAGGAAATTTAGAGATGACTGTAGTGCACCGGTTTCCGCAAAATGGCGAAACTCGGCAAAAATACTTATAACATATTTCAAATATAATTACAAGTGAATTGGAAGTATTTCGAATCGATGTAAAAGTCGTTGAGTCGAAAAGTGAGTTAGAGTTGAGAATTTGAAGCTTCAAATTGTGAAGCTTATGTCGTTGCGTGCCGACTCCGCAAAATGGCAAAGTGCGGCGAAAAGACTTGTAAAATATTTTAAATATGATTACAGTCGAGTTTGGTGCGTTTCGGACCGACGCGAAAGGCAACGGGTCGAAAAGTGAGTTGAAGCTCAAGGACTTAGCAATTTCAGAAATTCTAATTTTTTTTTATTGGCAAGTTTTTTCGAGGCCCTCTCTTGAGGACTTAGAGTAGTCAAAAATTTTAAAAAAAAGTATGGGGAGTTTCAGAAAAGTTTGCTGATAAAAAGGGATGAAGAGCCTAGGTGAGAGATTAAAAGGAAATACGAGAACGAAGAGAAGCATAATGGTTGAAGAATTTTGGAAACTGCAGTTTGCTGATGTAGTTTTATCGGCAAGTTTTTTCGAGGCCCTCTATTGAGGACTTAGTGCAGTAAAAAATTTAAACAGAAATCGTGGGAAGTTTAAGAAAAAATTGTAGAAAAATAGGGAGAAGAAAAATCGTAATTTCGATTTCCCAGTTGGCGGCAAAACGCGAAGGAAAAGGGGTTCTCGAATTTGCTCTCTGCATGAATAAAATTGCAGGAAACAGGGCAATTGAGGGAATTAAAATATAAGTTGGGGCAATTTGGTAAAATCACCCTACAACCCAACTACCCCCCCTGCAGAAAATTAATTCCCTCTCTCTCTCTCTCTCTCTCCTCTTTGAATAACCTTACCCACTCCTTCTCTCTCTTCCTCTCTCTCTGCTAGAGCAGGAAGAAAGAAAGAAGAATAAGGGAGAAGAAGAAGAAGAAGAATAAGGCTATTTCTCTCCCCCTCCCTTCTCAGTCTTCTTAAACAGGTGCTCCTCTCTCTCTCCTTCCCTCTATTGCACAAGGAAGAAAAAGAAAACAAAAAAAAAAAGGAATTGGTTTGGGCTGCAGCCTTGCTGCTGCCAGTAGCAGCTGCACTAGCTACAGCTGCTGCCAGCAGCAGCAACCCCTGCTGCACTAGCTGCAGTTGCTGCCAGTGAGCAGCATTGCTGCCGTCCAGCAGCTGTGCAGGCTGCTGCCCTGTAGTAGCTTCAACTGTTGCTCAAGCATGTAATGTTACGACCTATACTGCGTTTCTTTAATCCCTTTCGGGATAAATTGGTTGTTAGGGGCTTATTTTATCGAGTTTTCTTAGGTAGAACGTTGGCGCATGTGGGTATTTTTCTATGATAGAGTCCGAAAAACGGTGAACGACAGTGCGATCGGATCTGAAATCCGACTTACGGATCTCCCGAAATAGGATGTTGAAGGTCGCGACATCCGTAGTGTGCACCGGAATCCGTGCTAAGAGTTTGGCACGCTTTTCGAGAAGATGGCGATTTTATCTCTTGTAACTAAAATTAAAAATATCTTTAAAATACCGGATATGGGGATTTTCCCTTTATACGTACATATGAAAAGGGAAAAGAAAATAAATTAATAATAAGAGATAATTATACTCCCGTTTACCGAAAGGAAAACCTTAGTTTTAAAAGATCGCCTCCTCTAACCCATCCCACTTGTGCGTGCCGAAGACCAAACGAAACCCTAGTTCGGAGATAGAAAAGAGAGAAAAGAGAGCGGACCTTCCACCTTCTTCGATCAACGAGCCGGAAGCCGGGAACGAGACGTCACCATCATCGGAGAGCGGATCTTCCACCTTCTTCGGTCAACGTGACGGAAGCCGGGAACGAGACGTCACCGTCATCGGAGGGCGGATCCGGATTCCCACCACTGCAAAGAACGGGATCGGGTCGTCTTCTCTGGTAGATCAAGGTATGCGGCTTTAATTTTCGTGTTTCCGTCGTTGTCGTAGGTGTCGTGGTTTCGTTGCCGTCGCGTCGCCGCCGCAGCGCCCGGGCGAACCGCCGCCGCCGCCGCGCGGGACGGAACCGCGCGGGCAATGCCGCAAACGCCGCGCCGCGCGGCCCTGCTGCCGCGCGGGGCGCCGCCCGTAGGTGGCGAGCGCCCGCGCGGCCTCCTGCCGCGCGGGGCGCCGCTCGCAGGCGATGCGCGCCCGCGCGGCCTGTTGTCGCGCGGGGCGCCGCCCGCAGGCGATGCGCGCCCTCGCGGCCTGCTGTCGCGCGGGGCGCCGCCCGCAGGCAGCGGCGCCCGCGCGGGCAGGTGTCGCGTGGGGCGCCGCCCGTAGGCGACGGTGCCCGCACGGGCAGGTGCCGCGCGGGGCGCCGCACGCAAGCGGCGCGCGCGCGCCGCATGGCCTGCTGTCGTGCGGGGCGCCGTCCGCGAGCGGCGACACGCGAGGGAGTTCGGCCACTCGGGGGACTGTTTTGCAACGTTCGCCGCGCGGGGGGTTGTCTAGCTCCGCCGCCCGGTCTGCGTTGTCCACCCGTGCATTTCCTAGTCTGATTCAATACTCGGGTGGGCTAGGTTCTAAATTAGGCTTTTCAAACGTTTTTGTTGGGACTTTTAGGTGTCCGAGAATCGTGCAAGGGCGCAGGACGGTTTCAGGCGTTCCGTTGACGCGACTTGAGGTGGGTACCTTTGTTGTGTTTTGAAGTATGGTTTCATCTCGTAATATGTAAGAGTAGAGTAGAGGTGCTAATTGTTATTGTCTAACCCATTTTCGCATGAGTATCCCTCCTTATTACTATCTGTTGTGACTGAATGTTGCGGTGCTCTACGTTACACATTGACTGCGGTCATTTTGCTCAAGATTGCTTACACGTACACAGGCGGTTTGGCCACCGCATGGGTGTACTTTTCCGGAGAAGTGGTCCGATTACCCGTGTACCCCACAAAGGTGAAAGTGTCGTGGTGGGGACGCCTCGCGGTTACTTACGGTGCTGCACAAATACCGTGGAGGGGTTAAAGCACAAAGGTGAGAGCAAAGTGTTCACTTTTACCCGAGGTCTTTAGACCTTTTGGCAGGTGCTTATTTCGATTTACAGGGGGTGCAGGGGATTCATGAGGGAAAGTTTGGATGCTCTGGTTTATTGGTTTGCTTTTATTTCAGTCTTTACCGCATTGTACTTGTTTACATCTACTCGTCTTGTCACTGACTTTCCATACTGTGACAGGTTCGGTCGAGGGTAGGATCCGGGACGACGGTGAGGCTGCGAATAGAGGGTTTTAGCCCGTTTGGGGCTAGTGACACTTCCTTTTCTTACATTCGATTATCTTGGTTATTTGGTTAGTGAGTTTTTGTGATTGCCTTTATTGTGGAACTATGTGGATGTTGGATTGAGCTCTTGACTTAGTGTTGGACCGTCTTTAATATGTTTCTATTAGTCTTGCATGCGACATGTTTTCAAGTGGGAAAATGATTGCGAAAATATTTTCAAAACTGAGTGTCGTGTGGGCACTACTTTACAAACCCATGGATTTATCCTTTCAAAGTTAGGTTGCTGCCGAAAGAGAAATTGTGAAAACGTTTTAAAAACCTAGTGTCGTGTGGACACCGATTTGGCAAACTTGTGGTTTTATCCTCGTTCAAACTTGTGTTATTGTTAGTAGTTGTGAAAAATTGTAATTCCCTTCTTTGGCTCTCAACGTGACTGTGTGGTTAAAGTATGTATTGTGATTGTGACGCCGTGTATATACAAAAGAGACTCTGTCCGTTTACGGGGTGAATTTGTATATGTGGCGGGTCTTGCACGCACCGGTAGGCGGGATTGTTTTCAAAAAAAAAAATGTATACGCTTTTTCGCTTATTTAGAACCTCCGGGGCGTGACAGATTATATGGTATCAGAGAGAAACGACTTTAACCATGGTAGTCGGTATCCAACATCCACAGAGTGCAATGCCATTAGCAACTAACCGATGAAATAATCAAGAATAGGTGCATAGAGCGTGAGTGTCTTGGGGAGGGGATAGAGTCCCTGTTTGATCGTAGGTCATGGTAGTAGACCAGTTAAGTCTAGGGTTGACTTGGTTTCTTTGTATACAGCGGATAATGGCCCGGACTAGGTCGTCAACTGAGAACGCAGGGGCAGAAAATGCAGAACCAACTACCGCGGAGAGTCAGCTTCTCCGACAGGAGCTACGAGAGATGGCCGGGCAACTAGCGGCCCTCACGGAATAGGTACATCAGTTGACACAACAGCCGACCACATCAGTGGAGGTCGCCCATGCTCCTCTGCTCGGACCAGCCGCACCAATGACGGGACCGCCGGTGGCGAACAGCGAGACTATGGCCGCTCCTCCTCAGACCACGACAACCGGGATACCGTCGGTTCAGCCAACAGCGCCTTCGGTAGCACCAACACCAGCGACTTCAGAACCTACGCCGGGAGCCACTGCTGGAGACCCCTTGAGAGAGACTGTGGTGACGCCTACTCCCCGAGTGTTTGCCGCCGCTGCAGGGGAAGCTCCTATCCGACAAACCGAACGGGACAGGGTGAGAGCGAACTTGGCGGACTTCAAGAAGTACGACCCACCTGTGTTTGAGGGAGAGACGACCGATCCTTGGGTCGTGAAAAAATGGGTAGACACCATGGAAAAGCTTTTCGAAGATTTGTTGATGGAGGAATATGAACGGGTCCCTTTGGCAGTCCACTTCCTTGAGGGAAACACCCGCATGTGGTGGAAGACGGTGCGCCCGGACCCCTCGGAGGGCACCGCCCTTCCATCATGGTCCACGTTCTGAGAAAAATTGTTTGGGGCATTTCTCTCCAACAGCGTTGAACAGCAGATGGAGGATGACCTGAAGCACATCAAGCAAGGAAGTCGGACAGTTATGGAGTACCAACGGGCATTTATAAGATTGGTCAATTGCGTCCCCTTTGTCATAAAGGACGAATCTCAGAAAGCCCGTCTTTTTGTGGACGGTTTACGGAGCTATATCTTCGAGGTTGTGCAAGCGGCAGATTTGCACACCTTCCAGAAGGTGTTCGATAGAGCCACTACAGTGGAGCGTGGATTTGCGGTTACACGAGCCCGACGGGAGAGCTCGGAACACAGCGGGGATAAGAAACGAACTCAGCCTTATTCCGAAGGAGAGCATTCCATTGGGAGCCGGCCCCCTAAACATCCGAGATCGCAACAAAGAACCAAGAACGCGCCGACGGGAGGACAAAGGCCGGTGGACAAGCCTTGCATCATTTGTGGTGGAATACACCAGGTGACCGAATGTTCCCAGAAGCAAGACCATTATTTTCGTTGCGGTAAGTCGGGGCACTTCCGTTTCAACTGCCCATTGAAAACTGGGACATCATCCTCAGCAGCTTCTACACCTTCGCCGCAGCAACAAGAGGGGGAAGCGCGGTCGTAATCGGGGGGGGGGGAGGAGTCTATACGATGACCCACCAGGGGACGGACCCACCGGAGGACGTGGTAGCAGGTAATACTCGAGTCTCAGATTATCGTGCTAGAACTTTTGTGTTGACACCTGAGCATCCCACTTTTTCACCTCGTGTCGTGTTTTCGTCCCTACCTTTAGTTATTAGAAGAGACCCCCATCGTAGAAATAAGTTCGGTCGGACTATTGGGCAACCCCTCGAGGCAGGTGGCTTTATTCCCTCCTGGCCAGCGAGGTTGGGCGGGTTCTTAGGCTCTAAGAACTAATGGGATTTCCGTTAAGGGTTATCGACGTGGCGCTTGGGACCGACGGTCATAGCAATCTTTAAGCGGTAGTTGACTGCTTAAAGTTCCAAGTGCGTCTCCGGAAATCGGGCTTACCGAAACTTGTGAACTTAGCTTGTAGGAACTCCTTCTGCTCGCTTTTCTTTTCGTCGTCGTGGGCAAGAAGCTTGTTGGAGGGTAGTTGAGTAGCGTTCACGAGTTCAGTATGGATCTTGACACGAGAAGACAAGAAGTTATGCAACCAGAATATTCCCTATGTGAAGGTGCTGCGGAGGAACCATAAAGGGCGCAAGGCGACTTGGGAACTGGAATCGAATGTGAGGGAGTGTCTTCCAGACTCATTTGGCGTGGGTTGAAGTTAAGTTTCGAGGACGAAACTTCTTTTAAGGGGTGAGTGATGTAATGTCACGACCTATCTGTAGAGTTATTTAGGATCCACAAGGATCTAAATAGGTACTATCAAACACCTAGAGGGGGGTGAATAGGTGTAATATTATAAAAACCAATCTCAGTGCAAAAATAAAAAACAATGCGGAAAATAAAAATCAACACACCGAGATTTACGTGGAAACTCCAATCCAGGAGAAAAACCACGGGACCAACACGCAATAACAATCCACTAAGAATTGAAGAATAACAAGGTGATTACCGACTCCACGGACTCGACCCCTCCTTCAAGTTCTTCGGACCTTGCGCTGACCGATTGGATGTCCACGCAATAACAATCCACTAAGAAACGAAGAATAACAAGGTGATTACCGTCTCCACGGATTCAACCCCTCCTTCAATTTCTTCGGACCTTGCGCTCCACCGTTTGCACGTCCACTGCACACGTTCGAATCCACGAACGCCACTCGAATCCACGAGCACACGTTTCGAATCCACGAAACGCCTTCAACACACCGAATCCACGGTGCCACGTCGAATCCACGACGCAAACTCAGCCGGTAAGAATATTGGCTTCGATGGTGATCCTTTACTTAGATTATCAATGAAGATCCATGGGAGAAATCTCTAAGCAAAGATTAGATCAATTCGACAAAAGATATGTTCTTGAAAGAACCATCGAATTGACCTAAAAGAGGCTAAAAGGAAGAACGATAAAAACCTAGCCTCTAGGGTTGCTCTCAAGTGTTTTATAAATTGATCGGCCGTGCTCCCACGTTTTTGAGAAACCCTAAATGTCTATTTATAGTTTAGAAACCTTTGGAAAGAGATAAGAATCAAAAACATACCTTATCTGGAAATTTTCAGGACGGCGATCCGGATCGGGATTACTGCGATCCGGATCGTCGTAACGAGATTGACGATTCCAGAAATCCAAGGGTTCGGGATCCGGATCGCAAGGCCCGATCCGGATCGTTCATGAATTTCAGCAACATCCAATGTTCGGGATCCGGATCAGAATAGGCTTGGATCCGGATTGGATTTGCACATGAACTAATACCCTTCGGGATCCGGATTGGATCATCTGATCCGGATCCTGAACATGTCCCATGTCCAGTTTTTGATTTTTATGCAATTAAAAATTCATCCAAGTGTTTCTACACTATAAGAAAGTATTCGGATCACCAAAATTATTTAGTTAAACATACCTGATCCTTTTGAATACTTTCTTCTTGAGATTGATGTAACTGATCCACAATTCTTCATCTTCAATCTTCAAGACTCAAGACACTGAGTGTCAACTTGAGCTCTTGTTGAATCTTCTCTAAGTCTTTGATTGCTGATTGACAATTTGATCCCTTTAAGACTCCGACTCAACTCACTGACTTGACTCACGAAATATGCCAACACCAAAAAGCCGTAACAATCTCCCCCTTTGGCAATTTCGTGACAAAACCCAAAAATACATAAAAACGCTCAAGTCACTCATCTTAAACCAAAAAATCGAAATTCAATGTCATCACCAAAACATTGATTTTCTTTGCGTGAAAGATCCAATAAATACAAAATTACATTTGAACCAAACAGTCCTAGAACATACTCTATGACTTAGGACTTGGAGTCTTAAAGTGATGTAATTCCTGCAAAACAAAACTCCAAACAAAATCAAACGTTAGTCGTTAGAAATTAAAATCCTACATTTGATTCGTCCTTTTGGTTCTTTTGTTTTTCGGCTCTTTCAATTTTTTCTTTGTCTCCCCCTATCTTGAGCATCTCTAACATGTTCTCCATGTTCTCCATGTTCTTGAGCATCTATGTTCTCCCCCTTTGTGATACGATCATCATTTTCCGTTCTCATTTCTCTTCTCCCCCTTTTTGTCACAAATTGTCAAACAGTGAACATACTAGACAAAAGGAAATCACTAACAACATTAGTTCATAGAGAAAGAGAGATAAAAGCTCAGTTCCGGTATATAACAAAAATGCAGATTGCGTACCGGTACCAGAACAAAAATCAAATAATTTCTTGAAACAAATCCAGATTTTGAAATCTTTGAATTACCGATTTGTATTCCATCAAGAAAACAAAATAAGTGCTTTAACCAATGAATTAATAAGATGTCATTCAATCCAATTTTCTTTCATTAGAATAATTTAGAAAAATAAAAACCAGAAAGAGTATGTAAGCACTTTAGCGTATCAACTTTAAACAAAAGTCATCGTTTCATGCAACAAGAAATAGATTATACCAAATCTATCAAAAATACTCAAAAATGAAACGAAAATTTATGGAAATTAAAACTCTTAAAGTTGAACACTTTCAATTACATCTAACCTGATCTTATGCGTAATGCCTTTATCAAATCATCAATTTTGGTAAAGAAAATGAAATACCAAGATCAATAGATGTTTGAAATCCCAGATAAGTTAGATAATATATCTAGACAATCTGTTGAAGGAGTGGCTCTTTGAGCATCTTTTATCAAAAATCCCACCTTATACCAACCATGAAATATGACTGAGTCAAGTATTTCATTATGCATTTCATCAACATTTTTGAAACAAAAATTTGCTTTGCATTCATGGAGTATCTTTTTCTTTTTCTTTTCCTCCATGTGGTGGTAGTTTTCACACTCCTCATTGGGATGTAACTCTTTCCACATCTTTTGAGCATTTTACATTTCTTTGACTCCCCCTCAATTGGCTATCAATTATTTAATATATAAGGTATTCAACCAAAAATTGATCTCGCATTCATACTCGACTAAGCAATCAAATATGATAATGACTATACCAAGAGATCATTGAGAGAGAAATTGACTTTGATCACTTAAAAGATGAATTAATTAACATAAATGATCATTGCAACATTGAAATATTATGATATCAAAAGCATAATAAATTTCTAAATGCGTGAAAGGATGCAATTAAAGTCAATTTAGCCAATGCTCAATTAAACAACTCCTTTAAATGAAGTGTCTTCAAGATTATGAATATGGAGTCAAGTTGATAATCCAAGAAAAATTTAATTTGGAGTGAATGAACGTGAAGCCCCTTTTATTCAATGCACTTGTTCGTTAAAAACCCTTTTGTTCAAAAACAAAGTATAAAAACAAAGAGCATTGAAAAACATGTAATGCAGAGATTAAGAAAAATATGAAGGGAAAACCAATCAAAGCATTACACACAGTCATAAGCTATTTAGAACTTAAGACAAGGAAAGATATCACCTTTCCGAATCCAAAATCGCTGGATTTTGGGTTGTCTTGATTCGTTGTGGCCGGGGGTTGTCCGCTTTGACTGTTGATCCACCTTAGGTCTTTGCCTCGCAATAATCCACTTGTATGATTGATGTTGTGGCTCGGACCTTTGGTGGGTTGAGTGAACTCCTTTGACTTGATGTGTCTTTTGATTCCGTTGAGTCCGCTCCGTAGATGAAGTTGCCGAAGAATTTTTCTTTCTCTTTTTCGGGCAATTCTTCACCAAATGTCCTTCAAGTCCACATAGGTGACAAGTTCTTCCTTTCAATTTATTGTGGAACTTGAAGCATTCACAGTTTGGTTCTTTTTAAATCCCAAACCAACCTTGCTTGTTTGACCTAATCCGGACATACAATCTAGTTTCTTGGAACCGGTTGAAAGCCTTTGTATGTCGGATTTGAGTTGATGAACTTGCTTGGTCAAAGCTTGGTTGGTGACATGAATTTCTTCAAACTGCTTTTCAAGAAAACCAATCTTGTCCATATATGATTTAGCGTTTGTCTCCGATTGGTTTAGCTTTTCTTGGAGGATTTTATTGTTATCCAATACCGTCCATGTTCCTCCTCGAGATCATGAAGTTTGATCTTTAAAGCTTGATTCTCGTCTTGAACTTCAAGTCGTTGCTTCCTCAACTTCTTGTTAAGTTTGGCCATCTTCTTTGATTCCGCAAGAAGTTGTTGGTATGCCTCAACGAGTTCTTCTTCGTCCGACTCCCCCTCACTTGATGACTCTCCTCCGGATGTTGATGTTTCATGCAAAATCAAAGGAATAGAGTCAGTGACTAAAGATGATAAGCACAAATTAGAAGAGGGAATTTGAGAGGCATGAAAAGCAACAATTTTTTCTTTTTCCTCTTCACTTGAGGTCGATTCATCGAAACTAGAATCGTCCCAAGTTTTTGCTTGCAAAGCCTTCTTTTTGTATGATTTCTTAGAAGGACAATCCGTTGAAATATGGCCGTAGCCTTTGCATCGATAGCATCGGATTTCCCCTTCGAAATCATCTTTTTCTTTTTCTTTAGAAGGTTTTGCAACGCCTTTGAGTTTAGAGGATTTAGAACCCGATGATCCTTTAGATGGTTTCGTGGATGAAGATCCATCGGTTCGATTCTTCCAAAATTTCCGACGAAATTTCTTTGTGATCCGCGCCAATTGTTCTTCAAAATCGGCAAAAGAGATTTCATCGTCGGAACTCGATTCGTCATCTTCTTCCTTTGTTGATTTGAATGCAATACCTGTAAGCTTAGAAGAAGACTTGGAAGAATTTTGATTAGTAGGAAAAGTCATCTCATAAGTTTGTAAAGCACCTACTAATTCCTCTACACTCATCTCATCCGGATGACTAACGGTTTCAATGGCGGTAACCTTTGCCCTAAACCGTTCCGGAAGAGTCCGAAGAATCTTTCTTACAATTTTCGACTCCGGGATCTTTTCTCCTAAATTAGCACATGTATTAATTACATCTTGAAGTCTAGTGTAATAATCTGTAAACAATTCATGCTCTTCCATATGAATAGAGTCAAATTGACTTGTAAGCATCTGGAGCTTTTGAATTTTTACAAGATTAGTACCCTCATGTGTAATTTTGAGAATATCCCAAATTTCCTTCGCGGTTTCACACGCGGAAATTCTTGTAAACTCAGTCGAGGAAAGAGAATTAATAAAGCGTTCATACCTTTCCCATTGTAAGAAGATCTTTCGATTTCCTCTTTAGACCATCTAGAGCGAGGTTTTGGGGTAGTAGAATTTCCTACTTCCTCAACCGGATGCACCCAACCGTATTCAACGGTTTGCCATACCCGCTCATCAATAGAGATGAGAAAAGCTCTCATCCGCACTTTCCAATATGCATAATTGGTCCCATCAAAAAGAGGAGGTCTAAAAATATTACCACTTTCACCCACATGATAGATAAACCTAAAACCCGCTCTGATACCAATTGTAGAGTTATTTAGGATCCACAAGGATCTAAATAGGTACTATCAAACACCTAGAGGGGGGTGAATAGGTGTAATATTATAAAAACCAATCTCAGTGCAAAAATAAAAAACAATGCGGAAAATAAAAATCAACACACCGAGATTTACGTGGAAACTCCAATCCAGGAGAAAAACCACGGGACCAACACGCAATAACAATCCACTAAGAATTGAAGAATAACAAGGTGATTACCGACTCCACGGACTCGACCCCTCCTTCAACTTCTTCGGACCTTGCGCTGACCGGTTGGATGTCCACGCAATAACAATCCACTAAGAAACGAAGAATAACAAGGTGATTACCGTCTCCACGGATTCAACCCCTCCTTCAATTTCTTCGGACCTTGCGCTCCACCGTTTGCACGTCCACTGCACACGTTCGAATCCACGAACGCCACTCGAATCCACGAGCACACGTTTCGAATCCACGAAACGCCTTCAACACACCGAATCCACGGTGCCACGTCGAATCCACGACGCAAACTCAGCCGGTAAGAATATTGGCTTCGATGGTGATCCTTTGCTTAGATTATCAATGAAGATCCATGGGAGAAATCTCTAAGCAAAGATTAGATCAATTCGACAAAAGATATGTTCTTGAAAGAACCATCGAATTGACCTAAAAGAGGCTATAAAGAAGAACGATAAAAACCTAGCCTCTAGGGTTGCTCTCAAGTGTTTTATAAATTGATCGGCCGTGCTCCCCACGTTTTTGAGAAACCCTAAATGTCTATTTATAGTTTAGAAACCTTTGGAAAGAGATAAGAATCAAAAACATACCTTATCTGGAAATTTTCAGGACGGCGATCCGGATCGGGATTACTGCGATCCGGATCGTCGTAACGAGATTGACGATTCCAGAAATCCAAGGGTTCGGGATCCGGATCGCAAGGCCCGATCCGGATCGTTCATGAATTTCAGCAACATCCAATGTTCGGGATCCGGATCAGAATAGGCTTGGATCCGGATTGGATTTGCACATGAACTAATACCCTTCGGGATCCGGATTGGATCATCTGATCCGGATCCTGAACATGTCCCATGTCCAGTTTTTGATTTTTATGCAATTAAAAATTCATCCAAGTGTTTCTACACTATAAGAAAGTATTCGGATCACCAAAATTATTTAGTTAAACATACCTGATCCTTTTGAATACTTTCTTCTTGAGATTGATGTAACTGATCCACAATTCTTCATCTTCAATCTTCAAGACTCAAGACACTGAGTGTCAACTTGAGCTCTTGTTGAATCTTCTCTAAGTCTTTGATTGCTGATTGACAATTTGATCCTTTAAGACTCCGACTCAACTCACTGACTTGACTCACGAAATATGCCAACACCAAATGTGACGCCCCACTTCCCAGGGGGTCACCCATCCTAGAACTACTCTAGCTCTAGCACGCTTAACTCTCATGTTCCCTTGGATCTTGCTACCATCCAAAATGCTATAGCCGGTTTAGAGATTTAGTCCTATTATATCATTTATAGAGGACTAATCCAAAATCCGGGGGTGTCACATTCTTCCCCCCTTAAGCCCTGACGTCCACGTCAGGCTCAAGCACACTCACAAGCACCAGGCGATGTGAGACTCGTCTCGCTAGCCTTAGCCGACCTTGTAAGGAGCTGCACTCCACTCACAACGGTCATTAGCCGGGGAGCCTCACTCTACCCGCTATATAACCCTGGCTCAGCCGAGACTTATCTCACATTTCCGGCTGGTGAATGGCTCTGATACCAACTGTGACGCCCCACTTCCCAGGGGTCACCCATCCTAGAACTACTCTAGCTCTAGCACGCTTAACTCTCATGTTCCCTTGGATCTTGCTACCATCCAAAATGCTATAGCCGGGTTTAGAGATTTAGTCCTATTATATCATTTATATAGAGGACTAATCCAAATTCCGGGGGTGTCACACCAAAAAGCCGTAACACTATCCTGCGTTTCTTTAATCCCTTTTGGGATAAATTGGTTGTTATGGGCTTATTTTATCGAGTTTTCTTGGGTAAAACGTTGGCGCATGCAGGTATTTTTCTATGATAGAGCCCGAAAAACGGTGAACGACAGTGCGATCGGATCTGAAATTCGACTTATGGATCTCCCGGAATGGGGTGTTGAAGGTCGCGACATCCGTAGTGTGCACCAGAATCCGTGCTAAGAGTTTGGCATGCTTTTCGAGGAGATGGTGATTTTATATCTTGTAACCAAAATTAAAAATATCTTTAAAATACCGAATATGGGGATTTTCACTTTATATGTACATATGAAAAGGAAAAAGAAAATAAATTAATAATAAGAGATAATTATACTCCCGTTTACCGAAAGGAAAACCTTAGTTTTAAAAGATCGCCTCCTCTAACCTTTCCCTCTTCTGCGTGCCGAAGACCAAACGAAACCCTAGTTCGGAGATAGAAAAGAGAGAAAGAGAGCGGACCTTCCACCGTCTTCGATCAACGTGCCGGAAGCCGGGAACGAGACGTCACCGTCATCGGAGAGCGGATCTTCCACCTTCTTCGATCAACGTGACGAAAGACGGGAACAAGACGTCACTATCATCGGAGGGCGGATCCGGATTCCCACCACTGCAAAGAACGGGATCGGGTCGTCTTCTCCGGTAGAACAAGGTATGCGGCTTTAATTTTCGTGTTTTCGTCGTTGCCGTAGGCGTCGTGGTTTCGTTGTCGTCGCGTCGCCGCCGCAGCGCCCGGGCAAACCGCCGCCGCCACAGCGCCCGGGCGAACCGCCGCCGCCGCCGCGCGGGCATTGCCGCAGACACCGCGCCGCGTGGCCCTTGTGCCGCGCGGCATTGTGCCATGCGGGGCGCCGGCCGCAGGCGGCGAGCGCTCGCGCGGCCTGCTGCCGCGCAGGGCGCCGGCCGCAAGCGACGCGCGGGCAGGCCGGGCGGGCACCGCCCGCAGGCGACGCGCGCGACCGCGCGGCCTACTGCCGCGCGGGGCGCTGCCCGCAGGCAGCGGTGCTCGCGCGGTCAGGTGCCGCGCGGGGCGCCGCCGACAGGCGGCGCGCGCCGCGCGGCCTTGTACCCCGCGCGGGCAGGTGCCGCTCGGGCGCCGCTCGCAGGCAGCGGCTCCCCGCGCGACCTGTTGTCGCGCGGGGCCCCGCCCGCAGGCAGCTGCGCCCGCACGGGCAGGTGCCACGCAGGGCGCCGCCGGCAGGCGCCGCGCGCCAGCTCGACCTGCTGTCGAGCGGGGCGCCATCCGCAGGCAGCGACGTCCGCGCGGGCAGGTGCCGCGCCGGGCGCCGCCCGCAGGTGGCACGCGCCCGCGCGACCTACTGCCGCGCGGGGCGCCGCCCGCAGGCAGCGGCGCCCGCGCGGGCAGGTGCCGCGCGGGGCACCGCCCGTATGTGACGGTGCGGCGCCGCCCGCAAGTGGCGCGCGCGCGCCTCATGGCTTGCTGTCGCGCGGGGCGCCGTCTGCGAGCGGCGACGCGCGAGGGAGTTCGGTCACACGGGGGACTGTTTTGCAACATTTGCCGCGCGGGTGGTTGTCTAGCCCCGCCGCCCGATCTACGTTGTCCACCCGTGCATTTCCTAGTTCGATTCAATACTCGGGTGGGCTAGGTTCTAAATTAGTCTATTCTTACGTTTTTGTTGGGACTTTTAGGGGTCCGAGAATCATGCAAGGGCGCAGGACGGTTTCATGTGTTCCGTCGACGCGACTTGAGGTGGGTACCTTTGTTGTGTTTTGAAGTATGATTTCATCTCGTAATATGTAAGAGTAGAGTAGAGGTGCTATTTGTTATTGTCTAACCTCTTTTCGCATGTGTATCCCTCCTTATTACTATCTATTGCGACTGAATGTCGCGGTGCTCTACGTTACACATTGACTGCGGTCATTCTGCTCAAGATTGCTTACACGTACACAGGCGGTTTGGCCACCGCATGGGTGTACTTTTCCGGAGAAGTGGTCCGATGACCCGTGTACCCCACAAAGGTGAAAGTGTCGTGGTGGGGACGCCTCGCGGTTACTTACGGTGCTGCACAAGTACCGTGGAAGGGTTAAAGCACAAAAGTGAGAGCAAAGTGTTCACTTTTACCCAAGGTCTTTAGACCTTTTGGCAGGTGCTTGTTTCGATTTACAGGGGGTGCGTGGGATTCATGAGGGATAGTTTGGATGCTCTGGTTTATCGGTTTGCTTTTATTTCAGTCTTTACCGCATTGTACTTGTTTACATCTACTCGTCTTGTCACTGACTTCCCACACTGTGACAGGTTCGGTCGAGGGTAGGACCCGGGACGACGGTGAGGCTGCGAATAGAGGGTTTTAGCCCGTTTGGGGCTAGTGACACTTCCTTTTCTTACTTTCGATTATCTTGTTTATTTGGTTAGTGAGTTTTTGTGATTGCCTTTATTGTGGAACTATGTGGATGTTGGATTGAGCTCTTGACTTAGTGTTGGACCATCTTTAATATGTTTTTATTAGTCTTGCATGCGACATGTTTTCAAGCGGAAAAATGATTGCGAAAATGTTTTCAAAACTGAGTGTCGTGTGGGCACTGCTTTACAAACCTGTGGATTTATCTTTTCAAAGTTAGGTTGCCGCCGAAAGAGAAATTGTGAATACGTTTTAAAAACCTAGTGTCGTGTGGACACCGATTTGGCAAACTTGTGGCTTTATCCTCGTTCAAACTTGTGTTATTGTTAGTAGTTGTGATAAATTGTAATTCCCTTCTTTGGCTCTCAACGTGACTGTGTGGTTAAAGTATGTATTGTGATTGTGACGCCGTGCATATACAAAGGAGACTCCGTCCGTTCGCGGGGTGAATTTGTATATGTGGCGGGTCTGGCGCGCACCAGTAGGCGGGGTTGTTTTCAAAAAAAAAAAATGTATACGCTTTTCCGCTTATTTAGAACCTCCGGGGCGTGACAAAGCAGCAGTTTAAGCTGCTGCTGCTGCCAGTTTGAGACAAAAAAAAAGAAGAAAGAAGAGAGAAAAGAAGAGAAAACTTGAGAAGAAAATTTCTTCTTTTCTCTTCTCCAATGGGCAAGATCGTCGATAGACGAAAAATTACTCAAATTGAGTTTTCTTTCAAATTGTTGGGCATTTTGCCCTAAGCCAAAGAGATCAAAATTTCTCCTTGGCGAGAATGACAAAGATGGGATTTTCTTTCCTATTCTTGTAAATTGATCCAAAAAAAAAAGAGCCCATCTGGAGGAAAGTGACTAAATCGAGGATTTCCCCTTTTCATGTTTTTAAAGGTGTTTCTAGTTTATAAATTCTATGGAATTAATAAACCGTAAAAGAAATTGCTTCCTGATTTTCCTCTCATTTTAGAAAAATCTTGGAGATCAAAAGAGCAATTTTCATCTCTTTCAAGAACAAGGAGAAAACATCGAGGTGGGGGATTCTAGCAAATGAGGGTGACCTCTCCCCTTGTCTTTTTCTTTCAATTAGAAGCATGTTAATAGAATGATTAGGGTTGTACGCTATATGTTAGTGTAAAAGTAGCTTGTTGCAATAGTGGAAATCGTGATTTAGGAGAAAACCTAGTTTAGGCTCTAATGAGTGGCATTCACCTTAGGATTTCACGAGTGGCATTATATTTGAGTCAATTAAGGGTGTACATAGAGTTAGAGCTTAATTTAGAGTCAAGTCTCTAAGGGAAACTTAGTATGGTTGAGGTTAAAATGCAAAGTGAGTACACCCCTAGAGTTGTCTTAGGGAGTTGGGTTAATGTACCTTCACTTTAACTTCAACTTGAGCAAGAATGAAAGAAAAAAAATTAAGTCCAAGGGACTTTGGTTACCTTGAGACATGGACCTAGGGTAAGGAAATGAGTAAATAAAAGATAAGCTAAAAGCTTAAATGAAAAGAGAAAGAAGTTGTCAAGGGGCAACGTGAGCTAGAAACTCAAATGAGAAAGAAATAAAAGGGCACAATGTGTAAGAAAGGCTAAATGCCAAGGTAAAAGAAAGTAAATGAAAGAAAAAGAAAAAAATAAAACGGGCGTACCTTCGGGAGTGAAACGTAGTCCTTGTCGGAGTTAAGGGCAGTGTCCTTCTCCCGGGCAGTGACCCGTATGGCACGTTTTTCCGTTGGACGGGGTAACACTTGCGGGTGTTATCGGCAACCTTAGAGACCTTGTCTTATGGCAGCATGTCTGCCGGGCTGGGGCCCATTGGGGAAGATTCTTTGAGGGTTTAGCAATTTTAATTCAAGCACAAAGAAAATAAAGAAAGTGATTGGTCAAGTAGGAGGTTTGGTTAGAATGGTACCTTACAACGACATAGAGTCGTGTCATGCTAAAGGTAAAAATTGTTTAGCATATTAGTTAGAATTTACAGCTTTCTATACTGTATTTATTCTCTATTATATTGCTTCCATTAGGCCAAGCGGTGCAAGGCATTCTCTCTCGGTGGTTGAACCCATTGGGAAATTTGTTGTAGTTCTCACACCCTTTGGGTGACATCCCCACAGATCCAGGTACATCAAGCGAGGCACGCGACAGGGGTAAGTGCCCAGCAGAGTAGCGACCTACAGTCTAGAGTCGCCAGTATCATTTTGGAGTATTTACTATTTGAGCGAAATTTGAATGTGAGGAACATCGTAAACTTTAATGCTTTAAGTTTCATTTTGGAAAAAAAAAAAGAGGTTGTAATTTTTATATTGTAATTGTATGTTAAAGAGAGTTGTTGTAGTGACCCGACCCTTAGGGGTATTTTTGAACTCACATGTAATCGCTTAGGCGTAAGCGAAATAGAATTATTTAATTTTCTTAAGTCGGCCGGGACGAGGTGTGTGTATTTTTCTGCGATAGAGCGCGAAAAACGATGACCGACGGTACGATCGGATTCGAAATCCGATATCGGGATCTCCCGGAACGGGATCCTTAGCGACGCGGTAGTTAGTCACGCATCGGAAACCGTGCAAAATATCTTGCACCCGTTAGAGATAAGGAGGGTTATCTCGGAGGATAATTAATTAATTAGTTAATTAATTATCCGGTGGCGGAAATTTAAATCCTCCTACGTACGAATTAATTAAGGGATTTAAGTTGGTGGGATTTTATCTCGTGGATTGGATAAGAGATAAAATCCGGATATTTAATTAAGGGATTTAAATTGGTGGGATTTTATCTCGTGGATTGGATAAGGGATAGAATCCGGATATTTAATTAAGGGATTTAAATATCCGGTGATTTGATTCCGATTGGGAATTGATTATTTAATAAAGGTGGTTAAATAATCGGTGGTCAGGATTTGAAGGTAATTAAATAACCGGTGGTCAGATTTAAAGGTGATTAAATATCCCGTCAGTCGGATATTTATGTGAGAGATAGGAACGGGGAATTATGGGTTTCCTACGTACGTAAATAAAGAAATCAAACGATCAAATATGAGGGAATGACGGTAAGGATATTAATTAAGTATCGGGTTATCGGTAGGGATTAATTAATTAATGAATTAATTAATCGGAGTCAAAATACCCGAAAGGGGTTTTGACGGTGCGTACTTACAAATTGGATAAATAGATAATAAGGATTACTTATTCCCCCGTTACCAACGAAACCCTAATTGAGAAATACCGCCTCTCAAATCGCCTCTTTCGTGCGTACCGAAAACCCCAACCGGTGAGGAGAGAAAAAGAAAAGAGGCGGAACCCCTAACCGGAGGAGAAAAGAGGAAAAGAAGGAGGAAGCGGAGGAACCCGATCGCCCCGATTCACGTGCCGGAGATCGGAGAACGAGACGCCATCGTCTACGGGGAGCGGATCCGGATTTCCGACACCGCGAGAAAACAAGATCGGATCTTTTATTCCGATAAATTTAAGGTGAGCTATCATCGTTTCGTTTGATAAACAAATCGGGGGTTTTCCGTGTTCTTGCTAGATTATTTTAATCGGAACATCGTTCACGGATTTTCGTCGGGTTTTGATCCATATTTTATCCTCGTTCTTGATCGGGTGTGATCGAGGATTTTTATCGGATTATAGTTGATGGTTTTTAACGGGTTTCTCGTTATCGAACTTCCGATCGACGTTTTGGGCGTTCGTCGATCGTCGGTTTAGCCGTTAGAATTTTCGGGAATTTTTCGGGCGACTCCGGCGGGACATAGTGGGTTAACGGGAGGCCGCCGCCGCCGTTGTTAGACGGGAGGCCGCCGCCGTCGTTACCATGTTCACGGGGTCGTCGCCGGGATCGCACGGGAGCGAAGACGGAGAAGAAATCGCGAAACGGGAGCAAAAACGGCGCGAAAACGGCGAAATTAGGGTTACTGTAGCAACCCGTACGGCCGCGGTCCACAGACCCCGGGCGTGCACCCGGTGCACGCCCCGCTGTCCCAAAACCGCGGACCCGGCGCACGAAACCGTGCGCCGGGCTGCACAGTGTGCGCGGTGCACGCCCGAGGCGTGCACCCGGCGTACGCTCTGGCGGCCGAAGGATGTGAACCCGGTGCACGCTTTGAGCGTGCACCGGCCCGGCCCAACCCGCACGGTGCACGCTTTCTGCGTGCACCCGGCGCATGCCGCGCGGTCGCCGACGCCGTGAGCCTGGTCCATGGTAGCTCCTGTGCACCACCCGACAGCCTAAACTTCGGTGGCTCCGTTTGGGTCCGTTTTTCCACCGTTTTGAGCGCGGTTTTCACCGTCGGGATCGTTATTTCAGTGGCTTTTATGTCATGGCCACTTGGGACCTACTTGGTCATTATTTTATTATGTTGGGTGCCGCGTGGGGTTCCGGTTTTCGGCAAACTGGACCGTGTTGGACCTTTCCGTCAAAAGGGGTAAATTGGGTCTTTTGTTTTGGGATGTTAGTACACGTTTGTGACTATTATTATCCGTGCGGACTTTTCTTAGGTCCGGGAGCACAGCGGGAGAGCGCGAAGGATATTGGTGTTCCGATTTCTCTCCAACAAGGTGGGTACGGTTGCGATGAGTGCAACCGGTGCTGTAAGTGCATCTATCATCATTAAAAGTACTCCTTAATTTACCTAACAAAGTAGATGAATAGTTTAACCTTTCAATTGTTGTTAATTATCTAATAATTGTGCGGCTGCGGTCGCGGTGCCCAGTACACGCCAATCTTGGCGATCCGGTTTCGGATGCTGCACGTACACAGGCGGATTGGCCTCCGCATGGGTGTACTTTTCCGGAAAAGTGGTCCTTTATGACCCGTGTGCCCCGCAAAGGTAATGGTGCAAGCGGGGACCTCTTCGCGCCAGCTGAGGTGTCACACCAGCACCGCGAGTGAGAGGTAAAAGCATCAAGTAGGTGTTTGTACACGAGGGGAGACTTTCGTCTCCCCGACAGTCGAACTGGGAGTGTTGCCCAGGTTAAATTAATGTACAGGTGTCTAATGAAAGGTTATGGTGTATTCGGTGTGTTCGTACGTATTCCCTTCTTGATATTGTTATACATCTACTTTGTTTGTCACTGACGTTACCCACTCCGTGACAGGTATTTCTAGGTGCGTTAGCCGGGATGGCGGTGGGACTGCGTCGTGAGGATCGTAGTCGGACTCTTGGTTATCGTATTTATGACTCATTTCCTCTTTATGCTATTTTTAGTTTTGCTTGTGGTTTACTCTATTTATTGGTTAGTACTGTGGATGAGATGTAGTTTCTTATGTTTCATTCGCGGCATGATTTCAAGAATAAACATCTGATTGCGAAAACGTTTTCTCAAACAAGGTGCCGAGTGGGCACGGGTTTTACAACTCTGGGTTTTATCCTTTCCAAACCTGGATGCCGCTTTATTAACTTGCTTGAATTGATGGTGAATGTCTACGGTATGGTTGTTGGTTGATGATTGTTGATTGGTAACTGATGTATGATATTCGTGATTAAACAATATGATGTAAATGAGACGCCGTGCATATACAAAGGAGACTCTGTCCGTGGACAGAGTGAATTTGTGTATGTGGCGGTCTGGCACGCACCGGGGTCGAAGTTTGTGTTACCTTATAAAAAAAAAAAAAAAATAGACACGTCTTTCCGCTTCAAATGACTCAAAAACCCCCGGGGGCGTGACAGATTAAATGGTATCAGAGAAAATACAACCACAACCATAGTAGACGTGATTTACATCCACAGTGCAAGGTGCCACAAGCAAATTGGAAATGAGATAACCAAGGTGTAGGTGCGTAGTACGTGAGAGTACGGGGAAAAAGGGGAATTTAGTTCCGGTGTGTCTGTAGGTCATGGTGCTAGACCAGTTAGGTCTAGGGGTGATTTGGTTTCTTTGTATACAGCGACTAAAGGCCCGAAATGGGTTATCAGCGGAGAACGCAGGGGCAAAAAGTATGGTGCGAACAGCGGCGGAGTATCAGCTTCTCCGACAACGACTACAAGAGATGGCCGGGCAGTCAGTAACCCTTATGGAACAGATGCCATAGTGGGTGCAATAGTCGACTGCACCAATGGAGGTCGCCCGGGCTTCTCTGCCCGGGCCAGCCGCACCAGCAACCTTGGGACCTACGCCGGGAGCCGTCAATGGAGACCCCTTGAGGGAGATACGACCGACCCTTGGGTCGTAGGAAAATGGGTAGATAGCATGGAAAGGCTCTTCGAAGCTTTGCTAATGAAGAAAGGTGAACGGGTCCCTTTGGCAGTCCGTTTTCTTGAGGGAGGCGCCCGCAAGTGGTGGAAGACGGTGCGCCCGGATCCTTCGGAGGGCACCACCCTTCCATCCTGGACCACGTTCCAAGGAGAACTGTTTAGGGCATTTCTCTCCGACAGCATCAAACGGCGGATGGAAGGTGACGTGAAGTTCATCAAGCAAGGAAGTCGGACTGTTATGAGATATCAACGGGCGTTTGTGAGGGTGATCAGATGTGTTCCCCTTTGATATAAGAGATGGATCTTACAAGGCCCGTCCTTTTGTGAATGGCTTATGGAGCGACATCTTAAAGGCGGTGCAAACGGCGGGTTTGCACACCTTCCAGGAGGTGGACGATAGAGCCACCGCGGTGGAGCGCGGATTTACGATGTCTCAAGCCCGACGGGAGAGCTCAGGACACAGCGGGGATAAGGAACGAACCCGGCCAAACTTCGGAAGAGGGCATACCAAGAGGAGCACCTCGAGGGAAATGATTCATTCCGGAAGCACGACCTTTGCTTCTATCGTGACAAACTGGGACAGTTCCGTTTTTGCTGCCCCGAACCCGGGAGTGATTCCTTGGAGTCGCGACACGGATGAGGGGTCTTATGCGACGACACGACAAAGGACGCACTACCCGAGGGAAGTAGTAGCCGAAAAGACCCCTTACGAAGAGTAATGTTGGTCTTGACCCCAGGAGAACCCTTAGGAGCAAATACTCTGTACCTTCTTGCCCAATAAGGATGCGGAGACTTAGTTGTCTTTGGTGTTGGCCCTTTATTATGGGTCAAATAGGTCCAACTTTCTGCCTTGAGACAATAGACCCAAGGGACTAGTGAGTTGGGTTGGGTGAGCCCGGAAGGTTGAGTAAGCTGCGGTCCGCAATAGACCTAACGGCAAGAGGCCCAACAATAGACCCAACATCCAGGTAGGTTGGGTCTGGTCGAGATCTGTGGTGCGGTGTATGCCACTTTAAGTAAATCGGATGCGATTATACCAGCACTAAAGCACCGTACAGGATGGCCTTCGCGGAGCTGAAGGAACTCAAGGCTCAGTTGGAGGACCTTCTGGACAAAGGATTCATCAGACCAAGCGCGTCACCTTGGGGCGCGCCCGTCCTGTTTGTGAGGAAGAAGGACGGGAGTCTCCGGTTGTGTATCGATTACCGGGAGATAAACAAGGTGACGATCAAAAATAAGTACCCCCTACCAAGGATCGATGACCTCTTCGATCAGTTACGAGGAGCGACGGTGTTCTCAAAGATCGACCTGCAGTCGGGCTATCACCAGGTCCAAGTCAAGGGGGAGGACATCCCCAAAACGGCTTTCCGTACTCGCTATGACCATTATGAGTTTACGGTAATGCCATTCGGGCTCACTAATGCCCCGGCAGTGTTTATGGATATGATGAACAGGGTATTCAAACCCTTCTTAGACTTATTCGTGGTGGTCTTCATTGACGATATCCTCATCTACTCCCGTACAGACGAGGAACACGAAGAACACCTACGCACAGTCCTCCAGACCCTACGGGAACAGAAACTCTACGCCAAACTCAAAAAGTGTGAGTTTTGGCTCCGTGAGGTCGGTTTCTTGGGGCACGTGATCTCGGCAGCTGGAGTCGCGGTGGACCCAAAGAAGATAGATTCGGTGACAGACGGGCCCCAACCGACGACGGTGACGGAGGTTCGGAGCTTCCTAGGGTTAGCCGGGTACTACCGGCGCATTGTGGAAGGTTTCTCCAAGATAGCCACCCCCTTGACCCGTTTGACGAAAAAGGGGGGAAAAGTTTGTCTGGACGGACAAGTGTCAAAGAAGCTTCGAGGAGCTCAAGGACAGGTTGACGCGAGCCCCGATCCTCGCCTTGCCAGAACCTGGGGAGGACTATGAAGTATATTGCGATGCGTCGCGAAATGGATTGGGTGGAGTACTCATGCAACGGGGAAAGGTCATAGCCTATGCGTCAAGGCAGCTCAAGGAGTACGAGCGGAATTACCCCGTGCATGATTTGGAACTCGCAGCGGTAGTGTTTGTGCTCAAGCTTTGGAGGCACTACCTGTATGGAGCACACTGTAATGTGTACTCAGATCTTAAGAGCCTCAAGTACCTTTTCACCCAAAGGGAGCTAAACCTGCGACAAAGGCGGTGGCTTGAGCTGTTAAAGGATTACGACTTAACGATCCACTACCACCCGGGGAAGGCCAACGTGGTGGCCGACGCCTTGAGTCGCAGAGGACAGGCCGCGGAAGCCGATGTAAGCGCAATTACACAGCAGGATAGTCTAATTGCGGAGTTCTCGCGGTTGAGACTAGAAGTGGTACCTGCAGGGACAGTCGCCCAACTTCTGACGCTGGTAGTCAGACCTACCTTGCTGGACAGGATTCTCGAGGGCCAATCGACTGATAGTCAGCTCCAGCTGGTGCGGAATAGAATAACTGCCGACAAGGAGGGCGACTTCGTGGTGAGCTCCGACGGTGCGATACGTTTTCGCGGACGAATCTGCGTACCGGATCTGTCGGAACTCGAGGAAGAAATCCTACGGGAGGCGCATACTGCCCCGTATGCGGCGCATCCCGGAGGAACCAAGATGTACAAGGACGTCAAGCAGACCTTCTGGTGGCCCAAAATGAAGGAGGATGTGACCCGATTCGTGGCTCACTGCTTAGTGTGCCAACGGGTGAAGGCCGAACATCAACGGCCGGCGGGAAAATTGCAACCTTTACCGGTGCCTGAGTGGAAATGGGACATGACTACCATGGATTTTGTGACCAGTTTCCCGAGATCGCCACAGGGACACGATGCGATATGGGTGATCGTGGACCGTTTGACGAAATCAGCCCACTTTTTGCCCATACACACGACGTGGACCCGGGAACGATTGGCGCAAACCTACCTCGATGAGATAGTAAGGTTGCACGGTGTACCGACATCCATCACGTCGGACAGAGACACACGCTTTGTGTCGAACTTTTGGCGAAGCCTGCAACAAGCGATGGGGACCAAGTTGCACTTCAGCACAGCCTTTCATCCGCAAACCGATGGGCAATCGGAGCGGGTGATACAGATCGTGGAGGACATGCTTCGAGCATGCGTCCTGGACTTGGGCGAAGGGTGGGCACGGTGTTTGCCCCTGGTGGAATTTGCCTACAATAACAGTTACCAGGCCAGCATCCAGATGGCACCGTACGAGGCCCTATATGGGCGCCGCTGTCGGTCTCCAATATGCTGGGACGACTTGGGTGAACGTAAGTTTCTGGGCCCAGATTTGGTGGAGGAGACCGAGGCAAAAGTGCGACTGATTAGACAAAGATTACTGACCGCCCAGAGCAGACAGAAAAGCTACGCGGATAACAGACGCCGAGACTTAGAGTTCATGGTGGGCGAGCATGTTCTGCTCCGGGTTTCACCCTCCAAAGGGAACCGACGCTTCGGCATTAAGGGGAAGTTGAGCCCCAGATACGTGGGACCGTTCGAGATTCTGGAGCGCGTGGGACCGGTGGCGTACCGGTTGGCCCTGCCCCCGAACCTCGAACGAGTCCACAACGTGTTCCACGTTTCGATGCTCCGGAAGTACCTGGCAGACCCCTCTCATGCCTTGGATGCCTCCACCATTGAGATACGAGAGGACTTGAGCGTCGAGGAGACGCCGGTGCGGATTTTGGCAAGAGAAGACAAGAAGTTGCGCAACCGAACAATTCCCTATGCGAAGGTCCAGTGGAGCAACCACGAAGAACGCGAGGCGACGTGGGAACTGGAATCAAAAATGAGGGAATGTTTTCCCGAGTTGTTTTAGGGAGGTTTGGGTTTAAGTTTCGGGACGAAACTTTTTATAAAGTGTGAGTGGTGTAGTGACCCGACCCTTAGGGGTATTTTTGAACTCACATGTAATCGCTTAGGCGTAAGCGAAATAGAATTATTTAATTTTCTTAAGTCGGCCGGGACGAGGTGTGTGTATTTTTCTGCGATAGAGCGCGAAAAACGATGACCGACGGTACGATCGGATTCGAAATCCGATATCGGGATCTCCCGGAACGGGATCCTTAGCGACGCGGTAGTTAGTCACGCATCGGAAACCGTGCAAAATATCTTGCACCCGTTAGAGATAAGGAGGGTTATCTCGGAGGGATAATTAATTAATTAGTTAATTAATTATCCGGTGGCGGAAATTTAAATCCTCCTACGTACGAATTAATTAAGGGATTTAAGTTGGTGGGATTTTATCTCGTGGATTGGATAAGAGATAAAATCCGGATATTTAATTAAGGGATTTAAATTGGTGGGATTTTATCTCGTGGATTGGATAAGGGATAGAATCCGGATATTTAATTAAGGGATTTAAATATCCGGTGATTTGATTCCGATTGGGAATTGATTATTTAATAAAGGTGGTTAAATAATCGGTGGTCAGGATTTGAAGGTAATTAAATAACCGGTGGTCAGATTTAAAGGTGATTAAATATCCCGTCAGTCGGATATTTATGTGAGAGATAGGAACGGGGAATTATGGGTTTCCTACGTACGTAAATAAAGAAATCAAACGATCAAATATGAGGGAATGACGGTAAGGATATTAATTAAGTATCGGGTTATCGGTAGGGATTAATTAATTAATGAATTAATTAATCGGAGTCAAAATACCCGAAAGGGGTTTTGACGGTGCGTACTTACAAATTGGATAAATAGATAATAAGGATTACTTATTCCCCCGTTACCAACGAAACCCTAATTGAGAAATACCGCCTCTCAAATCGCCTCTTTCGTGCGTACCGAAAACCCCAACCGGTGAGGAGAGAAAAAGAAAAGAGGCGGAACCCCTAACCGGAGGAGAAAAGAGGAAAAGAAGGAGGAAGCGGAGGAACCCGATCGCCCCGATTCACGTGCCGGAGATCGGAGAACGAGACGCCATCGTCTACGGGGAGCGGATCCGGATTTCCGACACCGCGAGAAAACAAGATCGGATCTTTTATTCCGATAAATTTAAGGTGAGCTATCATCGTTTCGTTTGATAAACAAATCGGGGGTTTTCCGTGTTCTTGCTAGATTATTTTAATCGGAACATCGTTCACGGATTTTCGTCGGGTTTTGATCCATATTTTATCCTCGTTCTTGATCGGGTGTGATCGAGGATTTTTATCGGATTATAGTTGATGGTTTTTAACGGGTTTCTCGTTATCGAACTTCCGATCGACGTTTTGGGCGTTCGTCGATCGTCGGTTTAGCCGTTAGAATTTTCGGGAATTTTTCGGGCGACTCCGGCGGGACATAGTGGGTTAACGGGAGGCCGCCGCCGCCGTTGTTAGACGGGAGGCCGCCGCCGTCGTTACCATGTTCACGGGGTCGTCGCCGGGATCGCACGGGAGCGAAGACGGAGAAGAAATCGCGAAACGGGAGCAAAAACGGCGCGAAAACGGCGAAATTAGGGTTACTGTAGCAACCCGTACGGCCGCGGTCCACAGACCCCGGGCGTGCACCCGGTGCACGCCCCGCTGTCCCAAAACCGCGGACCCGGCGCACGAAACCGTGCGCCGGGCTGCACAGTGTGCGCGGTGCACGCCCGAGGCGTGCACCCGGCGTACGCTCTGGCGGCCGAAGGATGTGAACCCGGTGCACGCTTTGAGCGTGCACCGGCCCGGCCCAACCCGCACGGTGCACGCTTTCTGCGTGCACCCGGCGCATGCCGCGCGGTCGCCGACGCCGTGAGCCTGGTCCATGGTAGCTCCTGTGCACCACCCGACAGCCTAAACTTCGGTGGCTCCGTTTGGGTCCGTTTTTCCACCGTTTTGAGCGCGGTTTTCACCGTCGGGATCGTTATTTCAGTGGCTTTTATGTCATGGCCACTTGGGACCTACTTGGTCATTATTTTATTATGTTGGGTGCCGCGTGGGGTTCCGGTTTTCGGCAAACTGGACCGTGTTGGACCTTTCCGTCAAAAGGGGTAAATTGGGTCTTTTGTTTTGGGATGTTAGTACACGTTTGTGACTATTATTATCCGTGCGGACTTTTCTTAGGTCCGGGAGCACAGCGGGAGAGCGCGAAGGATATTGGTGTTCCGATTTCTCTCCAACAAGGTGGGTACGGTTGCGATGAGTGCAACCGGTGCTGTAAGTGCATCTATCATCATTAAAAGTACTCCTTAATTTACCTAACAAAGTAGATGAATAGTTTAACCTTTCAATTGTTGTTAATTATCTAATAATTGTGCGGCTGCGGTCGCGGTGCCCAGTACACGCCAATCTTGGCGATCCGGTTTCGGATGCTGCACGTACACAGGCGGATTGGCCTCCGCATGGGTGTACTTTTCCGGAAAAGTGGTCCTTTATGACCCGTGTGCCCCGCAAAGGTAATGGTGCAAGCGGGGACCTCTTCGCGCCAGCTGAGGTGTCACACCAGCACCGCGAGTGAGAGGTAAAAGCATCAAGTAGGTGTTTGTACACGAGGGGAGACTTTCGTCTCCCCGACAGTCGAACTGGGAGTGTTGCCCAGGTTAAATTAATGTACAGGTGTCTAATGAAAGGTTATGGTGTATTCGGTGTGTTCGTACGTATTCCCTTCTTGATATTGTCATACATCTACTTTGTTTGTCACTGACGTTACCCACTCCGTGACAGGTATTTCTAGGTGCGTTAGCCGGGATGGCGGTGGGACTGCGTCGTGAGGATCGTAGTCGGACTCTTGGTTATCGTATTTATGACTCATTTCCTCTTTATGCTATTTTTAGTTTTGCTTGTGGTTTACTCTATTTATTGGTTAGTACTGTGGATGAGATGTAGTTTCTTATGTTTCATTCGCGGCATGATTTCAAGAATAAACATCTGATTGCGAAAACGTTTTCTCAAACAAGGTGCCGAGTGGGCACGGGTTTTACAACACTGGGTTTTATCCTTTCAAAACCTGGATGCCGCTTTATTAACTTGCTTGAATTGATGGTGAATGTCTACGGTATGGTTGTTGGTTGATGATTGTTGATTTGTAACTGATGTATGATATTCGTGATTAAACAATATGATGTAAATGAGACGCCGTGCATATACAAAGGAGACTCTGTCCGTGGACAGAGAGAATTTGTGTATGTGGCGGTCTGGCACGCACCGGGGTCGAAGTTTGTGTTACCTTATAAAAAAAAAAAAAAATAGACACGTCTTTCCGCTTCAAATGACTCAAAAACCCCCGGGGGCGTGACAGTTGTAACATAAGCGAAGTTCTATATTTCACTCATTATCAGCACATCATTTCAGTATACCATTTTATTTCAGTTCTAGCCTCTGGTAGACTTGGTTGGTACGTCGGAGTTTGGGGATTTACCCACTGAGGGCTACTGGTTTACTAGTAGTTCTCACACCCGTTGTGGGTCCCCCCCCTCTTTTTCTTTTCTCCCCTTTGTTTTGCAGAGTCTATTGTGGGAGTTGCTGATCCTTTGGTTGCTGTTCGAGGTGAGGAAGTCGCGAGCTAGACCCCCAAGCTGTACCTCCTGGTCAGAGATTTTAGTACTGTCAGCTGGATTATTGTATAGTATTCTATATGAGAGAGATTTTCTGTATTTTGAGAGATTGATGTACTATATTTTTATTTTATCTCCCTTTTTGGGTTCAGGGATGCTATATTGAGGATTTTGTATGACGATTATTTTTATTGACAGTCGGATACTATACCTTTTTCCTGATATACAGTGATTGAATTTTATTTCTATAGTAGTTTATCTCCGCTCTGATATTTGTATAGCTGTAGTACTTTCTTTTGCAGGCTGGTCGCTGCGCCTATGCGGGGTTTCTCGTATGGGCGGCGAATCTGTTGGCGAGTCCGGGTCGCAGTCTCGACCCCGGGACGTGACAACAGTCCTGCGATATCCCCAAATCATATGGAAAAAAGATGTTTAATTCAAAAAATTTGAAAAACTGTCACGCCCCGGGAGCAATTTTAAAGCGGAAAGCAGCTCTATTATTATTATTATTATTTTAAACAGACTCCCGCGTGGTACGTGTACAGACCCGCCACATATACAAGATCTCCCTTGCTTATGCACGGCGTCCCAAAGCCCGAATAAAAACATCAACCACGAAGCATTAAAAGTTACAAATTACCAGAGTATGAATTTGAAAATGCTATCATCTTATCTCATTAAACGGCGCACACCCGGCGCTTCAATAGGTTTTAAAGGATAAATCCACAGGTTTTAAAAAACAGTACCCACACGACACTTAATTTTCTAAAGCTATTTTCACAATTCCTTTTTAAGTGTGAAAACCCGCATCTACACGACGCGTTCATAAAACCACAATATGAAAACATAACTCTACAAAGTGTAAGACCGTCTCAACATCAACACCACACACGTCTACATGCACAGTACGACCATAAAGGAAATAACCAACTAAAAATGAAAAAAGAAAAAGGAACCTGACCGAGGTAAACTCACACCTCACCAAGTAGCGTCCTCACCATCGTCCTGATCCCCAGACCCGACCAAACCTGTCACGCAGCGGGAGTCAGTGACACGAAGAGTAAGAAGTAAACGTTAAAAGTGCAAGATGCTAAAAACAACTAAGAGTATCGCAAACCGAAAGATCAGAGCATCCCACTCCCCCTCATGTAGTCAATCGCAACCTCCTGTAAAAATCAGAACTGAGCACCTGCCTCAGAAATACGCACCGCTTTGAGCACCTACCTCAGAGCTACACACCGCTCTCACCTTGGTTCTTTTAACACCCCACCTACAGGGGCCCCCACTACGTCACCTTGTGGGGTTCACGGGTCAACGTACCACCTCTTCGAAAAAGTACACCAGTGCGGTGGCCAAACCGCTGGTGTACGTGAAGCAACCATGAGCTTAGTAACCATAATAAAACGAGTGTCCACCTGTGACACTCGTTGCTCCAATAAAGTATAAGTGCCGATACATGTGCACAACATGGGGTTAGTCATCAACTCATATTATCCCTTACTACAATAAACATAACAATAACCATCTATACAATAAGGAGGTTCTAAGGGTGTACCCACCTGAAACGAAGATAAACGACTGTGCCCGTGACCCTCCTAAGCAATCAACACCACACGCGGGCCTAATAAAATATCCAAAAACCAATTCAGCAATTTACCCCCCCCCAAGCTGGCAAATTCAGTGGTCCTGACTACTGTAGTGGCCCTGGTTCCCATGCAACGTTCTTCCGATGAATCCACTATTAGAACACCTAGTGTTGGTGTATCTGGCCCATGGTGCATCAATGGGATCCCACAGATGGACCCTGTGAGATATCATTAGCTGTGTTGGCTTTCAGCTAGGTTTGCCAAAATTTTTGAAAAGAATTAGGCCAAACAGAGGTTGGAAATGGATTCAGCATGGAAAAACGCTTGAAAACGGCTATTTGCTTGTTTGATTCTAAGTCCGGATGCCCAAAAAGGGGCTCCCGGAAGTTTTTCGCTCATTTTGGTGCATGGGGGAGGCCGTGGACCGGCCTGGTGCCACGTGGCAGCACCGGATTGGCCGGCGCACGCGGCGCGGTCCACGGAACTCGGCGCTGGTGCATGGGCCGGCGGGTGGGACACGTGGCAGCTCGTGATTGGCGGTCGCTATGTGCGTGGTCCACGGGGGCTTGCGGCCTGGCGCATGGACCAGGGCATGCCACGTGGCGGCCTGCGAGCGGCCGGCTCACGTGCGTGCGGTCCACGCACCAGGGGAGCAGGTCGGGGCAGTTGGGCAGGTAGCCCGCAACGTGGGGGCGCCACGTGGCGCCCCGCGGTTGGCCGGGCGCAGCCGCCCCACGCCCCACGCCCCGCTGTCGGGACACGCGGCGCTCCGCGATTCGCGGGCGCGCGTGCGCCGGGCGCGGGGGAGAGCCGTGGTACACGTGGCGGCTCCAGGATAAACCGAGCGTGCACAGTGTTGGGCCGGGCCAAACACTGTAGCCGCCCGATTAATCCGGGCGCCCGGAAATTGGGCCCGAAAAGCCCAATGACCTCCTTTTTGTGGGCTTTTCGTGGGAGGGCCTATAAATAGGCCCTTTCTTCTCTATTTTTGGGCTTTTCCCGACTTCTTTTGCCTTTGCACCCTTAAGCAAAATTCGTGCTTATCTTCTTGTGCATCTTCTGAAGGAGTTTCGGATTTTTCGGAGCGCGCGAACTCGACGACTTCGGCAGCGAAGCGCAGTGCGACGATTTTCAGCGGAGGCCCATTTTTCGTCGCTTTTCAGTCCACGGGATCTCTAGAGCAGCTCCGACAGTATTTTTGGACGATTTTCACGGCGTTGGATTCATGAGAGGTAGGCCTATGTTTTTCGTGTGGACCACTTTCTTCAGATCCGAGCTCTTCTTGGGGTTCCTGGTACATTTTTAACCCCCATTACTATAGGATTCTTTCTTGACAGCAGCACCTTGCCGGATTTTATTGTTCGCGCTCGAGCGTCAGATCGAGACGAGCCTATACTCATTTTTCATCTACTCGTCGCGAGGAGTATCACCGTATTTTTCTTGGATTTTTTTCGAGACCTTCCCGGAGGTATACTATTCCCTTTTTATCTATGCAAGAGTCTACAGTTGTGTGGTTGTGATTGTTTGCGCACCTGTACTGTGGAATTTGTAACTCGGCCTACGGGGCTCGGAATTGGACGTGCAGGTACCCGTTTCGAAGGTCTCGACGTGACGATCGCTGTGATATTTTTATTGGAATTTTCTGGGCACTTTCAGCAGGTGAAAATTTCGTATTAAGGGGACTGTTCCCAGCAGAATTGTAATACTTGGATTTTATGGAATTAAGTGTAACTTTGGGTTGTATTTTTGTACCCAGGATGTATTGTTCAGTGTTCCTGTACTGTTGGATTAGTGGGTGAGTAGAGATATCTATTTCTGGGCATTCTCAGCTGTACGACTCCGGACAGTTAGCACCTTCAGGTGGGTGGCTTTGCTTTCAGGATCTATGGACTGTGCACTAATTCTATTTATATAGAATCATGCATGATAGTGATTGGATTTGGTAGCATGCTAGAATTTGAATGTTAATATTCTTTGTAATAGTTTGATGATCTTGTGATCTTTTGCTTCCTACAACTTGTTAATTATTGATATCTTGGAACTTGACCTAGCACCCCCGCCATATGCAGCATGTTCAGCCAGATTGTAGAAAACTTCAACTTGGGCTAGGTTTTTATTGCTCTAGACATTCCCACATCACTATTCTATATTTCATTCTGGATTAGCTTTTCCTCGCCCGGGTTGTGGGCCGAGAGGTCGGGTTGTTGTGGGATGCATTTACACTCGTGTCTGGGGACCGAGTGGAGTTGATAGCAGTCTGTAGATCAGGTTTCTTTAGGAGAGTGACAGTGGTTATAGATCTGGGTTCTTGGGAGCTGTCAGAGTGACAGTGAGTCTCGGCTGTGTAGATTCCAGCTTGTGAGTGAGACAGTGTTTTGTTGGTTTTTGCCGATCTTGTTGATCGAGGATTTGGATCATAGCCTGCATGAGCCACATTTGAGCTCGACAGAGATGCGCGGATACTTTGCTCGGTGGGGTCGCGTCCCTCGAGTGCCACTCCGGAGTTGGGCCTGATACTTCTATCGCGACTTGTCGATGCATTGTCCCTCTGGCTGAGCCAGTTTTGGCAGTCACGGACACCGTCCCTCTGGCTGAGCCAGTTTTGGCAGTCATGGACGCCTTACGTAAGTCCGGTCCTCCGGGATGTAACGGCAGTAGGTAGGCGCAGGTTTGACTGGACCCGATGTGGCAGTCAGTTTAGATTGGGTGATCTGAGTTGAGAGTTAGTTGTGGCATCATGTTCTTTCTGTTCCACTCTTTGAGCATCTAGATAGAGGCATAGTAGCTGTAGAGTTTACTTTTCCCAGCTTTCCTTACAACACTGCATATGTTACTTTATGCCTCTAGTAGACTTAGTGGGCAGACCGTCGGGCTTGTTGGCGGCACCCACTGAGAACTACTGTGGGAGGTAGTTCTCACACCCGTCGTGGTGTCTTTTCCCCAGAGACTTCTGCTCCGGTTCCTGCTGCTCTAGTTGTTGATTCTACTCTATCTGACCGAGGTGAGGGAGTCGCGAGATAGATCCCTTCCAGTCATCCTCTGAGAGAGAGTAGATGGACCCCTTACCAGTTTCAGAGAGTGTTATGTTGAGCGACCCTTGTAGTGAGGTATCGAGTTGTACCTTTCCTTTACTGTTGAGAGAGACTTTGTATCTTGGTGAGGATGGTTTGTATTATTATTTGGAGTTGTAGTTGTATTTTATATCTTTATTTCCGCATTTTACTGTTTCAGCTCTGATATCTGTTAGTGTAGATGATTCTCTTGCAGGTTAGTCGCCACGTCTATACGGGGCTTCTCGTATGGGCGGCGGATCTGTTGGCGAGTCCGGGTCGCAGTTTCAACCCTGGGACGTGACAACTACTGTACCAAAAACCCCTTCTATCCCCAAAATAAAAACCGACGAAAGATTCTGTGTCCAAAAAATCCCTCCAGTTGTAGAAACTACACTTCCGACGCGATCCGACTGTCGACGAGGCAATTGACGGAAAACAGGTTCCAATCGTTGCCTTGACGAAGTCCGTGATGAAAAACAACCAAGCGGAGGCTCATCTAATGAAAAACGAAAACAACTGCGTCGGGCGAACTGCACCGTCAAGCGGACTGCACCGTCAAGCGGACTGCACCGTCTGGCCAAAAACCGTCGACGAAAACGCCAAGTAAAACCATCAAGGAAAATCTGTCAAGCCAAAACCGTCGAGCAAAACCGTTGACGAAAACGCTAAGTAAATCGTCAAACAAAAACTGTCAAGCCAATCCCGTCGAGCAAAACCGTTGACGGCAGTGGCTCGACCCATGCAGACATAGCGGCGGTGTGGCAGCCCCGCGCGGGCACAGTAGCGGCGCGGCAGGCCCGCGCGGGCATGGTAACGGCGCGGCAGCCTCGTGCGGGCCCAGCCCGGAGAGGGCACGCGGTAGTAGCGCAGCGCGGTAGCCCCGCGCGGGCACAGGCCCTAGCGGGCATGACAGCGGCGCGGCAGGCCCGCGCGGGCACGGCAGCGGCGCGGTAGCCTCGCGTGGGCACGGCAGCGGCACAACAGCGGTGGCTAGAGCATCTAGCGGCGGCGGCCTGGCGGGGCGCGGCTTGTGCGTGCGGCAGCACCAAGCGGCGGCGGCCTGGCAGGGCGCGGCCCTGTGCGGCATGCAAGCAGTGCGCGGCGGCGGCGGCCAGAGGATCCAGCGACGGCGGCGGCTAGGGCATCCAGCAGCGGCGGCCTGGCAGGGCGCGACGCGTGTGTGCGGCAGCACCACGCGGCGGCGGCCCGGCAGGGCGCGGCCCTGTGCGGCATGCCCTAACAGCGCATGGGCGGAGCGTGGGCGACAACATTCCCGGCTGCGCACGGGCGGCAGCTCGCATGGCTGCACGCGGGCGGCAGCCCGTCTTGTTACGCGCGGGTGGCAGCCCACCTGGCTGCGCGAGGGCGGCAGCCCCTGGCTGCGCACGGGCGGCAGCCTGCATGGTTGCGCGCGGGCGGCAGCCCGCCTGGCTCCGTGCGGCGTAGCGCCTCGGCGGCGCGGGGCCCGCAGTGGCAGCCGGCGGCGGCGGCGGCGGTGGCTCGGCTTGGGCATCAAGCGGTGGCGGCGGCGGCGGCGGCTCGGCTAGGGCATCGAGCGGCGGCGGCGGCAGCGGCTCGGCTAGGGCATCGAGCGGCGGCGGTACCTTCACCATCGGCGATCATTCGTTCAAGAACAAAACCAACAAAAATTCAAAACCAAGTCCTCGGCGAAATCAAACGAAACCTACGTCAAAGCCGACGATCGAAAACAGTGAACAAAACCGACGAACGGAGCCGTCAAACCAAAACCAACGATCAAACATTCAAGAACGAGATTCTAAACGCAAAACTAAAGTATTGATAACAGGGAGACGAGATTCGCAACACGAAAAAGAACGATGCTAACTGACCTAGCTCTGACGAAGAAGACGACGCGATTACGATCTCTCCGCAATCGCTGGTGTTTCCGGATCCGTTCCAGGTCTTGGTGACGTCTCCGGTCTCGTTCTTCGGCACGCACAACGAGGAGAAAGGAAAAGAAGCGATCTTTTAAAAACTAGGGTCTTGCGGTAATCGGGATATAATTATATTTTATTAATAATTTATTTCTTTTCCCTTTTCATATGTACGCATAAAGAAAAATCCCCATATCCGGTATTTTAAAGATATTTTGTAGCCGATTCCTCGATAAGCGTGCGATCCTCCGAACCGTTCCGTAACCATTAGCACGGATCCTGATGCACCAAAACACATAGCGGGTTCCTAGGATGTCAGAACTTACCTTTTTTTGGACCCACTAACACTGAAACCCTCATTCCGGAAGGTCCGTCAGTCAGATTTTCGATCCGATCGCATCGTCCTTCTCCGTTTAACGAGTTCTACCGCAATACGGCAACCACAACCCAAAACCAAGCGAACCAAAACCAAGAAAAACCACCAAAAACAAGCTCAATTCCAAAAGACATCATTTAGGAAATAATAAAAAGTCAGCGTCATTACAAAAACTATACCCAAACAATCTTTGAACAATGTGGAATCTAGAAATCAAGAAAGATTTGCAAAAAGATGGACGAAAATAGATCAAATCCTTGATTTACAGAAAATCTCAAAAATACCCTAAATCCCGAAATTTCAGAAATCGAAGCATAAAATTTCGTTTAATCTGTGAAGAAATGACATAGAATGATGTTCTAGGCATTCACGAATCAATTTATGCAAGAAATTTCAGAGAAAAACATGAATTAGCAAGAAAAACCTATGAAATTTCATCTTAGTTTTGAAGAAAATGGGAAACAGAGCAAAACTCGGAAAATTTGATCTGAAAACTTACTTTGGAGTGATGCCAATGAGTTTTGAAGCAAGCCTAGATCTCCTTAGTTCTAGAGAGAGAAGTTGGAGAAATTAAAAACGAATTTACGAAGTGAAAAAGAAATCAAAACCTTTCATTTTTAATAAGCCCTAGCGGACAGTCCGGATCGGCTCGGGAAAACAGTCCGGACTCGCTTCATGCAGGAAATCCCAACGTTCGGGATCCGGACTGGTTGACCAAAGTCTGGTGTAGAATACCGGGATTTCGGATAGCGCACCGACCTTGCAAGATGGCGTGAGGGGGGGAGAATTGCCTGGGATGTGTCCCATTTTTGTTTACTGTGGAGTTCAGGTTGAATTGGATCCACGCGGAAGTCCTAGCTTGATTCGGAGTTTTCCGGGCATTGTACGCGATAGAGGACTGGTTTGGGAAGCACCGACTCCACCGTGGTGTGCAGAAAAATTGGGAAACACTTGGAACAGGTGTATTTTATGTTTACAGCGGAGTTCGGGAGGTTCCAGACTGACGCGAAGGACCCGAGGGCAAAAAGTGAGTTGAAACTGGCAGTTTTGGAGCCGGTTTTTGGATTGACCACACCGACTCCACAGTTGAGCTTTTTGAGGAGAAAAAGCTGTGGGCATGTGTATTTTCAGATTACAGCGGAGTTCGGGAGGTTCCGAACTGCGGCGGAAGGCCCGAAGCCAAAAAGTGAGTTATCGTTGGCACTTTGGATTATTTTATTCTTTTAATTAATTAAGTGTGGGCTTAATTAAGTGTTGCCTTTCTTTAAGTGTGCTGTTGTGGTGGTGTTGGCAGAGAGGAGTTGGTGGTGACTTAATTAAGGTTGGTGGGTTAGATGAGTTTATTTAATCCCTTAATTAATTCCTTTTGCTTTATTAAGCAACTCCTCTTTAAAAGCTCCACCTCACCACCTTCTTCTCCAGGGTGAGTGCACTGTTGGCGTTGGTGTGTAGGAGAGGAAAGAGAGAGAAGGAAAGGAGGAAGAAGAAGAGAAAGAAGAGTGTGGTGTTCTTGAGCTTTATTCTCCGCAGCGAGGGCGTGGAGTCGAGCGAGGGCGCGGCGAGCCTCGTCGAGGTTGGTGTTTATTACTTTATTTTATTTAAGCAAGCTTGGGGATTTTGGATTTCTTTTTTTTTTCCCTTTTCTTTTTCCTATTGGTGAGGCCTTGCGGACTTGTCGTCCGAGGCGTGGCGAAGCTTTGTGAGCCGCGTGCGCGCAAAGGGTGGCGCGCGGCTGTGGGGCGAGCCGCCGCGCGGGCGCATATGAGCGCCACGCGCAGCAGGCGCCCTGTTGCTGCAGGCGCACAGCAGGGCGCCGCGCTGCCTGCAGCAGGAGCGCCAGGGCGCGCGTAGCACCGCGGTCCCCGCGCGGGCCGTGCGCGGTGCTGCGGGCCGCGCGCAGCACCGCGGGCCCCGCGCGGGCCACGCGCGGTGCTGCGAGCCGCGCGCAGGGCGCGGGCAGCACCGCGGGCCCCGTGCGGGCCACGCGCGGTGCTGCAGGCCGCGCGCAGCACCGCGGGCCCCGCGCGGTGCTGCGAGTTGCGCGCAGGGCGCCCGCAGCGACGCGGGCCCCGCGCGGGCCACGCGCGGTGCTGCAGGCCGCGCGCAGCACCGCGGGCCCCGCGCGGGCCACGCGCGGTGCTGCGAGCCGCGCACAGGGCGCGCGCAGCACCGCGGGCCCCGCACGGTGCTGCGAGCCGCGCGCAGGGCGCGCGCAGTACCGCGGGCCACGCGCGGTGCTGCGACCCGCGCGCAGGCCGCGCGCAGCGCGGTGCTGCGGAGCCGCGCGCAGGGCGCGCGCGCGCGGCGCTGCTGGGCGCCGCGCAGCGCTGCTGGGCGCCGCGCGGCCGGCCCTAGTGCCGCGCGGCTGGGCCCAGTGCCGCGTGGCTTGGTTTTTGGAGCCGTACAGCTGCGCCGCGTTTGCCGCGCAGGCTGCGGCTCGGCGACGCGCTGCGGCGTGTGCGCGATGGGTTTTTCCGCGCAACGCGCGGCGTTTTTCATGCCGGATGGGTTTCTTTCGCCGTTGTGAGCGCGGGTTATGGCCGCGTGTTATCTGATGCCGGTTCATCTTCTTTTCTCGCAGTTTGTGGCTTAGTGTTAGCTTCCTACGTGGCCGGTGGTGCGTGTTTTGCCGCGTGGAGCTGTGGAATCGCATCGGGACCTCCGTTTGGCGCACGGTTTTGCGGATTGATCGCAGGTGGGTTGGTTGTCTTCCAAATCACAGAATGCTCATAATGCTTCCGTATGCAAAGGTATCGTGACCCTTTTGCCATTATTGTTTTATCTGGTGACTGCCGGACAATCGTGATAGGTTTGGAGGAACCCGGGCTTGTTTTGGTGCACCCTTCTGTTAGTGGGCACTGTTATTGCTCCCGGGCCATTTTTTTTGTAAACTTAGAGAACCCTTTATGCAAGAACTGGTCCTGAACTTAGGTGTTAGTATGTGATACATCTAGCTTTGTAGAGGGTTCGGGATTTCTTGCGGGTTTATCAGACTTTAGTCGAGGGATGTTGCTCCGACTTGGACACGAGTGTGAGTGGTGTCTTTTGAGCGCTTGAGTTGTTCCGATCTGGTTGATCGTAGACTTTAGCTTGCATATACTACTTGTTGAGATAGAGGAGACATGTTTGATACTCGGTGGGGTCGCTCCCCTCGGGTCACGCTCCGGATGCGTAGCTGTACTGATACCCCTGGCCGAGTTACCAGATGGATACATACCACTGGCTGAGTTACCAGATAGGTACATACCCCTGGCCGAGTTACCAGGTGGACACATACCACTGGCCGAGTTACCAGATGGATACATACCACTGGCGGAGTTACCAGATGGGTACATATCACTGGCCGAGTTACCAGATGGATACATACCACTGGCCGAGTTACCAGATGGATACATACCACTGGCCGAGTTACCAGGTGGGTACATGCCACTGGCCGAGTTACCAAATGGATACATACCACTGGCTGAGTTACCAGATGGATACATACCACTGGCTGAGTTACCAGATGGGTACATACCACTGGCCGAGTTACCAGATGGATACATACCACTAGCCGAGTTACCAGATGGATACATACCACTGGCCGAGTTACCAGGTGGGTACATGCCACTGGCCGAGTTACCAGATGGATACATACCACTGGCCGAGTTACCAGATGGGTACATACCACTGGCCGAGTTACCAGATGGATACATACCACTGGCCGAGTTACCAGATGGATACATACCACTGGCCGAGTTACCAGGTGGGTACATGCCACTGGCCGAGTTACCAGATGGATACATACCCCTGGCCGAGTTACCAGGTGGATACACACCACTGGCCGAGTTACCAGATGGATACATACCCCTGGCCGAGTTACCAGGTGGGTACATGCCCCTGGCCGAGTTACCAGGTGGGTACGTGCCCTGGCCGCGTTACCAGGTGGTTACTTGAGTGAGATTGAGATAGTCGGACAGGACGCCCCACGTAAATCCCATCCTCATTTGGATGTGTGGTAATGGGTGGATACATACCACTGGCCGAGTTACCAGATGGATACATACCCCTGGCCGAGTTACCAGGTGGGTACATGCCCCTGGTTGAGTTACCAGGTGGGTACATGCCCTGGCCGCGTTACCAGGTGGTTACTTAAGTGAGATTGAGATAGTCTGACAGGACGCCCCACGTAAATCCCGTCCTCATTTGGATGTGTGGTAATGGGCAGGTGCGTTCCTAGTCGACGGGCGTAGGCTTGACTGGACCATATGTTCAGTCATTGGGATTGGGTGACATGAGCGGGTGGTCGTAGTGTATGTTCTTAGATGTTGTTTCCTTCGAGCATTGCATTGAAACATATAGTGGTAGATTCATTTCCAGCATTCTTACACTATCTATCTATCTATCTATCTGTCGATCTATTTGTTTTTGTCTCCAGCAGACTTAGTGGGCATACCGCGGGTTCTGGCGTCGGTACCCACTGAGATCTGCCTGTTGTAGTAGATCTCACACCCGCTGTGATGACAGGTTCTCCTGAGGCGACCGTTCCAGGCTCGGCTCGTGCGGAGTCTTCAGACCGAGGTAAGGGCATGGCCGACTAGTTCATACCCGGGTCTGTAGAGTCAGAGGTAGAGTTACCCGTGTATTTTTGGTTTCCACTTCTGTACTAGACAGTGATGATGTACTTATGTTTTGGGAGATAGTGGATGTTGTACCTGGACTTTTTACTTAGTGACACTTGTATGCAGTTTATTTTTTCAGTTTAGCTTCTTTTCACCTCTGATACTTGTATAGCTATAGATCTCTTTTGCAGTTTAGACGCTTCGTCTGTACAGCAGTTTCCGTACAGACGGCGGATCTGTTGGCGAGCCCGGGGCGCAGTTCGACCCCGGGGCGTGACATCTGGACTTGGACTGCCTGCAATTTTTTTTTTCAGAAAAATTTAAAAAATTTTCAAAAAATCCAAAAAAAGTATGTAATCATTCTTTCATATCAATTTTAAACAAAAAGTATCATTTCACATAAAAAGAATTAGATTATAAGAAATCTATCAAAATATTTTAAATTGTGAAATAAAAATTTATAAAGATTAAAATGACATGCCCCAGGGTCGAAACTGCGACCCAGACTCGCCAATAGATTCGCCGCCCATACGGGAAGCCTCGTATAGACGTAGCGTCTAACATGCAAAAGATAGTATCACAACTATACAGATATCAGAGCGAGAAATAAACTGCTGTAAAATAAAATTCAAATCACTGTACAACTGAAATAAAGTACAAGATCCATCTCCTAAATATAAATAATACAAAATCTGATCCACAAAAAATAGTACAAATAAAAATCCTCCTATACAATATCTATGAATCCAAAAAAAAGGGAGGTAAACTAGAACAATAATACATCAGTGTACAATAAAATTCCACAATCCGGGATGGTACATCTATCTCACTAAAATAAACTACACTGGTAGAGATCTATCTCGTGACTCCCTATCCTCGGTCTGTCAAGCCAGCTAGAGTAGGAACGGAGGGAAAAGCGTCTGCAAAACTGTCACCGACAGAAGGTGTGAGAACTACATCTAATAGTAGTTCTCAGTGGGTACCGTCTCCAAGACCAACCGTCTGCCCGCTAAGTCTACTAGAGGCATAAGATAACAGAAATATTATAATAATAAAAGGATAAGCTGGAAAGAAATCTACAGCTATCATGCCTCTATCTACAATGCTCAATGGGTGATATAAATGAAAATGATGCATCGACTCTATCCCAGTATACTCAATCAACCCAATCACACTGACTACCACATAGGGTCTAGTCAAACCTACACCCACCTACTGCCATTACATCAACGGAGGGCTGGACTTACGTAGGGTGTTTATGACTGCCCAAAAACGGCCCAGTCAACGAGGTCAGTATCGACAAGTCGCGATAGCAAAGTAATAGCCCCAGCTCCGGAGCATCACTCGAGGGGAGCGACCCCACCGAGGAAAGTATCCGCGCATCTCTGTCGAGCTCCATATGGCTAATGCAGGCTATAGTCTAAATCCACGATCAATCAGATTGACAATGTCCAACTCACAACACTAACCCACTAGTTGGAGGTACTCAACAGCCGGGACCGCCGTAAACCCAACGGCTCCCAAAACAGGACATCAAACTCAACATGCTAAATCTCATTGGCTGGAGATACACTACAGCCGACGACAACGGAGGGTCCGAAAACCCCGAAAGACTAGTACCTACAACCCAAATCAAACAAGAATAGGCTCTAGGCATAGCCTCCCATTGTTCTCAACCGGAGGACGAAAACAGCTCTTAGAACCCAGATCACTCGAACTCTCTCGGGTGAAGAAGTTTAGAAGAAGAGATGATATTTATTACAGAAAACCGTTTCCACTCGAACCCTCTTGGGGTGAGTGTCACGTCCCGGAGTCGAAGCTGCGATCCGGGCTCGCTAACAGATCCGCCGCCCATACAGGAAACTCCGCATAGACGAAGCGTCTAATCTGCAAAAGATAATAAACAACTACACAATATCAGAGCTGTAAAATAAACTAATGAAATATAAAAGTACAACTCCAAATAGTACATATCTGAACCTCACAATATATAAATCTCTCAAAAGTAACTATCTACTATAATCCAGCAGACTATACTACAAAGCTCCAACAGGTGGTACCACTATACTCCAAGGACGGGTAGAGAACTAGCTCGCGACTCCCTTACCTCGATCAGCAAGTGCAGCAACAGGAGTAGGAACAAGGGTAGATGCCTCTGAAAAATCCGTCACCAACAGCGGGTGTGAGAACTACACCGTCATGTAGTTCTCAGTGGGTACCGTCTCTAAGATCAACGGTCTGCCCAATAAGTGTAGTGCACCGGCTCTGCGAAATGGCGAAGTGTGGCGATAGTACTTGTGAGGACCCGAAATTCCCACGTAAGGTGTACTGTTGGATCAATAGCTTTTGGAGGCTTAAGTTGAGTTTTGGAAGTGTTTGTGCGCATATTGGACCCAAGAATTAGACTCAGCGCGAAGTTTGGATTAAGTTTACTTATCTGGATGTCTTCGGAAAATTTGAGGATTGGAATTTGGCAAAACGGACAGCGGATTTGGATTCAGTGCGCGGAAACGATGAAAATGGACTATTCACTTGTTTTTTTTCGGAGCCCGGATGTCGTGCACGGATTTCAAGGCATTGGGCACTGTTCCGACGGCCGGGGGCGGCGTGGGCCCGGGCAGGCGCCGGAGTGGGCGCGGGCAGGCGCGCGGTGCAGCGGGGACGAGTGCCACATGGCATTTTTCTATTTGTTGGGTGCGGACACGTGGCGGGCTAGGTTTGGGCGGTGCAGTGGTCGCGGTCCACGGAGGAGCGCGGAGAGCCGTGGACCGGGCGGGGCCACGTGGCGGCCACTGGTTGGCCGGTCGACGTGCGCTCGGTCCACGAAGCTGGTGTAGCTAGCCTCGGGGGGCGTGCGTGCAGAGGGCGCAGGCGGCGGCGCAGGCGCGCACGTGGGCGCGCGTTGACCGCCGTTTCCCCCGCTCGGGCGAGCCACACGTCGGCGTCCGTGGGTGGCCACGCGGCGCAAAGAGGTTGGCAGTTTTCGCTGTTCCCTGTTCGGGGTGACGTGGCGCAACAGGGTGGTTTCGGACGCAGCCGTTTGGGGGACTTTCGGGTGCACTGTTGGCGCTCGAAAGATTCGGGCGCCCGGAAAGTGTCCCCCGAAGTGTGTTTTTCCCCTTTTGTTTCAGCCTATAAATAGCCATTGAGTTCTGAGGTGCGATTTTTTTTTTGGATCTCTGGGAGCTCCCCTTTGAGCAGAGCACTCCACCAATTTCTCCTCCACCCTTTGATGGATCTTGGGCATTTTTGGAGGCCGTAGCATCGATGTTTTCTGCGACGCGGCGCACATCGACGCACCATGGATTTTTGGCCTTCACTGTCGCTTTCCAGTGCGTGAGGCACCCCGAGCTACACCGATGGAGTTTCGAGCCGATTTTTGTGGCAACGCGTTCACGAGAGGTAAGGCTTCGTTTTTCGTGTTGATCACTTCTCCTCATTTCGAGTTTTTGGCATAGTTCCCGAGGTGTTTTCTGACCCCCTTTGTACTGCTGCGAGGCTTATGACAGCGGCGGAGTAATGTTGGATTTTTTCGGTCTACAAGCATCAGAATGAGGCGTTTAAGGACTCGATTGATATCTACGCTTCGAGAGGAACGCACCCGTATTTTTATTGGATTTTTTTGAGGACTTTTCGAAGGTGAGATTTAAGCTTTTTCGGCGTTGTATCCCGCAGTTTATACAGTGTTGTGAGGATGCCGACATACCACCTTGTTTGATTTGTTTCTGGGCCTACAGGTATCGGAATGGGGTGTATAAATACTCGTTTTGGAGCTACTCGTCATGAGGATCGCAACCGTGATTTTTTTGGGATTTTTGGAGGACTGAATGCAGGTGAGAAATGTCCTTCTTTGTGCTGTTTTGGAAAAACAGCAATGCTGCTTAGTGTGTTTTTGGGGTATTGATTGTGTGTTGTTGATTGGAACTGAGGCTTGTGCGACCGAGTGCCGAGGATGTAGTTTCGGCGGATTTTGTTAGCAATTGGCCCCGCTCTTCACCGACTTCAGCTTTGCCTACGGAAAACGCTTCAGGTGGGTTGCTTCATCTCCAGAACCGGTGGACGGTTCTCTAATTCTGTATGTTTGAATGCATGCATGTTTAGGATACAATATTTGTGATTAAGGGGTAAGCTTAGGGATGACAGTTGTACAAGGAATTGCAAGTGAATATTCATGTTATATATTATTGAGGACTTGCTAGATTTGAATATCCATGAAAATAAATTGTTACGCCCCGAGCCCGCCAATTTGGACAATTCGGGCACGCCAACAGACCCGCCAATCGGGCACGACCTCACGCTACCCGAAAGGAACGATAACATCCAAAGTAATACATCAAGTGTATGCAGAAGATCAATATCAGAGTGCTAAAATCACTACTAATTTAAAACTTTCATTCAATAAACAAATAGTTTAAGCAGATATAAAAGCATACAAGAGTGAACTATAATACAACTTTATTACATTTTACATCTCTCAACTTGCAATTAAATAATATTACAAATCTTTACATCTTTTCCTCACAATACATAGTTCACTCAAAATATAAAAAGAAGGATACCTCTGCTAGACCCTCTAGGTCTCTATGCTGCTGGGCTCTTGCTCCTGTCGTCCGTCTCGACAGTTGTATCCGTACCTGGAAGAATGGTGTCACGCCCCGGGATCGAAACTGCGACCCGGGCTCGCCAACCGATCCGCCACCTATGCCAAACCCCGCATAGGCGAAGCGTCCTACCTGCAAGAAAAGTACTACAGCTAACAGATATCAGAGCTATAAATGAAAATCTGCTGTATAACTAAAATCAACCACTGTACAACTGGAAATAATACAACAATGTCCATCTCCCAAAAATGATAATGATACAATATCCTCATATACAAAGCTCAAAACTCAACAGGGAGATATCTCCAATAAATACATCAGTGTACAGGCTCTCAATACATATCATATCCTCACAACATTAGTCACTCAAAAGAGGAAATAAAATGACTAATCTACTGAAGATCTCCTCTGAAGGGGTACCGCTACTCTCCAACGATGGGTAGGGATCTAGCTCGAGACTCCCTCGCCTCGATCAACAACCGCAGAATCAGCAACACCCGCTAAGACTCTGCAAAACAAAGTAGAGGAAGGAAAAAGGAGGGGGAAAACCCCCAGAGGGTGTGAGAACTACACCAAAAAGGAAGTTCTCAGTGGGGTACCACCGCCAGACTCGACGGTCTGCCCACTAAGTCCTCAAGAGAGATAAAATAACCAAAGAAGTGGGAACTGAACAAGAACGCTGATGTCACCTAACAGCTACCGAGCCTCCATCTAAATGCTCAAGAGGGGAGAATCAAAGAATGGTATGCAACCACTAGCACATGAAGTGCACAATCCACCCAATCGAGCTGACTGCCACATCTGGTCCAGTCAAACCTGCGCCCCACCTACGACCACCTCCCGCTGACGGGCAGGAATTACGTAGGGCATCCAAACGGACTAACTCGCTATCGAGTAGTGGCTCATGCAGGCTATAGTCAAAATCCACTCTCTCTCTCTCAGAACGGATAGCCTCAAGATCACCAAACCTCTCGCACAACGGTCGACTAACTCACAACGACCTCGGGACTACCGTCAATCCCCAAACGGTGCCCGACAACACTAGCACTGGTCTAAACACAGCTACTAGACCCCACTCGGTCCCCCTGACACGAGTGCAACAATGAAGTAAATGCCTGTAATAAACCCAATCTAGTGACGCCAGTAAAACTGGTACTGCCTGCTGTGCCTGACGAATCGGGTATGCTGGCCAATGCATAACATCGATAAGGGATAGGAGTCTCAAGGACTCAAAGTAAGTAACAGATCGGCCTCTCTAACCGTCCGATCGCAAACAAAAGTAAGTAACAGATCGGCCTCTCTAACCGTCCGATCGCAAACAAAAGTAAGTAACAGATCGGCCTCTCTAACCGTCCGATCGCAATCAAAAGTAAGTAACAGATCGGTCTCTCTAACCGTCCGATCAGACACAAAAGTAAGTACAGATCGGCCTCTCTAACCGTCCGATCGCACACAAAAGTAAGTAACAGATCGGCCTCTCTAACGTCCGATCGCACACAAAAGTAAGTAACAGATCGGCCTCTCTAACCGTCCGATCGCACACAAAAGTAAGTAACAGATCGGCCTCTCTAACCGTCCGATCGCACACTCCGGAGTGGTACTCGAGGGGAGCGACCCACACGAGTAAAGTATCTCAGTAACCATTAACATAAGTGTAAATCAGCAGGACTGGATCATGACCCTGATCAAAGTGGGAAAGCCCAACCACTAAAGAAGCCTCGGTCCTCAATCAGATGCAAAAATACTCAAAAAGTGGGAAACTCTGTCCACTAGAGAAATCAGATACCCAATCTGGTGCATAAATAAACATCCAGTCAACCGCCCAATATCCGCGGTTGCCGCAATACCCTGCCGTCTATAATCAAGTCCTATAACCGACCTCTGGTCAACCGCCCAAAGTTCGCGGTCATCGCAAACCCTGCCAACCACAATCCAACACAACCCGTCCCTGACACTAATGTCCCGGCTACACTACCCCAGACCCCTGCTCGCACCCGAGCAACACAGACCGCCTGACTAATAAAGAAGGAGAAAAGGATAACATGGTTTCTCCTAAGTCAAGTTCCAAAAGTAGTGCAGCAGTAAAAGATGGCCTAACTACATGTCCATACAAGCATGCTTTTGTCCTCATAAACGATAAAAGTGGGTGAAACATATATTAGCAAAGCATGCTAAAGTATTCCTACTATGGTATACCAATCTCACCCAAGTAGGCCATTCCTTGCTTACCTCTCGCTCATATCGGTTGTACATCAAATATGCCTGCTATCAGTCATAGAGGGTGACATCCCCCCAAGTGCACTTACATTCACCATAATATAAAAACCTTATCAATATTAAGGTTACCCACCTGAAGTGCTCAATCCAAGGAAAACCTGGGGTCGGTGAAGAGCGTGGCCACTTGCACGCACAATCCGCTGAACCCATATCCACGGTACATGTCGCGCTAATCTCGGCTCCCAGCAGTGTTCCAAAAACACTCGCGAACCCTCCTGGGTACAACAAAAGGTCAAAAGTTACACTTTATGCTAAAATATCCAAGTGTACACCATTTGATGAAACCAGCCCCGAAGATGTGCAATTTTTACCTGCAGAACGGACTCTGAAAAATCCAACGAAAATACTACTGCGATCCTCGCGTCGAGACCTTCGAAACGGGTACCTGCACGTCAAAATCCGAGTCCCGGTGGCCAAGTTACAAATTCCACAATGCGGTGAGCGTGAAAGTCCACAACATACACAACTGTAATACTTTGCACAGTAAAGGGGAGAGAAGTATACCTTCGGGCGAATCTCAGAAAATTCCCCGAAAACACGACGGTAATCCTTGGGAGGTGTAGATGCAAAAAGTGTAAAAGCACGCCTCAATCCGAGTTCCATACAACAAGTTTGCACGCAAAACGGTGCACACTTAACGAGTCCGCGCGCAAAACGATGCGCGGCCACCAAACCTGCACGTAAAACAGTGCACGTCATTAAAACCCCGCACGCAAAATGGTGCGCGCCAACACGACCTGCACGCGAAACGGTGCACATACCTCGAATCTGCACGCAAAACGGAGCATGCTACTCTTAAGGTTGCACGCAAAACGAGGCACGTCCGAAACGCCAGCAATAGTCCGCGCAGTAAAACGGCACAGGAAAACACGGTCCCTAACACGCGTGGGGGCGTGGGGTCAAATCCAAAATCCAAAAGGAAAACTCAAAACTGTGCCAAAATACCGCAAAACAACAAACGGGACCTACCTCGACCAGTCGCGCCGTCCAACGCGTCAATCCGGCTCCTTGTAACACCTTGTGCGCTCCACGGGGTCCACGGCGCGCTCGTGCGCCCTAAAAAACCCCACCTCGAATCACCCTCTCCCTCTCCTGGTACGCTCGGGCGAAGCCAAAAAGGGGAAAAGGAGGAAAAAAGGGGCCATTCGGGCCCAAATAGGCCAAAACCCGGTTTTCGGGCGCACCTTTCGGGCGCCCGAAAAGGATTCGGGCGGCTACAGTAACCGCCCCGCCGCGGTCCACGCGCCCACGCCGCGCCTGCGAGGCGCCACGTCATCGTCGCTCGGCCAACCGGGGAGCGACACGTGTCCGTGGAACCGTGCACCGCGACCACGGAACAGCGGCGGCCAATCGGCGGCCGCCACGTGGACCGCACCCACGCCCGCGCTGACGCCAGCCGCAGCGACGCGTCGCGTCGCCCGCTGACCCGCGTATGGGAGGCCGACACGTGGCCTGCCCCCCGCTGACGCCGTGCTAGGGCCCGCGTGCCTTCCCCGCGCGGGTCTGCGCCTCTGCCAGGCACGCTTCCCGAGGCGGTCCCCCGCCTGCTCCGTAAACCAGGTCCACGACACCGACCCATCAAAACCCGCCACATGTCCGCCCTCCGGTGCACGCCGGCCCGTGGACTGCGCGCCTGCCCGCGCACTGCACGCTGCCCGCGCCTGCCCGCCGCCGCGCCTGTGCCTGCCCGAGCCCGCGCCGCCGTCGCCGGCGCTGCCCGAGCCGCCGGAACAGTGACCCCTTGCCTCGAAATCCGTGCCGGGTCATCCGGGCTCCGAAAAATGCAAGTGAATAGTCCATTTTCATCGTTTTCGCGCGCTGAATCCAAATCTGAAGTCCGTTTTGCCAAATTCCAACTCTAAAAATTGCCGAAGGCATCCGGAAAGGTGTTTTTTTGTCCAAACTTCGCGCTGAGCCCAATTTTAATATCCATTGCGCGCAAAACCACTTCTAAGCATTCGACGGAGTCATCTGACTACTCTCGTGATCCATTAAACACTCTGAGTCCATCACTAGTGTCCAATTGGTGCACAAACACCACCGACGCGCCATATCGGCCTCCAGAAGCTGCTGGTCAACTAGTAATCACATCGTGGGGATCCAGGTCCTCACAAATGGTCACCCGCGGGTGTGAGAACTACTTAAAGTTCCCAGTGGGTTCAACCACCGAGAAAAAGTGTCCTACACCACTTGGTCCAATGGAAGCAATAATAATAGGATGCTAGGAAAACTATAACCTCAATATAAAATGCTGATATGCATAAAATAGGTCACTATACTATCTGTGTATACTCAACGACCCAACAATACTCTGTCTAGCCATACCAGGCAACTATCCATCAACCCGGCCACTATGCCGCTGTATACAGGGTTAAACTAACCTGACCACCTTGGCCACTCTATTTCCACTTTATTCTTTTTACATTCTGGTGTTTTAGTTAAAGTTAACCCTCGAAAATTCTTGTCCCACGGGCCCCAGCCCAGTAGTCATGCTACTATAAGACAGGAATTTCTAAGGTTGCCGATAGCACGCGCAAGGTACTATCCCACCCCAACGAAGTAAATGTGTTCTTCGGGTCGCCACCTGGGAGAGGGCACTGCCCTTTACGTCCGATCAGGTACGCCCGGGGAGAGGGCAAGCCCTAACGTCCCGCAGACCCACATTTCCAATCTTCGAAGGCACGCCCGTTTTATTATCTTTTCTTATCTTTTATTTTCTTTCCTCTTGGCACTTAGCCCTTTTGCACTTTATGCATTTGTCTTTGTCTTTACTCTTAAGCACTTGCTTTTCTTTTCTTTCTCACTCGAGCCTTCAGCTCACATTGCCACTGGCAATCTCTTTCACCTTTTCCTTTAGCCTTTCCAAGGTATCTCGTCCAACGGATCACTTCCCAAGGAGTCCTACTCCCAAACTGACGAGTCTCAATCTGAATGCGCCATTTGCATTTTCTTTCTGTTCTCTTAAGCTTTATCTTTTTCATTAATTCATCCCTTACCCTAGGTCTTGCCACATGGGTAACTAGAGAGTCTCCTGGACTCTTAACTATTCTCTTTCATTTATTTAACTCAAATTGAAGTTAAAGTTGTTGTCCATTTGCCCAAACACCCTATGACTTTCTAGGGTTATATTTGTTTAATTCTTTAACCTTGGGATTTAATCCCCTTTTTCCTGATTCCTTACTGAATCCTAGAGTTACCTTAACTCTATTCTCCCGTTCCACTTTTAACTTAGAGTTACACTGACTCTAATTCACCTTAGGTTCTCTTTACCTAAGTTCCATGTCATGCTCATCCTAGAGTTCCTTGACTCTATGTTGATCACTCTATCCAATGTCCTTAGGTTATCTCCTAAGACAGTGCCACTCGTTCAATCCTAGGATAACTCCTAAGTTTGATGTCACTCAGTAAACCCTGAATCTAGGTTTTCTCCTGGTCTTACTACCAACATGTTCTTTTCCTTATGCTTTCACATGATTCCTAGGATTATACCCTAACATGATCACAATCATAACATGATTATCCACTTTTACGCATGCAATTATTTTCTCTCAATCATACATGGCAATTTATCATTTTCTTTTTGGCAACCAACAGTTGCACTTTTGGTCTGTGTCCATCTACACATGCACATTTATCATCTATCTTTGGCAACCAACAGTTGCACTTTTCATCTATATCCATTTACACAAGCACATTTAATCATAATTACCTAACGCCTCTATGTCACGCCCCGGGGGTTTGTTTTAGCGGAAACGGTTCGTTTTTTTTTTTTTTTTTTTTTTTTTTTTTTTTTTTTTTTTTTTTTCAAAAGAAGACTTCTCTTCCCCGGCGCGTGCCCAGACCCGCCGCACATACAGGATCTCTCTGCAAACGGACAGAGTCTCCCCTGTATGTGCACGGCGTAGCATTTAGTACATCTCCCAAACATCCACAACCATTCAATCACAACGGTTACTAACATACAACTAGCATTCAAGTTTGTTAAAGCGTATGGCCGATCAATTTGAAAAGGATAAATCCACAGATTTAAAAGAGCACCCACCCGGCGCTTATGTTTTGAAAACGAGTTTCACAATCCGCATAAATCCACAAGGTTTTGAAAACGGTGCCCACACGACACCCAAGTTTTGAAATCCATTTCGCAATCCATAAATCCACAGGGTTTTGAAACCAGTGCCCACACGACACTTAGATTTTAAAAACGGTTTTCGAAATCTTTTCTTTGGTTTGGTTTTCTTTTTCAATCGGCCAACAGAAGTGAAAGGAAAAGTAACGCATACGAAGATAGCTAAATGCAATCCATACCGACATCCATGCCGACCCCACGAGGGTATCGAGAACCTCACACATAACTACAAAGTAAATGAAATGCAAGGAAAAAAAGAAAATACAATCCAGGGTCCCCAGCGACCCAGCTGCTCCTGCCCCGTCCTCACCGTCGCCTACCTCTCCCCCGCTTGAACCCTGTCACGAAGTGGGAAGTCAGTGACTAATAATAACAGAACGGGAAAATAAAATAAACAAACCGTGAAGACAACCGGAGCAATCACCCTCTCAAGAGGGGAAACGTAACCTGTACGCCTGTAACCTGTAATACCTGGCCACGTCGGACAACTAAACCGACGGCCATACCGTACCTGCAATATCCGACCACGTCGGACAACTAAACCGACGGGTCGCACCGTACCTGCAATACCCGACACGTCGGACAACTAACCACCGACGTGTCGCACCGCTCGCACCTCTCGCCTCAAACCCCACAACTAATAAGGGGCCCCACTACGTCACCTCGTGGGTATACACGGGTCATAGACCACTTTTCCGGAAAAGCGCACCCTTTGCGGTGGCCAACCCGCGGGTGCGCGTGCTGCAAGCCCTCGAGCCAAGTAACCATAACCACCATCATGTTAGCATCATAATATTATAACAAGAGTAAAACGACAAAATGTATAATTAAGAGTAAAACAGTAACACGTGTGATCGAAGATAACCCGCTAACATGTATAATCGAAAACAGGGCGATAATATGTGTACTAGACGTAACCCGCTAACATGCTACTC
>CM054944.1:6067374-6078233 GCA_029168755.2 Tillandsia fasciculata | reverse complement strand
CCGCTACCAGATCTGGGCCCAGAAACTTTCGCTCACCTAAGTCATCCCAGCATATCGGAGACCGACAGCGGCGCCCGTACAGGGCCTCGTACGGCGCCATCTGAATACTGGCCTGATAACTGTTATTGTAGGCAAATTCCACCAGGGGCAGACACCGTGCCCACCCTTCGCCCAAGTCCAGAACGCATGCTCGAAGCATGTCTTCCACGATCTGTATCACCCGCTCCGATTGCCCATCGGTTTGCGGATGAAAAGCTGTGCTGAAGTGCAACTTGGTCCCCATCGCTTGTTGCAGGCTTCGCCAAAAGTTCGACACAAAACGTGTGTCTCTGTCCGACGTGATGGATGTCGGTACACCGTGCAACCTTACTATCTCATCGAGGTACGTTTGCGCCAGTCGTTCCCGGGTCCACGTCGTGTGTATGGGCAAAAAGTGGGCCGATTTCGTCAAACGGTCCACGATCACCCATATCGCATCGTGTCCCTGTGGCGATCTCGGGAAACCGGTCACAAAATCCATGGTAATCATGTCCCATTCCACTCGGGCACCGGTAAAGGTTGCAATTTTCCCGCCGGCCGTTGATGCTCGGCCTTCACCTGTTGGCACACCAGGCAGTGTGCCACAAATCGGGTCACGTCTCCCTTCATTTTGGGCCACCAGAAGGTTTGCTTGACGTCCTTGTACATCTTCGTTCCCCCGGGATGCGCCGCATACGGGGCAGTATGCGCCTCCCGCAGGATCTCCTCCTTGAGTTCCGGTAGATCCGGCACGCAGATTCGTCCCCGAAATCGTATCGTGCCGTCGGAGTTCACTGTGAAATCACCTTCCTGGTCGGCGGTTATTCTACTCCGCACCAGCTGGAGTTGATCATCAGTCGATTGCCCTTCGAGAATCCTGTCCAGCAGAGTAGGTCTGACCACCAGTGTCAGAAGTTGTGCGACTGTCCCTGCCGGTACCACCTCTAGTCTCAATCGCGAGAACTCCGCAATTAGACTATCCTGCTGCGTAATGGCGCTTACATCCGCTCCGCGGCCTGTCCTTTGCGACTCAGGGCGTCGGCCACCACGTTGGCCTTTCCCGGGTGGTAGTGGATCGTTAGATCGTAATCCTTTAATAGCTCAAGCCACCGCCTTTGTCGCAGATTTAGCTCCCTTTGGGTGAAAAGGTACTTGAGGCTCTTATGATCTGAGTACACATTACAGTGTGCCCCATACAGGTAGTGCCTCCAAAGCTTGAGGACAAACACCACCGCTGCGAGTTCCAAATCATGCACGGGGTAATTCCGCTCGTACTCCTTGAGCTGCCTTGACGCATAGGCTATAACCTTTCCCCGTTGCATGAGTACTCCACCCAATCCATTTCGCGACGCGTCGCAATATACTTCATAATCCTCCCCAGGCTCTGGCAGGGCGAGAATCGGAGCTCGCGTCAACCTGTCCTTGAGCTCCTCGAAGCTTCTTTGACACTTGTCCGTCCAGACAAACTTTTCCCCCTTTTTCGTCAAACGGGTTAAGGGGGTGGCTATCTTGGAGAAACCCTCCACGAAGCGCCGGTAATACCCGGCTAATCCTAGGAAGCTTCGAATCTCCGTCACCGTCGTCGGTTGGGGCCAGTCCGTCACCGAATCTATCTTCTTCGGATCCACCGCGACTCCAGCCGCCGAGATTACGTGCCCCAAGAAACCGACCTCTCGGAGCCAAAACTCACACTTTTTGAGTTTGGCGTAGAGTTTCTGTTCCCGTAGGGTCTGGAGGACTGTGCGCAGGTGTTCTTCATGTTCCTCGTCTGTACGCGAGTAGATGAGGATATCGTCGATGAAGACCACCACGAACAAGTCCAGGAAGGGTTTGAATACCCTGTTCATCATATCCATGAACACCGCCGGGGCATTTGTGAGCCCGAACGGCATTACCGTAAACTCGTAATGGCCATAGCGAGTACGGAAAGCCGTTTTGGGGATGTCCTCCCCCTTGACCCGGACCTGATGATAGCCCGACTGCAGGTCGATCTTTGAGAACACCGTCGCCCCCCGTAACTGGTCAAAGAGGTCGTCGATCCTTGGCAGGGGGTACTTATTCTTGATCGTGACCTTATTTATCTCTCGGTAATCGATGCACAACCGGAGACTTCCGTCCTTCTTCCTCACAAACAGGACGGGCGCGCCCCAAGGTGACGCGCTTGGTCTGATGAAACCTTTGTCCAGAAGGTCCTCCAACTGTGCCTTGAGTTCCTTCAGCTCCGCGAAGGCCATCCTGTACGGTGCCTTGGTGATGGGCTTGGTGCCGGGGAGCAGTTCAATTGGGAAGTCAACCTCTCGTTCCGGCGGCATTCCGGAAAGCTCCGCCGCATCCGGCAATTTCCTTACCACTAAGCCTCAAATGTCGAATCGTCGGCACTAACCATTAACCCCAAAAGCCTGAGCTTTCAGAGGTGCGCATCCGATTCACTTATAGTGGTATACTCCGCACCACGGATCTCGACCAGACCCAACCCACCTGGATGTTGGGTCTATTGTTGGGCCTCTTGCCGTTAGGTCTATTATGGACCGCAGCCTACTCAACCTTTCAGGCTCACCTAACCCAACTCACTAGTCCCTTGGGCCTATTGTCTCAAGGCAGAAAGTTCGACCTATTTGACCCATAATAAAGGGCCAACACCAAAGACGACTAAGTCTTCGCATCCTTATTGGGCAGGAAAGTACAGACTATTTGCTCCTAAGGGTTCTCCTGGGGTCAAGACCCACATTACTCTTCGTAAGGGGTCTTTCCTGCTACTACTTCCCTCGGGTAGTGCGTCCTTTGTCGTGTCATCGCATAGGACCCCTCATCCGTGTCGCGACTCCAAAGAATCATTCCCGGGTTCGGGGCAGTAAAAACGGAACTGTCCCAGTTTGTCACGATAGAAGCAAAGGTCGTGCTTCCGGAATGAATCATTTCCCTCGAGGTGCTCCTCTTGGTATGCCCTCTTCCGAAGTTTGGCCGGGTTCGTTTCTTATCCCTGCTGTGTCCTGAGCTCTCCCGTCGGGCTTGAGACATCGTAAATCCGCGCTCCACCGCGGTGGCTCTATCGTCCACCTCCTGGAAGGTGCGCAAACCCGCCATTTGCGCCACCTTTAAGATGTCGCTCCATAAGCCATTCACAAAAGGACGGGCCTTGTGAGATTCATCTCTTGTATCAAAGGGGAACACATCTGATCAACCTCACAAATGCCCGTTGATATCCCATAACGGTCCGACTTCCTTGCTTGATGAACTTCACGTCACCTTCCATCCGCCGTTTGATGCTGTCGGAGAGAAATGCCCTCAACAGTTCTCCTTGGAACGTGGTCCAAGATGGAAGGGCGGTGCCCTCCGAAGGATCCGGGCGCACCGTCTTCCACCACTTGCGGGCGTCTCCCTCAAGAAAACGGACTGCCAAAGGGACCCGTTCACCTTTCCTCATTAGCAAAGCTTCGAAGAGCCTTTCCATGCTATCTACCCATTTTCCTACAACCCAAGGGTCGGTCGTATCTCCCTCAAGGGGTCTCCATTGACGGCTCCCGGCGTAGGTCCCAAAGTTGCTGGCGCGGCTGGCCCGGGCAGAGAAGCCCGGGCGACCTCCATTGGTGCAGTCGACTATTGCACCCACTATGGCATCTGTTCCATAAGGGTTACTGACTGCCCGGCCATCTCTTGTAGTCGTTGTCGGAGAAGCTGATACTCCGCCGCTGTTCGCACCATACTCTTTGCCCCTGCGTTCTCCGCTGATAACCCATTTCGGGCCATCGTCCGCTTGTAACAAAGAAACCACGTTAGGCCTAAGGTTATCACCCTAGCACCTAGACTTACGAACACACCTACATTACGTTCCCGTTTTCCCGTACTCTCACGTACTACACCTACACCTTGGTTATCTCATTTCCCATTTGCTTGTGGCACCTAGCACTGTGGATGTAAACCTCGTCTACTATGGTTGTGGTTGTATTTTCTCTGATACCATTTAATCTGTCACGCCCCCGGGGGTTTTTGAGTCTTTTGAAGCGGAAAAACGTGTCTATTTTTTTTTTTTTTTTAATAAGTAGCATATACTTCAACCCCGGTGCGTGCCAGACCGCCACATACACAAATTCACTCTGTCCACGGACAGAGTCTCCTTTGTATATGCACGGCGTCTCATTTACAATATATCAATCAATCACAATATCATACATCACACCAACCAACAACCATACAGTAGACATACACCATATTCAGAGTTTAATCATTTAACTAAAGCATGTCATTTAAGCGGCGTCAAAGTTTGGAAAAGATAAAACCCAGAGTTGTAAAACCCGTGCCCACACGGCACTTCCTTTTTGAGAAAACATTTTCGCAACCTTTATCTTATCATAAAACATGCCGCAAGTGGAAATACTACGAAGGAATCAACACAGAGAACTACACCTCATCCACAGAGCTAACTAATACATGTCCACATATAAATAATCCACAAGCAACTAGAAATAGCATAAAGGGAAATGAGTCATAAATACGATAACCAAGAGTCCGACTACGATCCTCACGTCGCAGTCCCACCGCCATCCCGGCTAACGCACCTAGAAATACCTGTCACGGAGTGGGTAAAGTCAGTGACAAACAAAGTAGATGTGTAACAATATCAAGAGGGATAAAACATACAATGCACCGAATACACCATAACCTTTCGTTAAACACTTGCACTCACATTACATATTTTGTTTACTTTAGTGCCACCGTCCCGTCGGGGTTGTCAACATCTCCCCGAACAGGACCACCGTCCCGTCGGGGTTGTCAACATCTCCCCGAACAGGACAATAGATGCCCCCTCCCCCGGCTAGTGTGGTACCTTTAGCCGCCGTGAAGGGGTCCCCACCTCACGTGGGGGGCACGGGTCATATAGACCACTTTTCCGGAAAAGTACACCCATGCGGAGGCCAATCCGCCTGTGTACGTGCAGCATCCGAAACCGGATCGCCAAGATTGGCGTGTAGTGGGCACCGCGACCGCAGCCGCACAATTATTAGATAATCAACAACAATCGAAAGGTTAAACTATCCATCTACTTTGTTAGGTAAATTAAAGAGTACTTTTAATGACGATAGATGCACTTACAGCACCGGTTGCACTCATCGCAACCGTACCCACCTTGTTGGAGAGCAAACGGAACACCTATATCCTTCGCGCTCCCCCGCTGCGCACCTGGACCTAAGAAAAGTCCGCACGGACAATAATAGTCACAAACGTGTACTAACATCCCAAAACAAAAGACCCAATTTACCCTTTTTGACGGAAAAGTCCAACACCGTCCGGTTTGCCGAAACCGGAACCCAAAACCGCTAACGGAATCTAACAAAACCCAATCTCTCAGCTAATCGCCAACTCGGGGCGTCGACGGTCCAGCCGAGAAGCCCCGACGACGAAAACGATGAGAGAAAGACCCGACGGCGCGCCCCGACAATTTCGTCGAGGCGCGGAGCGTCGGCGAAATCGGCACCCAACATTATAATTAGTGACCAAGACGGTCCCATGTGGCCATGCCAAGAAAGCCACGGGAATAACGATCCCAACGGCGAAAACCGCGCTCAAAACGGTGGAAAAACGGACCCAAACGGAGCAAATGAACTCCGGGCTGTCAGATGGTGCACGGGGGCAACCATGGACCGGGCTCACCACACAGTGAAGGCGGCGGTGCAGACCCGGCTCACCCAGGAGTCGTGCACCCAGCAGGATGGGCCGGCCGCGCACAGCCCTTGCGCGCACCGGGTCCACGGCCGCGGAGCGCCGCGGCGCGCACCGGGTGCACGCGGGAGGCGTGCACCATGCGGTGCGGGCCGGGCCGCGCACAGCGCTTGTGCGCCGGGTCCATGCCCTCGGCCGCAAGCGCGTGCGCCGGGTGCACGCCTGGGGGCGTGCACCGCGCACAGGATGCAGCCCGGCGCACGGTTTCGTGCGCCGGCTGCGCTTCCGGGGTTGCGGGGCGTGCACCGGGTGCACGCCCGGAGTCCGTGGACCGCGCCGTACGGACAGCTACAGTAACCCTAGTTTTCCGCCGTTTTCGCGCCCGCTTTGCGATTTCTTCTCCGTTTTCGCTCCCGTGCGGCTCCGGTGACGACCCCGCGAACATGGTAACGACGGCGGCGGCCTCCCGTCTAACAACGGCGGCGGCGGCCTCCCGTTAACCCACTATGTCCCGCCGGAGTCGCCCGAAAAATTCCCGAAAAATTCCCGAAAAATTCCCGGAAAATTCCCGGTAATTCTAACGGCTAAACCGACGATCGACAATCACCCAAAATGTCGATCGGAAGTTCGATTAGCAAGACACCCGTTATAAATCATCAACTAAGATCCGATACAAATCCTCGAACGATAATTCCGTTTAAAATAATCTAATAAGAACACGGAAAACCCCCGATGTGTTTATCAAACGAAACGATGATAACTCACCTTAAATTTTATCGGAACAAAAGATCCGATCTCCGGCACGTGAATCGGGGCGATCGGGTTCCTCCGCTTCCTCTTCTTTTCCTCTTTTCTCCTCCGGTTAGGGTTCTTTTCTTTCTTTTTCTCCGGTTGGGGTTTCGGCACGTACGAAAGAGGAGGGTTTGAGGAGGCGGAAAATCAAAATAGGGTTTCGCTCGGTAAGCGGGGAAATAAATAACCCCTATTATGGATATAACCAATTTGTAAGTCCGCACCGTCAAAATCCCTTTCGGATATTTTGACTCCGATTAATTAATTTGTTAATTAATTAATCCAACCGATGACCCTATTAGTTAATCGTTTAATTATTATCCTTACCGTCGATCCTCATATTTAATCGTTTGATTTCTTTATTTACGTACGTAGGAAACCCATAATTCCCCGTTTCTGTTTCTCGAGAAAATATCCGCCTGACGGGATATTTCTCACCTTTAAATCCTGACCACCGATTATTTGATCACCTTTATCAAATAATCTTGGGAAATCAAATTCCCAGTTGGATTCAAATTACCCGGATATTTAAATCTCTAATATCCAAATCCCGGTCACCGATTATTTAACCACCTTTATTAAATAATCAAGGGAAAACCAATTCCCAACTTAAATATCCGGATTTTATCTCTTATCCCATCCGCGAGATAAGATCCCACCAATTTAAATCCCTTAATAAAATATCCCGATTTTTATCTCTTATCCAATCCACGAGATAAAATCCCACCAATTTAAATCCCTTAATTAATTCTACGTAGGAGGATTTAAATTTCCGTTACCGGATAATTAATTAATTAATTAATTAATTAATTATCCCTCCGAGATAACCCACCTTATCCCTAGGGTGCAAGATATTTTGCACGGTTACCGATGCGTGACTAATTACCGCATCGCTAAAGATCCCGTTCCGGGAGATCCCGATATCGGATTTCGAATCCGATCGCACCGTCGGTCATCGTTTTTCGCGCTCTATCGCAGAAAATACACACACCTGTCCCGGCCGACTTAAGAAAATTAAATAAATTTTATTCCGCTTAAGGCCTAAGCGATTAATGTGAGTTCGAAAATACCCCAAAGGGTCGGGTCACTACAGGCGGCGCAGGCGCACGTGGGCGCGCGTTGACCGGTTTCCCGCGCTCGGGCGCGCCACGCGTCGGCGTGTGCGGAGGGCCACATGGCGCGAGGGTGGCGGCAAAGCTGGCTGTTGGCTGTTCGGAGCTGATGTGGTGCGATTTGGCGCATTCGGGCGCGCGATGGGCGGTGGATATGGGCGGCACTATTTGCGCTCGGAAATTCCGGGCGCCCGAAAATGCACTAGGAAGTATGTTTTTCCCCTTTTTCTTCTGCATATAAATAGGCAGTGAGTTCTTTGGTGCTGATTTTTTTGGTTTCTTTGGGAGCCCTCCTTCTGCAGAGATCTTCCACATTGTTTCCTCCACTCTTTGATGGATCTTGGGCATTTTTGGAGACTGCGGCTTCGGCATTATCTGCAACGCGCCGCACATCGATGCACTTTGGATTTTTGGCTATTACCGTCGCTCTTCAGTCCGCGAGGCACACCGGATCACCCTGATGGAATTTTGAGCCGATTTTCACGGCAGCGCGTTCACGAGAGGTAAGGCTTCGTTTTTCATGCTGTTCACTTCTCCTTGTTTTGAGTTTTTGGCACTGTTCCCGAGGTGTTTCTGTGACCCCTTTTTCTGCTGCGAGATTTTGGACAGCGGAGGCTTGTCGATCTTCTATCTCGACCTACGAGCATCAGAATGAGGCGTTTAAGGACTCGATTGACATCTACTCTTCGAGAGGAACGCGCTCGTATTTTTATTGGATTTTTCTGAGGATTTTTCGAAGGTGAGATTTAAGCTTCTTTGGGGTTGCATCCCGCAGTTTTCGCAGCATTGTGGATTGCCGACGCACTACCTTGTTTAATTTGTATCTTGGCCTACAGGTGTCGGAACGGGGCGTATAAATACTCTTTTTGGGGCTACTCGTCGCGAGGACCGCAACCGTGAATTTTCTGGAATTTTTGGAGCACTGCTTGGAGGTGAGAATGCCCTTCTTTGTGCTGTTTGGGAAAAACAGCAAAGCTGTTGGTGTACGTTTTGGCTGGGGCAGGCCACGTGTCAGCCTCCCGTTGGCGGGTCAGCGCAATGCGACGCACGATGCGACGCGTCGCTGCTGCCGCAGGCGTGGGTGCGGTCCACGTGGCGGCCGCTGATTGGCCGATGCTGTTTCGTGGTCGCGGTGCACGGGTCCACGAACACGTGTCTCTCCCCGGTTGGCTGAACGCGGATGACGTGGCGCCTCGTTGGCGCGGCGTGGACGCGTGGACCGCGGGGGCTAGTTACTGTAGCAGCCCGAAATTGGTTTCGGGCACCCGAAAGATGCGCCTGAAAGTGGGTTTTCGGCCTATATGGGCCCGACTGGCCCCATTTCTTCCCCTCTTCTCCTTTTTTCTCGCACCGTGAGCCTAAGGGATGGAGAGGGCGATTCGTGGGGGGGGGGGGGGGGGGGGTGGGGGGGTTCGAGGGCACGCGAGCGTGCCGTGGACCCCGTGGAGCGCGCAAGGTGTTCCAAGGAGCCAAATGGACACGTGTGCACGCGTTGGACGGCGCGACGTTGTCGAGGTAGGTCCCGTATGTCATTTTGCGGTATTTTTGGCACAGCTTTGAGATTTCCTTTTGGATTTTGGATTTGACCCCATGCCCTTGTGCGTGTTAGGGATTGAGTTTTACTGTGCCATCTTACTACATGAGGTGTCGCTGGGCGTTTTGGCACACACCATTTTGCGTGCAAGCTTGAGGAGGACATGCATCGTTTTGCGTGCGGACTCGACGAACATGCACCGTTTTGCGTGTGGAATCAAAAAACATGCACCGTTTTGCGTGCGGATTCGAAAAGCATGCACCGTTTGGCGTGCAACCTTTAAAAAGAACGTGCATTGTTTTGCGTGCAAATCTGAGGTACGTGCTCGTTTTGCGTGCGATTTGAATTGACGTGCATCGTTTTGCGTGCAGTCTCTAATATTGCGCACCGTTTTGCATGCAGGGTTAGAAGAACGTGCACTGTTTTGCGTGCAACCCTAAGGAAAAGTGTACACCATTTTGCGTGCAGATTTGAGGGTTAGAAAGACGTGCACCGTTTTACGTGCAACCTTGAAGAAAGACGTGCACCATTTTGCGTGCAAACCCAAGGTTCAGTGGGCGTGCACCGTTTTGCGTGTAAGCTCGGGAAAATAGGAGCAATCGCGTGGAGACCAATTGCAAGTGTTTACAAATAATTGGGTACACCACAAGGTGGGGGATTCTGCCGAAACTGGGTGACCTATCCCTTTGCTCCTTTGCTTTTGGATTTAGAAGTATGATAGTAGCCTGTTAGAGTGTAGAGTCCTGGCGTCCCCTTGCCCTGGTATGCCTCCCTTTTATTTCTGACGGGACTGTTAGGAATACTTTTCTGTGGTTTCCTTGCAATGGGCTGGACTGGACGCGAGCATTTTCTGCGAGTTGAGCTCGAAGAACGGAGGACGGCAACGCGAACGTATCGGATTTCGATTTGCGGATCTCCCGAATGGGATCAACGTTTGCTTTTAACTGGTGCATCGAAATCCGTGCTAGGTGGGGCGACACGCTTTTCGAGGCGATCAGACTTTTTGTCTTGTTATGGTCCTGGGTTTTTTTATCCTTTGGTGGTACCGTCGACCTTTCGGTTTTTCGTTTTGGGTCCGAAATTAATATTTTCGGCAGATAAGGGGAATGGGGCGAAATTCGAGAATTTTCGGGCTGATCGTCGGAGTTTGCGGGTATTTTTAGGTGGTAGAGCTCGCAAAACGGTGAACGGTGGCCGCGATCGGATTGAAATTCCGATCCCGGATCTCCCAGAATTTAAATTTGAATTTGAACCCTTTTAGGCGCTCCGGGATTCGTGGCGAGCGATGACACGCTTTAACGAGACAATCTTAGCCGTCCGTTTTGTTCCGGTTATTTTAGGGTTTCTTTAAAATCGGGGGCCGTAGGGTTTTCCTTCTCGGGTTTTTCTCATGACGCTAGGGTTTAAGGCGGCTCTTTTTAAGAAAGAGAAAGGGGAACCCAATTTCTTTTCCTCTTTTCAACACGTGGACGACCGGAGAGATGGGATAGGCCTTTCTGCGAGATTGATCGAGCGAGGAACGGGCGACCCACTTCTTCCTCCTCCTCCAGTGAATCCAGGTTAGCGTCGTTGCTTTATTTTCTGAGGGTTAGCGTTTCGGGTGGTGACGGGGGGGTTTGGATGTCGCGTGGCGACGCGGGGGTTTTTGTTTATTGTTTGTGGTTGTGAACGGGAGTGCCGCCGACGGCCGCGTCGTAAAAGGGAGGCCCGCGCCGCCGCCGTTAACTTGGTCTCGAGGTCGTCGC
>CM054944.1:5885141-6067274 GCA_029168755.2 Tillandsia fasciculata | reverse complement strand
TGTTGGGTTTAGGTTAATAAGGATCTAATAGGGGAAAAAACACCTAGAGGGGGGTGAATAGGTGTAAACAATAAACACTCAAAAAATCATTGTGCGATAAAACCCAATGCGGAAAAATAAAAGAACACACAAGATTTTTACGTGGAAAACTCCAAACCGGAGTAAAAAACCACGGGACCGATAACACGGCGAAATCCACTAGAGTTAACACACGTACAAGGTGATATAACGTACTCACAGACGACTCAACCTTTTACCATACGCCCCTAGTCGATCTTCCCGCTCGCTCCACGACGCTTCTCGAATCCACGATCCGCGCCCAACGCTGAATCCACAGCGTCCAACGTCGAGTCCACGACGTCCAACCGAATCCACGGTCTTCACCCAATGGTACGCTTCGAATCCACGAACGCACCTCGCTCCGAATCCACGAAAGCGATAACACCTTGAATCCACAAGGCCACGCGAGTCCACGCGCCGATTTTGGGGTAAATCGTTGTTTGTTTGGGTGGTGATGATCCGCCGAATACTTAGATCAAGAGTAGATCGGAAATACCATCTAAGTATTCATTAGTTTGATTCAACTCAAGATATGAGTATGAAAACCTAGAATCAAACTAATCAATATAGATGAAGAACCATTAAATAGATCTAATGATTTCCGTTCTTCTCTATATGTGGATCTAAGGCCGTATAAAATGATATTTGAAAATGACGGCTCTATTTTCCGATGCCCTAGAAATGAATAGAAGGGCTATTTATAGGTTAGAAACCCTAGGAAGAATATTCGGATCAAAAACAAACTTTTCTGGAAAGTTTTACCGACGGCGATCCGGATTGCATAAGCCACGATCCGGATCGCAGACGCACAGAATGCAGTTTCCAGAAAATCCCTGTTCGGGATCCGGATCATAATCCACGATCCGGATCGTTCATACATTTTCACAAAACACCCCATTCGGGATCCGGACTGCCCAAGCTGTGATCCGGATTGCAGCAATGTATGAACGAACACCTTTCGGGATCCGGATTGAAAGTCCACGATCCGGATCCTGAACATGTCCCATGTCCAGTTTTTGATGAATAAGCAATTAAAACCTCTTCCAGGTGTTTCTACACTATAAGAAGTATTCGGATCATCAAAATTATTTAGTTAAACGTACCTGATCCTTTTGAATTCTTCTTTCTTGAGATTGAGGTATATGATCCAAGTTTCTTCATCTTCAATCTTCAAGACTTAATACATCACGAAATACGCCAACTCAAATTCCGTAACAATCTCCCCCTTTGGCGGTTTCGTGACAAAACACAGATCCACAAAGAAAATTCAAAAAGATATTTTTGTTGCTATCACCATACAACAAAAATTTACAAAAGAGTTCCAGAAATTAAAAACATGAGATAAACTCCTAAGACAGACTCTAGACTTAGACATCTGTAACCTCTGCACACAGAAAACATTCTTGACAAACAAATTCGTTAGATACCTCAAGAATTGGAACATAGAAAAACCAAGTGCAGAGATAGAGTTTGATCTCACCATGACATTTACAAGAATCAGATATGTGAAAGAAACATAGTTAAAACCAGCATATCTTCTAAGCAGTCAAAAACCAAATGTCAAAGTATGTTAGTCCAACACCAACTTGTTAGTCATATTACATGCCCAAATAGTTAGTCAAATAGTTAGTATAGAAGCATGTCACAATCACAAAAGAAAACCAAAGTTGAGTTGAGATTCATACTTACCTTGATATTCACAATCATTGTTCATTCATTGTTCTTCATCATTGTTCAGAGTTCGTCTCTCAACTCTCTCTCTCTCCCCCTTTTGTCACAAAACAAAGCCAAAACGTAGCATGAGCTACAATATGTAAGGAGAGTAAACAAAAAGTTCATAAGGTTCTAAAGATATGCACAAACTGAGAACTAAACTAAAAGAGTAAAGAAAAACAATGTTCTGAGAACTAAGAACCCAAACTAAGGTGACCAATTCTGTTGCTCAATCTGAAGAGTCAGAACTAGTACAGCTCAGCTTGCTTAAAATCCTTTAAGCAAGTTCTTAAGGTTTGAGTTTTTTCTTGATCTTCTTGTGTTCAGAGGAGATTTGCTGAAGCTCTCTCGATATTCTTTCATGTGTAGCAGAGATTCTTTGTTGTTCCTGACGAATCGATTCCAATATCTCTGTCTCAGTTGTCCGTGTCTTTGAATAAGATGAACGCTGTCTGGATGCAGATGGTGCATCAGGTCCTGCAGTCCATGGTGATCCAGTTTGCAAAATTCCTGAAAGTGAGCGTGCTCTGGTTAGAGGCCCACTCTGCTGGCTTGTACTTCTTTGAACGCTTTTCCTTCTTGTATATTGTACGGTCGTGGAGGCAGATTTCATAAGTCTCTTCCCTTGGTGAACTTCCTTTCTTCTTCATCAATTTTTCGCTGAACATCCTTAAAGAATTCGTCCCATTCTTCACTATTGTAATCCGAGCTGTCTTCATTGGCTCCTTCCGGTTTGTCTCCAGTTGAGACGCCTGGTTCTTCTTTAACCGATGAACCCCCAGGCAGCATTGCGACCAGCAAGATGATCAACCAGGAGAATGCCATTGATTCTAGTGCTTTGAGTTTAAGAAAGTGTCCTGTGAAAACCAACTCAAGAACATATGAAAAATCGTCAATTTTGAAAATTTTGAAAACATTGTACCTAGACAATCATAATCATATAGAGAAGCCAAGAATCAAATTAGTTTTCCAAAAAGAATTTTAAAAATACATCAAATCCATGATTTACAGAAATTCCTCTTTTATGCCCTAAAACCGAATTTTTAGAAATCGAAGCCTAAAAATACGTTAATCAAGTGAAATCCCAGCATAAAAGTAAAACTAATTGATCCAGAGTTCTTATTTCAAAAGAAATTTGATCAAAAACCATTCACAAACGAAAAAAAATTCCAACTTTTCAACTCACGTTTGGTGAAAAAAAAACAGAAAAACTGTGAAAAACTGAGTTTTGATCATGAAAACTTACTTGAATCCGAAGAACTTTGAGTTTTGAAGCACCAGGAAGCAAGAAATCTAGAGAGAGAAACTCTAGAAGCTTGAAAACCAGAAATTAGGGTAAAGAAATCTCGAATCTGAAAGTTTCTATATAGAACCCTAGCCGTGATCCGGATCGGCCGAGAATGTGATCCGGATCGGCCACACGCGGGAAAAATCCTGCGTTCGGGATCCGGATCACTTGCCACGATCCGGATCGGCTACACCTTTTTCTTCAGAAAAATTAAGAAAAATACAATAAAATCCAGAAAAAGTATGTAAGCACATTATCATGTCAACTTTAAACAAATGACATCGTTTCACACAACAAGAAATAGATTATGAAAAATCTATCAATAATATCCAAAAATGAAACGAAGATTTACGAAAGTTAAAACACTTAAAGTTGAACAACTTCAATTACATCTATCTTGATCCTATGTGTAATGTCTTTATCAAATCATCAATTTCAGTAAAGAAAATGAAGTACCAAGATCAATAGATGTTTGAAATCCCAGATAAGTTAAATAATATATCTAGACAATCTGTTGAAGGAGTGGCTCTTTGAGCATCTTAAATCAAAAATCCCACCTTATACCAACCATGAAATACGACTGAGTCAAGTATTTCAATATGAGTTTTATCAACAATTTTTCAAACAAAAGTTTGCTTTTCATTCATGGAGTCCTTTTTCTTTCATTTTCTCCATGTGGTGGTAGTTTTCACACTCCTCATTGGGATGTAACTCTTTCCACATCTTTTGAGCATTTCACATTTCATTGACTCCCCCTCAATTGGCTATCAATTATTTAATATATAAAGTATTCAACCAAACCATTGATCTCGAATTCATACTCGACTAAGCAATCAAATATGATAATGACTATACCAAGAGATCATTGAGAGAGAAATTGACTTTGATCACAGAAAGATGGTTTAATTAACGTAAATGATCATTGCAACATTGAAACATTATGACATCAAAAACATAATAAATTTCTAAATGCATAAAAGGATGCAATTAAAGTCAATTATGATATATGCTCAATTAGTGTGCTATGTACAGAACATAGATAAAGAACAAAACAAAACAAGAACAAAAACAAAACCTAATCTAAGCAAAGGTTTCAAAAGAGTTTATTTCAAGGAAAGCATGCCAATTGCTTTTCGCAAGTGAATGAAACGTTTTTGATCCAACGGTTTTGTTAAGATGTCGGCTAATTGATCTTCAGTTGAAATATATGACAGTTGAAGAATGTTTGATTCAACTAGCTCTCTAAGAAAATGATATCTAAGTTCAATATGTTTTGTTCTAGAGTGCAACACAGGGTTTTTAGAAATGTTAATGGCACTAGTGTTGTCACATAAAATGGTTACCGAAGATGTTGAAATTCGGAAATCACTCAACACGCTCTTCATCCAAATCAATTGGGTTGAGCAACTTCCTGCAGAAATGTACTCCGCTTCGGCAGTCGAGAGTGCTATGCAGTTCTGTTTCTTACTGTGCCATGCAACAAGGCAGTGGCCGAGATAGAAGCATGCACCACTCGTGCTTTTCCGGTCATCCACCGATCCAGCCCAATCGGCATCTGAGTATCCAACAATATCCAAAGTCGTTCCCATAGGATACCAAATTCCGAAATTGATTGTACCTTTGATATACCGGATGATCCGTTTCACCGCTTTCAGGTGAACCTCCTTCGGTGCTGATTGATATCTCGCACAAATCCCAACACTGAAGGATATATCCGGGCGACTAGCCGTGAGATATAGTAGACTTCCAATCATACTGCGGTACAGTTTCTCGTCTACATTCTCACTTTGTGATTCACTTCCAAGTCCCTTATGGCTAGTTCCCATTGGAGTTGGAAAATCTTTCGAATTTTCAAGGTCAAACTTTTTGACCAACTCCAGTGCATACTTGGATTGACACAAGTGAATTCCTTCATCGTTCTGCTTAACTTGTAATCCAAGAAAATAATTCAACTCGCCCATCATGGACATCTCAAATTCGCTTTCCATGGTCTCCGCGAATTTAGAAGCATCAGTATTTCTCGTTGCTCCAAAAACAATGTCATCAACATAGATTTGAGCAACTATGAAATTGTTTTGATAATGCTTCACAAAGAGAGTCCTGTCAGCTCCCCCTCGAGTGTAGCCCTTTTCCAAAAGGTGCTTTGTCAACCTTTCGTACCATGCTCGCGGTGCTTGTTTCAGACCGTAAAGAGCCTTTTTCAGTCGAAAAACATGGTTAGGTAGTTTATGATCCACAAAACCTTTCGGTTGAGCTACATAAACTTCCTCATTTAAAAATCCATTTAAAAAGGCGCTCTTAACGTCCATTTGAAATAATCTGATTTTGAAATGACAAGCGATCGCAAACAATATACGAATGGACTCGAGTCTAGCTACAGGGGCGAAGGTTTCATCAAAGTCTATACCTTCTACTTGAGAATAGCCTTGAGCAACTAACCTTGCTTTGTTCCGGATGATAGTACCTTCTTCGTTTTTCTTGTTCTTGAAGATCCATTTGGTACCTATCACATTGTGTTGCTTCGGAGGCTTCGTCAGTTCCCAGACTTTGTTTCGCTCGAATTGATGGAGCTCTTCCTGCATTGCTTTAATCCAATAATCATCTTGGAGAGCTTCATCAATATTCCTTGGTTCGATTTGTGATACATAACATGCAAATCCGCAAACCAATTGTCTCCGTGTTCTAACTCCTTCTTGTGGATCTCCAATTATGTTCGATTCAGGGTGATCCTTGGAGATGCGTAACGTTTGAGGTAGAGGAGTAGGCGGAGGAACACGAGATGATTCCTGCACATCACATAAGCTTGAAGAACCGTTAGATGCATCAACATTATTATCGAAAGAATTGTTAGAAGAAGATGCATTAGCAGGTGTATCATCATCAAGAGAGATATCGAGGGTAGATTTTTCAGATTCAAAATGAAAAGCTTCATCTACCTTAACATTTATCGATTCTACGATCGTCTTAGATTCTAAGTTAAAAACTCGATATGCTCTACTGTTTGTAGAATAACCTAAGAAAATCCCTTCGTCACTTCGAGAGTCAAATTTTCCAAGATTTTCGCGATCACGCAAAATGAAACACCGACTCCCGAAAATACGAAAATATTTGATATTAGGTTTTCTACTAAACCATAGTTCATATGGTGTATTAAAAGTCCCCGGGCGCAAGTACACTCGATTGATAACATAGACAGCCGTGTTCACCGCTTCAGCCCAAAAATATAAAGGAAGGTTCCGGCTATGAAGCATAACACGAGCCATCTCCTGTACGACCCTGTTCTTGCGCTCGACTACACCATTTTGTTGAGGTGTGTAAGGTGCAGAGAATTCATGTTTAATGCCGTTAGAAGAGCAAAAATCAATGAATTTGGAATTTATGAATTCCCCACCTCTATCACTCCTAACTCGAGTAATCCTTTCATTCTTTTCAATCATAATACGATTGCAAATTTCGAGAAAAGAATCAAAAGTATCAGCTTTTTCTTTTAAAAAGGCTACCCAAGTATATCTAGAAAAGTCATCAACCAACAAAAAATATACCATTTACCTCCCAGAGATGGTTGACGAGTTGGCCCCATTAAGTCCATATGCAAAAGTTCCAAAGGCCGTTTTGTACCTATGTGGTTCAAATTCTTGTGTGCAGTCCTAGACTGTTTTCCCTTTTGGCAACCGCCACACACAAGGTTTTGTTCAAAAGAAAGTTTCGGAACCCCTTTGACCACATCTTTATTTGAAATTCTAGCAAGTTCCTTAAAGTTTATGTGACCTAGCCTTTCATGCCAAAGTGTTTCATTTTTAAAGATGCTAGGTTACATTTTTCAGAAATCTTAGAAGGAACTACATAACAGTTGTTTTCTGATCTAACCCCCTTTAAAAAGAAAGCATGGTTCAAGTCAGTTACAGTGCATTTATCAGATGAAAAATTAACTGAATAACCATTATCACACAGTTGACTTATGCTTATGAGGTTAGTCTTTAGGCCATGAACAAATAATACATTATCTAGAACCGGGCCATCTGGAATAGCTACCGTTCCCTTTCCAACAATTTTGGAAGACCGGCCATCTCCGAAAACAACAAGTCCTCCGGAGTTTTTCTCAAATGTTTGAAAACAGTTTTTATCGCCGGTCATATGACGGGAACACCCGCTATCCAGGTACCAAGACGAACCATCATATGCATGCAAGGAAACATTGGTAGCAAGACAGGGAAAGATTTCACCTTTGCGCACCCAAACCTTTTTGGAGTACGTCGGTAATGGTCGTGAAGTTGATTTCCTAGGTGAGAGCGTCTTGCATGAAGAATTGCTGCTCCTTGATGCTGTCGTCTTGAGCGGTGTACTACCAAGGCTCTTTTCCGTCAATTTGATTGGAGTTGTTTTCCGAGGAATAGCCCTTTTGGTAGTTGTTGCAAGATGTTCTTGAGGTGTGCGTTTGGCTCCAGTCTTGCAGTTTCTTCTGATGTGCCCTGAAATGCCACAACGAAAACATACCTTGGATCTTGTCGATTCCGAAGAAGATGTAGTAGGTTCGTTGTCGTTGCTTGGCGTGAACACCGGTGTCGGAGGAGGAGATACCGACGAGGCACAAATACCGTACCACTCGAACTTGGAATGTCTCCAGTTTGAGTGTATCCGAGGCCGAACTTGTTTCTTTGACCGAGACCAAGAAGTCTGTCCAACTTACTCCTTCCAGAAGAAAATCTCTGTAAGTCATCCTTTAGTTGGCGTATGGTCTCCGTCATTTCCAATTTTTCCTGTCGGGCCTCGCCGTTGAGCTTCAAGAAGTAATTCGCTTTGTTCACCATGTCTACATAACTCTTCTCGAAATGCTCATTGGACTCTTGAAGGGAAACATTTGTCTTAATCAGATTGTCCCTTTCCACTTCAAGATCGGTTGAGATAGAGGTTACTCTTTTTACTTCATCTTCAAGATCCTGTAATCTCTCTTTCAACCCCTTGTTTTGCTTAGCCAGTTTCTTTGAATCCCTCAAAAGCTTATGGTAGGCTAAAACAAAATCTTCACCTTCCGAATCATCTGATTCATCGTCCGTTGCAATCTTTTCCACAGTGGAGTTGGACAATGACTCGGATGTACTTGCCATTAAGCACATGAAGGGAGAAGATGTAGTGGACGCGTGGAAAGCTGTCGCGTTGTCTTCTTCATCACTTGACGATGACTCATTTGACGTGGAGTTGTCATCCCAAGTAACTACTTGCATCGCCTTCTTCTTTGCCGGATTCTTGTTGGGACATTCCGTTGCTATGTGGCCGTAGCCTCGACATTTGAAACACTGAACTTGTCCCTCAGAACTTTTCTTATCCTTTGAGAAGTTCTCCTGGCTTCTTGACTTGTAACTTGAAGGACCCTTGCCTTTCTTCGACTTTCCGAAGGATTGAGTTTTGCTTGAATTTCCCCTTCGAAAGTTGCGGCGAAACTTCCTTGTCAAGAGAGCGAGCTGCTTCTCAAAGTCCTCCATAGAAATGTTCTCGTCGTCGTCCGAGGAGGATGAATCCGCGTCTTCTTCTTTAGTTGATTTCAATGCGTAACCTGAAGACTTAGAAGAGGATGCCTTTCCAGAAGAATAGTTAGTAGGAAAAGTCATTTCATAAGTTTGTAAAGCACCTACTAATTCTTCTACACGCATTTCGTCCGGGTGTTTAATTGTTTCAATGGCTGCAACCTTCGGGCGAAATCGTTCAGGAAGAGTTCTTAGAATTTTTCTTACAACTTTAAATTCTGGAATCTTCTCTCCCAAGTTAGCACATGAGTTCACGATGTCTTGCAATCGTGTGTAATAGTCAGTGAAGGATTCATTCTCTGCCATAGAGATAGAGTCAAACTTGCTCGTGAGCATTTGCAGTTTCTGAATCTTCACTAAGTTAGTTCCCTCATGCGTAACTTGAAGAACATCCCAGATTTCTTTCGCAGTCTCACATGCCGAGACGCGAGAGAACTCAGTTTGTGACAAAGCATTAAATAGAGCATTAATCCCTTTGCCATTGTAAGAAGATAAGTCTATCTCTTCCTTGGTCCATTTCGACCTAGGTTTTAAGGTGCGAACATCATCTAAAATTTCAGTTGGATTAGACCATCCTAATTCAATTGATTGCCACACCCTTTCGTCGATGGAAATTAAGAAAGCTTTCATCCGTACTTTCCAGTACGCATAATTAGTTCCATCAAAGAAAGGGGGTCGATTGATGTTTCCACCTTCAACCATTGTTTACAACCCTATTCCCGCTCTGATACCACTTGTTGGGTTTAGGTTAATAAGGATCTAATAGGGGAAAAAACACCTAGAGGGGGGTGAATAGGTGTAAACAATAAACACTCAAAAAATCATTGTGCGATAAAACCCAATGCGGAAAAATAAAAGAACACACAAGATTTTTACGTGGAAAAACTCCAAACCGGAGTAAAAAACCACGGGACCGATAACACGGCGAAATCCACTAGAGTTAACACACGTACAAGGTGATATAACGTACTCACAGACGACTCAACCTTTTACCATACGCCCCTAGTCGATCTTCCCGCTCGCTCCACGACGCTTCTCGAATCCACGATCCGCGCCCAACGCTGAATCCACAGCGTCCAACGTCGAGTCCACGACGTCCAACCGAATCCACGGTCTTCACCCAATGGTACGCTTCGAATCCACGAACGCACCTCGCTCCGAATCCACGAAAGCGATAACACCTTGAATCCACAAGGCCACGCGAGTCCACGCGCCGATTTTGGGGTAAATCGTTGTTTGTTTGGGTGGTGATGATCCGCCGAATACTTAGATCAAGAGTAGATCGGAAATACCATCTAAGTATTCATTAGTTTGATTCAACTCAAGATATGAGTATGAAAACCTAGAATCAAACTAATCAATATAGATGAAGAACCATTAAATAGATCTAATGATTTCCGTTCTTCTCTATATGTGGATCTAAGGCCGTATAAAATGATATTGAAAATGACGGCTCTCTTTTCCGATGCCCTAGAAATGAAATAGAAGGGCTATTTATAGGTTAGAAACCCTAGGAAGAATATTCGGATCAAAAACAAACTTTTCTGGAAAGTTTTACCGACGGCGATCCGGATTGCATAAGCCACGATCCGGATCGCAGACGCACAGAATGCAGTTTCCAGAAAATCGCCTGTTCGGGATCCGGATCATAATCCACGATCCGGATCGTTCATACATTTTCACAAAACACCCCATTCGGGATCCGGACTGCCCAAGCTGTGATCCGGATTGCAGCAATGTATGAACGAACACTTTTCGGGATCCGGATTGAAAGTCCACGATCCGGATCCTGAACATGTCCCATGTCCAGTTTTTGATGAATATGCAATTAAAACCTCTTCCAAGTGTTTCTACACTATAAGAAGTATTCGGATCATCAAAATTATTTAGTTAAACGTACCTGATCCTTTTGAATTCTTCTTTCTTGAGATTGAGGTATATGATCCACAGTTTCTTCATCTTCAATCCTCAAGACTTAAACAATCACGAAATACGCCAACTCAAATTCCGTAACATCCTTAAGATTGATGCAATTGATCCACAATTCTTCACCTTCAATCTTCAAGACACAAAACACTGAGTACCAACTTGAGCTCTTCTCTGAGTCTTCGATTGCTGATTGACAATTTGATCACTTGAAGACTCCGACTCAGTTTACTGACTTGACTCACGAAATATGCCAACACCAAAATGCCGTAACACCCGGGATGCCGCCGGAACGAGAGGTCGACTTCCCTATTGAACTACCCCCCAGCACCAAGCCCATCACCAAGGCACCGTACAGGATGGCCTTCGCGGAGTTGAGGAACTCAAGGCACAGTTGGAGGACCTTTTGGATAAAGGCTTTATCAGACCAAGCGCGTCACCCTGGGGCGCGCCCGTCCTGTTTGTGAGAAAGAAGGACGGAAGCCTCCGGTTGTGCATCGACTACCTGGAAATAAATAAGGTCACCGTTAAGAACAAGTACCCCCTGCCAAGGATCGACGACCTTTTCGACCAACTACAGGGGGCGACGGTATTTTCAAAGATTGACCTGCAGTCGGGCTATCATCAGCTCCGGGTTAAGGGGGAGGACATCCCCAAAACGGCCTTCCGGACTCGCTATGGCCATTACGAATTTACGGTAATGCCATTCGGGCTCACTAATGCCCCGGCTGTGTTCATGGATATGATGAATAGGGTATTCAAACCCTTCCTGGATTTATTCGTGGTGGTCTTCATCGACGATATCCTCATCTACTCTCGTACAGATGAGGAACATGAAGAACATCTGCGCACAGTCCTCCAGACCCTACGGGAACAGAAACTCTACGCCAAACTCAAAAAGTGTGAGTTTTGGCTCCGTGAGGTCGGTTTCTTGGGGCACGTAATCTCGGCGGCTGGAGTCGCGGTGGACCCGAAGAAGATAGATTCGGTGACGGACTGGCCCCGACCGACAACGGTGACGGAGGTTCGAAGCTTCCTGGGATTAGCCGGGTATTACCGGCGCTTTGTGGAGGGTTTCTCCAAGATAGCCACCCCCTTAAACCGTTTGACTAGAAAGGGGGAAAAGTTTATCTGGACGGACAGTGTCAAAGGAGCTTCGAGGAGCTCAAGGATAGATTGACGCGAGCCCCGATTCTCGCCCTGCCAGAACCTGGGGAGGATTATGAAGTCTATTGCGATGCGTCGCGAAATGGACTGGGTGGAGTACTCATGCAACGGGGAAGGGTTATAGCCTATGCGTCAAGGCAGCTCAAGGAGTACGAGCGGAATTACCCCGTGCACGATTTGGAACTCGCAGCAGTTGTGTTCGTCCTCAAGCTATGGAGACACTACTTGTATGGGGCACACTGCAATGTGTATTCAGATCATAAGAGTCTCAAGTACCTTTTCACCCAAAAGGAGCTAAACTTGCGACAAAGGCGGTGGCTCGAGCTACTAAAGGATTACGATTTGACGATCCACTATCATCCGGGAAAAGCAAATGTGGTGGCCGACGCCTTGAGTCGCAAAGGGCAGGCCGAGGAGGCAGGTGTAAGTGCCATCACCCAGCAGGATAGTCTGATTGCGGAATTTTCGCGGTTAAGACTAGAAGTGGTACCGGCGGGTACAGTCGCACAACTTCTGACCCTGGTGGTCAGACCCACCCTGCTGGACAGGATTCTTGAAGGGCAATCGACCGATGACCAACTCCAGCTTGTGCGAGGCAGGATAACCGCCGACCAAGAGGGTGATTTCACAGTAAGCTCCGACGGCACGATACGATTTCGGGGACGAATCTGCGTGCCGGATCTACCGGAACTCAAAGAGGAAATCCTGAGGGAGGCGCATACTGCTCCTTATGCGGCGCACCCCGGGGGAACGAAGATGTACAAGGACGTCAAACAGACCTTCTGGTGGCCCAAGATGAAGGAAGACGTGACTCGATTCGTGGCACACTGCCTGGTATGCCAACAAGTGAAGGCCGAACATCAACGCCCGGCAGGGAAATTGCAACCGTTACCGGTGCCCGAGTGGAAGTGGGAAATGATTACCATGGATTTTGTGACCGGCTTCCCGAGATCGCCACAGGGACACGATGCGATATGGGTGATTGTGGATCGTTTGACGAAATCGGCCCACTTTCTGCCCATACACACGACGTGGACTCGGGAACGACTGGCGCAAACATACATCAATGAGATAGTAAGGTTGCATGGGGTACCGACATCTATCACGTCGGACAGAGACACGCGATTTGTGTCGAACTTTTGGCAGAGCCTGCAACGGGCAATGGGGACCAAGTTGCACTTCAGTACGGCTTTTCACCCGCAGACCGATGGACAATCAGAGCGGGTGATACAAATTGTGGAGGACATGCTTCGAGCGTGCGTATTGGACTTGGGCGAAGGGTGGGCACGGTGTTTACCCCTAGTGGAATTTGCCTACAATAATAGCTATCAGGCCAGCATTCAGATGGCACCATACGAGGCCCTGTACGGGCGCCGCTGTCGGTCTCCAATATGCTGGGACGACTTGGGTGAGCGTAAGTTTCTGGGCCCAGATTTGGTGGAGGAGACCGAAGCAAAGGTGCGATTGATTAGACAAAGGCTACTGACCGCCCAGAGCAGACAGAAAAGCTACGCGGACAATAGACGACGAGACTTAGAGTTCATGGTAGGCGAGCATGTGTTACTCCGAGTTTCGCCCTCCAAGGGGAACCGACGTTTCGGCATAAAGGAAAGTTAAGTCCGAGGTACGTGGGACCGTTCGAGATCCTAGAACGCGTAGGTCCGGTGGCGTACCGGTTAGCCTTACCGCCAAATCTCGAACGGGTCCACAACGTGTTCCATGTCTCAATGCTCCGGAAGTACCTCGCTGACCCCTCTCATGCCTTGGATGCTTCCACCATCGAGTTGCGAGAGGATTTGAGCATCGAGGAGACGCCGGTGCGGATTTTGGCAAGAGAGGACAAGAAGTTGCGTAATCGAACTATTCCCTATGTGAAGGTCCAATGGAGCAACCACGAAGAGCGTGAGGCAACATGGGAACTGGAATCGAAAATGAGGGAATGCTTTCCCGAATTGTTTAGCGAGGTTTGTACTTAAGTTTCGGGGACGAAACTTTTTATAAAGTGTGAGTGGTGTAGTGATTCGGCTCTTATGTGTAATTGTGACTCACATGTTAATTAATTAAGCCCTTAGGTGAAATAAAATTATTTAATGTTTGAAAGTCGGTCGGTGCGTGGTGCGGGTATTTTTCTGGCAAAGGGCTCGAAGAATGAAGACCGACGGTGCGATCGGATCGGGAATCCGATGTACGGATCTCCCGGAAGGGGACTTTGAAGATCGCGGTGACTTAGGGCGTGCATCGAAATCCGTGTAAAATATCCGGCATGTTCCTGGATTTATCTCGTAGGGGATAATTAATTAATTAATTAATTATCCGGTGACGGAAAAAGAGTTTTTCCTTTACGTACGTATTAAAAGAAAAATAAATAGATAAAATAGAAAATAAATAATTAATAAGGGATTATATATATAATCCCGGTTATCGGAAGGAAAATAAAAATCCTAATCGGTGAGGAGAAAAGAAACGCGAGAGAGAAAGGAGGAAAAAGACGGAACCCTAGCCGGAAGAAAGGAAGAAAAAAGAGAGAAGGAGTCCGATCATCCCGAACAACGAATCGGAGGCAAGAACGCGATCGGGCGACTTCCCCGTCGATCAATCCTGTTAGTAAATCCTCGTTGTGATTTTTCGGGATTTTCCTTTATTTTTCTCGTTGGGTTTTCGGACTCCTCCGTCGTCTCCGTCGCCGCCACCGTCGTCGGGCGAGCTAGGGCACGGAGAGGACGACGGAGACGCGCGATGCCGCTAGGGCATCGCGCGGAAGGACGCCGCGGACGGTCGGACGCCGCCGCAGGCGGCTACGGCGGAAGCCGCGCAGGCGCCGCGCGGGCAACACCAGCGCGGCGGAAGCCGCGCGGGCGCCGCGCGGGCACCCCGCGGGTCTGCACCCACGCTGGCGCCGCGCGGCCGCCGCGCGGGCAGCACCCGCGCGGGTCTGCACCCACGCTGGCGGGCCTGCACCAGCGCGGGCGCCGCGCGGCCGCCGCGCGGGCAGCACCCGCGCGGGCACCGCGCGGGCCTGCACCAGCTCGGGCGCCGCGCGGCCGCCGCGCGGGTCTGCACCCGCGCGGGCGCCGCGGGGTCGCCGCGCGGGGCACCGCGCGGGAGCCGCGCGGGCCTGCACCCGCGCGGGCGCCGCGCGGGGCGCCGCGCCGTGTGGGCCCAAACCCACGCGGGCGCCGCCCACGGAGACGCGCCGCGCGGTTCCAGGCCGCGCGGGGCTCCGGCGGGCGGCGACGGCAGCGCGGGGACCCGGTTTTTGGTAACTCGGACGGTTTTGGGATTTTTCCGTCAAAGTAGGTAATATTGGACTTTCGTTTTGCGTTGTTAGTACATGGTTTTGACTATAGTTTACCCATGTGGACTCTTCTTAGGTCCAGGTGCGCGGCAAGAGTGTGCAAAAGATTCAAGTGTTCCGATTTCTCCTCGACTAGGTGGGTACCCTTGCTATAAGTGCAACAAGTGCAGTAAGTGCATCTATCATCTTAAAAGACTCGTTAAATTGTCTAACAAAGTAGATGGACTGTTAAATCTTTCGCATAAATGTTTCTGGTTATTCTAACATGATAATTATGGCGACTGCGGTCGCGGGGCTCAATACACGCCGACACCGGCAAATTTTGGGGTGGGATGCTGCACGTACACAGGCGGATTGGGCCACCGCATGGGTGTACTTTTCCGGAGAAGTGGTCTTTTGACCCGTGTGCCTCACAAAGGAGTGGGAGCCGTGAGGACCTCTTCACGACAGCTAAGGTGGCCGCACTAGCTCCGTGAAGTGGTTAAAAGCATCAAGGGGGTTGTGCACGAGGGGGGACTCCCGTCTCTCCGACAGGTACTCTGGGGTTGGTGCCCAGCTTATTTTTGCACAGGGTTTCAGCGAAAGGTTCCGGTGGAATTGGTTTGTTCTTTAATTCATATTAACATTAAGACATCTACTTTGTTTGTCACTGACTTTACCCACTCCGTGACAGGTTCGACTAGGTGCGTTAGCCGGGATGGCGGTGAGACTGCGTCGCGAGGATCGTAGTCGTAGGAGACTTGCTACTCGTGATCTCTTGGGTTTATCTCATTTCCCTTATGTTACTGTTAGTTTAATTTGCTTGTGTGGTTCATGTTAACTGTAGACAATTAAATAGTCGGCACTGTGGATTGGATGTTCTTTTATTGTTTAGCTACATTGTGGTGTTTTGATGAGCGGCATGTTTTGATAAAAACCAAACGATTGCGAAAACGTCTTCTCAAAGCGGAGTGCCGTGTGGGCACAGATTTTATAACCTCTGGTTTTATCCTTCCCAAATGGTGTTGCCGCTTCAATGATTGAATGTTTAATTGTTTGAAAAATAGGGTGTCGGGTGGACACCGTTCTTAAAACCGTAGTTAAATATATTTTTCCCTGCTTTATGATGGATGACTACTGCATGGTTGATGGTAGGCAATGTAAGGAGACTCTGTCCGTTGACAGAGTGAATTTGTGTATGTGGCGGTCTGACGCGCACCGGGGGCGAGGCTGATGCTTATTTATTAAGGAAAAAAATTTATACACGCATATTTCCGCTTATCTTGACCTAAAAAAACCCCCGGGGCGTGACAAGGCGGCGGATCTGTTGGCGAGCCCGAGTCACAGTTTCAACCCCGGGGCGTGACACGTCCAGTCTCTTCACGCTTCGGCTTCAACGGCGATGACGGGGATGAGAGAGATAGAAGGGAAAGGGGGATATATATATATATATATATATATATATATATATATATATATATATATATATATATATATATATATATATATATATATATAGTCCGGCTAGAATACTATCGATAGCACCAAACAATTGGTGCTATCAAGTTTCAGCCGTTGGATGAAAAGATATGCGGTTGGGATTATAGTGGTCCCCTAAAATTTTTACTATTCAACCAACCGCCTAGTAAACACTAGGGGCCCACTATAATCTCAACCGCATATTTTTTCATCCAACGGTTAAAAACTTGATAGCACCAATGGCTTGGTGCTATCGATATTATTCTAGCCTAATACATACATACATACATATATATATATATATATATATATATATATATATATATATATATATATATATAGCGTAGGATAATTATATTTTTATAAGTATAATTTTTTTTATACTTATAACTTTTTCGTTCTTAAATAAAGATTTGTGCAGTTAGAATGATAGTGGTCTCCCTAAAATTTAGTGGGTTGTTGGTGAAATAGCATAAATTCTAGATACTACTATAATTCTAACCGCACATTCTTTCATTCAGAGCCGAGAATTTATGAGTACAAAAGAATTTTACTCGTAAAAGTATAATAGTCTGGCTATATGCTGGAATACTATCGATATCATCAAGTCGTTGCTGCTACCAATTTTTTAGCCCTTGCATTAAAGAATGTGCGGTTAGGATGATAGTGGTCCTCTAAGATTTAATGGGTGGTTGGTTGAATAGTAAAAATTTTAGGGGACTAGTAAAATTCTAACCGCACATCTTTTCATCCAAGAGCTGAAAATTTGGTAGCAGCAATTACTTGTGCTATCGATAGTAATCCGGTCGGACAATATATATATATATATATAGAGAGAGAGAGAGAGAGAGAGAGAAAGAGAGAGAGAGAGACCTACGCTTGTGTATTTTAAAAGGAAAGCTGAGATTTTTAAATGGGCGATCGGCTCAGTTAAACTTGATCTAGAGTATTTAAAAGATTTAGAAAATAAATTTTATAATTTTTTTATATCATTTGTCTCGTGATCAAAGAGACTCAAAATCAATGATTTTAATAGTTGTGGTCACCCGTTTACAAGTTTAACGGTATAGAAATATTCAAATCACGTAAAATTTTGAAATAAATTTTATTATAATATATAAAATAAGATTAATATTTTTGATCTAAAATTTTAGTATAATATTATCATATTTTGTAAAATTTTTATTTTCAATTGTTGATTTTAAGCCATTTCGATTACAAAATAAATAATATCAAAAAAATTATAAAATATATTTTTTAAATATTTTAAATATTTAAAATCAAGTCTAATGAATTCGATACTCGATTCAAAAATTCTAACATAAAAAATTAATTTAAAAAAATTAAAAACCTTCGTATTTTTTAAATATGCAAGTACTCTCTTTCTCTCTCTCTCTCTCTCTCTCTCTCTCTCTCTCTCTCTATATATATATATATATCACAATTTTTTTAGTGAAATTAAACTAGGTAAATGTACGCAACGGCCGCATTTCCCGGCCTAAACAAAAGCCTCGTCGTTAACCTCCAACCCCCGCTTTCCATGCCTCTCTTAGTCTTCTCCCTCCATTTCCTTCACCACCACCCATTTCATTATTCTACAAGAATATCAGAAACACAACCATCAACCATCAACCATCAATCACTGATTAATTAACTCCCCTTCTCTCACTTTTTTTTAGCTCGTCGTATCCTCACCTTCTTAATTAATTCATATTTCTCGATCTCTCTCCATCCCTCTTAATTTGTCCAAAAAGAGGGATGGCGAGCCCCACGCTCTTCTCCTTCCTCCTCCTCCTCATCTCCTCCTCCTCCTTCCTCCTCTCCACCTCCCAATACCTCGACTCTTCACCCCCGACTGCCCCTCCACCCCCCACTACTACGACCCCTCCGCCTCCGCCTCCGCCTCCGCCTCCGCCTCCGCCCGACACTGACAAGGCGACGCTGCCGAACCCGATCAATGCCGTCTTCGCGCTGGTGTCCTTCACGAACGGCCGGGGGTACTACAAGAGCATGGCGCGAGAGTTCTTGATGGCGCACAACCACATCCGCGCCTTGGTGGGGGTGGTGCCGCTCCGTTGGGACGTTCATCTGGCGCGGTACGCTCGGCGGTGGTCTGATCGGCTGCGCAGTAATTGCACCATGGAGCACTCGATGGGGCCGTACGGAGAGAACTTGTTCTGGGGCACCGGGTGGGACTGGAAGGCGACGGACGTTGTGCGCAACTGGGCGGAGGAGCACGCTTTCTACGATCCCGCCAACAACTCCTGCTTGCCCGGTGAAATTTGCGGACACTTCACCCAGATCGTGTGGAACAACACCCAGCGCGTCGGCTGCGCCCGTGTCGAGTGCACCGGGGGCGGCGTCATCATCACCTGTAGCTATGATCCGCCCGGCAACTGGGTTGGCGAGCGGCCCTACGAGCTCGCTGCGCCCGGGACCGCGGCGTGAGGAGCTTAATTAGCGGTGCTTGAGTTGCTATTTGCAGCATGGATTATATTATATGCATGATTAATTAATTCCATCGTTGTAAGGTCTACTTATTATTCTTATGTATGGGTCTTACTCAAAAGATGTTTTGTCAGAGTTACTTTTTTTCATTTACAAATCAGATTTTCTTTAATCGGTTCTCTAATAAGAATATTCGTTCAAGCCTTCTAATTGAGAGAGATAATCTATTGCACTACAAATTAATTATTATATAGTGGCAATTAAAATCAACCCCAAAATATATATATAAAAAATATTGCCACAATAGGACTACCAGAGGCGAAAAATGAAACAGGGGTGGTAAGCTATAAATATGACAACTGATGAAAGCTACCACTAATATACCTATAAAATCATAAGCTAAAAGAATAGCTAAGTATGTGTATCAGAGTATAAATGTCTGCCTGACTAAATCCAATTTGTATACCAGTAAATACTGGTACTGCCTGCGATGCCTGCCAAATCGGATATGTCAGCCTACACATAACACCGATAGGGGATAGGAGTCTCGAGGACTCAAAGTCTGTATATCGCGCACTCCGGAGTGGCACTCGAGGGGAGCGACCCACACGAGTAAAATGCTTGAGTAATAAGTATCAAAGGAGAATAAGTCCGCAGGATTGGATCATGACACTGATCTAAGTGGAAAAAAACCCTCCACTAAAAGAAGCCCAAATCCTCTCCCCGATCTGATGCAATAACAACTGTCCGGTAAACCGCCCAAAATCCGCGGTTGCCGCAATACCCTGCCCTCACAGCCTGCCTGTCCCAAATTCCAAATGTCAGACTACACTATCCCAGCCCCTGCTCGACCCCGAGCGTACTATCCCCTAAGTCTAGATAACTGGAGAAAAATAAAAACATGATTTCTTCTAAGTCAGTTCCAGCATGATAGTGTAGCAGAAAAAGGTGGCCTAACTAGGTGACCATACAAGCATGCAAAGTCCTCATTATGGTAAATTAGGCACAAGTTCTGTTGTTCAAGTAGTTATCAAAACATGCTATTCCAGGATACTAGTAATCACATAAGTTACTAGATACCAACACAAACAATGCCTGCCTATGCCACAAGTATAATATTCACAATGTACTAGTAAGCATACCTATAAGCATGATTCTACATTTCCTGATGATAATTTCATCCAAAGGGGAGTACTAAAATAGCAATCATAACTCATGCAAGTATTTTATCTGCTTAAGCATTTTAATCCAACATGCATGCTAATTTATCTATATATGCATTTTAGCCTTTCATACATGCATTACTCCAATAAGCCTAGTGGGTAGCCCAAATTAAGAGGTTCACAATGATCACCCACCTCGAGCACTAAATCCTGGTCCTAAAGGTGAAGTCCACGCTTGGCCCAAACAATCTCCACAACACTGCACAACATTCCCCCGAAGGAAAAATACATAAATTAATCATACAATGCTCCAAATTCTGTCCACAACATAACAGCCCAGAGTTTCTCTGTTTTCACCTGCGAAAAATGCCCGGAAAATTCCAAGAAAAATACTGTCACGATCATCGCGACGAACCCGTCGAAACGAGTCCCTGCACGCTCAAATCCGAGTTCCCTACGCTGAGATACAAATTCGGCAAGGGAAACACCCCAACAAAAACTGTATAGAAATTCTGTATCAAAGAACTACAGTAATTGGGGATTTTCACCTTCGAAAAATATTCAAAAAAATCTGGAAAAATTCTAGGAGATTCCTTGTGAAGTGTAGATGAAAAATGCCTCCTGAAACGCCTTGATCCGACGTCTGTGCGCAAAGATACAGACAAAACACCATAGTGCTGTCCAAAAATCAGCGAAGAAAAATGGGTCAAATGGAAGCTCGGGAAACTCCAAGGTCAGCATGGAAAACGAGGAAACTCAAAACACAGAAGTTGGAGTCCTGCCTGTCGAGAGTCCAACGGCGTAGGAATCGCCTAAAACGAAGGTCTGGATGAGCCGGGGGAGCCCGCGCACTGAAAAGGGACGAAGCGGGTCGCCGGTGAACAAGCGTCGCGCCGCGCCGTAAAATCGTGAACCTCGGGATTCGTGCCCCTAAAAATCCCAAGGATGCTCTGTGAAATGTAGCACAAGTGGAGGAAAAAAATCCCAGAAGAAGTCCCTGTGGAAAACCGCTCAGAAAAAGAGCAAAAAGGCCTCCAAGAGCCCTATTTATAGGCCCAACCCGCACTAATGGGCTTGGCGGATTCGGGCCCAAGTTTCGGGCGCCCGAATCCGCCAGACGGGTCGGACGGCTTCCCGTCCGATGCGCCCGAAACCCTGAGATGATGTCATGTGTACTCGTAACATGGGACAGCGGTGCAAGGGTCCCCGACGCGCACCACGCGTCCCCTCGCGGTCAGCGGGAGTAGGTACGGCCCGCCTCTCGCGTGCTGACGCGTGGCGCACTCAAGTACGGCCGACCGCGCGCCAGGCGTCTCTGCGCGCTCCGTCCCGAGGCGCCCCTCCGCGCACACCATGGACCGCGCCTTCGTGAGCCAGCCAATGCCAGGTTGCCACGTGTCATGCGCCCGGTCCACCGAAGCCGCGCCACGTGCGCCAACCACTCCACGCACGCCACGCGTCCCGCCCCGCGGTCCATGCACCCGCCGCGCCTCCCCGTGGACCGAGCTGCGTGAGCCGGCCAATAACAAGCCGCCGCGTGGCTCAGGCCGGCCCACGGTCCTTCCCCATGCACCAAAATCCTCCGAAAACTTTCGGAAGCCCGTTTTTGGTCATTCGGACTCCAAATTTAACAAGCAAATAGCTGTTTTCAAGCGTTTTTCCGCGCTGAATCCAAATCCAACCTCTGTTTAGCCCAAAACCTTTTCTAAAATTCGGCAAATACAGCCGAAGGCCAAATCAGCTAAAATGTCTCACAGGTGTCCATCTGTGGCACCCCTTTTGATGCACCATGGGCCAGACACACCAACACTAGGTGTTCTACACAGTGGATTAATCGGAAAGGTTGCATGGGAAATCTGGACCACTACATCCTCCCCTACAAGAAAAAGTTTCGTCCTCGAAACAAAAGTCATACCTCAAGCCGGGGCCTCGAACAAGTGGGGGTAAGCGTCCATCATCGCCGACTCCAGCTCCCAAGTAGCCTCGCGCTCATCATGGCTGCTCTAGAGGATCTTCACATAAGGGATGGCCCGGCTACGCAACTCCCTAACCTCACGGTCCAAGATCCTCAATGGTCGCTCGACATAGCTCAAATCCTCAGTGATCTCTAGTGGGGTCAAATCGATGATGTGCGACGGGTCATAAACATACCTCCTCAGAGTCGATACATGAAACACATCGTGAACACTAGCAAGTCTGGGAGAGAGTGCAAGTCTATAAGCAACTGGCCCTATGCGCTCCAATACCTCGAAAGGTCCAATATGAGTGCTCAGCTTCCCACGAATCCCAAATCTTCGGATCCCCTTTGAAGGCGAGACTTTCAAAAAGACATGATCTCTAACCATAAACTCAAGGTCTTGCCTCCGCACATCTGCGTAGCTCTTCTGTCTGCTCTGAGCTGTCTGTAGATGCTGCCTGACTATTCTGACCTTATCCTCTGCCTCTCGCAGCAACTCTAGCCCCAATGTCCGCCTTTAACCCACATCGCTCCAATAAAGCGGGGAACGACACTTGCGTCCGTACAATGCTTCAAACGGAGCCATCTGGATGCTCGCTTGAAAGCTATTGTTGTACGCAAACTCTACCAGTGATAAGTGTCGCACCCAACCTCCTCCAAAGTTTAGCGTGCAAGCTCGGAGCATGTCCTCAAGAATTTGTATAGTACGCTCTGACTGCCCGTCTGTCTGTGGGTGAAACGCTGTGCTGAAACTGAGCTGTGTCCCTAAAGTGGCCTGTAGGCTCCTTCAAAAGCGCGAAACAAACATCGGATCTCGATTAGATACAATGGAGGCGGGTACACCATGCAGCCTCACCACCTCGTCTAAGTATAGCTGCGCCAGCCACTCGAGTGACCAAGTCACCTGTACCGGTAAAAAGTGAGCGGACTTGGTGAGTGTCACGCCCCGGGTGTAAACTAGAACCCGGGCCCGTCTACAGATCCGCCGTGCACACGGTATTTCCCGCGTACACGAAGCGCCAAACCTGCTCAGATATATAAGAGATATAATAAAAGAGCAATAAAAACAGAGCTGAACTAAAACTAATACATCTCAGACTGAAGCTGGAAATAAAATACAATACATCTGTATAAATGATACATCTGTCTCTCCCAGCTCACCAAAAATAAATACAACCAGCTGGCAAAAGCCAGTCCCAAAGTAAAAGTACAACCGTCTGAGGAAACACGGGTACACCAACAGTCCAGCTAACACGCTCAACCTGCCTCGAAGTCTATCTACTCAGCCGTCCTCTCTCCTCGACCCGTCGCTGAAAACTCAGCAGCACCCGCAGAAGACACTGCAAAACAAAGGGAAGAGAAAAGGAAAAGCAGTGGGGGTGAGAACTACTGTAAACAGCAGCCTCCCCCTAGTGGGTAGACCTCAACTCAAATGTGCCCACAAGGACTACAAGAGGCGAAAAAGATGAACAAAGGTGGTAAGCTGTAAATAAAACTGCCGGTGATGAATAGAGCTACCACTACATGCCTCTAATGAGCTAACTGATAGTATAGCTATATGTATGCATCAGAATGTAAATGCCTGCCTGCCTAGACCCAATCGATACACCAGTAAGCACTGGTACTGCCTGCTGTGCCTGCCTGCCTGCCTGCCAAATCGGGTATGCTGGCCAACGCATAACACCGATAGGGAAAAAGGGAGTCTCAAGGACTCGAAGCCTGTAAAACGCACACTCCGGAGTGGCACTCGAGGGGAGCGACCCACACGAGTATAATGCCTGGGTAACAAGTACCAAATCAGCAGGACTGGATCATGACTCTGATCAAAGTGGAAAACCCATCCACTAAAAGAAAGCCCAAAGCCTCTATCCCAATCTGATGCAATGACCACTGTCCGGTCAACCGCCAAAGATCCGCGGTTGCCGCAATGCCCTGTCCTCACAGCCTGCCTGTCCCAAAACCCACAACTGTCTGACTACACTATCCCAGCCCCTGCTCGAACCCGAGCGCACTATCCCCCAAATATAGACAAAAGAAGAGAAAAGCATGGTTTCTCCTAAGTCAATGCCATCATGATAGTGTAGCAGAAAGAGGTGGCCTAACTAAGTGTCCATACACGCATGCAAAGTCCTTTATCATTATTAAACATGATTCAAGTGTTCTAGTTCTCACAAAGTAGAGATATGCCGTTTAAATAGCCTTCCATTTTACAAGTTGCCCCAAAATAGCTTAGGTATATGTAAAAGAGGTCCCATCATGCATATGCCACATATCCATTTAACAAAGCCCTTCCCATGGTTTTAAGCGACATATTAATTACAAGAATTAACCATTAATCAGCACTTAGTCCTTTTGAAGTCACAAACCCTAGTTATAAGCCCAATTCCCAATTAGCATGCCAAGTTCATTTTACCGGTTCATTTAGCCATATAACATATTAGCACTCAAATAGGCCTAGTGGGGACATCACAAGTAGGAGGTTAAACAACGGTACCCACCTCGAGCGCTAAATCCAAGTCCCGACAGCGAAGTCCGCGCTCGATCTTCAACGGTCCCCGAAATACTGTGCCAAAAGTCCCAAAGAACACACACAAATTACTATCTCCAGTTTAATCCAAATCTGTCCCCAAAAATCAGATTTACTGTTCAGCCATTTTTACCTGCGAAACGTGCCCAATAAATTCCCAGAAAAATACTATTGCGATCTACGCGACGAACCGGTCGAAACGAGTACCTGCACGTTTTCCCACGATTTTTCTGTGCTGAGAACGAAAATCGACAAGAGGACACCCCAAAGCAAATCGATCACAAAAACTGAATCTGAAGATACTGTAAAAAGGGGTTCTCACCTTCAGGGAAATTCCACGAAAATCCAAGAAAATTCCAGTAGACTCCTCGCGATGTGTAGATGCAAATCCCCTTTTGAATCGCCTCAATCCGATGTCCGGGCGCAAAGTTATCGCCAAAACAAGCCAGTGCTGTCCCAAAACTCCGCGACGGAAAAAGGGTCACAATGAAGCCACAGAAACACCATCAAAACCTCGGAATCTGAAGGAACTCACAAAATAGAAAATGAAGCCCTACCTGTTAGGAATCCAACGGCGCAAAAATCGCGAAAATAGGAGGTCGGGGTGAGCCGGGGGAGCTTGAACACCGAAAAGCGACGAATCTGGTAGCCGTAGAACAATCGTCGCGCCGCGCCGGAAAAATTGCAAACCTCGGGATCCGAACCTTTAAATTCTCGGGAAAGCTACAGTAGATGGAGGATTGAGGGAGGAACAAATGTCTAAGAGGAAGCTCGGAGTGAAACCAAGCCGAAGAGGGAGAAAATCGGCTTCCAAAACCCTATTCCCTGCTAAAAACTGAGTTGGGCCCCCCCCCCCTTTGCGGATTCGGGTCCACTGTTCGGGCCCGGATCCGCCAGGGCGGGTCGGACGCGCCCCGTCCGACCGGGCGGAGCCAATCAGGCGGCGACACGCGCCCCCACAGGGGATCGGCGCGCATCCCGCACAGCGGACAGCCGTGCGGGGCGCGCCACCGCCCGACGCGTGTCCCGACCAGCCGACCGTCGCGCCTGCCCGCACAGTAGCCGCTGCCCCTCCTGCCCGCACAGTTGACCAGCCTATCGGAAGGCGCCACGCGTCCAGCCTCTGACCGCTGCACCCAGTGCACGAACCTCCATGCACCGCACCAGTAACAATCCGCCACGTGTCCACCGCGGTGCACCGTGAACCCAAGCCAGCCATCCTGCTCCCTGCGCCGAGTGCTATGAGCCAACCAACCCCGTAATGCCACGTGGCACCGCCTCGGTGCACGCCCGCCGCGTGGACCGGCCGCCTGCCCGCGCCCCCGCCGCGCCTGCCCGCGCCCTCAGCGGCTGCCCGCGGCCGCGCGCCGCCTGCCCGAGCGCCCTCCGCCGCCTTCCGCCGCCGTTCGCCGCCGCCGGCCGCCGCCGGCGATCGCCGGAGTTACTGTTCCGGCGGTGAACAGTAACCCGAGCCCAAAAATGCAAGTAAATACTCCGTCTGAAGCGTTTTCGCGCGCTGAATCCGATTTTGACGTCCGTTTCGCCAAATTCTCACTCTAAAAATTGCCGAAAGCCCCCGGAAAAGTATTCTTAGTCCAAATTTCGCGCCGAGCCCAATCTAAAAATCCGTTTCGCGCGAAAACCCCTCTAAACATCCGACGGGGTCCCCCGATCACCCGCGTGATCCATTTAGGCCCGAAGTTCATCACTTGAGTCCAAATTGGCGCCCGAACACCGCCGACATGCCCCAAAGGCCTCCAGCACACCGCGTAGGCCTCCAATAGCCACCCCAACGCACCGCAACAGCTCTGCGGAGATCCAGGTCATCACAGTGAGTCTATCCACGACTACCCAAATCGCATCCGCTCCAGTCTGTGCTCTCGGCAATCCAGTGACAAAATCCATGGTAACATGTTTCCATTTCCATTCAGGAATTGGGAGACTCTGCAACTTGCCAGCAGGTACACGATGCTCAGCCTTTACTTGCTGACAAGTTAGGCATGTTACGGAATTTGTGTTGGCGTATTTCGTGAAATTTGTTTAAGTCTTGAAGATTGAAGATGAAGAAGTTTGGATCATATACCTCAATCTCAAGAAAGAAGAATTCAAAAGGATCAGGTACGTTTAACTAAAGATTTTGGTGATCCGAATACTTCTTATAGTGTAGAAACACTTGGAAGAATTTTAATTGCATAAAAATCAAAAACTGGACATGGGACATGTTCAGGATCCGGATCGGGCATTGCAATCCGGATCCCGAACATAGGTTGGTTCATGAGCAATTCCAATCCGGACCGTGGGATTTCAGTCCGGATCCCGAACGTGGAATTTGAAGGAATTGTATGAACGATCCGGATCGTGGAATTTCATCCGGATCCCGAACGTCCTTTTTCTGGAAATCGTCTGTTTCGCTGAGACATCCGGATCGCCAAATTCCAATCCGGATCGCCGTCCTGTAAATTTCCAGAAAGGTTAGTTTTTGATCCTTATCTTCTTCCAATGGTTTCTAACCTATAAATAGACCCTATGATTCATTTTTAGGGTAGAGATTGAAATGTGAAAAATACGACCGAAATAGAAAAATCCACATATAGAGAAGAAAGGAAATCAATAGATTTAATTCTATGTTTCTTCATCTATATTGATTGATTTGATTCTAGGTTTTCCAAACTCAGATTTTGAGTAGAATCAAATCAATGAATACTTAGATGGTATTTCCGATCTATTTCTAATCTAAGTATTCGGCGGATCATCACCACCCAAAAACAACGATTTACCCAAAATCGGCGCGTGGACTCGCGTGGCCTTGTGGATTCAAGGTGCAACCGCTCTCGTGGATTCGGAGCGAGGTACGTTCGTGGATTCGAAGCGTGCTACTGGGTGAAGACCGTGGATTCGGTCGGACGTCGTGGACTCGACGTTGGACGCTGTGGATTCAGCGTTGGGCGCAGATCGTGGATTCGAGAAGCGTCGTGGAGCGAGCGGAGAAGATCTACTAGGAGCGTATGGTAAAAGGTTGAGTCGTCTGTGAGTACGTTATATCACCTTGTACGTGTTTAATTCTAGTGGATTTCGCCGTGTTATCGGTCCCGTGGTTTTTTACTCCGGTTTGGAGTTTTTCCACGTAAAAATCTTGCGTGTTATTTTTTTTTCCGCATTGGGTTTTATTGCGCAATGATTTTTTGAGTGTTTATTGTTTACACCTATTCACCCCCCTCTAGGTGTTTTTTCCCCTATTTAGATCCAATTATATATAACCCAACAAGTGGTATCAGAGCGGGAATAGGGTTGTAAACAATGGTTGAAGGTGGAAACATCAATCGACCCCCTTTCTTTGATGGAACAAATTATGCGTACTGGAAAGTACGGATGAAAGCCTTTTTAATTTCCATCGACGAAAGGGTGTGGCAATCAATTGAATTAGGATGGTCTAATCCAACTGAAATTATTGATGATGTTCGCACCTTAAAACCTAGGTCGAAATGGACCAAGGAAGAGATAGATTCATCTTCTTACAATGGCAAAGGAATTAATGCTCTATTTAATGCTTTGTCACAAACTGAGTTCTCTCGCGTCTCGGCATGTGAGACTGCGAAAGAAATCTGGGATGTTCTTCAAGTTACGCATGAGGGAACTAACCTTGTGAAGATTCAGAAACTGCAAATGCTTACGAGCAAGTTTGACTCTATCTCTATGGCAGAGAATGAATCTTTCACTGACTATTACACACGATTGCAAGACATCGTAAACTCATGTGCTAACTTGGGAGAGAAGATTCCAGAATTTAAAGTTGTAAGAAAAATTTTAAGAACTCTTCCTGAACGATTTCGCCCGAAGGTCGCAGCCATTGAAACAATTAAACACCCGGACGAAATGCGTGTAGAAGAATTAGTTGGTGCTTTACAAACTTATGAAATGACATTTCCTACTAACTATTCTTCTGGAAAAGCATCCTCTTCTAAGTCTTCAGGTTACGCATTGAAATCAACTAAAGAAGAAGACGCGGATTCATCCTCCTCGGACGATGACGAGAACCTATCTATGGAGGACTTTGAGAAGCAGCTCGCTCTCTTGACAAGGAAGTTTCGCCGCAACTTTCGAAGGGGTAATTCAAGCAAAACTCCATCCTTCGGAAAGTCGAAGAAAGGCAAGGGTTCTTCAAGCTACAAGTCAAGAAAGCAAGAGAACTTCTCAAAGGATAAGAAAAGTTCAGAGGGACAAGTTCAGTGCTTCAAATGTCGAGGCTACGGCCACATTGCAACGGAGTGTCCCAACAAGAATCCGGCAAAGAAGAAGGCGATGCAAGTCGTCACTTGGGATGACAACTCCACGTCAAATGAGTCATCCTCAAGTGATGAAGAAGACAACGCGACAGCATTCCACGCGTCCACATCTTCACCCTTCATGTGCTTAATGGCAAGTACATCCGATTCATTGTCCAACTCCTCCCTGTTGAAAAGATTGCAACGGACGATGAATCGATGATTCTGAAGGTGAAGATTTTGCTCTTGCCTACCATAAGCTTTTGAGGGATTCAAAGAAACTGGCAAAGCAAAACAAGGGGTTGAGAGGGAGATTGCAGGATCTCGAAGAAGAAGTAAAAAGGGTAACTTCTCTCTCAAACGATCTTGAAGTGGAAAGGGATAATCTGATTAAGACAAATGTTTCCCTTCAAGAGTCCAATGAGCATTTCGAGAAGAACATATGGATATGGTGAACAAAGCGAATTACTTCTTGAAGCTCTACGGCGAGGCTCGACAGGAAAAATTGGAAATGACGAAGACCATACGCCAACTAAAGGATGACTTAAAGAGATTTTCTTCTGGAAGGAGTAAGTTGGACAGCTTCTTGGTCTTGGTCAAACAAATAAGTTCGGCCTCGGATACACTCAAACTGGAGACATTCCAAGTTCGAGTGGGACAGTTTTTGTGCCTCAGTCGGTATCTCCTCCTCCGACACCGGAATTCACGACAAGCAACGACAACAAGCCTACTTCATCCTCTTCGGGATCGTCAAGACTAAGGTATGTTTTCGTTGTGGCATTTCAGGGCACATAAGGAGAAATTGCAAGATGGGAGCCAAACGCACACCTCAAGCACCTCTTGCAATGACTACCAAAAAGGTGATTCCTCAGAAATCAAATGCAAATCATTCAAAGGAAAAGAGCCTTGGTAGTTCACCGCTCAAGACGACATCATCAAGGAGCAGCAATCTTCAACAAGACGCTTTCACCTAGGAGAATCAACTTCACGATCATTACCGACGCATTCCAAAAAGGTTTGGGTGCGCAAAGGTGAAATTTTCCCTTGTCTTGTTACCAATGTTTCCTTGCATGCATATGATAGTTCGTCTTGGTATCTGGATAGCGGGTGTTCCCGTCACATGACCGGTGACAAAAACTGTTTTCAAACTTTTGAGAAAATCTCCGGAGGACTTGTTGTTTTCGGAGATGGTCGGTCTTCCAAAATTGTTGGAAAGGGAACGGTAGCTATTCCAGATGGCCCGGTTCTAAATAATGTGTTATTTGTTCATGGCCTTAAGACTAACCTCATAAGCATAAGTCAACTTTGTGATAATGGTTATTCAGTTAATTTTTCATCTGATGAATGTACTGTAACTGACAAGAACCATGCTTTCTTTTTAAAAGGGGTTAGATCAGAAAACAATTGTTATGTAGTTCCTAATAAAATTTCTGAAAAATGTAACCTAGCATCTTTGAAAAATGAAACACTTTGGCATGAAAGGCTAGGTCACATAAACTTTAAGGAACTTGCTAGAATTTCAAACAAAGATGTGGTCAAGGGGGTTCCTAAACTTTCTTTTGAACAAAACATTGTGTGTGGCGGTTGCCAAAAGGGAAAACAGTCTAGGACTGCACACAAGAACTTGAACCACATAGGTACAAAACGGCCTTTGGAACTTTTGCACATGGATTTAATGGGGCCAACTCGTCAACCATCTTTGGGAGGTAAATGGTATATTTTCTTATTGGTTGATGATTTCTCTAGATATACTTGGGTAGCATTTTTAAAAGAGAAAGCTGATACTTTTGATTCTTTTCACGAGATTTGCCATCGTATTATGATTGAAAAGAATGAAAAGATTACTCGAGTTAGAAGTGATAGAGGTGGAGAATTCATAAATTCCAAATTCATTGATTTTTGCACTTCTAACGGCATTAAACATGAATTCTCAGCACCTTATACACCTCAACAAAATGGTGTAGTCGAGCGCAAAAACAGGGTCGTACAGGAGATGGCACGTGTTATGCTTCATAGCCGGAACTTACCTTTATATTTTTGGGCTGAAGCGGTGAACACTGCTGTCTATGTTATTAATCGAGTGTATTTGCGCCCGGGGACTTTGAATACACCATATGAACTATGGTTTTGTAGAAAACCTAACATCAAATATTTTCGTATCTTTGGGAGTCGGTGTTTTATTTTACGTGATCGCGAAAATCTTGGAAAATTTGACTCTCGAAGTGACGAAGGGATTTTCTTAGGTTATTCTACAAACAGTAGAGCATATCGAGTTTTTAACTTAGAATCTAAGACGATCGTAGAATCGATAAATGTTAAGGTAGATGAAGCTTTTCACTTTGAATCTGAAAAATCTACCCTCGATATCTCTCTTGATGATGATACACCTGCTAATGCATCTTCTTCTAACAATTCTTTCGATAATAATGATGCATCTAACGGTTCTTCAAGTTTATCTGATGTGCAGGAATCATCTCGTGTACCTCCGACTACTCCTTACCTCAAACGTTACGCATCTCCAAGGATCACCCTGAATCGAACATCATTGGAGATCCACAAGAAGGAGTTAGAACACGGAGACAATTGGTTTGCGGATTTGCATGCTATGTATCTCAAATCGAACCAAAGAATGTTGATGAAGCTCTTCAAGATGACTACTGGATTAAAGCAATGCAGGAAGAGCTCCATCAATTTGAGCGAAACAAAGTCTGGGAATTAACGAAGCCTCCGAAGCAACACAATGTGATAGGTACCAAATGGATCTTCAAGAACAAGAAAAATGAAGATGGTACTATCATCAGGAACAAAGCAAGGTTAGTTGCTCAAGGCTACTCTCAAGTAGAAGGTATAGACTTTGATGAAACTTTCGCCCCTGTAGCTAGACTCGAGTCCATTCGTATCTTGTTTGCGATTGCTTGTCATTTTAAAATCAAATTATTTCAAATGGACGTTAAGAGCGCCTTTTTAAATGGGTTTTTAAATGAGGAAGTTTATGTGGCTCAACCGAAAGGTTTTGTGGATCATAAACTACCTAACCATGTTTTTCGTCTGAAAAAGGCTCTTTACGGTCTGAAACAAGCACCGCGAGCATGGTACGAAAGGTTGACAAAGCACCTTTTGGAAAAGGGCTATACTCGAGGGGGAGCTGACAGGACTCTCTTTGTGAAGCATTATCAAAACAATTTCATTGTTGCACAAATCTATGTCGATGACATTGTATTTGGAGCAACAAGAGATAATGATGCTTCTAAATTCGCGGAGACCATGGAAAGCGAATTTGAGATGTCCATGATGGGCGAATTGACTTATTTTCTTGGATTACAAGTTAAACAAAACGATGAAGGAATTCACTTGTGTCAATCCAAGTATGCACTGGAGTTGGTCAAAAAGTTTGATCTAGAAAATTCTAAGGATTTTCCGACTCCAATGGGAACTAGCCATAAGGGACTTGGAAGTGAATCACATAGTGAGAATGTAGACGAGAAACTGTATCGCAGTATGATTGGAAGTCTACTATATCTCACGGCTAGTCGCCCGGATATATCCTTCAGTGTTGGGATTTGTGCGAGATATCAATCAGCACCGAAGGAGGTTCACCTGAAAGCGGTGAAACGGATCATCCGGTATATCAAAGGTACAATCAATTTCGGAATTTGGTATCCTATGGGAACAACTTTGGATATTGTTGGATACTCAGATGCCGATTGGGCTGGATCAGTGGATGATCGGAAAAGCACGAGTGGTGCATGCTTCTATCTTGGCCATTGCCTTGTTGCATGGCACAGTAAAAAGCAGAACTGCATAGCACTCTCGACTGCCGAAGCGGAGTACATTTCAGCAGGAAGTTGTTCAACCCAATTGATTTGGATGAAAAGCGTGTTGAGCGATTTCCGGATTTCAGCATCTTCGGTAACCATTTTATGTGACAACACTAGTGCTATTAACATTTCTAAAAACCCTGTGTTGCACTCTAGAACAAAACATATTGAACTTAGATATCATTTTCTTAGAGAGCTAGTTGAATCAAATATTCTTCAACTGTCATATATTTCAACTGAGGATCAATTAGCTGATATCTTAACAAAACCTTTGGATCAAAAACGTTTTATTCACTTGCGTAAAGCAATTGGCATGCTTTCCTTGAAATAACTCTTTTGAAACCTTTGCTTAGGTTAGGTTTTGTTTTTGTTTTGTGTTTTGTTCTTTATCTATGTTTGTACATAGGACATTAATTGAGCATAAATCATAATTGACTTTAATTGCATCTTTTCATGCATTTAGAAATTTATTATGCTTTTGATATCATAATATTTCAATGTTGCAATGATCATTTATGTTAATTAAGTCATCTTTTAAGTGATCAAAGTCAATTTCTCTCTCAATGATCTCTTGGTATAGTCATTATCTTATTTGATTGCTTAGTCGAGTATGAATGCGAGATCAATTTTTGGTTGAATACCTTATATATTAAATAATTGATAGCCAATTGAGGGGGAGTCAAAGAAAAGTAAAATGCTCAAAAGATGTGGAAAGAGTTACATCCCAATGAGGAGTGTGAAAACTACCACCACATGGAGGAAAAGAGACTGTGTGCAGCTACCACATGAATACCAAAGCAAATTTTTGTTTTAAAAATTGATTGATAAAATGCATATTGAAATACTTGACTCTGTCAAATTTCAAGGTTGGTATAAGGTGGGATTTTTGATAAAAGATGCTCAAAGAGCCACTCCTTCAACAGATTGTCTAGATATATTATCTAACTTATCTGGGATTTCAAACATCTATTGATCTTGGTATTTCATTTTCTTTACCAAATTGATGATTTGATAAAGGCATTACGCATAAGATCAGGTTAGATGTGATTGAAGTTGTTCAACTTTAAGTGTTTTAATTTCCATAAATTTTCGTTTCATTTTTGAGTATTTTTGATAGATTTGGTATAATCTATTTCTTGTTGTATGAAACGATGATTTTTGTTTAAAGTTGATATGGTAAAGTGCTTACATACTTTTTCTGGATTTTATGGAATTTTTCTAAATTTTTCTGAAGAAAAAGTTGGAGCCGATCCGGATCGGGCTAAGTGATCCGGATCCCGAACGCAGGCTTTTCCTGCGGGTAGCCGATCCGGATCACATTCACGATCCGATCCGGATCACGGCTAGGGTTTTAATAAGAACAAAGGATTTTGATTTCTTTTACCCAATCTTTTGTTCTTAAGTCTCTAGAGCTTCTCTCTCTAGATTTCTTGCATCTTGGAGCCTTCAAACTCAAAGTTCTTCGATTCCAAGTAAGTTTTATTGATCAAAATCTCGTTTTTTCACAGTTTTCCTTTTTTGCTCAAAACGTGAGTAGAAATCTTGGAACTTTTTCGTTTGTGAATGGTTTTTGGTCAAATTTCTTTTGAAATAAGAACTCTGGGTAGATTAGTTTTGATTATATGCTGGGTTTTCTCAAGATTAACGAATTTTTGGGCTTCGATTTCTAAAAATTATGTTTTTAGGGCATAAAAGAGGAATTTTTGAAATTCATGCAATTGATCTATTTTTAAAATTCTTTTTGCAAAACTAATTTGATTCTTGGCTTCTCTACATGATTATGATTGTTTGGGTACAATGTTTTCAAATTTTTGAAAATTAACAATTTTTCATGTGTTCTTGAGTTGTTCTTCACAGGACACTTTCTAAACTCAAAGCACATTCAACAATGGATTTCTCTTGGATCATCTTGCTGTTGGTCACTATGGTGCACACTCGGGCCACAAACAAATTAAAGAGAGCTAAGAAAACACAACAAAAAGGTGAGTTTGTTCAGATCAGTGACACAGAAGTGGAAGCAGATTGTCATGAGGTAGATTGGACTGAATTGACAGATGATGATGACTCATTGCCTGAACAAAAAGCCTCCTATGGTTCAAAAGGAAAGGCAACCATGGACACAGGAAAAGCACCTATGGCTGCCCCAACCATCTCTGTGAAAAGAAAACGAATAACTAGACGCTTTGGACTACGACAGGACATTAATGTTGACACGCCGATATCTCCTGACTCCCCACCACGTGTGGAAGAAGTGTTCGTTAACGCTGATCATCTTAGAGCTTTTGCACATCGCGAATGCATTGGCGAGGCATGTTAACATTGAGGCTCTACGAGGTCACTCCCCTGAGTTTGGTGTTCTGATTGAACAAGCAAACCTTATTCAAGTATGCCGATTCCCAGAAACGCTTGGCTACTGTCTGCATCACGTGAGGACCTTCTATACAAATGCACGGCACCTTCGAGAGTTTGAAAACGGTCCAATGGAGTTTTACACGAATATCCAGGCACAAGATTTAAGATTACTCCACATTTGATTGGCGAGGTTTTGGGAATGCAAGCCAGCAAGACAGGAATTCTTACATAAAGGGAATAAGTTTGACAAACATGATGTGGCAAAAAGTTATAGAGGAATTTGTTTGGAGGGAACACAATCAACGGAGAAATCTGTCAAATCCAAAGAACTTCGTCTTGAGCACAGTTCCTAAACTTCATCACATGTTAATATCCTTCCAAATATGCAGACGAAGGTCGTGAGATGGATTGGTTGCTGCTTTTGTAACTCTTAGGACATCCGTCAGAGGCAACGGCATTAATATCAACATTCCATACATTATTTGGAATAGAATGGCGAGATATGTTGAGCACCCTCATCCCACTGAAAGAATTCCATTTCCATTAATTATAATGAGGATCTTAAAGAAATTTCAGGTTGATACTGTTGGGTTTAGGTTAATAAGGATCTAATAGGGGAAAAAACACCTAGAGGGGGGTGAATAGGTGTAAACAATAAACACTCAAAAAATCATTGTGCGATAAAACCCAATGCGGAAAAATAAAAGAACACACAAGATTTTTACGTGGAAAAACTCCAAACCGGAGTAAAAAACCACGGGACCGATAACACGGCGAAATCCACTAGAATTGACACACGTACAAGGTGATATAGCGTACTCACAGACGACTCAACCTTTTACCATACGCTCCTAGTAGATCTTCTCCGCTCGCTCCACGACGCTTCTCGAATCCACGATCCGCGCCCAACGCTGAATCCACAGCGTCCAACGTCGAGTCCACGACGTCCAACCGAATCCACGGTCTTCACCCAATGGCACGCTTCGAATCCACGAACGCACCTCGCTCCGAATCCACGAGAGCGATAACACCTTGAATCCACAAGGCCACGCGAGTCCACGCGCCGATTTTGGGATAAATCGTTGTTTGTTTGGGTGGTGATGATCCGCCGAATACTTAGATTAAAGATAGATCGGAAATACCATCTAAGTATTCATTGATTTGATTCTACTCAAAATGTGAGTATGGAAAACCTAGAATCAAATCAATCAATATAGATGAAGAACCATTGAATAGATCTAATGATTTCCGTTCTTCTCTATATATGTGGATTTTTCTTTTCGGCTATCTTTTCTTAACCAGCCGATCTATTGCGGATGCCCTAGAAATGAAATGGAAGGGCTATTTATAGGTTAGAAACCCTAGGAAGAATATTCGGATCAAAAACAGCCTTTTCTGGAAAGAAATCCCGACGGCGATCCGGATCAGATTTGGCGATCCGGATTGCAGAAGCACAAACCACGATTTCCAGAAAATTGCCTGTTCGGGATCCGGATCGTAGTCCCCGATCCGGATCGTTCATACAGTTTTACCAGAATATCATGTTCGGGATCCGGATTGCAATTCCTGATCCGGATCGAAGAAGCAAACAGGTAAAACTAGTGTTCGGGATCCGGATCAGAGAGTGCTGCGATCCGGATTGAACCAGTGTATGAACAAACACCTTTCGGGATCCGGATTGAAAGCCACGATCCGGATCCTGAACATGTCCCATGTCCAGTTTTTGATGAATAAGCAATTAAAACCTCTTCCAGGTGTTTCTACACTATAAGAAGTATTCGGATCATCAAAATTCTTTAGTTAAACGTACCTGATCCTTTTGAATTCTTCTTTCTTGAGATTGAGGTATACGATCCAAAGTTTCTTCATCTTCAATCTTCAAGACTTAATACATTCACGAAATACGCCAACTCAAATTCCGTAACAATCTCCCCCTTTGGCGGTTTCGTGACAAAACACAAATCCACAAAGAAAATTCAAAAAGAATATTTTTGTTGCTATCACCATACAACAAAAATTTACAAAAGAGTTCCAGAAATTAAAAACATGAGATAAACTCCTAGAACAGACTCTAGACTTAGACATCTGTAATCTCTGCACACAGAAAACATTCTTGACAAACAAATTCGTTAGATACCTCAAGAATTGGAACATACAAAACCAAATACAGAGATAGAGTTTAGTCTCATCATGACATTTGAAAAAATCAGATATGTGAAAGAAGCATAGTTAAAACCAACATATCTTCTAAGCAGTTGAAAACCAAATGTCAAAGTATGTTAGTCCAACATCAACTTGTTAGTCATATTACATGCCCAAATAGTTAGTCGAATAGTTAGTATAGAAGCATGTCACAAATCACAAAAGAAAAACCAAAGTTGAGTTGAGGTTCATACTTACCTTGATATCATCGATATTCACAATCATTCATTGTTCAGAGTTCTTTCTAACTCTCTCACTCTCTCCCCCTTTTTGTCACAAAACAAAGCCAAAACGTAGCATGAGCTACAATATGTAAGGAGAGTAAAGAAAACATAAAGTCCTAATAGTATGCACAAACTGAAAACTAAACTAAAAGAATCGTTAAAAAAAAATCCTGCACAAAAAGAAAAGGTCAGTTTTCAGAATCTGAATCTTCAGAACTTGTGCAACCAATCTTGGACATTATCTTTCGCATCCGCTTGTCCATTGAATTTATCTTCTTCGTGATGGTGATGTGAGCTGCTGTTGATATTTCTAGCTCATTGGTAATCCGCTGTTGTTCTTTCAAAATTTGTTCCTGCTGGATAGACAGTCGTTGCTGTAACTTGAAAATCGAATTCAATGATGCGTCATCATCTGTGCCAGGTGCTTGATGAGATGGTGATGCAGCCGTGCTTGGGTCAGGCTTCTTCCCAGATGCAGAAGCTTGAGTGACATGTGGCAACTTGTGAAGGGATTTGACAATTGTGGACTCATCTATCATGTTCAGACATTGATGATAGGTTGTAGAGGTGATGTCAACTTGAAATTTCTTTAAAATCCTCATTATAATCAGTGGAAAAGGAATTCTTTCGCTGGGGTGAGGATGCTCAACATATCGTGCCATTCTATTCCAGATGATGTACGGGATGTTGATATTCAATGCCGTTGCCTCTGATGGATGTCCGATGAGATATAAGAACAACAATCGTTCCCATCTCACAACCTTCGTCTGCATGTTTGGAAGTATATTGTAACACGTGATGAAATTTAAGAAGCGATATTCAAGACGAAGTTCTTTAGATCGAACTGATTTTTCGGTTGACTGTGTTCCCTCGAGACAAATTCCTTCGATAACTTTTCGCCATAAAGTATTTGTCAAATTTATCCCTTTCAGGTAGTGGACTCCTTTCTTGCTGGCTTCCATTCCCAAAACCTCGCCAATCAACTGTGGAGTGATTTTGAATCTCGTGCCTTGGATATTCGTGTAGAACTCCATAGGACCGTTTTCAAATTCGCGAAGATGCCGTGCGTTGGTATAGAAGGTCCTCACCTGGTGCAGGCAGTAACCGAGAGTTTCTGGGAAGCGACATACTTGAATGAGATTTGCTTGTTCAATCAAAGTACCAAATTCAGGGGAGTGACCTTGTAGAGCCTCAATGTTCACGTGCCTTTCGCCAATGCATTCGCGATGTGCAAACGCTCTAAGACGGTCACTGTTAACAAATACTTCTTCAACACGTGGCGGAGAGTCAGGAGCTATTGGTGGGTCAACCTTGGTCTCCTGTCTCAGTCCAAAACGTCGAGCAAGTCGCTTACGTTTTATAGAGATAGTTGGGGCAGGCATAGGAGCATTCCCAGTGTCCAAGGGAGCTTTTCCTTTTCGTGTTGAGTTAGTCGGCAATACCTCATCATCTTCATCATCTGTTATCATGTCCCAATGAATCTCATTCTCATTCTCTTCAAGTTCAGTGTCACTTATGACATCGACTTCTCCTTTTCTTTGGAGTTTCTTGGCTCTTTTCAACTTATTAGTTGCTCTGGTGAGCACCATTGTAACCAGTAGCAGAATTAACCAGGAGAAGGCCATTGCGTCTAGTGCTTTGAGTTTAAGAAAGTGTCCTGTGAAACCAACTCAAGAACATATGAAAAATTGTCAATTTTGAAAAATTTGAAAACATTGTACCTAGACAATCATAATCATGTAGAGAAGCCAAGAATCAAATTAGTTTTCCAAAAAGAATTTTAAAAATAGATCAATTCCATGATTTACAAAAATTCCTCTTTTATGCCCTAAAACCGAATTTTTAGAAATCGAAGCCTAAAAACTCGTTAATCAAGTAAAATCCCAGCATAAAAGCAAAACTAATTGACCCAGAGTTCTTATTTCAAAAGAAATTTGATCAAAAACCATTCACAAACGAAAAAGTTCCAATTTTTCAACTCACGTTTGATGAAAAACCATAAAAACTGAGAAAAACCGAGTTTTGATCATGAAAACTTACTTGAATCCGAAGAACTTTGAGTTTTGAAGCACCAAGAAGCAAGAAATCTAGAGAGAGAAACTCTAGAGGCTTGAAAACCAGAGATTAGGGTAAAGAAATCAAGAATCTGTATGTTTCTATATAAAACCCTAGCCGTGATCCGGATCGGCCGAGAATGTGATCCGGATCGGCTACCCGCAGGAAAAATCCTGCGTTCGGGATCCGGATCACTTGCCCGATCCGGATCGGCTACACCTTTTTCTTCAGAAAAATTTAGAAAAACACAATAAAATCCAGAAAAAGTATGTAAGCACTTTACCATGTCAACTTTAAACAAATGGCATCGTTTCATACAACAAGAAATAGATTATGCAAAATCTATCAAAAATATCCAAAAATGAAACGAAGATTTACGAAAGTTAAAACACTTAAAGTTGAACAACTTCAATTACATCTATCCTGATCCTATGTGTAATGTCTTTATCAAATCATCAATTTCAGTAAAGAAAATGAAGTACCAAGATCAATAGATGTTTGAAATCCCAGATAAGTTAGATAATATATCTAGACAATCTGTTGAAGGAGTGGCTCTTTGAGCATCTTTTACTAAAAATCCCACCTTATACCAACCATGAAATACGACTGAGTCAAGTATTTCAATATGAATTTCATCAACAATTTTCAAACAAAAATTTGCTTTTCATTCATGGAGTATCTTTTTCTTTCATTTTCTCCATGTGGTGGTAGTTTTCACACTCCTCATTGGGATGTAACTCTTTCCACATCTTTTGAGCATTTCACATTTCATTGACTCCCCCTCAATTGGCTATCAATTATTTAATATATAAGGTATTCAACCAAACCATTGATCTCGAATTCATACTCGACTAAGCAATCAAATATGATAATGACTATACCAAGAGATCATTGAGAGAGAAATTGACTTTGATCACTTAAAAGATGGTTTAATTAACGTAAATGATCATTGCAACATTGAAATATTATGACATCAAAAACATAATAAATTTCTAAATGCATAAAAGGATGCAATTAAAGTCAATTATGATTTATGCTCAATTAGTGTGCTATGTACAGAACATAGATAAAGAACAAAACAAAAACAAGAACAAAAACAAAACCTAATCTAAGCAAAGGTTTCAAAAGAGTTTATTTCAAGGAAAGCATGCCAATTGCTTTACGCAAGTGAATAAAACGTTTTTGATCCAAAGGTTTTGTTAAGATGTCGGCTAATTGATCCTCAGTTGAAATATATGACAGTTGAAGAATGTTTGATTCAACTAGCTCTCTAAGAAAATGATATCTAAGTTCAATATGTTTTGTTCTAGAGTGCAACACAGGGTTTTTTGAAATGTTAATAGCACTAGTGTTGTCACATAAAATGGTTACCGAAGATGTTGAAATTCGGAAATCGCTCAACACGCTCTTCATCCAAATCAATTGGGTTGAACAACTTCCTGCAGAAATGTACTCCGCTTCGGCAGTCGAGAGTGCTATGCAGTTCTGCTTTTTACTGTGCCATGCAACAAGGCAGTGGCCAAGATAGAAGCATGCACCACTCGTGCTTTTCCGGTCATCCACCGATCCAGCCCAATCGGCATCTGAGTATCCAACAATATCCAAAGTCGTTCCCATAGGATACCAAATTCCGAAATTGATTGTACCTTTGATATACCGGATGATCCGTTTCACCGCTTTCAGGTGAACCTCCTTCGGTGCTGATTGATATCTCGCACAAATCCCAACACTGAAGGATATATCCGGGCGACTAGCCGTGAGATATAGTAGACTTCCAATCATACTGCGGTACAGTTTCTCGTCTACATTCTCACTTTGTGATTCACTTCCAAGTCCCTTATGGCTAGTTCCCATTGGAGTCGGAAAATCTTTAGAATTTTCAAGATCAAACTTTTTGACCAACTCCAGTGCATACTTGGATTGACACAAGTGAATTCCTTCATCGTTTTGCTTAACTTGTAATCCAAGAAAATAATTCAACTCGCCCATCATGGACATCTCAAATTCGCTTTCCATGGTCTCCGCGAATTTAGAAGCATCATTATCTCTTGTTGCTCCAAAAACAATGTCATCAACATAGATTTGAGCAACTATGAAATTGTTTTGATAATGCTTCACAAAGAGAGTCCTGTCAGCTCCCCCTCGAGTGTAGCCCTTTTCCAAAAGGTGCTTTGTCAACCTTTCGTACCATGCTCGCGGTGCTTGTTTCAGACCGTAAAGAGCCTTTTTCAGTCGAAAAACATGGTTAGGTAGTTTATGATCCACAAAACCTTTCGGTTGAGCTACATAAACTTCCTCATTTAAAAATCCATTTAAAAAGGCGCTCTTAACGTCCATTTGAAATAATCTGATTTTAAAATGACAAGCGATCGCAAACAATATACGAATGGACTCGAGTCTAGCTACAGGGGCGAAAGTTTCATCAAAGTCTATACCTTCTACTTGAGAATAGCCTTGAGCAACTAACCTTGCTTTGTTCCTGATGATAGTACCTTCTTCGTTTTTCTTGTTCTTGAAGATCCATTTGGTACCTATCACATTGTGTTGCTTCGGAGGCTTCGTCAGTTCCCAGACTTTGTTTCGCTCGAATTGATGGAGCTCTTCCTGCATTGCTTTAATCCAATAATCATCTTGGAGAGCTTCATCAACATTCTTTGGTTCGATTTGAGATACATAGCATGCAAATCCGCAAACCAATTGTCTCCGTGTTCTAACTCCTTCTTGTGGATCTCCAATTATGTTCGATTCAGGGTGATCCTTGGAGATGCGTAACGTTTGAGGTAGAGGAGTAGGCGGAGGTACACGAGATGATTCCTGCACATCAGATAAGCTTGAAGAACCGTTAGATGCATCAACATTATTATCGAAAGAATTGTTAGAAGAAGATGCATTAGCAGGTGTATCATCATCAAGAGAGATATCGAGGGTAGATTTTTCAGATTCAAAATGAAAAGCTTCATCTACCTTAACATTTATCGATTCTACGATCGTCTTAGATTCTAAGTTAAAAACTCGATATGCTCTGCTGTTTGTAGAATAACCTAAGAAAATCCCTTCGTCACTTCGAGAGTCAAATTTTCCAAGATTCTCACGATCACGTAAAATAAAACACCGACTCCCAAAGATGCGAAAATATTTGATGTTAGGTTTTCTACAAAACCAAAGTTCATATGGTGTATTCAAGGTCCCCGGGCGCAAATACACGCGATTGATAACATAAACAGCAGTGTTCACCGCTTCAGCCCAAAAATAAAAAGGTAAGTTCCGGCTGTGAAGCATAACACGTGCCATTTCCTGTACGACCCTGTTTTTGCGCTCGACTACACCATTTTGTTGAGGTGTGTAAGGTGCGGAGAATTCATGTTTAATGCCATTAGAAATGCAAAAATCAATGAATTTGGAATTTATGAATTCCCCACCTCTATCACTCCTAACTCGAGTAATCCTATCATTCTTTTCTATCATAATACGATTGCAGATTTCGAGAAAAGAATCAAAGGTATCAGCTTTTTCTTTTAAGAAGGCTACCCAAGTATATCTAGAAAAGTCATCAACCAACAAGAAAATATACCATTTACCTCCCAGAGATGGTTGACGAGTTGGCCCCATTAAGTCCATATGCAAAAGTTCCAAAGGCCGTTTTGTACCTATGTGGTTCAAATTCTTGTGTGCAGTCCTAGACTGTTTTCCCTTTTGGCAACCGCCACACACAAGGTTTTGTTCAAAAGAAAGTTTTGGAACCCCCTTGACCACATCTTTATTTGAAATTCTAGCAAGTTCCTTAAAGTTTATGTGACCTAGCCTTTCATGCCAAAGTGTTTCATTTTTCAAAGATGCTAGGTTACATTTTTCAGAAATCTTAGAAGGAACTACATAACAGTTGTTTTCTGATCTAACCCCCTTTAAAAAGAAAGCATGGTTCATGTCAGTTACAGTGCATTTATCAGATGAAAAATTAACTGAATAACCACTATCACACAGTTGACTTATGCTTATGAGGTTAGTCTTAAGGCCATGAACAAATAATACATTATCTAGAACCGGGCCATCTGGAATAGCTACCGTTCCCTTTCCAACAATTTTGGAAGACCGACCATCTCCGAAAACAACAAGTCCTCCGGAGTTTTTCTCAAATGTTTGAAAACAGTTTTTATCGCCGGTCATATGACGGGAACACCCGCTATCCAGGTACCAAGACGAACTATCATATGCATGCAAAGAAACATTGGTAGCAAGACAGGGAAAGATCTCACCTTTGCGCACCCAAACCTTTTTGAAGTGCGTCGGTAATGGTCGTGAAGTTGATTTCCTAGGTGAGAGCGTCTTGCTTGAAGAATTGCTGCTCCTTGATGATGTCGTCTTGAGCGATGTACTACCAAGGCTCTTTTCCTTTGAATGAATTGCACTTGTTTTCCGAGGAATAGCCCTTTTGGTAGTCATTGCAAGATGTGCTTGAGGTGTGCGTTTGGCTTCCGTCTTGCAATTTCTTCTTATGTGCCCTGAAATGCCACAACGAAAACATACCTTGGTTCTTGTCGATTCCGAGGAAGATGTAGTAGGTTCGTTGTCGTTGCTTGTCGTGAACACCGGTGTCGGAGGAGGAGATACCGACTGAGGCACAAATACTGTACCACTCGAACTTGGAATGTCTCCAGTTTGAGTGTATCCGAGGCCGAACTTATTTCTTTGACCGAGACCAAGAAGTCTGTCCAACTTACTCCTTCCAGAAGAAAATCTCTTTAAGTCATCCTTTAGTTGGCGTATGGTCTCCGTCATTTCCAATTTTTCCTGTCGAGCCTCGCCGTTGAGCTTCAAGAAGTAATTCGCTTTGTTCACCATATCCATATAATTCTTCTCGAATTGCTCATTGGACTCTTGAAGGGAAACATTTGTCTTAATCAGATTGTCCCTTTCCACTTCAAGATCGGTTGAGATAGAGGTTACTCTTTTTACTTCATCTTCAAGATCCTGTAATCTCTCTTTCAACCCCTTGTTTTGCTTAGCCAGTTTCTTTGAATCCCTCAAAAGCTTATGGTAGGCTAAAACAAAATCTTCACCTTCCGAATCATCTGATTCATCGTCCGTTGCAATCTTTTCAACAGTGGAGTTGGACAGTGAGTCGGATGTACTTGCCATTAAGCACATGAAGGGAGAAGATGTAGTGGACGCGTGGAAAGCTGTCGCGTTGTCTTCTTCATCACTTGACGATGACTCATTTGACGTGGAGTTGTCATCCCAAGTAACTACTTGCATCGCTTTCTTCTTAGCCGGATTCTTGTTGGGACATTCCGTTGCTATGTGGCCGTAGCCTCGACATTTGAAACACTGAACTTGTCCCTCAGAACTTTTCTTATCCTTTGAGAAGTTCTCTTGCTTTCTTGACTTGTGATTGAAGGACCCTTGCCTTTCTTCGACTTTCCGAAGGATTGAGTTTTGCTTGAATTTCCCCTTCGAAAGTTGCGGCGAAACTTCCTTGTCAAGAGAGCGAGCTGCTTCTCAAAGTCCTCCATAGAAATGTTCTCGTCGTCGTCCGAGGAGGATGAATCCGCGTCTTCTTCTTTAGTTGATTTCAATGCGTAACCTGAAGACTTAGAAGAGGATGCCTTTCCAGAAGAATAGTTAGTAGGAAAAGTCATTTCATAAGTTTGTAAAGCACCTACTAATTCTTCTACACGCATTTCGTCCGGGTGTTTAATTGTTTCAATGGCTGCGACCTTCGGGCGAAATCGTTCAGGAAGAGTTCTTAGAATTTTTCTTACAACTTTAAATTCTGGAATCTTCTCTCCCAAGTTAGCACATGAGTTCACGATGTCTTGCAATCGTGTGTAATAGTCAGTGAAGGATTCATTCTCTGCCATAGAGATAGAGTCAAACTTGCTCGTGAGCATTTGCAGTTTCTGAATCTTCACTAAGTTAGTTCCCTCATGCGTAACTTGAAGAACATCCCAGATTTCTTTCGCAGTCTCACATGCCGAGACGCGAGAGAACTCAGTTTGTGACAAAGCATTAAATAGAGCATTAATCCCTTTGCCATTGTAAGAAGATAAGTCTATCTCTTCCTTGGTCCATTTCGACCTAGGTTTTAAGGTGCGAACATCATCTAAAATTTCAGTTGGATTAGACCATCCTAATTCAATTGATTGCCACACCCTTTCGTCGATGGAAATTAAGAAAGCTTTCATCCGTACTTTCCAGTACGCATAATTAGTTCCATCAAAGAAAGGGGGTCGATTGATGTTTCCACCTTCAACCATTGTTTACAACCCTATTCCCGCTCTGATACCACTTGTTGGGTTTAGGTTAATAAGGATCTAATAGGGGAAAAAACACCTAGAGGGGGGTGAATAGGTGTAAACAATAAACACTCAAAAAATCATTGTGCGATAAAACCCAATGCGGAAAAATAAAAGAACACACAAGATTTTTACGTGGAAAAACTCCAAACCGGAGTAAAAAACCACGGGACCGATAACACGGCGAAATCCACTAGAATTAACACACGTACAAGGTGATATAACGTACTCACAGACGACTCAACCTTTTACCATACGCTCCTAGTAGATCTTCTCCGCTCGCTCCACGACGCTTCTCGAATCCACGATCCGCGCCCAACGCTGAATCCACAGCGTCCAACGTCGAGTCCACGACGTCCAACCGAATCCACGGTCTTCACCCAATGGCACGCTTCGAATCCACGAACGCACCTCGCTCCGAATCCACGAGAGCGATAACACCTTGAATCCACAAGGCCACGCGAGTCCACGCGCCGATTTTGGGATAAATCGTTGTTTGTTTGGGTGGTGATGATCCGCCGAATACTTAGATTAAAGATAGATCGGAAATACCATCTAAGTATTCATTGATTTGATTCTACTCAAAATGTGAGTATGGAAAACCTAGAATCAAATCAATCAATATAGATGAAGAACCATAGAATAGATCTAATGATTTCCGTTCTTCTCTATATATGTGGATTTTTCTTTTCGGCTATCTTTTCTTAACAGCCGATCTATTGCGGATGCCCTAGAAATGAAATGGAAGGGCTATTTATAGGTTAGAAACCCTAGGAAGAATATTCGGATCAAAAACAGCCTTTTCTGGAAAGAAATACCGACGGCGATCCGGATCAGATTTGGCGATCCGGATTGCAGAAGCACAAACCACGATTTCCAGAAAATTGCCTGTTCGGGATCCGGATCGTAGTCCCCGATCCGGATCGTTCATACAGTTTTACCAGAACATCATGTTCGGGATCCGGATTGCAATTCCTGATCCGGATCGAAGAAGCAAACAGGTAAAACTAGTGTTCGGGATCCGGATCAGAGAGTGCTGCGATCCGGATTGAACCAGTGTATGAACAAACACCTTTCGGGATCCGGATTGAAAGCCACGATCCGGATCCTGAACATGTCCCATGTCCAGTTTTTGATGAATAAGCAATTAAAACCTCTTCCAGGTGTTTCTACACTATAAGAAGTATTCGGATCATCAAAATTCTTTAGTTAAACGTACCTGATCCTTTTGAATTCTTCTTTCTTGAGATTGAGGTAGACGATCCAAAATTTCTTCATCTTCAATCTTCAAGACTTAACACATTCACGAAATACGCCAACTCAAATTCCGTAACAGATACTAGTTCAACAACTTATCATCAATGCTTGAGCATGATCGATGAGTCTACCATTGTCAAGTCCCTCCATAAGTTGCCACATGTCACTCCAGTTCCTGCATTCGGAACGAAACCCAGTACAAGCACTGCCGCATCACCATCACAACCAGCACCCGCACCAGCGAATGAAGAATCAGTCTCATCCATCTACAAAGAACAACAACGATTATCCGTTCAGCAGGAACAGATTTCGAAGGAACAGCAAAGAATTTCCAATGAGCTTGAGCTCATCACAGCAGCTCATATTACCATAACTAAGAAGGTCAATTCAATGAAAAAGCTGGTGAAAAAGATGTTTTCTAAGATGGGCTGCACGAGCTCTGAAGACTCTGATTCTGATGATTGATTACTTTTTGACTCATTTTCTTTTTAATCTTTTTGTGCAGGATTTTACTTTTTAGGACTTAGTTTTGTTCTCATTTTGTTTTCTTTAGCTCTCAGGTTTTTCTTGATATTGGAACTTTTAGCTCTCCTTTAACTTTGTAGTTTTGACTACATTTTTGGCTTTGTTTGTGACAAAAAGGGGGAGAGAGAGAGTAGTTAGAGAAAACTTTGACCTTGTGTGGAAAGTTTGGAACTTTGAACGAAGGTAAGTATTACAACTTTTGGTTTTTATTTGGTGATTTGTTGCATGTCCCTACTAACTATTTGACTAACTATTTGGACATGTATTATTACTAACAAGTTGTGTGTTTACTAACAAAGCAAAGTTATGACATTTGGAATCTTATTGCTTAGAAGATATGTCAATGATTGATTCTGATCTTATTACATATCTGAATTACTAAATGTAATGGTGAGTATAAACTTCATCTCTGCTTGGTTTTGAATGTTAAATATTCTTGAGGTATCTAACGATTTCCTTTTGTCAAGAATGATTTCTTTTGCAGAGAGTACAGATGTCTAAGTCTAGAGTCTGTTTTAGGAGTTTATTTCATGTATTTAAATTTTTGGATCTCCATTGTAAATTTTTGTTGTATGGTGATAGCAACAAAAATATTCTTTTTGAATTTTCTTTAGTGGATTTGTGTTTTGTCACGAAACCGCCAAAGGGGGAGATTGTTACGGAATTTGAGTTGGCGTATTTCGTGAAAGTGTTAAGTCTTGAAGATTGAAGATGAGAAAAGTTTGGATCATGTACCTCAATCTCAAGAAAGAAGAATTCAAAAGGATCAGGTATGTTTAACTAAAGATTTTTGGTGATCCGAATACTTCTTGTAGTGTAGAAACACTTGGAAGAATTTTTAATTGCATAAATATCAAAAACTGGACATGGGACATGTTCAGGATCCGGATCAGACCTTGCAATCCGGATCCCGAAGTGTGATTGTTCATTGGCAATTTCAATCCGGATCCTAGGCCATTCCGATCCGGATCCCGAACATGGGAGTTTGCTGAATTGCATGAACGATCCGGATCGGACCTTGCGATCCGGATCCCGAACCCTGTTTTCTGGAATTGTCTATCACGCTACGACGATCCGGATCACAGCTAATCCGATCCGGATCGCCGTCCTGAAAATTTCCAGAAACGGATGGTTTTTGATCCTTATCTTCTTCCAATGGTTTCTAACCTATAAATAGACCCTTTATTCATTTTCTAGGGTACGAGACTTAATAGAAAAATACGACCGAAAGAGAAAAATCCACATATAGAGAAGAAAGGAAATCAATAGATTAATTCTATGTTTCTTCATCTATATTGATTGATTTGATTCTAGGTTTTCCTAACTCAGATCTTGAGTAGAATCAAATCAATGAATACTTAGATGGTATTTCCGATCTATTTCTAATCTAAGTATTCGGCGGATCATCACCACCCAAAAACAACGATTTACCCTAAATCGGCGCGTGGACTCGCATGGCCTTGTGGATTCAAGGTGCAACCGCTCTCGTGGATTCGGAGCGAGGTACGTTCGTGGATTCGAAGCGTGCTACTGGGTGAAGACCGTGGATTCGGTCGGACGTCGTGGACTCGACGTTGGACGCTGAGGATTCGGCGTTGGGCGCAGATCGTGGATTCGAGAAGCGTCGTGGAGCGAGCGGAGAAGATCTACTAGGAGCGTATGGTAAAAGGTTGAGTCGTCTGTAAGTACGTTATATCACCGTGTACGTGTGTTAATTCTAGTGGATTTCACCGTGTTATCGGTCCCGTGGTTTTTTACTCCGGTTTGGAGTTTTTCCACGTAAAAATCTTGCGTGTTCATTTATTTTTCCGCATTGGGTTTTATTGCGCAATGATTTTCTGAGTGTTTATTGTTTACACCAATTCACCCCCCTCTAGGTGTTTTTTCCCCTATTTAGATCCATATACATATAACCCAACACAAAGTAATACGGAAAGAAAAGAGCTGGAAAAGGGATAACTCTACAGCTACTATGCCTCTATCTAGATGCTCAGGAGGTGGAACAGATGATAATATGATGCATCTACTAACAAATAAGTAAAGTCACCCAATCTAAACTGACTGCCTCCTCGGGCCCAGTTAAGCCTGCGCCTACCTACTGCCGCACAACCCTGAGGAACGGACTTACGTAGGGCGTCCCATTGGCTTAAAGGCAACAAGGCATTCCTCAATCTTAAAGGCAACAAGGCATTAATCATTCCATTGGCTTCACTGTACTCGTAATGCCCCTAGCGTCTCTTGTACGCCATCTTTGCGAAATACTCAGCTGTAAATCCAAACTGGTGCAGGCATCATAATCGATTAACTGCCGGGGCAGAACTCCATCAAAAGGCCCTAAATAATACCTGGACCTGACTGGGCTCCAATCACAAAGGGCTCTCACCGTCGTATATCAACGACATGACACTAGGTCAAACGGGCCCTCATCCATCAAATCCACGCACCTAAGACATCAACTCTCGCAGCTCTATAGGCGATATCCAATGAGGTGCTATGAAGTTGGCGCGGTTTCCAGAACTACGTCAACCACAATCTTAATTTCCCTTTCGGGCGGCATAATCATCGGCTTAGGTGGTCTCACACCCGGGATCTCACGATCAATAGGGATATCCTTAAGTCCCGCTGTCGCCGTAGGCACCTCTCACACTGTCGCTGTAATCGGTGTGCTCTAACAGTCTCAACAAACAAATTGCCTTCCATTATCTGCCTTGCAGAAAATCAAAGCCCTTTCTCTCGACAGTCACACATCCTGTGGCACTACGCCAACCAATCCCAAGCACTGGGTCAAACACCAAGCTGCCACAAATACCAACATGTCTGCCGGCATAACTCACGGCCTCTACTACACTGGACATGATCCACAAGCCTCCCCCACTTGCACAATGCCAACAGTAACCTGTACCTCAAGTGCATGTGGTAACGACTCTACCTCTAGTCCATGCAGGAATGCAACATGCTCTAACTCCGACTGCTGTGATGAAATCATACCTGCGACAACTCAATCCACTACCGTGGCGCCCTCCGACCGGGCGGCACAGATTCATCCGCTCGATGCAAGTGGTCGTCGCTCAGCCTGCCAAAATGTCTAGACCAATCACAAAGGGAGCACGACCTCTGTCCATGCTCACACTGAGGTGCCGAATGTGGTCTCTCGCTGACAGCCACTCCACGCTGCCGCTGCGCCCTTCTGATCAAAGGGCTGTTGCTGTCATCGGGGTCCACCCAACCTCTGACGTCTCAGAAATCCACCTGGATATCATTGTCCTACGACCAAGCACAATTGATCCATGCAATTCCTTGTACAATTACCCTTACTGAGCTCACCCCTCACTCACATATATTGTACCCCAAACATGCCAGTTATCAATCACACAGGGTAACATCCCCCTGGGGTAAGCTTTACATGATCCATCCTCGAGGATATCCACCATCCAGGAAGGGAAAACGAAAAAGTCTCTGCCGACCGATCTATCCTCCAACACCTAGCGCCAAGAGCCTCTATCCAAGACTCGCCTCTGGCGGCAGACCCCTATCCAAAGGAACTGCAACACTACGCTCCATACACAATGCCTACTCCATCGAGGCATCCAAAATCCAAAACGGGGGAAATCAAACAACCTGAAAGGTATCCTGACGCAGTCCACGCACAGTCACGCATATCCTATGCACCATGTCCCCCAAATCACAGAGCGCGCAGTTTGACAACTGCGTAAACCCTTTTTGACACCAAGAGGCTCTCAAGCAGTCTCTCCATCACCACCAACCACGATCCTACCCCAAGAGGCTCCGAACTTAATCCTATGAACCGGGGTGGTTTATCTGCCGAAACTGGCTCAACTGATCATTGGTGTCCCATAGCTCATCAGCTGTCAACTATCCACCCTGCCTCGGCGCCTCGGCACTAACCATTGGCACGGAGGGGCTACTTGCTCCATCAGTACTGCAGAAATCTCCGCCCCTAAGGATACTGCAACCGGGTGGTCTCAGAAAGAAACACTGTCGAGCTGCCCGCTGCTCTGACAACGATGTCACAAAACCAGATGCTCGCTCACTCTGCCGCTGATATGCCTCTGACAATCCTGTCATCTGGGTCCGGAGCTCTCTGACTCCAATCTGGTATCCGGCCCGAAACAACTAGCTCAGACCCAACTGCTGCACCAAAGTGCACCCGGGTCAGGGCCCAACGTCGGGGAGACACCGCTCGCCACGACAAACCGCAAATCAGCACATCCCAAACACTCGACCCAATCTAGCGAAAGTCAAAGACATCCCCCTATTTTTGTAACTTTATGTTGTCTGCAGCCAACATAACTGTCCCACAAAAATAGGGTATGTCGATCCTTCTTCAATCACAGGAAGAGTCAAAACCAAATCACCGACTTTCGCAAAATGTCGCATCTCTCACACCCTAACATCCTAGGGCCCGCCATAAGCCTAGGGTTTCCTAAGTCCTAACCGACCTATCCCTAAGCTCTGATACCAACTTAATCTGTCACGCCCCGGGTGTAAACCAGAACCCGGGCCCGTCTACAGATCCGCCGTGCACACGGTATTTCCCGTGTACACGAAGCGTCAACAACCTGCTCAGATATAAAAGATATAATAAAAGAGCAATAAAAACAGAGCTGAACTAAAACTAATACATCTCAGACTGAAGCTGGAAATAAAAATACAATACATCTGTATAAATGATACATCAGTCTCTCCCAGCTCACAACAATAATAAATACAACCTGCTGGCAAAAGCCAGTCCCAAAAATGAAAGTACAACCGTCTGAGGAAAACCTGGGTACACCAACAGTCCAGCTAACACGCTCATCCTGCCACGAGATCTATCTACTCAGCCGTCCTCTCTCCTCGACCCGCCACTGAAAGCCCAGTAGCACCCGCAGAAGACACTGCAAAACAAGGGAGAAGAAAAAGAGGAAAGAAGAATGGGGGTGAGAACTACTAGTAAACCAGTAGCCTCCCCTAGTGGGTAAAACCTCAACTCTGACACGCCCACTAGGTCTACCAGAGGCAAAGGGAAACAAAGGCGGTATGCTAAAAAGAATAAGACTCCTGATGAAAAGCTACCACTGGAATGCCTCTAAAATGCCAAGCTAATAGAATAGCTAAATGTATGCATCAGAAAATAAATGTCTGCCAGAATAACCCAATCTGACCACCAGTAAACACTGGTACTGCCTGCTCTGCCGCGACGGGTATGCCAGCCTACGCATAACACCGAAGCAAAGGAGTCCCAAGGACTCAAAACCCAGCATGGTGCCCGGCGCTCTGCACCGTGGAAAGCCTACTCCGGAGTGGCACTCGTGGGGAGCGACCCACACGAGGAAAAGTATCTCAGTAATAAGCATCTCTGTAACCACTGTCTCATAGTAGCAGGACTGGATCATGACTATGATCAAAGTGGGAAAAACCCTCCACTAGAAATAACCCGAACTCAACCTGATGCAAGATAAACACATAGTGGGAAACTCCCTCCACTAGAGACCTGATACCCAATCTGATGCATAAGCAACCTCCGGTCAACCGCCCAATGTCCGCGGTTGCCGCAATACCCTGCCTGTCCCAAAACCGAGAACCTGACTACACTATCCTATCCACCTGCTCGCGCACGAGCTGCAAATACCCAGAGCCTCAAATGAAAGGAGAAAAGAATAACAAAAAGGGTTTCTCCTATGTCAATTCCAGCATGATAGTGTAGCAGAAAAAGGTGGCCTATCTAGGTGACCATACAAGCATGCAAATGTCCCAAGATGATAAACATAAAATAAAGCAGATGTCGATATGTTTTTACCTTGCTAAAGCATGCTGATAAAAGTATGAGAGGAGTAAATAAAAGATAGCCTGTGCCTGTCTAAAATGCATGCCCAAAGCCCACAATTTATTAATCAGCCTTCTAATCATAGAAGCTACTCCAATGCCTAGAGGGTAATCCAAAGTAGGGGTTCACAACAACACCCATGATCACAAACATGTCCCACATATAACATCTGGTCCACCGCCTGCTATCCGCGGTAGCCATACTACTCCAGAAGCTAAAATCCAGGCCCCGGCCACACTATGTCAATCCCCTGCTCAAACCCGAGCAGCAAATAGTCACCTGACTAAAGAATAGGGGGAGAAGGAGCAAATAGGGTTTCTTCTAAATCAAGTCCCAACATATAGTGTAGCGATCAGAAATGGTCTAACTAATTATCCATATAAACAAGCCTATCTCCTCATGGAAGAAGAAGGGGAGTGACGAATAGTGGTTCTACATGTGTATCAAATAATAGCTCCACCTGGGTATAATCATCATGCTAAATCACAATCCAACCACACACATGTCTATAACCTGCTAATCACCCTCACATGAATCATTCACCTATGCCTGTCCAAAAATCCCCAAGTGGTACCCTCCCACAAGACATTTCATAATATCTCAACATGAAAGTACATCCCCTATGCACAGTTAAATGCCAATATAATGACCAAGTAAGCATGTATAAGTTCCAACCACTAACAAGTTTCCACTACAGTGTTTTCCAGATGATAGGCTCGTAATTATTTTAGTTAAAGATGCATGTCTACTAAGTGAGCATTCAAAATGTCCAATAGAGAAGATCTCTCTAATACTCCCAGTGGGTATATCAGAAAAGAGGAGTAAAGCAACCACCCACCTGAAGTGCGAACTGTCCGGTCCCGTACAGCTGAAAATACCAGAAACTCCAAACCCTTGCTCCAACAAGTTCAGCACACCCGCAACACTCCTGGTACAATACAAAATCCACTAAATACACTTAGGCTCCCAAATAATGCTCTTATAATCACATACAATATCTGTCCCAAAACTGCTAAATTTTCACCTGCAGAAAGTGCCCAGAAAATTCCCAGAAAAATACCACAGCGATCCTCGCATCGATAGCTTCGCAACGGTAGCTTGCACGTCCAAATCTGAGTTCGGTAAGACAAGTTATAAATTCGGCAAGGTGGTAATCCAAACAACAAACTGCGGAAAAAGACTGCACACAGTACACTGAGAAAACAGTGATTTTCACCTCGAAATAAATCTCATAAAATTCCAAGAAAAATACGAGCGCGTTCCTTGCGATCTGTAGAAGAAAAAGTTGTACAAGCTCGTCTCCGTCAGACGCTCGTGCGCGAAGATAAAGCCAAAATACTCCGATGCCGTCCTCACAATCCTCACAGAAAAAGGGGTCACATTAATGCCTCGGGATCCGTGCCAAGGAGTTAAAATCAGAATGCGCGATCAAAATGAAAGATGAAGCCCTACCTGTCGTGAAGCCAACGGCGCAAAAATCACAGAAGAATGATCTCGGCGTAGACCAGGAGAGCTAAAACACTGCTGCTGCGCCGAAGAAGAACACAGGAAATGCAACGTCGCGCCGCGCCGTAAAATCCAAAACCTCGGGATTTGAGCCTCGTAAAATCCTGAAACTTGGCGGGTGTAATCCTCACTTGAAGGAGAAGAAATCTCCTTCTCACCTCCCCTTCGAGCTGAGGTCTCGAAGGGGTCGAAAATCCCCCTTGAAGAGCCCTCGGGTTGCACTTAAGGGAAAAACCAGAAAATCATTTCAGAAAATACCCAACAAGTCCCCTTTTTTTTTCGCTGCGCCCGGTGCACGTGAGCCCGCCAATGGTGGCGCGCCACGTGGCCCCAACCACCGTGCACCGCCCGTGGACCGCGCACGGTCGGTCACCTGCCCCGCGTACGGCACCCACTCCACGGCTTGCGTGGACCGGGAGCACAACACCGAGCCAAGCAAATTCTGCCACGTGTCCTACCCGTCGGTCCACCGTGCACCAAAAATGTTCCGTGGACCGTCGACCGTGAGCCCGCCTATAGGAAGATGCCACGTGTCACACCGGTCCACCGTGCACCCACTCAACGTTCGATGAACCGGGCGTCGTGAGCCGTCCAACCATCAACTGCCACGTGGCACCGCCCTGGTGCACGGCCGCCGCCGTGGACCGCGCGCCTGCCCGCGCCCCCGCCGCGCCTGCCCGCGCCCTCAGCGCCTGTGTCACGCCCCGGGTGTAAACCAGAACCCGGGCCCGTCTACAGATCCGCCGTGCACACGGTATTTCCCGCGTACACGAAGCGCCAAACCTGCTCAGATATATAAGAGATAATAATAAATGAGCAATAAAAACAGAGCTGAACTAAAACTAGTACATCTCAGACTGAAGCTGGAAATAAAATACAATACATCTGTATAAATGATACATCTGTCTCTCCCAGCTCACCAAAATAAATACAACCTGCTGGCAAAAGCCAGTCCCAAATGTAAAAGTACAACCGTCTGAGGAATCCTGGGTACACCAACAGTCCAGCTAACTCGCTCATCCTGCCTCGAGATCTATCTACTCAGCCGTCCTCTCTCCTCGACCCGCCGCTAAAAGCCCAGCAGCACCCGCAGAAGGCACTGCAAAACAAGAAAGAAGAAAAAGAGGAAAGAAGAATGGGGGTGAGAACTACTAGTAAACCAGTAGCCTCCCCTAGTGGGTAAAACCTCAAACTCAGACACACCCACTAGGTCTACCAGAGGCAAAAGGAAAGAAGAGTGGTAAGAAATAAAACTGCTGAAAAAGGGAGATCTACCACTACTATGCCTCTAAAATGCAGTCCTAGACTGGAATAACCGTAAGAAACAATAACCAACCGTCCCAGATGAACCCAATCTGTACCGCCCTCATCATCGGGCAAGAAAGCCGCGCCGATGTGATAGCAAAACTCCTGCTGCCGCCCTCATCATCGGGCAAATAAACCGCGCCGATGTGATAGCAAAACCGTCAATAACTGTCCGACCCCGGCCTCCGGAGGGGAACTCGAGGGGAGCGACCCACTCGAGGAAAGCACTACCGGGCAATAACCGCGCCGGTAAAATCCATATCAAAACACTACCGGGCAATAACCGCGCCGGTATGATAAAAGCAGGACTGGATCACAACTATAAAGCCCCAGTGGAACACAACCCTCCACTAAAAGAAAACACAGATCCCCCAATCTGATGCACAAATGAACATCCGGTCGATCGCCCAAAATCCGCGATCGCCGCAATACCCACAATCACAATCATGTCCCACATCCGACATCCGGTCAACCGCCTACTGTCCGCGGTAGCCGCTAAAACCCATAATCCGCAATCCAGGCCCCGGCTACACTATCCCAAACCCCTGCTCAAACCCGAGCAACAAGAACCACCTGACTAACGAAAAGGAGAAAAGAAGCAAACAAGGTTTCTCCTAAGTCAAGTTCCAGCATGAAAGTGTAGCGATAAAAGATGGCCTATCTAGATGTCCAAACAAGCATGCAAGTGTTCTCAAGAAATAAAGGAAAAGGTGTCCAATAGTGGTTCCACATGTGTAACAATTAATAACTCCGCATAGATATAACCATCATGCTAAAACATTATCCAACCACACATGTCTATAATCCATGTTCCATGATAAAGCATCACTATCCACCTATGCATGTCATAAAATCCTCAAATAGTACCAACCACTAACAGGATAATCATATAGTCCAAATAAATAATCCAATCCACATGCAAGGTTAAACGCTAACATTCCATCCATACCAACATGTATAAGTCCCAACCACTATCAAATATCCACAATAGTAATTTCCATATGAAGGGCTCACAATTTTAGATTACTTAAGCATGCATGTCCAGATAATGGGATCACTCTAATATTCCTAGTGAGCATGTCAAAATAGAGGTAAACAACAACCACCCACCTGAAGTGCAACTGTCCAAGTCCGTACAGCTGAAAATACCAAAACTCCAAATCCTTGCTCCCACAATTTAGCACACCCGTAATATTCCTGGTACAATACAAAGCTCACTAATTACACTTAGGCTCCCAATTATTGCACTTATAACCACATACAACCTCGAATTCAAAACTGTTAAATTATCACCTGCAGAAAGTGCCCAGAAAATTCCAAGAAAAATATCACAGCGATCCTTGCGTCGCTAGCTTCGCAACGGTACCTTGCACGCCCAAATCAGAGTTCGGTAAGTCAAGATAAAAATCCGGCAAGGTGGTGATCCAAACAACAAACTGTGGAAAAAGACTGCGCACTGTACACTGAGAAAACAGTGATTTTCACCTCGAAATAAATCTCATAAAATTCCAAGAAAAATACGAGCGCGTTCCTTGCGATCTGTAGATGAAAAAGTTGTATAAGCTCGTCTCCGTCAGACGCTCGTGCGCGAAGATATCGCCTCCCCAATCCGCTGCTGTCCCAAAATCCCTCACAGAAAAAGGGGTCACATTAATGCCTCGGGATCCGTGCCAAGGAGTCAAAATGAGATTGCGCGATCAAAATCAAAGTTGAAGCCCTACCTGTTAGGAGTCTTTCGGCGCAAGAATCACAGAAGAAGGAGCTCGGGGTAGACTAGGAGAGCTAAAACACCGTCGCTGCGCTGAAGAGGAATACAGAAAATGCAACGTCGCGCCGCGCCGTAAAATGGGGAACCTCGGGATTCGAGCCTCCTAAAATCCTGAAACTTGGCGGGTGTAATCCTCACTTGAAGGAGAAGAATTCTCCCTCTCACCTCCCCTTCGAGCTGAGGTCTCGAAGGGGTCAAAAATCCCCCTTGAAGAGCCTTCGGGATGCAACTTAAGGGAAAATCCAGAATAAACTTTTCGCTGCGCCCGGTGCACGTGATCCCACCAATGGTGGCGCGCCACGTGGCCCCAACACCGTGCACCGCCCGTGAACCACGCACCCCGCACGTCGCGTACACCTGCTCCGCGTACGGCACCCACTCCAAGACTTGCGTGGACCGGGAGCACAACACCGACCCAATCAAATGCCGCCACGTGTCCACTGTCGGTCCACCGTGCACCAACACTGTTCCGTGGACCGGGTGCTGTGAGCCACCCAACAAGATCGTGCCACGTGGCACCCCGCTCGGTGCACGCCCGCCGCGTGGACCGGCCGCCTGCCCGCGCCCCCGCCGCGCCTGCCCGCGCCCTCAGCGCCTGCCCGCGGCCGCGCGCCGCCTGCCCGAGCGCCCTCCGCCGTCCGCCGGCGCTGCCCGCCGCCGCCGGCCGGCCGCGGGAATACTGTTCCGGCGTGAACAGTAACCCGAGCCCGAAAAATCAAGTAAATAGTCCATCTGAAGCGTTTTCGCGCGCTGAATCCGAATTCGACGTCCGTTTCGCCAAATTCCCACTCTAAAAATTGCCGAATGCCCCCGGAAAGGTATTTTCAATCCGAATTCGCGCCGAGTCCAAATCTGAAAATCCGTTTCGCCCGAGAACACTTCCAGAGATCCGACGGAGTCACCCGATCACCCACGTGATCCATTTAAGTCCGAAATCCAACACTTGTGTCCAATCGTGCCCCGAACACCTCCCGCACACCGCGTAGGCCTCCAATGGCCACCCCAACGCACCGCAACAGCTCTGCGGAGATCCAGGTCATCACATCCTTCCCCACTAAAAGAAAGTTTCGTCCTCGAAACTAAAGTCATTCCTCAACACGGAATCTCAACCGACAGGGGGGTAAATAACCAGTCATCCACCACTCATCCAGAGACGCGATGCAATCCTTGGGTCTCTAACCAGAACGAAACAAAGGAGAACACTCCAGAGGACCACGCCACCTCAACTAGGTACAGCTGGGCTAACTGCTCGGCCATCAGGTAGTCTGCATCGGTACAAGCATCTGTCCCCGCTAAGGCCTCAGAAAATCCAACCACAAGTCCAACAACACCCAGCTCGATCCAAGTACCTCGGTACTCCCGAGGCACCCGATATAAGTCCCCCAACTGGTCTCGTAACCTCTGATCTCTAATCTAAAACCGTCGGGATGTAAAAGCAATTTCCCCCAACTCTTCGGCATCAGCACACAGCCATAAGCAGTCAAGAGAACCAGATTGCAAATCAATCTTCGCGAAGATCCAATACCCTTGCAGCTGGTAAAACAAATCCTCCAAGCTTGACAGAAGGGTGCCAGCTCCCGATGATCACTTTATCAAATTCTTACGGGTCCTCACCAAGCCGAAGTGAACCGACCTTCCACAACTCGAATAGCACCGGCGCCCCCAGAGGTGCCACACTTGGCCTGACATAATTCCAAAACATCAAATCCTGGAGTTGGGTCCTCAACTCCCAAACTGGTGTCATGCCAAACAGCTCCGATAGGAGAACAGCTAGGAACTCACAACCAAAAAGGTACCTCCAAGTCCTGGTGCCGCCGCAGATCCCTCAAACACACCAGCCAAAAGGCTACTCACCCACTACGAGACATCCGCCTCGCTCACAAAGTCAAAACCAAAGAGGCGAAGATACTCTCAAGCAAACCAAGTACACCAACACCTCCAGGCCTGGCTCCCACGAGAACCGTCCTCGCAGCATAATCAGCTGCCGCGAAAAGAAAAGATAACCGAGCCAGCCTAACCGTCCTAAGTACCAAACCAAGCCCCACAACTAGGTCAAGACCATCAGGCCTACAGGTACAACCAAGGACTCAACCGCACCGGGCAGGACCCACGACACTCCCCCCCCCAGGTGCAAAAGATAGGAAATACGACCTCCCGAACACCAGGTAACCGTCCTACCCCTAACCCAAAGCAATGAAGCCAAACACTACCCACCAAGAAGGGAAAACCTCTCGTATCGAAAGATACGAACCCAAGAGCCTGGAACAATTCAAACCTACCGCCACACTGGCCGCTGGAATCTACGTGCTCCGACGGTCACAAAATCCACTATCCTGGAAAAGAAATCAGGAATGCCTCATCCGACTGACCTGTCCTCCAACACCCGGCGCCAAGCGCCTCAATCCGAACTCACCTCAGGCGGCAGATCCCAATCCAAAGGAACTGTAATGCCACGCTCCATACCCGGCGCCTACTCCAATGAGGCGTCCCTAGAACTCTCAATCCCCCACCGAACAAGACCCTGCCTTCAAAGGCTCCATACTCAATCCCACTAATCGGGGCAACTCATCCGCCAGATCTGGCTCACTCCTTCAATGCAATCCTACAGCTTACCCGCTGTCAACTATCCACCCTGCCTCGGTGCCTCAACACTAAACGTCGGCACGGAGGGGCTACTCGCTACTCCGACAACTGTGCCACTGCTCCGACAACTGTGCCACTGCGCTGCTCCGACAACTGTGCCACTGCGCTGCTCCGACAACTGTGCCACTGCGCTGCTGATCTGCCACCCAACACTACTACCCTTCGGGTCCGGAGCTCTCAGACCCCAACCTGGGTATCCGGCCCGAAACAACCAGCCCAGACCCAACTGCCGCACCAAGGTGCACCCGGGTCAGGGCCCAACGTCGGGGAGACACCGCTCACCACGACAAAACCGCAAATCAGCACACCCCAACACTCGACCCAATCTAGCGAAAGTCAAAGACATCCCCCTATTTTTGTAACGTTATGTTGTCTGCAGCCAACATAACTGTCCCACAAAAATAGGATATGTCGATCCCTCTTCACTCACAGGAAGAGTCAAATAAATAAATCACCGACTTTCGCAAAATGTCACGTCTCTCACGCCCTAACATCCTAGGGCCCGCCATAAGCCTAGGGTTTCCTAAGTCCTAACTGACCTATCCCTAAGCTCTGATACCAACTTAATCTGTCACGCCCCGGGTGTAAACCAGAACCCGGGCCCGTCTACAGATCCGCCGTGCACACGGTATTTCCCGCGTACACGAAGCGCCAAACCTGCTCAGATATATAAGAGATAATAATAAATGAGCAATAAAAACAGAGCTGAACTAAAACTAGTACATCTCAGACTGAAGCTGGAAATAAAATACAATACATCTGTATAAATGATACATCTGTCTCTCCCAGCTCACCAAAATAAATACAACCTGCTGGCAAAAGCCAGTCCCAAATGTAAAAGTACAACCGTCTGAGGAATCCTGGGTACACCAACAGTCCAGCTAACTCGCTCATCCTGCCTCGAGATCTATCTACTCAGCCGTCCTCTCTCCTCGACCCGCCGCTAAAAGCCCAGCAGCACCCGCAGAAGGCACTGCAAAACAAGAAAGAAGAAAAAGAGGAAAGAAGAATGGGGGTGAGAACTACTAGTAAACCAGTAGCCTCCCCTAGTGGGTAAAACCTCAAACTCAGACACACCCACTAGGTCTACCAGAGGCAAAAGGGGAAAGAAGAGTAGTAAGAAATAAAACTGCTGAAAAAGGGAGATCTACCACTACTATGCCTCTAAAATGCAGTCCTAGACTGGAATAACCGTAAGAAACAATAACCAACCGTTCCAGATGAACCCAATCTGTACCGCCCTCATCATCGGGCAAGAAAGCCGCGCCGATGTGATAGCAAAACTCCTGCTGCCGCCCTCATCATCGGCAAATAAACCGCGCCGATGTGATAGCAAAACCGTCAATAACTGTCCGACCCCGGCCTCCGGAGGGGAACTCGAGGGGAGCGACCCACTCGAGGAAAGCACTACCGGGCAATAACCGCGCCGGTAAAATCCATATCAAAACACTACCGGGCAATAACCGCGCCGGTATGATAAAAGCAGGACTGGATCACAACTATAAAGCCCCAGTGGAACACAACCCTCTACTAAAAGAAAACACAGATCCCCCAATCTGATGCACAAATGAACATCCGGTCGATCGCCCAAAATCCGCGATCGCCGCAATACCCACAATCACAATCATGTCCCACATCCGACATCCGGTCAACCGCCTACTGTCCGCGGTAGCCGCTAAAACCCATAATCCACAATCCAGGCCCCGGCTACACTATCCCAAACCCCTGCTCAAACCCGAGCAACAAGAACCACCTGACTAACGAAATGGAGAAAAGAAGCAAACAAGGTTTCTCCTAAGTCAAGTTCCAGCATGAAAGTGTAGCGATAAAAGATGGCCTATCTAGATGTCCAAACAAGCATGCAAGTGTTCTCAAGAAATAAAGGAAAAGGTGTCCAATAGTGGTTCCACATGTGTAACAATTAATAACTCCGCATAGATATAACCATCATGCTAAAACATTATCCAACCCCACATGTCTATAATCCATGTTCCATGATAAAGCATCACTATCCACCTATGCATGTCATAAAATCCTCAAATAGTACCAACCACTAACAGGATAATCATATAATCCAAGATAAATAATCCAATCCACATGCAAGGTTAAACGCTAACATTCCATCCATACCAACATGTATAAGTCCCAACCACTATCAAATATCCACAATAGTAATTTCCATATGAAGGGCTCACAATTTTAGATTACTTAAGCATGCATGTCCAGATAATGGGATCACCCTAATATTCCTAGTGAGCATGTCAAAATAGAGGTAAACAACAACCACCCACCTGAAGTGCAACTGTCCAAGTCCGTACAGCTAGAAAATACCAAAACTTCAAATCCTTGCTCCCACAATATTAGCACATCCGTAATATTCCTGGTACAATACAAAGCTCACTAATTACACTTAGGCTCCCAATTATTGCACTTATAACCACATACAACCTCGAATTCAAAACTGCTAAATTATCACCTGCAGAAAGTGCCCAGAAAATTCCAAGAAAAATATCACAGCGATCCTTGCGTCGCTAGCTTCGCAACGGTACCTTGCACGCCCAAATCAGAGTTCGGTAAGTCAAGATAAAAATCCGGCAAGGTGGTGATCCAAACAACAAACTGTGGAAAAAGACTGCGCACTGTACACTGAGAAAACAGTGATTTTCACCTCGAAATAAATCTCATAAAATTCCAAGAAAAATACGAGCGCGTTCCTTGCGATCTGTAGATGAAAAAGTTGTATAAGCTCGTCTCCGTCAGACGCTCGTGCGCGAAGATATCGCCTCCCCAATCCGCTGCTGTCCCAAAATCCTCACAGAAAAAGGGGTCACATTAATGCCTCGGGATCCGTGCCAAGGAGTCAAAATGAGATTGCGCGATCAAAATCAAAGTTGAAGCCCTACCTGTTAGGAGTCTTTCGGCGCAAGAATCACAGAAGAAGGAGCTCGGGGTAGACTAGGAGAGCTAAAACACCGTCGCTGCGCTGAAGAGGAATACAGAAAATGCAACGTCGCGCCGCGCCGTAAAATGGGGAACCTCGGGATTCGAGCCTCCTAAAATCCTGAAACTTGGCGGGTGTAATCCTCACTTGAAGGAGAAGAATTCTCCCTCTCACCTCCCCTTCGAGCTGAGGTCTCGAAGGGGTCAAAAATCCCCCTTGAAGAGCCTTCGGGATGCAACTTAAGGGAAAATCCAGAATAAACTTTTCGCTGCGCCCGGTGCACGTGATCCCACCAATGGTGGCGCGCCACGTGGCCCCAACACCGTGCACCGCCCGTGAACCACGCACCCCGCACGTCGCGTACACCTGCTCCGCGTACGGCACCCACTCCAAGACTTGCGTGGACCGGGAGCACAACACCGACCCAATCAAATGCCGCCACGTGTCCACTGTCGGTCCACCGTGCACCAACACTGTTCCGTGGACCGGGTGCTGTGAGCCACCCAACAAGATCGTGCCACGTGGCACCCCGCTCGGTGCACGCCCGCCGCGTGGACCGGCCGCCTGCCCGCGCCCCCGCCGCGCCTGCCCGCGCCCTCAGCGCCTGCCCGCGGCCGCGCGCCGCCTGCCCGAGCGCCCTCCGCCGTCCGCCGGCGCTGCCCGCCGCCGCCGGCCGGCCGCCGGGAATACTGTTCCGGCGTGAACAGTAACCCGAGCCCGAAAAATCAAGTAAATAGTCCATCTGAAGCGTTTTCGCGCGCTGAATCCGAATTCGACGTCCGTTTCGCCAAATTCCCACTCTAAAAATTGCCGAATGCCCCCGGAAAGGTATTTTCAATCCGAATTCGCGCCGAGTCCAAATCTGAAAATCCGTTTCGCCCGAGAACACTTCCAGAGATCCGACGGAGTCACCCGATCACCCACGTGATCCATTTAAGTCCGAAATCCAACACTTGTGTCCAATCGTGCCCCGAACACCTCCCGCACACCGCGTAGGCCTCCAATGGCCACCCCAACGCACCGCAACAGCTCTGCGGAGATCCAGGTCATCACATCCTGCCCGCGGCCGCGCGCCGCCTGCCCGAGCGCCCTCCGCCACCTTCCGCCGCTGCCCGCCGCCGCCGGCCGTCGCCGGAGGTTGCCGGAGTTACTGTTCCGGCGGTGAACAGTAACCCATGCACAAAATTCACAAGCGGGTAGTCCGTTTTGACCGTTTTCGCGCGCTGAATCCAAATTCGCCGTCCGTTTCGCCAAATTCCAAACCTAAAAATTGCCGGAGGCTCCCGGAAAGGTATTTTTGATCCGAATTTCGCGCCGAGTCCAAATTTGATATCCATTTTGCACGGAAACACTTCTAAACATCCGACGGGGTCTTCCGGTTATCCACGTGATCCATTTAAGCCCTGAATCCATCACTTGAGTCCAAATTGGCCCACGAACACCGCCGACATGCCACGTAGGCTTCCAGAAGCTGCCAGACACACTGTAGAAGCCCTGCAAAGATCCGGGTCACCACACTCCACAGCCAGGAACAACCCACAACTCAGGCTAACAATACCGGTCGGACAACACTCAACGACCTGGGACCACCGTCAACCTCAACGGTTCCCAACAACACGGACCGGAAGATACTCGACGGCCCGGGACTACCGTCTACCCAACGGCTCCCTCGCACGACAGCACAACAGGGATACAAGACCTCCCGGGACTACCGTTTATCCAAACGGCTCCCGGCACAGATAAGCAACCCACTACAACTACCAGACTCCACTCTTCTCCCAAGCAAGAGTGCAAATGCATCCCACACTAAAAGAAAGTCCCGACCTCTCGGCCCACTACCCGGGCGAGGATAACACTATGTCCAGGAAATAGAAAAACAGTGTGAGTGTCTAAACATAAATAACCCTAGCCCAAGTGAGGGTTTTCTACTGGTCTGGTTACACATGCAACATATGACGGGGGTGCTAGGTCAAGTTCCAATATAACTATATTAACATATGATAAAAGGAATAACAATTCCTACAATATAGCATGCTATACCCGAAAATAAACTATCATGCATAGTCCTACATCAGTAGAATTACTGTACAGTCCATAAAACTTGGAGATAAGGCCACCCACCTTGATTTGCCACCAATTGCTTGTAGACACTTGCAATTGGCCTCCACGCGATCCGCACGCAAAACGATGTCCGCTGCCGGAGTCTGCACGCAAAACGGAGCACGATGCCGAAGTCTGCTCGCAAAACGGAGTCCGCACGCAAAATGGTGCACGGTGCCGGAGTCCGCACGCAAAACGGTGCACGGTGCCGGAATCCGCACGCAAAACGGAGTCCGCACGCAAAACGGTGCACGGTGCCGAAGTCCGCACGCAAAACGGTGCACGATGCCGGAGTCCGCTCGCAAAACGGAGTCCGCACGCAAAACGATGCACAGTGCCGGAGTCCGCACGCAAAACGGTGCACGGTGCCGGAATCCGCACGCAAAACGGAGTCCGCACGCAAAACGGAGCACGCCGTCGGGGACCGCACGCAAAACGGTGCAGTAACACACGGTCCCTAACACAGATAAGAACAACGGGTTAATTACAGTCCAAAAGAACGCCCCAAAACTGTGCGAAAAACACCGTAAAAATAAGTGCGGGACCTACCTCGACGCGTCGCGCCGCCCAACTGCTCCGTGGAACATTTCGCGCGCTCCGCGAGGCCCACGACGCACCGCCGCACCACCCACAAATCCCCTCCTCACTCCCTCTCTCGCTCGGGTGGAGAAGAAAGAAAGAAAAGAGAAGAAAAATGGCGCGGGGGAGAAAGAAGAAGAAGAAGAAGAAAAAGGGGAGAAAGAGGGTGGTCCACGGTGCACCAATTCACGGTGCACCGGACCAATCCGGGCTCTAAAACAAACAAGTAAATAGTCCATTCTTAGCGATTTCGCGCGCTGAATCCAAAAACGATGTCCGTTTTTCCAAATTCTCGTCCGAAAATTTGCCGAATGCCCACTCGATCCGATTTTCGCGCCGGGTCCATTTCTGAAGTCCGATTTGCCAAATTCCAACTCTAAAAATTCCCGAAGGCGACCGGAGAGGTAATCTTTTATCCAAACTTCGCCCGGAGTCCCATTTTGACATCGGAATCGCGCGAAACCACTTCTAAACACCCGACGGGTCCACCAAATTCCCACGGGATCACCTTTTAAGCCCAAAGTCCAACACTTGTGTCCAAATTGCGCGCAAACACTACCGACACACCACGCAGGCCTCCAGTGATGCAACTAAATCCCAAATTGCATCACAAATCCATTTCTGGGCCCCAACATACGCACAAACACCCCCAACGGCGACCGAAAGCTGCCAAACAACCAGCGAACCCTACGCGGGGGATTCCGGGACCTCACAGGCGCTCTCTCCTCTAATCTCTAATGAAGATGTTTATTCCGATTCCGATCTCCGACGCACCCCTCGAGGAAGAAAGTGAAGTTCTCTTTTGTTAACAAAAAAAATCAGAAAAACTAGGGTTTTCTTATTTCACTCTCTTTAACGTGTAAAGTAAAACCGATCCTCAGTTTTCGCTATTTATATAAGATTTTGAAACAATAATAACCGCTCTTATCTTTTTACTACAAATCTTATCTTTTGTAACAAATTTCATCTTTAATTTAATCGTTTCTTACTCGATTTGCATTCCAAATATACCGAAAATCACATCATACATTGTGTGACACCCCTAGAATTTGGATTTGTCCTATATATAAATGATATAATAGGACTAAATCTCTTAACCTGGCTATAGCATTTTGGGTAGTAGCAAGGCCCAAGAGGTTAAGAGAATTAAGCGTGCTGGAGCTAGAGTAGTTCTAGGATGGGTGACCCTCTGGGAAGTTGAGGCGTCAAAGTTGGTATCAGAGCCAATCACCAGCCGAAAATGTGAGATGAGTCTCGGCTGAGCTACGGTTATATAGCAGGTAGAGCGTGGCTCCCTGGCTTATGACCGTTGTGGGTGGAGTGTAGCTCCCCACAAGGTCGACTAAGGCTAGCGAGACGAGTCTCACATCGCCTGGTGCTTGTGACTGTGTTGAGCCTGACATGGACGTCAGGGCTTAAAGGGGGGAGGAATGTGACACCCCTAAAATTTGGATTTGTCCTATATATAAATGATATAATAGGACTAAATCTCTTAACCCGGCTATAGCATTTTGGGTGGTAGCAAGGCCCAAGAGGTTAAGAGAGTTAAGCGTGCTAGAGCTAGAGTAGTTCTAGGATGGGTGGCCCCCTGGGAAGTTGGGGTGTCACACATTGGCACGGATATTAAAGCACCAAAAGCCATTAATGGGTATTTGAAAACTCTTTTATGCCCATTACTTAGAAAAATCGCTCCGGGAGCTCCAGTTACCGGATTTGTGAGCCGATCGCACTGTCGTTCTCCGTTTAGCAAGCCCTATAATACAAAAACAAAATCCAAGGAGATAGATACACACACAAAATGAGAAAATACCACGCACACCGAAAGTGATACCTAGGAAAAAATCGTGGACACTACAGCGATTATATTCGGATTCCTTTTATGGGAACCGAGGTTGCGGTATGGATGATTCGGATGTTTCGATATATAGTTTGATGTCCGGATTACTTTATCGTACCTATCATTTGCAGTCATGCATCATTTTATCAGTTCTCCTTCCTTTGGTTTTTGTCACTGATTCCCACCGTGTGACAGGTTCCGTTGGGGGCGGGGAGCTTGTCGGGGGTGAGGCTACAACTAGGGAGTGACTTCGTTTTTCGTCATTCTGGTGACATTTTACTCTTCTCCTTGGGCTATTACTTGTGGTCGGTATTCTTTGCATGAGATGTGTGCTAAGGATTTTGTTTTGGCGTATTTCGTGAAGTTGAAGATTGAAGATGAAGACTTGACAAATCATATACATCAATCTCAAGAAAAATGGATTCAAATGTTCAGGTACGTTAAATTAAATAATCTTTGATATTTTGAATACATTCTTACAGCTTAGAAACACTTTGGAATATTTTCTATGGCTTAAGAATCAAAAACTGGACATTTTAAGTGTTCAGGATCCGGATCAGGTGCATCCAGTCCGGACCCCGAACATGGTTTGTTCATGCAACATTTCAGTCCGCACCATCGCCTTTCTAGTCTGGACCCCAAACGTTGAAATTCCTGTTTCGCATGTACAGTCCGGATCAGACTTATTCAAGTCCGGACCGCCATCCTGAAAAATCTGTTTTAGGCAGTTTTTGATTCTTATCTCTTTCCAAGTTTGTTTATAGTCTATAAATAAACCATAATATCATCTTTTAGGGTATTCCAAGGGGGATCAAAGGTAAGAATCCACATAGAGAAGAAAAGGTAAACACCTCTTTATTTTAGGTTTTCTTTCTCTATTGATCGGTTTGATTCTAGGGTTTTCAAAATCTATATCTTTTGAAAGAATCAAATCGATGAATACTTAGACGGTGCTTCCTTGTCTAGCTATGATGATCTAAGTATTCAAAATATCATCACCAACAAATCAACGATTTTCAAGAGGACAATCGGCGTGTGGATTCGCATGGCCTTGTGGATTCAAGGTGCTACTGCTTTCGTGGATTCGGAGCGAGGCGCGTTCGTTTGATCGATAGGTGCTATATTGATGACCGTGCATTCGATTGAAGACTTCGTGGATTCGAAGTTGGACTTCGTGGATTCAAAGTTGTGACGCCTTCGTGGATTCGAGGTGCGTTGTGGAGCAAGCAGAGAAGATCTACTTGGAGCGTACGGTAAAGGTTGAGTCGTGTGTATGCGTTATATCACCTTGTACGTGTTTTAATCTTAGTGGATTTCACCGTGTGATCGGTCCCGTGATTTTTTACTCCTGTGATGGAGTTTTCCACGTAAAATCTCTACGTGTTATTTACTTTTCCGCATTGGGTTATTTTTATGCAAAGATTTTGGTGTGTTTATTGTTTACACCTATTCACCCCTTCTCTTGGTGGTTTTTCCCCTATTTAGATCCTTGGATCGCATAACCCATAATGTGAATTTTGTGATATGGATGTGGATTTTGGGACAGATGGATACTTTGGACAGCTAGTGATCTTTTGGTTTCGGTTTTGTGGATGCATGTGGAATGCAAGATCTTTTCAAAGTGATGAAATGTTTGTGAAATCTATTTTCAAAACTGAGTGTCGGGTAGGCGTTGTTTTAAACTCTTGTGGTTTATCCTTTCAACTTGGGGTACGCCGTGTGGGCGATATTCTCTTATATGAATCAAAAGACTACCTTATTTTCTTGTTTAGCACTCTGTGTATGAAAACTGGATGAGGTTGATGTATGTATTTTGTGCGACACTGTGCATATATAGAGGAGATTGTGTCCGTTTGTTTAGAGAGATACTGTAAATGTGGCGGGTCTGGGCACGCGCCGGGATGTGAGACTTTATTAAAAAGAAAAATAGGGTCGTTTTTTGCTTTTAAACTACTCCCAGTGCGCGACAGATTAAGATGGTATCAGAGCAAAACGTCATCAACCACGGGGTTTTCATGTTTTAAAAGTAAGCATACGCCCAACATCCATGGTATGCGATTATTTATGCGGTTGACCAATGTAATAACCAAAGTTGCTAGATACATGAGAGCGTGGGTTTTTAGGGTCATCTCGTTGGTTTTGCCCAGTTTTTGGCGTTGGTTGTTTTCACCGATTCTGCCCGATATTAGGTGTTGGTCGTTTTTGCCGGTTTTGCATGGTTTTCTGTTGGTTGTTTTTGTTTGCTGACCCTATTGATTGTGAGTACAGGGTGTGGCTCGTACTAGATCATTGATTGATGGTAGGGGAGAGGATGGGGAGAGGCCGATGGCCGCTGAGGCTACTTTGGCCACAGAGAACCCGTTGCTTCGGCAAGAGGTTCAGGATTTATCGAGGCAGTTGTCGGCGCTCATCGAGATAGTACAGCAGATAGCCCGCCAGACGGCAACACCGACTACTGCTACACAGCTTCCTACTCCCGAGCCAATTTTACGTGAGGCGCATGCGTCGGCATTATGGTGGTGACAATGGTATGCATACTCAGACTACCACGGCAGGGGCATCAGCGGTTCCGGCGATAATACCCTCGGACGTTCATTTACCAGCAGCTCAGGGGCCGATGGCGGGAGCTACGGTTAAGGACCCGGTGAGGGAGGCTGTCATCACTCCTTCTCCTACTCAGTTTGTTGTTGTTGTCGGATCGGATCCAGCACTATTGTAATATCACGAACTGTCTTGTGCTTCTTTTAACCCCTTTTGAATAAATTAGTTGTTTAAGAGACTAATTAGGGGAATTTCTTGGGTACAGCGTCTGTGCGTGCGGGTATTTTTCGGTGTTAGAGCTCGAAAAATGGGGAACAGCAAAGCGATCGGATCTGAAATCCGATTTGCGGATCTCCCGGAATGGGATTTCGAAGGTTTCGGTGCTTTGGGGGTGCACCGGAATCCGTGCTGCGTGATCGATACGCTTTTCGAGGAAATGGAAATCTTTCTGTTATTTCTGCCGATTGAGGGTTTTATTTTGTACATACGAAAGGGGAATAAATATTTAATTATTATTTTTCAAGAAAGCGGAAACCCCAATCGGAGAGAAAAGAGAGAAAAACGAAAGCGGAAACCCAAATCAGAGAGAAAAGAGAGAAAAAAAAGGGAAACCCTATTTCGGAGAGGAAAAAGAGATCGGATCTTCCATCTTCTTCGATCAACGTGCCGGAAGTCGGGATCGGAGCGTGTAGTGGTCCGGGTCCCCATGCTGTTTTTCTCGTGGATCCACAGTGTGAAACACCTATTGTTGGTATGTCAGTCAACCATTGCCCCAAAATCAGTCAAGAAGAGGCTCTGTTTTCACCTAAAGGAGGAACTCTGAAAAATCCAACAAAAATAGTGCTGCGATCATCGCGACGAGCCCTTCGAAATGAGTACCTGCACGTCCCAAACCGAGTTTTGTAGGTCAAGTTACAAAATCGACAAGGTGACCACCTCAAAAATCCCAAGTATAAAATCAGTAGAACTTTGCCCTGAAAAAGTAGGATTTTCACCTTCGGGGAACACTCAGAAAATTCCAAGAAAAATACGAGGACATTCCTTGCGATGTGTAGATAAAAATCAAGTATTGGCACGCCTCAATCCGATGTCCGAGCGCGAAGATAACAGCGAAATACTCCGGTACTGTCCAAACACCACACAGCAAACAGGGGGGTCAAAAGTGCCTCGGGAACTGTGCCAAAACTTCGAAACGGAGCAAAGCAATCAACATGAAAATCGAAGCCTTACCTCTCGTGAACGCGTTGCCGCAAAAATCGTCGAAAACGATGGTCGGAGTAAGCCAAGGGAGCCTGCGCACCGAAACGCGACGAAGGGGATCACTGGTGAAGGAAAGTCGCACTGCGCCGAAATGCCGCAAACCTCGAAGTGCGTGCCACCAAAAATTCTAAAACTTCCTCAGAAGATAGAGCACAAGATGATGTTCATCTTTGCTTCAGGGCTCAGCAGGAGATGAGCTTGGGAAAAGCCCCAAATCGCAGGCCAAAGGGGCTATTTATAGCCAAAACCCAACAATTCCAATAATACCCATCAAGTCCCTGGTTTCGGGCGCCCGATTAAATCGGGTTACTACAGTAATGGGCCCGGCCCGTTACTGTGCGCGCCCGAAACAGTCTCGGCCCGCCACGCGGCCCAACCGCGCCCCGCGTGCCCGGTGCACGTGCGCCCGCCTATCACGGCGCGCCGCGTGGCGCCGCGGTCCATGGCGGAAACCGTGGGCCGCGGTTCATGCCGGGCCACCCGGGTCCGTGTGCTCACCAATGGCGTGCTCCACGTGGCCACGCGGGGTCCACGATGCGCCGCGCCCGGCGCCCGGTCGCGCGTGTGTTGACCCACCAATCACAGCGCGCCACGTGGCACCACCAACACTCGTTGCGCCCGGTGCACGCAACTGCTGCACCCGCCGAACCCGAAACCGCCACGCGTCCAATCCTCCAGTGCACGACGGCCCCGTGGACCGTACGCCTGCCCGCGCCTGTCCGCGACCGCACTCCGCCGCTGCGCCGCCGTGCTCCGCCTCCCGCCGGTCGCTGCCGGTGCCGGAGTTACTGTTCCGGCGTGAACAGTAACCATTGGCGCAAAAATCAAGCAAATAGTCCATTTTCATCGTTTTCGCGCGCTGAATCCAAATCTGCCGTCTGTTTTGCCAAATTCTGCTTCTAAAATTTGTCAAAGACATCCGGAAGGGTATTCTTAATCCAAATTTTGCGCTGGATCCAATCCTGAGGTCCGATTCGCGCGCAAACACCTCCAACACACAGCAAAGGCCTCCGAAAACTGCTAAACACACTGCAGAAGCTCCGTTGACCCAACATTAATTCTCTTGTGGAAATCCGGGTCCTCACACATCCAGTCCGGACCCCGAACTTGGTTTGGTTCATGCGAAATTCCAGTCCGGATCAACCTCTATCCAGTCCGGACCCCGAACATTATTTTTCATAATTCGCATGAATCAGTCCGGATCAGGAAAATCCAGTCTGGACCCCGAACCTTTTTTCAGGAAATTTTCTAAAAAAAATGCGACAGTCCGAATCAGCCAAAATCCAGTCCGGACCGCTGTGCGGGAAAAAATCTGTTAAGTCAGTTTTTAATTCTTATCTCTTTCCAAAAGGTTTCTAATCTATAAATAGACCCAAAAATTCATCTTTTAGGGTATCCCAAGAGGGATCAAGGGTATCCGAAAAAAGGATCAAAGGTAATCCACGTATAGAGATGAAAAGGTAAATACCGTTTTATTTTTAGGTTTTCTTTCTCTATATTTATCGATTTGATTCGAGGTTTTTTCAATCTCTTTTCTTTCAAAGAATCAAATCGATGAATACTCAGATGGTGTTTCCTTGTGTATCTATATGATCTGAGTGTTCAAATATCATCACCACCAATAAACAAAACAACAATTTCCGAAAGGAACATCGGCGCGTGGATTAGCGTGGCCTTGTGGATTCAAGGTGCTTATCGCTTTCGTGGATTCGGAGCGAGGTGCGTTCGTGTAATCAATTCGTACCAAAATTGGTGAAGACCGTGGATTCGGTTGGACGTCGTGGATTCGACGTTGGACGCAAATCGTGGATTTGAGGCGCGTTGTGGAGCGAGCGGAGAAAATCTACTCAGAGCGTATGGAAAAGGTTGAGTCGTAGTGTTGTGTTATATCACCTTGTACGTGTTTAATCTTAGTGGATTTCACCGTGTTATCGGTCCCGTAGTTTTTTACTCCTGTGACGGAGTTTTCTACGTAAAATCTTGCATACTTTATTTATTTTCCGCATTGGGTTATTTTTTACGCAAAGATTTTCGAATTTTATTGTTTACACCTATTCACCCCTCCTCTAGGTGGTTTTTTTTCCTATTTAGATCCATTATCCCATAACCCATAGGGTGAAACGAATGTCATGTGCAAAGTTGTTGTCCCATAGGGTGAAACGAATGTCATGTGCAAAGTTGTTGTCAACATCGTTGGGATGAACGGGAGGCCGCCGCCGCCGTCATCATGGTTGGGAAGCCGCCGTCGCCGCCGTTGTAGGAAAAATGGGAGGCTGCCGCCGCCGACCAAGAGGAAACACACCGCATGGCACACGACGCGCAAGGCGGAATCGCACTAGGCACCGCCGCCGGGGCGCCGCCCGCGTGCTGGGCACCGCCCGCATACGGGGAGCGGCCCATACGGGGCACCGCTCGCATCGGGCGCGGCCCATGCGAGGCGCCACCGCATAGGGCAGACCCCTTGCGGGGCACCGCCCGCAAGGGGTAGGGCCCGATCGAGCGGGGCTTGTGCCGCCGATCCGCAATTTGCCGTGGCTCCGCCGTTTCGCCGTGATTTGAGTTGAGCGTCGTTCCGTTGAGCGATGTTTTTATAGGTTTCACCATCGGAACTCCGATTTGAACCCCGAGTCGTGTATTTTCGTTACGATGATGTTTTTAACAACATTTTTGATGTAGTTTTTGTTCGGACAACGTTGAGGTGTTTTGGGGAGTTTCGTACATCGTTTTCGTCGCCGTTTGAAGTGGGTAATCCAACCAAGGTAGGGGATGTTGTTGGACCATGGTGTCCGGCTCTCCTCTCTCTTTTATTTTAAATTGTGATTTTTGGCATAACTGTTTTAAAGGATAAGGAAGGACAAGGTGTTGCATGTTTTGGCAAAATTGATATATACAAAAAGAGGACAAGGTAAAACGCTTGACTTTATCGGGTACAGCTACCGCAATCTAGTCTACAGTTACAGGTTTTGAAGCTCATGGTGCAGTCACATACACCAGCGATTTGGCCACCGCAAGGATGTACTTTTCTAGAAAAGTTGGTCTAAGGACCCTGCGACTCTACGTAGGGTTTACGTAGGGGCCCTCTGAGGTGTGAAAGGGAGGGTAAAAAGGGCATCAAAAGATTGAGCAAGGTTGGTTATTCCTTAGATCTACGAACTAAGGGATGGCATGAATGGAATGAATGTTCCGATTTACGATTTGTTATCCTATTTACTTTTTGTACTTATTACAGTATGTTATGATTATGTTGTTGGTTATTTTCTTTCCTATATTTTTTGTCACTGACTCCCACCATGTGACAGGTGTAGAGTTATTTAGGATCCACAAGGATCTAAATAGGTACTATCAAACACCTAGAGGGGGGTGAATAGGTGTAATATTATAAAAACCAATCTCAGTGCAAAAATAAAAAACAATGCGGAAAATAAAAATCAACACACCGAGATTTACGTGGAAACTCCAATCCAGGAGAAAAACCACGGGACCAACACGCAATAACAATCCACTAAGAAATGAAGAATAACAAGGTGATTACCGACTCCACGGACTCAAACCCCTCCTTCAACTTCTTCGGACCTTGCGCTGACCGGTTGGATGTCCACGCAATAACAATCCACTAAGAAAAGAAGAATAACAAGGTGATTACCGTCTCCACGGATTTAACCCCTCCTTCAATTTCTTCGGACCTTGCGCTCCAACGTTTGCACGTCCACTGCACACGTTCGAATCCACGAACGCCACTCGAATCCACGAGCACACGTTTCGAATCCACGAAACGCCTTCAACACACCGAATCCACGGTGCCACGTCGAATCCACGACGCAAACTCAGCCGGTAAGAATATTGGCTTCGATGGTGATCCTTTGCTTAGATTATCAATGAAGATCCATGGAAAAAATCTCTAAGCAAAGATTAGATCAATTCGACAAAAGATATGTTCTTGAAAGAACCATCGAATTGACCTAAAAGAGGCTAAAAGAAGAACGATAAAAACCTAGCCTCTAGGGTTGCTCTCAAGTGTTTTATAAATTGATCGGCCGTGCTCCCCACGTTCTTGAGAAACCCTAAGTGTCTATTTATAGTTTAGAAACCTTTGGAAAGAGATAAGAATCAAAAACATACCTTATCTGGAATTTTTCAGGACGGCGATCCGGATCGGGATTACTGCGATCCGGATCGTCGTAACGAGATTGACGATTCCAGAAATCCAAGGGTTCGGGATCCGGATCGCAAGGCCCGATCCGGATCGTTCATGAATTTCAGCAACATCCAATGTTCGGGATCCGGATCAGAATAGGCTTGGATCCGGATTGGATTTGCACATGAACTAATACCCTTCGGGATCCGGATTGGATCATCTGATCCGGATCCTGAACATGTCCCATGTCCAGTTTTTGATTTTTATGCAATTAAAAAATCATCCAAGTGTTTCTACACTATAAGAAAGTATTCGGATCACCAAAATTATTTAGTTAAACATACCTGATCCTTTTGAATACTTTCTTCTTGAGATTGATGTAACTGATCCACAATTCTTCATCTTCAATCTTCAAGACTCAAGACACTGAGTGTCAACTTGAGCTCTTGTTGAATCTTCTCTAAGTCTTTGATTGCTGATTGACAATTTGATCCCTTTAAGACTCCGACTCAACTCACTGACTTGACTCACGAAATATGCCAACACCAAAAAGCCGTAACAATCTCCCCCTTTGGCAATTTCGTGACAAAACCCAAAAATACATAAAAACGCTCAAGTCACTCATCTTAAACCAAAAAATCGAAATTCAATGTCATCACCAAAACATTGATTTTCTTTGCGTGAAAGATCCAATAAATACAAAATTACATTTGAACCAAACAGTCCTAGAACATACTCTATGACTTAGGACTTGGAGTCTTAAAGTGATGTAATTCCTGCAAAACAAAACTCCAAACAAAATCAAACGTTAGTCGTTAGAAATTAAAATCCTACATTTGATCCGTCTTCCTTTTGGTTCTTTTGTTTTTCGGCTCTTTCAATTTTTTCTTTGTCTCCCCCTATCTTGAGCATCTCTAACATGTTCTCCATGTTCTCCATGTTCTTGAGCATCTATGTTCTCCCCCTTTGTGATACGATCATCATTTTCGGTTCTCCCTCATTTTTCCATTTTCGTTTGTCCTCTCTTGATGATCTCATCTCCATCATTTCTCTTCTCCCCCTTTTTGTCACAAATTGTCAAACAGTGAACATACTAGACAAAAGGAAATTAGTTCATAGAGAAAGAGAGATAAAAGCTCAGTTCCGGTATATACCAAAAATGCAGATTGCGTACCGGTACTCAAGAACAAAAATCAAATAGTTTCTTGAAACAAATCCAGATTTTGAAATCTTTGAATTACCGATTTGTATTCCATCAAGAAAACAAAATAAGTGCTTTAACCAATGAATTAATAAGATGTCATTCAATCCAATTTTCTTTCATTAGAATAATTTAGAAAAATAAAAACCAGAAAGAGTATGTAAGCACTTTAGCGTATCAACTTTAAACAAAAGTCATCGTTTCATGCAACAAGAAATAGATTATACCAAATCTATCACAAATACTCAAAAATGAAACGAAAATTTATGGAAATTAAAACTCTTAAAGTTGAACACTTTCAATTACATCTAACCTGATCTTATGAGTAATGCCTTTATCAAATCATCAATTTTGGTAAAGAAAATGAAGTACAAAGATCAATAGATGTTTGAAATCCCCGATAAGTTAGATAATATATCTAGACAATCTGTTGAAGGAGTGGCTCTTCGAGCATCTTTTAACAAAAATCCCACCTTATACCAACCATGAAATATGACTGAGTCAAGTATTTCATTATGCATTTCATCAACATTTTTGAAACAAAAATTTGCTTTGCATTCATGGAGTATCTTTTTCTTTTTCTTTTCCTCCATGTGGTGGTAGTTTTCACACTCCTCATTGGGATGTAACTCTTTCCACATCTTTTGAGCATATTTACATTTCATTGACTCCCCCTCAATTGGCTATCAATTATTTAATATATAAGGTATTCAACCAAAGATTGATCTCGCATTCATACTCGACTAAGCAATCAAATATGATAATGACTATACCAAGAGATCATTGAGAGAGAAATTGACTTTGATCACTTAAAAGATGAATTAATTAACATAAATGATCATTGCAACATTGAAATATTATGATATCAAAAGCATAATAAATTTCTAAATGCGTGAAAGGATGCAATTAAAGTCAATTTAGCCAATGCTCAATTAAACAACTCCTTTAAATGAAGTGTCTTCAAGATTATGAATATGGAGTCAAGTTGATAATCCAAGAAAATTTAATTTGGAGTGAATGAACGTGAAGCCCCTTTTTATTCAATGCACTTGTTCGTTAGAAACCCTTTTGTTCAAGAACAAAGTATAAAAACAAAGAGCATTGAAAAACATGTAATGCAGAGATTAAGAAAAATATGAAGGGAAAACCAATCAAAGCATTACACACAGTCATAAGCTATTTAGAACTTAAGACAAGGAAAGATATCACCTTTCCGAATCCAAAATCGCTGGATTTTGGGTTGTCTTGATTCGTTGTGCCGGGGGTTGGTAGCTTTGACTGTTGGTCCACCTTAGGTCTTTGCCTGCAGTGATCCACTTGAAAGATTGATGTTGCGGCTCGGACCTTTGGTGGGTTGAGTGAACTCCTTTGACTTGATGTGTCTTTTGAATCCGTTGAGTTCGCTCTGTAGATGAAGTTGCCGAAGAATTCTTCTTTCTCTTTTTCGGGCAATTCTTCACCAAATGTCCTTCAAGTCCACAAAGGTGACATGTCCTTCCTTTCGATTTTATTGTGGAACTTGAAGCATGTGCAGTTTGGTCCTTTTTAAATCCCAAACCAACCTTGCTTGCTTGACCTAATCCGGACATACAATTAAGTTTCTTGGAACCGGTTGAAAGCCTTTGTATGTCGGATTTAAGTTGATGAACTTGCTTGGTCAAAGCTTGGTTGGTGACATGAATTTCTTCAAACTGCTTTTCAAGAAAACCAATCTTGTCCATATATGATTTAGCGTTTGTCTCCGATTGGTTTAGCTTTTCTTGGAGGATTCTATTGTTGTCTAAAACCTGTCCATGTTCCTCCTCGAGATCATGAAGTTTGATCTTTAAAGCTTGATTCTCGTCTTGAACTTCTTGTCGTTGCTTCCTCAACTTCTTGTTAAGTTTGGCCATCTTCTTTGATTCCGCAAGAAGTTGTTGGTATGCCTCAACGAGTTCTTCTTCGTCCGACTCCCCCTCACTTGATGACTCTCCTCCGGATGTTGATGTTTCATGCAAAATCAAAGGAATAGAGTCAGTGACTAAAGATGATAAGCACAATTTAGAAGAGGGAATTTGAGAGGCATGAGAAGCAACAATTTTTTCTTTTTCCTCTTCACTTGAGGTCGATTCATCGTAACTAGAATCGTCCCAAGTATTTGCTTGCAAAGCCTTCTTTTTGTATGATTTCTTAGAAGGACAATCCGTTGAAATATGGCCGTAGCCTCTACATCGATAGCATCGGATTTCCCCTTCGAAATCATCGTTTTCTTTTTCTTTAGAAGGTTTTGCAACGCCTTTGAGTTTAGAGGATTTAGAACCCGATGATCCTTTAGATGGTTTCGTGGATGAAGATCCATCGGTTCGATTCTTCCAAAATTTCCGACGAAATTTCTTTGTGATCCGCGCCAGTTGTTCTTCAAAATCGGCAAAAGAGATTTCATCGTCGGAACTCGATTCGTCATCTTCTTCCTTTGTTGATTTGAATGCAATACCTGTAAGCTTAGAAGAAGACTTGGAAGAATTTTGATTAGTAGGAAAAGTCATCTCATAAGTTTGTAAAGCACCTACTAATTCCTCTACACTCATCTCATCCGGATGACTAACGGTTTCAATGGCGGTAACCTTTGCCCTAAACCGTTCCGGAAGAGTCCGAAGAATCTTTCTTACAATTTTCGACTCCGGGATCTTTTCTCCCAAATTAGCACATGTATTAATTACATCTTGAAGTCTAGTGTAATAATCTGTAAACAATTCATGCTCTTCCATATGAATAGAGTCAAATTGACTTGTAAGCATCTGGAGCTTTTGAATTTTTACAAGATTAGTACCCTCATGTGTAATTTTGAGAATATCCCAAATTTCCTTCGCGGTTTCACACGCGGAAATTCTCGAAAATTCAGTCGAGGAAAGAGAATTAAAAAGAGCGTTCATACCTTTCCCATTGTAAGAAGATCTTTCGATTTCCTCTTTAGACCATCTAGAGCGAGGTTTTGGGGTAGTAGAATTTCCTACTTCCTCAACCGGATGCACCCAACCGTATTCAACGGTTTGCCATACCCGCTCATCAATAGAGATGAGAAAAGCTCTCATCCGCATTTTCCAATATGCATAATTGGTCCCATCAAAAAGAGGAGGTCTAAAAATATTACCACTTTCACCCATTATGATAGATAAACCTAAAACCCGCTCTGATACCAATTGTAGAGTTATTTAGGATCCACAAGGATCTAAATAGGTACTATCAAACACCTAGAGGGGGGTGAATAGGTGTAATATTATAAAAACCAATCTCAGTGCAAAAATAAAAAACAATGCGGAAAATAAAAATCAACACACCGAGATTTACGTGGAAACTCCAATCCAGGAGAAAAACCACGGGACCAACACGCAATAACAATCCACTAAGAAATGAAGAATAACAAGGTGATTACCGACTCCACGGACTCAAACCCCTCCTTCAACTTCTTCGGACCTTGCGCTGACCGGTTGGATGTCCACGCAATAACAATCCACTAAGAAAAGAAGAATAACAAGGTGATTACCGTCTCCACGGATTTAACCCCTCCTTCAATTTCTTCGGACCTTGCGCTCCAACGTTTGCACGTCCACTGCACACGTTCGAATCCACGAACGCCACTCGAATCCACGAGCACACGTTTCGAATCCACGAAACGCCTTCAACACACCGAATCCACGGTGCCACGTCGAATCCACGACGCAAACTCAGCCGGTAAGAATATTGGCTTCGATGGTGATCCTTTGCTTAGATTATCAATGAAGATCCATGGAAAAAATCTCTAAGCAAAGATTAGATCAATTCGACAAAAGATATGTTCTTGAAAGAACCATCGAATTGACCTAAAAGAGGCTAAAAGGAAGAACGATAAAAACCTAGCCTCTAGGGTTGCTCTCAAGTGTTTTATAAATTGATCGGCCGTGCTCCCCACGTTCTTGAGAAACCCTAAGTGTCTATTTATAGTTTAGAAACCTTTGGAAAGAGATAAGAATCAAAAACATACCTTATCTGGAATTTTTCAGGACGGCGATCCGGATCGGGATTACTGTGATCCGGATCGTCGTAACGAGATTGACGATTCCAGAAATCCAAGGGTTCGGGATCCGGATCGCAAGGCCCGATCCGGATCGTTCATGAATTTCAGCAACATCCAATGTTCGGGATCCGGATCAGAATAGGCTTGGATCCGGATTGGATTTGCACATGAACTAATACCCTTCGGGATCCGGATTGGATCATCTGATCCGGATCCTGAACATGTCCCATGTCCAGTTTTTGATTTTTATGCAATTAAAAAATCATCCAAGTGTTTCTACACTATAAGAAAGTATTCGGATCACCAAAATTATTTAGTTAAACATACCTGATCCTTTTGAATACTTTCTTCTTGAGATTGATGTAACTGATCCACAATTCTTCATCTTCAATCTTCAAGACTCAAGACACTGAGTGTCAACTTGAGCTCTTGTTGAATCTTCTCTAAGTCTTTGATTGCTGATTGACAATTTGATCCCTTTAAGACTCCGACTCAACTCACTGACTTGACTCACGAAATATGCCAACACCAAAAAGCCGTAACAACAGATTCCGGCAGGGACAGAGGAGAGGCATCAGGGCACGAGTGACTCGCATTTTTCATCATTTCGGTGACATCTTTCTACTCCTTTATTTGTTCTTACACTACGTGGATATTGATAGCATGACATATGAACAATTGTGATGTGGATGGTGATGTTATATGAATATTGGAATACCATGATAATTTTGGGATGACAAACTTTGATATTTCATTCTTATCTTGAAATGGTTGATTTTGAATGTGGAGGTTTTGAAAAGCTTAAATATTTGCGAAAACGATTTTCCAAAATAAGAGTGCCGGGTAGGCACTATTTTAAAACTTTGTGGCTTTATTCTTTTTAAATTGGAGTATGCCGAGTGGGCGAATTTCCTTTGAATGATATATAAGTTTATTTGATCCCTTATGTGAGTATGTGTATGTTAAACGAGTGGTGATTTGTGATTATATGTTGTGCGACGTCGTGCATATATAAAGGAGATTCTGTCTGTTTATTTTAGTAACCTTGTAAATGTGGCGGGTTGGACACGTGCCGAAGTGTAAAGGCTTTTAGAAAAAAAAAAAAAAAAAAAAAAAAGATTGTTTTCCGCTTTCTAATCTACCCTCGGGGCGTGACAAGTATTCTTTATAAAATTTTTATTTTTAATTATTTATTTTAAACTCTTTTATTTTATAAATAAAATATGTGAAAGCAAACAGCTCCTAATCATACCCGAAAACAAAATAGTGATAATTTACTTTGCTTCCTGTCCATGATCTCTCTGTCTTGATGGTAATTGTATCTTTTCCCTCTCCATGTTCTCTCTCTCTCTCTCTCTCTCTCTCTCTCTCTTTTCATGATCTCTAGCTCTGTGTGTTGTGTGTGGGTCCTCTTCCTCCACCCCAGGAGGTAGGCCTTAATTAGCTTGTGCGATGTCCCTTCAAGCATGACCGACCGTACGACCAATCACTGGGCATGAATCCGGCAGCGTATCCAAACATCACAATATCGGCAGCGTATCCAAACATCACAATATCAGCAAAATGCTTAGAGAGGGAAAGAGAGAGATCTCTAGAGTGAGAGAGATCCTTAAGAAAAGAAGTAAAGATCCTTAAGAAAAGAAGTAAAGATCCTAGAGAGATACTGGTGCCTGCTTTCCCCATTGCTTTCCCCAATATAGGAAAATAATGTTGAAAGATTAAGAAATTTTATTTGCAAAAAATTCGTGAGATGTAAATTATATTCAGCGATATCAAATATCGATTTAAATATGTTATTATGAAATACAACATGACAGGAGTAAGAGGTTAATTGGTATTTTCAGAAATTTCCTAGCTAAACTCTCTCTCCATACAATATGTATATAGGAACGGTGATATGTGTGATGCATCATGAGGTAAAAGGGTGCTCTTTTGGGATAGGTAGGGCGAAGTATTATTTACTTCACAAAAGACAATTGCTAGCAGGAAAAGCCACATCTCTCTTGTTCTTTGTGACGCAATCCATGTGGAGCAAATTTCCTCTCGTGTTGTCATTCGCTTTTTGATCAGAAATTGTTGACTGAACCTGATTCATTCGTACTTCAAAATCTTTGGCCTTCGTTCAGATCCCCAGTTATACAACAAAACAAAAAATCACTTCTTACGGATCGAACGACTCTAATTTAATTCATGACCCAAGAGCACTCGTGGATTGAAAAAATATTGCTTCTCTAGTTTGAAATAAGGAATCTAGTTGCTTAGATATTTTGATATGAAACGAACGAATTAGTATTTATATCTTACGTAACAACACCATCAACTTTATACTTGTTACAGAAAAACGAAAAAACAAAGGATGCTGCTGTCTCACAGATGTATAACTTAAGTTCATTTGCCTAATGCATTTAGTTTTCTCTCTAAAAAAAATAACTATATTTATAATAAGTCGATCGATTTAATTTGTTGTTAAATCTAAACCTCCGAACCAGAGAGAAAATGATGCCGTTGTCGAATGATTGAGATTCAAATACAAGATATTTTATAGAATAATTTATCCATTTCTATGCACGGAGAGAGGAATTGGACACTTTATTGGGTTGAGATGATGATTATTACCAGACAGGATCTCTGGCCAAAAGATTTCACAGGGATTTAAATTATAAAATCAAAAAATATAATTTTCTTTTCTTTAGATAAATTATAAATTAATGATTTAAATTGTAAACAGTTGAAAGAGCACTCTTATTATGATTGTTGGAATAAAATTTAAAATTCCAAAATTCTCAATAATTTTCTTTATTATCAATTTTCAATTTTATTAATTTTAATTCACTCTCTTTTATTATCATTATTAGGTGTATTAATTTTTTTTTAACGTTGAACCCAACGTTAATTTTTTTCACCTTTAATGTGTATTAATTCACACTTGTACGTTGGGTTGGAACCCAACGTACACTTGACCACTCCCTATATATATATATATATACATATAGGGTGTGTGCCTCACAGTAAGACTACATATAGTCTTATATAGCTGTGAGAAAGAAAAAGAATAGTGAAAGAAAGAAAAAGAAAAGAAGGAAAAATTGTTTAAGTTTTATTTTATTTTATTTTATTTGGTTAATTTTATTTATCGGGTGTTGAAAGAAATTTCGTCAACCTCTTCCGCGGTCGTGCTCGTAGGAAGGGGAGTTCCGGTCGTACCTTGGGGTGGTATCTCCGATTAATCCGCACGAAGGACGGAAATACGCCTTAGGGCAGTGCCTCGCACGCTTCCGGATCACTTTTATTTTGGTTTATTTTTTTCTACATTTCTGAAATTTTCATAGCGATTAAAGGTAAGTCTGTTATTTAAATTTAATAATAAAAATAGTTAGATAATTTAGTCACAATCAAAGTTTAGTGCGATTATTTTCCTAACAGTCTAAGGCGTAATCCGATTTGTTTGTGATTAAATCTAACGAGTGCTTATCCGAAAAATATTGCATATTATATATAATTTTGTTGTCAACTAATTAGTATGTTTAATATTCAAATTTAAACATATTGAAATTAGCATTTTAAAAATTTAATTGCATATAGATTATTGTGATTAATTTGTTCTTTTTAAAATTATTATGTATATATATTTTGCTGTTTTCATTTTTTAGCTACAGTAAAATTTTTTTTAAAAAAAAATTAGCTTAAAATTTTTTTTTTACTGTTTCGAGAAAAAAAAAATTAGCATATTATCTACAGTAATATATATATATATATATATATATATATATATATATATAATTTATTTACTGTTTTAGCTTTGGAAAAAAAAAAAAGGAAAAAAAAATAAAGAAATAGCTACAGCAAAATAAATATATAAAATTTATTTACTGAAAAGGAAAAATTATTGTTATTAGCTTTAAAGAAAAAAAAAGCATATTTATTTATAATTACAATAATTTTTTTAAAAATTATCTTAAGTGGTATTTGAACCTGCAACTTAGTCTTAAGATAAGGACACATAACCAGTAAGCACAAAGCCTACTTCATATATGTTAAAGTAGTTTAGTTTTTTATATTGTTCTGCAGCTTACATATTCTATTTGATTGCATTTATTTCCTGTTTGTAGCTACAGAGGAAAAAAAAGAAAAAAAAAAAATACTGTTTAATTATTATTATCTGATAGTGAAAGTATACTATTTTAATTATGGATGCGATCATACCAGCACTAAAGCACTGGATCCCATCAGAACTCCGCAGTTAAGTGTGCTTGGGCGAGAGTAGTACTAAGATGGCTGACCTTTGGGAAGTCCTCTTGTTGCATCCCCTATTATTTTCGAACTGTAATTAATTTTTTATAAAAAAAAATTAAAAAAAATTCGAATACTAGTCGACATATTAAATTGAAACAAAAATCTGTTAGATGGCTAACTTCTTATGATATTGTTTCTTTGAGTTTTATCAGATTTGAACAGAATCTTGCAGACTGTTTGACGAAAGGCCTGAATAGGACTAAGGTCCTAGAGTCATCGAGGGGGATGGGACTTTGCCCATAAAGGGCCTTCCTGCAGTGGGAACCCAACCTTTGTGATAGGAGATCCCTTGAAGAAGGTTCAATGTGGTAAAAACAAGCTGTCAGGTTGGCCAAAGAGCACTTTCTACTGTTTATTCAGAGGAACTTTAGTTCCAAGTCCATCCCTATGATGAGTTGTGCTCTGTGTAGTGGTTGAGGTTGAGCTTATAGCTCTTAATGGAATCCGAGGCAATAATTTTTGCGAGATGTGACTCTACACATATCCCTGGAGGAGACCACCTATATAAGAATATTTGTATAAGGCCGCGACTATGAGATGTGGGCTGTCCATAGAAATTCTTATGAAAAATCAAGGTACTGTGCATGGCCTTTAATGCACAGACTCGCGACGGAGAATTCTGTACTGTGTGTGTGGCAATTGAAGTCAGGGTCAAAGGAACGTAGTTCAAGACCTGGTTCACTCCGATTCCTTCTGATGAAAATTGCTTACACTAAGTGAGGTTAAGTCTCTTAAAGACACCTTACCTATTACATAGTATAAACACCCGATAATTTTATTTTAATTTTAATTTGTTAAATTAATGATTATTTCGAATTTTAAATTTTGTGGGGGATTGTTGGAATAAAATTTAAAATTCCAAAATTCTCAATAATTTTCTTTATTATCAATTTTCAATTTTATTAATTTTAATTCACTCTCTTTTATTGTCATTATTAGGTGTATTAATTTTTTTTTAACGTTGAACCCAACGTTAATTTTTTTCACCTTTAATGTGTATTAATTCACACTTGTACGTTGGGTTGGAACCCAACGTACACTTGACCACTCCCTATATATATATATATATACATATAGGGTGTGTGCCTCACAGTAAGACTACATATAGTCTTATATAGCTGTGAGAAAGAAAAAGAATAGTGAAAGAAAGAAAAAGAAAAGAAGGAAAAATTGTTTAAGTTTTATTTTATTTTATTTTATTTGGTTAATTTTATTTATCGGGTGTTGAAAGAAACTTCGTCAACCTCTTCCGCGGTCGTGCTCGTAGGAAGGGGAGTTCCGGTCGTACCTCGGGGTGGTATCTCCGATTAATCCGCACGAAGGACGGAAATACGCCTTAGGGCAGTGCCTCGCACGCTTCCGGATCACTTTTATTTTGGTTTATTTTTTTCTACATTTCTGAAATTTTCATAGCGATTAAAGGTAAGTTCTGTTATTTAAATTTAATAATAAAAATAGTTAGATAATTTAGTCACAATCAAAGTTTAGTGCGATTATTTTCCTAACAATGATATCTTATGTAAGAAATTTTCAGAGAAATTTGTATTGATTGAAATTTGTCTAACTTTCTGCTCTATAATAGAAGTCTTAGAGACTAATAAATGAATTGAATTGAGCCTAATAATTTGAGTGTAACTATGATTTATAATAAATCTAACAGTAAAAAATTTAACAATAAATTTAATTTCTGGATATATTGAGTTAGATCGAAATTCGTAAACGTTGTGATACTTTTAAGTGCGATGAGTACGTCTAATATGTCGATGAAATCTTTTTGGAATAGTTAATTGATGTTTATGATTCACAATTTTAATTTGTCAAGATCCATCTTAATTAATATCGTTGGTGTAATTTGCCAATTTATCTATGCACATAGGATGATATTTTGTTAAGATGATTTTTTTAATTATTTCTTATAAGATTAATATCTTACTCTGCTAGCATTTGAAATAGAAAATTATTACTTTGTCCACTTCTTTTGTGCTGTATATCTTATACCTCACCCATCATACGTTACTCATTGAATGAATAGAATGTGAAATGTACACTCTTTGCATTGCTCAAAATAAAATATGATTAATTAGCTTAGTGGGAGGAAGGAGCAAATGGGCATTTAATATGCATTTGACATTATTGTCCGGCAACTATCCAACACACTTTTAAGCTCTAACGTGTCACTTGAGAGAGCGTTCTTAAGTAGCTCGTTCAAAAGATCAATGTTAATAGGGTTGGCGGAAATGTAACCCTAATGTGTTGTTTATCCACAAGAATTACTCGAATCAGGCATAAAAATCTGTCTTAAAAATAGGATCTTGATATATCATTTCAAATTAAATTCTAGTAAGATCAGAAACAAGTCAAAATATTGTGATGTATTAATTTCTAGTAATAACTCGAATAGTTAGAATCACATCTCCTACATTCCACGTGCAAGAATTTTGAGATAAATGTCACTACTGATGAGCTGCGTAATCAACATCATGCATACTGATTAGCATGCGTATAAATATTTCATTTTTAATTAGGTATAAAGAACACAGATTTCACTTTTCGCAAAGTATTTGCTTCCAAATCAAATTCTATTTCACAAAAAAGACATTATCCCAACCCACCCACCCGCCCCACCCCCCAGGGCCCCTAAAAAAAAAAAAAAAAAAAAAAAAAACTCCCAAGTTTCTTCTGCCATCAGAAATTGAAACCATATTTCTTTCCAAGAATCTCCTAACTGCTCCTGAGCAATTACAAAAAAAAAAAAATTATGAAAATATACAAAATTTATCAAAACTATAATTTTACGTAATTTTATATCGATTAGCTAATATTTCAAAGTTTTGATTTTATTACCAATCTTTGAACTTGTTTAATTTAAATCAATAAACAATACTTTAACATCACAATTTAAACTAATTATTATTTTAGTAAATTTATAGTCGCAAAAAATTATATAAAATATGGTAACTTAATATGTTCAAAATGTCATTGACTGGTTTAAGTTAAATAAATTAAAAGATTGAACAAACAGATAAATTTTATACATTTTTACCCAAAAAAAAGTATTAGTAATTAAATATTTAGTTTAGAAGTAAAATACCTATTCAAAAGTTCTCACAACTTACATCATGCATGATGAAATCATCAAAGAGTTGGATCTTTTCAAACCGATTACGAGAATAAACCGACTAGAACATCAAAATTCTAAACTAGAAAATTTCGAACAGATAGAATTATTTCAAGATTATTTGCTACTCGTAAATTAACTTCTGTAGTACACACTGCCGGAATTGTCTTCAAGCTTTTCGCTGTAAAACAAAATCAGTAGGACTTGCATAGCAAGCTTCGAGAGGCTTACTCAACAGCTACCTACATGTTGGGGACAAATTGCACAAAAGCCCCAAATAGAATGCACTTCCAAATAATCTGTATATAATTGGGCACAAGTTGGAGTTTGAAGGCTCTGATTGTTTCCTATCACAGAAGAAAAAAAGCCAAAGAACCAAAAAGAAATAAAAAGCAACGCACCCATTAAAAAGATTCTACAGTGCAAATCCTTTCATTCCAGTAAACTGAAAAAAAAAAAAAAACAAAACAAAACAAAACAAAAAAAAAAAAAAAAAAAACTACTACCGGCAATGTTCACACTCCTTCAAAAACTAGCACTATATAAAAGTAAATGGTAAATCTATACACATTCATAAATAACACAAGGGCATACACACTAGCATTTAAACGGAGCAAGGCCATACATCCCATCCCTAGGAAATAAATACAACCTCAACGAATATCAATTGAAAGAAGAATGACCGGAACAAAAATAACACACTAGAAGGACCAAGAAAACAAAAAGAATCAAAACATGAGAGGAAAAAGGAAAACTCAAAAACACGAAAGCCCCCAAAACACTTGAAATTCAGATTTTGTGGGGACAATAATAAATATGAACTTCAGTGATGCATCAGGAGCACCCTGCACAGCACTCCTATTGTCGACAAGACGGTGGGTAATTGATCCGTTAAATAACTTCGAGCAGTTGGAAAATTTACACTTGAATATAATCCAAATAAAGCTTGCCAGTAGGGACAAGAGCTTCATTTCTGTCTCTTATCTATCACCTTTACTCGCGAAAGCGGCCAATGCATTGGCATGTGCGGGCGGAAGAGCACTCAGTATAGGCTGCATTTGCTGGCCATATACCGAAACCAAGTGAGAGATAGCCATTCCAATCTTGCTTTTTACTTCGTCGCTCTCCGCAGGAGAAACCACCACCTGAGCAAAGATATGGACCACATCGGGCACTAGAGGGAGGATCTGCTTTATAAATTGGAAAATGAGTAAGAGATCCAAAAAGGAATAAAGAGATTTCTTGTTTATAAAATGCATGAAAGAAAGAAAAAACTCCGAGGAATAACAGTTACCTGAGGATTGGAAGATAACAGTAGATTGGAGATGCAGCTGTAGACGGTCGACGACTCCTCGTGGTCTTCTTTTAGCGGCAGCGCTTTGAGAAATACGGGCAAGACCTAAGTACAAAACCAACACAGTTAGTGCTTCAAGGTCCAAAATCAATACACAAAATTAGGTTTTATCAGAATTTCATAGAGAATTGAATTATGATGATTCAACCTGGTTGAGAGGAATTGATTGGGGTTGCACCATTATCATCCTCGCAACAGCACCGGCAGCATTATCTTTCACAGCATCATCGGGTTCACATTCGCCGAACAATGGATACAAAGCACGCAGTACATCGCCATAGTATCTTTTGAGAATATGAAAGAAAGCAAATAGAAAATTAAATATTTCATGCAAGTTATCTGTTTGTTTAACCAAAAAAACAAAATTAGAGAATGACAACACTACAAAGGGTAGTTGAATTAATCCTAGTATTATTCACGACATACTTTAGTGCTGCTGAGCCCCCATTCTTGCAAATCTCACCCGCACAGAAAGCTGCATTTCTTCTGTTAGTTGCCTCAGATGATCCAAGTTCTTTTAATACCAAGGGCATTATCCTCTAAAGTAAATTATTTTTCAAACAAGAAAAACCACAAGTTACAAAGCAGAAAAAGAAGAAAAAACAAAACAAAAGCAAGTGAAGAAATGATAAACAGATAGGCAAACCTACATCAATATAAGCAGAGATCGGAGCACCCATCTCTTGTGCAACCTCTGCTAGACAGGCAACGACCATTGTCCGATCTTGAGGAGGCCGTGCAGCTTTCTGCAGTTATTTTAGATCAAACCAGGAATTATATGAGAGCTAAGGATCAGTGCTAACCTAAAGAATAATAGACAGACTACAGAAATTTTCAAAAAAGAAAACACACCGCAAATCTCATCAAGGGATCAAATAATTTCACAAAAAGAGCATTGAAATTAGATCCCATCACTTTAGCAAAAGCTGGAAGAAGATCGGAAACAGCATCCATGAGCACTTCATCGTGGTCGACGTTCCCATCTTCGGCATCATAGTCGGACTCTAGTTGCTGACAAGATGATTCCTCATGCAAAAGAGTCAGAGTTGCCTCCACAAGCCTCGGCATATCTAAAACAAGAGTATGCAATTCCATATATTACTCAAAAAAGTCAAAACCAAGGCAAGATTATTGAACGTAACATGATAGTACAAGAGCTTACAGGGCTCTATTGCCGCATAACCAGAGTCCTTTACAATGTCTGCTACATTCATGCAAGCTTGAGCCACAACTTCCTTGTCATCATCCTCCGTCATGGTCTTGATGTAGATATTCAGAACAGTATCTGCACATGATGAGAGAAGTAGCATCTCCTTTTTTTTTTTTTTCACCAACAAATATACCAAAAATTGCAAAATACTGGATATAAGGATTAGCACTTACCAAGAACTTCCTTCTGTTTCTCTGAGATGTCCTGCATGAAAGGTCAAGAAAAATGTAATTCAGATTCTTTTAAAAATCTGAATTTTGACATTCCAAAGTTCTGAGTGAAAATAAGAAACAAGAAACGAAAATAAGAAACAAGAAACGTAAGGATGTGTTCCATTATTAATGAACCCATGAACAATGAAACAAGAAAAGTGAGAATGTGTTCCATTATTAATGTTCCATTATTAATGAGCCCATGAACAACAGAAGAAAGTGGCAAATACAAAGTCTGTTATCACATTAAACAGCACAATACATACAATGTAATCAGAAAGGGCCAAATAGGTACTAAGCAGCTTCCAAGGGACAGAGGCTTACGGAATAATATATAAAATGGCATAAGATCTAAACAATATCGTTCTTCTATAACAATGGTAAACCAAGACACACGCCTTAGTTTATTATTATCAAACAATTTGCGTAAAATGTAATATAAACCATTGGCCAAGAATTGTCTCTTAGGGCCTGATTTTTCTGTGCTTCTGGGTGTAGTGCCATAGTTTTATTATTACAAAACAATGTGTAGAATTGTGACATAAGCCATTGGCCACTGGTATGTATCTTAGGGCCTGACTTGGCTCTACTGCATGACGCAGTGCTGCAGTTTTATTATTACAAAACAGTTTGACCTGGTTTGGCTCTGCTACAGGATGTAGTGCCATTTGATGAAGTGCTGTCTAAGATATGATATTATAAGCAATACATTGAATTCCTTCCAACGGTTTCTATTGGCAGTAAAACCCGACAACTGATTCTGCTAAGGAAAAATTCTACTAACGGCTTCAAGAACACCCTTCTGCTTCCTGCTATAGCAGGACCCAAGACTTTCCGATTGCTAAAAGCTCTGTTAGATGTAAATGCACCTGAAAGCAGAAGCTTAGACCAAATTGGCCCTTAGAGTAATTTTGCTCAGGAAATATTTTGAATTTTCCATGGTTTTTTCTCTCTCATCTCTCGTATGCCCATAAGTTATGGGTTCATGAATTGTCTAGCCAAGCCTCAGCTTGATAGCTAAGCATAGGTTTGCAATTTAGGCGGGATGATCTCTATGAGAAAATGATCTTGAACATTAAGATCCTTCGTCTATATAGTTAAGCGTCTGACATAGAACAAAAAATGTTTAGATGGTCCATGAGGTCAAATTTAGACAGTACAAAGAACAGATTCGACAAGAGAGAATACTCACTATGTTATCAGGAATTGCACGGATAGCTGTTAAAATATCTGCAAGATTGATAAAGACTCATAAATATTTAAATCGCCAAGGAAAAAGTTACATGCAAGTGCCAAGTAAATTACAGTTACAAGGAAGGAATGATAGTAGAAAGTTCAAGCGAGTTTGAGGCCATCAAATGATGGAAAAGAAGAAATGTCATGACTTAGTCAAGGCTTATACTCTTTTGAAGGGGGCTAAGCTAGATAATCCTTTTCCACCATACAACGATACTCAAATTATAGTCTCAATGCCTGAAGTAGGCAAAACAGTATTTAGGGCAGTAAGTATAAAAGGTAACCCGCTTCTAATGTGAATTCACCTATAAAAATTAGACAGTATTACTTTAAGGTGGCTTTTCATCAAGGGATAGAGTGCGAGTAGTAGTGAATATCCCCACTCTTCCATCAAACACAATAAGAACTGGTGTTATCAGTATATTTCATTGGACAGATAAACTATCCATGAGGCAGCCCTATCCCCAGGTAATCCCTACTAAACCTAACCAAACATAGTGAGTAATAACACTCACAATTAGAGACACTATTGAGTCTCCAACAAGTATTCCAATGATTAAATATCCGATTTGATTACTGAAGGAAAATGCCCTGAAGAAATGCACAATTAGGGGATCAATGCTCTGCCACTGGGTCCAATTTGAGTAGGATCACTTAACCATGCTTCATAATTGGAAAAACGGATACCATCGAGGATATAGAAATGCCCCCAACCAAACACTACCTAAGCATCTAACACATTAATATTCACAATCTCTGATCATTTACCAAGCTAAGTTTAGAGGAAAGATTATTAAATAGACAAGTTAAAAATATGCTAAAGAGAGTCAATATACTAGAATATCATATGAAAGTACATGTAATTAGCCGAGAATGTCAAGAAATTTTACTCACGTTTTAGAGCAATAATGGCCTGAAGCCTGACATCTTCATGGAAATATCCAGAGTGCCTAACTAATATCTTCAGTGACTCCTCCAAATAGCTTTATGCAAATTAAGGAAACAAAATAAAGCATTGCAAAAAAAAAAAAAAAAATGAACAGATTAATTAGTAACCAGATTCAAAAATATGGATACGGTGCAAAAGCATTCTTTGTGTGAAATGCAAACAATCCAATAGCCTGGGTTGCCGCAGCCTTTTCATCCAATACCCCAGTCCTCACACTAATATTTCGAACTCTCGGCTCATCATTTGTATCATCATCATCAGAAGATACGCCACCGAATCCATTGTCAACGCTGTCCGAATCGTCAATATCCACAGCAGAACCATCGTCCAAATTGCACGATGAAAATACCAGAGGTACAACATGAGGAAGATACTGTAACAAAGATTACGTTCATTGTTCTTGAATCAAGAATGTGGCAATGAAAATAAAGCAGCAGTTGAATACATTTAAAAATTGCAATGTGCTACCTGCGTAAAGCCATCATCTAATATTTCAGCAATATTGCTGAAGAAACCATGAGTGTACTCTCGGAGCTCACTAAAGTCCAGTGCAAAACCCTTGAACAGGAAAAGCCATAAAATTTGCACTTAAAAAATTTATGATTCAGTGAACAAAGAAGAAAAATAAAAGTGGAAGTAGAACTCACAGAAAGTGCAGCTTCAATAAAAGGGGGTAAAATGGGTTCCATCCTCGTCCTTCCAACAGCCATTGCTACTATCCCAACAAGTTCAGTTGCCCTGGCTCGTGCGCGCAAGTCCTCATCATTTGTGAGTACCATAAAGCTTTTCATCATCTCAAGCAACTTCTCTGCATATGGAATAAAGGCTTGTTCTGCTGCAGCTGCCACAGAGCCTATTGCAGACTGCAGTAAAATATGATATTCAGAAATGAAAAAATAAAGATAAATTGTGGCCAAATAATTTTTTTTTTTTTAGTCTGAAATTAAAATAACCATTCAAAATGATCAAGATTGCATAAAAAAAATGACCATGCATGTTTCTTGCAGATTTCGAGGACTGCTTTGCAAAGATGTCACTAATCTTCCCATCAATGGATCTATATATGGAAAAATATCTTCGCCCATGTCCTCACAAAATGCCGCCAGAGCATAGTATGATTTTTCCTGCAAAAAGAAAAAGAAAAACAATCTAAAAGTAAATATAAGAAATTTAACAAACTTCACACCTAGCAACATGAACTCCCAGTACCTTGACTTCATCTGAGGGATCTTCAAGGGCATCTAGAATGCAGGGAAGGACACTTTTATAGTGAGATAAAATCTCAGGCTGCAGATGTTCTGCAAACTGGCCAAGTGCAAATGATGCAGCACCCCTCACCATTTGTTCTAGATCCTTTAAAGCTCCTAAAACAATAAAAAGAACATCTTCCAGCTTATCTTTCATTAACTCGTAACAACCTTCAGAGACGACACCCAATGCTGTCACTGAAGCCTCCCGATATTTGGGATTAACATTACGGAAACTCAGAGAGGCAAATTCAAGAACAGGCCCAAAGACATGTCTTGGTATGTTGATGGCCATCGTGTCAATGACTTCAGCAGCAGCTCGATCAGCCGCTAGATCAGATTCTTCATCTCCACCATCCCCACTGGCTGTTTCTGTAAGTAAAGGACACATGACTTGCAGAATTGGTACAACCAACTTGTGCTTCTTCAAGAAAGAAGCTTTGAACTTTGCAAGCCATGAAATTATTTGAATTGCCTGAGACAATCAACAGGATGAAGCTATAATGCTATAAGCTGTGCAAGACAAAGTTATCGAAATACACAGAGTTGATTTCTATAATACCTGGTGTCGTATGTTTAAGTCCAATGCCTGGCTTGAGCAAACATCAAGAGAGAATTGAACTATGGATCTCACAGAATCACCAAGTAGTGGAGCTGGAGATTCAATGAGTTCGTCAAAGATTTCAAAAGCAATGGAGGCAACATCTTCCTCGCCGTTAGCAAGGCATTGCCGTGATACATTTAAAATACTGGGAATAAAATCTCGAAATAGTTTTACCTATAAATGAAGCAAGATGTAAGAAATGTATTCAAGAAAAGGAAGAAAAAAGTACAGCTGCTATATTTTAAAGTTCTGCAGTGAAAATTGTGGTTCCTAAGTGCCACACATGGTCGTGCAATAAAGTAAACCAAAATATAAAGGAAGCTGCAACAGAAGTCACATAAAAAAGTTACTAGAAGTGCATAATTCAAAGCCTGTGTCATATTTATTCACATCTAGTTTATGGTTGTACCAGAATACAAGTATATTGATATCTAGCCCATTTAGCTACTGTTTTAAAGTTTTCCATTTATGTAATCAATGAAGAATAATTTTGGCGATGAACCAAATCCGAAACCACGTTTTCAACCATGGTCATGTTCACCTTCAAGTTGATTTTCAACTTGCATCTACAAACTTTATTTCTCTTCTGCTCCTTCAAGCTCCAATTGCATACTCAATTGAGTGAATTATACATAGTGCGCACTAGATTTCCTTAAGGTTACTAGGTTAGACATCAGCATTGTATGAGGTTGTTTACATCACATTGTATATGATTTTTTAGACATGTCCAACATCAAGGACAATCTTCAAATACGTAATGGTACGCAACCACAATTAATCTCCCTCCTTGTTAAACATGCATCCAGAGACAGCAAAGATATAAGTGCTAGCCATTCTTTTGTATCTCAATGAGGAAAAACTGCAATATGATGTGAGACTAAGGCCCTGTTGGCTAAGCTATAGGAAGTAGTGTGGTTGTAAAAGTACAATAGGATATAATACCGTGCTGTTTAAAAAAGTTGTACAGTATTTGGTAATCCTGTTGTATAAGTGCTATCTGTAATTGAACTTTGTTTGGATAATAGTTGTCAGAGAAGTGCTGTGAAATTTTGTAGATTGATAAAATACTAGGCAAACATTATTTTTAATATATTTCCATAAAATGTATTTTAAATATCTAGTAGAAAACACATCATTTAAAATAGCCTAATTAAGAAAATTCTACTTAGAATTATTTTTTTTAATAAGCTAAATATCAAAATAGATTAAGAAAATTCTACTTAACTCAGATTTATTTTTTTAATAAAAATATCAAAATGGTCTCAATATGCATGGCAATAAGTAAATTTATACATAACTCAAAATTAATGTTAAACATAAAAAAAAAGAAAATTCATTAAATTTGATAAACTCACTAATAAATTTGATAAAATTCTAAATTTAATTGACTAAAATCATTCAATTCTAAACTACTAAAAATTAAAGACGTATCAATTGAAAGAATAAAGACAAGGGGAAGATTTCAAAATGGCCTATAGTTGAGGAGGTCTCAATACATTTTTTACTTTTTGATTTAAGCAACTTTATTGATTTAAATTAAAAATTTTATTAAATTTATTGATGATTTCATTAAATTTAATAATTTTAACTAGTTTTAAAAATAGAATAGCCAATAGCTAATAAGCCAAATAAATTCATTTATTTTCATATATTTTTAAAAGAGATACTTGTAATTTAACTTACTAGATGAACTCAAATAATAATAACAAGGCCAATTTGCATAAAAAATTCATTGGTTTTGAAATTTTGCAAAAGTAGGCCATTATTTTGGATTATGCAAATTCGGCCCGGATTTTTAGAAAATTGACCATAATACCCTTATTCTCTTTTCTCTCCTTTTTTTCCGTTCTTTTTTCTCTCCGACCCTCCGCACTAGTAACGAGGGTAGCGCCGTCTTCTCTTCCTCCGCTTTATTTCTTCGTCGGCGCAAACACCAATGCCAGCGCCGGAGAAGGATGCTATTGCGAGCATGGGTGAAAGCAAAGCGAACGAAGGCAATGAGGTCACGGCCGAAGCAGTGCTCGCTGTCGCCCATGAAGATAAGGACGAAGACGTGCCCGCGCTTCTCCAAGGAGCGCTTCCGACGAGGGTGGTGGCTATGGTAGAGGGCGAGGGAGAAGCCGCAATAGCAAAAATAAATGCAGAGCAGAAAAAAATAAGAATAAAAAATAAAAATAAAAAAATAAAAAAGATGCAGAGAGTAGAAAAAAATAAAAATAGTAAAAAGTAAAAATAAAAAAAATAAAAAATAAAAAAATTCCTACATGAGGGGCAAGAACCAGAGAAGGAAAAGGAAGATGAAGTTGCACTGCTTCAGAAAAATTTTGCATTGTTTTAGGTAAAAGTTACACTCTTTGAAATAAAAATTACACTCTTTAGGCGAAAGTTGCACTATTTCTCCTCCTCATTCTCCTTCCCCTCATACTTTTTCTGCGTCCATCCGGGGTTGGCGACACGCGAGGTGGAAGAGAAGGTGGTGACGTTGGAGATGAGGGCCTTGCCTTCGCCCCGCGAGGGGTGCGCATCCTCGTACGGCTCCTCCTCCTCGTCCTCATCCTCTTCTCCACACCCAGTATTACGAAGCATACGAGGGTTCCACTTGATTAAAAAATAAAATCTTCTTAATTAAGTAGAGGCAAGGTCCTCATACGGCTCCTTCTTGTCGTCTCAGATAGGCGCAAAAGAAGCATGAGGAAGCTGAGAGGATGTAGGAGAAATAGTGCAACTTTAGTCCAAAGAGTGCAACTTTCGCCCAAAAAGTGTAACTCTCATCTCAAAAAGTGTAATTTTTGTCTCAAAGTGCAATTTTCGTCTAAAACAGTACAAAATTTTTATAAAACAGTGCAATTTCATCATCTTCTTCCTTCTCTGGTTCCTAGCCATTCTTATAGTAGAAACGATACACAATGATCTTCTCAAGAGATGTAGTGTCCACCGTTTTTCTCTCGGCATTACTTTCGGTATTCATGGCATTTTTCTCGTTTTGTCGATGCGTTTTTTCCCTTGGTTTTTGTTTTTATTGTGAAGGGCTCGAAAAATGGAGAACGGCGGTGCGATAGGCTCTAAAATTCGGTAAGCGGAGCTACCAGTGTGATTTTTTAAGTAATAAGTGTAAAAGATGTTTTAAAACACTTATTTTGGCTTTTGGTGCTTTAATTTCCGTGCCAATGTACGATGAGAATTCCGATAGATTTGGAACGCAAATCGAGAAAGAAACGGTTGTTACAAAAAATATGATTTGTTATAAAAGATAAGAAGCGGTTATTATTGTTTCAAAAATCTCTTATAAATAGTAGGAACTGGAGATTAGATTCTTTTTTTACACATTAAGAAGAGAGAAACAAGAAAACCCTCGTTTTTTCGATAATCGTTAACAAAAAAGAATATTATTTTCTTCCTCAAGGGGTTCGTCGGAGATCGGAAACGGAATCGTCGTCATCGTTGGGAAACGGAGGAGGGAACACCGTCATCGTGGGAGACCGGAGGGCGGAGAACGGAGCCGAGCATCGTACCATCGTCCTCATCGGTTAGAAGGTTTGTTCTTGACTTTTCGTTACCTCTATTATTGGTTTCGTGGAATTTTCCGCATGTTCGTTGGGTTTCTTGGGGATTTTCATTGGAGTAAGGGGAGTAACGGAGCCGCCACCATCGTTGTTGGCTTTGACGGGAGGCCGCCGTCGCCGTCGAATTAGACGGGAGGCCGCCGCCGCCGTTGGATTAAAAGGGAGGCCGCCGCCGCCGTCGAAATTGACGGGAGGCTGCCGCCGCCGCTAACGGGATCGTCGTCACCGTGCTGGACTTGGGCCTCGGCTTAACGGAGATCGCAATGTGCCACGCCGCAAGCCACGCCGCCGCTCCGCTGGTCGTGGCGCGCGCCGCGTCGGCTGCTGTGGTGTCCCAGATTTTTTCGCGAGACTTGACTGTGTGGTTGGCGGTGCGAAACACCTATTTTTGGTGAATTGAGTGTGTTGTGCATCAAATGGATGCCAAAAACGGACTCAGAGCGCGAAAACAGTCAAAATTGACTATTTTCTGGCGAATTCGGACTTACGGGCCGAATTTGCGGGTGGGCCGGTCCACAGCCCACCGCGTGCACCAGGTGCAGTGAACCCGCGTCGTGCTACTTGTCGCGCTGCGGTTGGCCGGGCGCGGCGATCGAGGCGACGTGGTGGGAGCTGAGGCGCCGGTGGGCTGCGCCACATGGCTGCCCGCGTGAGGGCGCGCCGCCCGAGGGCGCGTTGACGCGCGCGCCCCGCGTTGGCACTGGGCGCTGGGGCCGCATGGGCGCCGCCACGTGGTGGGGCCCCGTTGGCCCCGCTCCGTGCGGCGCGGGCGCGCAGACGCGGGGGGGCGCTAGCTGGCGCCCCCGGGTTGGTCCTGCACTGTTGATAGCCCTAATTCGGGCTATTTAAGGCCGAAACTCCCCTCTTTTTCCTCCTTTCGCTCGGAAAAAAATTTGTGAGCGAAAGAGAAATCGTGGGGAAATTCGTGGGGGTTTTTGGCGTGCCGCGGGCGCGCCGTTTGTGCCGTTTGTGTCGTGGAGCGCGTGAGAGGTGTTCCACGGAGCCGGACGGTCGTGCGTGCGCCCATTTGTCGGCGCGCCGATTTAAGGTAGGTGTCGCCTCGTGTTTTGTTGTGTTTTTCGGCACAGTTCTTAGATTTTGCTTTTGGGATTTTGTCTTCGAACTCTGTGCCCTGATTCTGTTAGGGACCGTTGTTGGAGGTGTCGTTTGCCGCGCAATTTTACCGCCGGACTTTTCGGGGTGTACCGTTCGCGCGTGGCGGACGCCGTTGCGCTTTCTGCCGAAAGTGAACGTTTCTGCGGGAGCCCAATTGCAAGTCTCTACAAGCAATTGGTGGCAAACCGAGGTGGGTTGGATTTTCCTCCAAGTCTGCGGACTTCCTTCTAATTCTATTTTGATAGGACTCAGCATGCTAGAATAGGTGCTACTATTGATGTTTATAGAGTTATTGGACTTTGACTAGCACCCTGACATATGATTGCATGTATTCAACCAGACTGTTAGAAAACTCTCACTTGGGATAGGTTCTTTTATGTTCTAGTTTTCACCTCTTGCATTCCTTTTTTCTGGACTTAGAGTTTCTCCTCGCCCGGATAGTGGGCCGAGTGGTCGGGTTATTGCGGGGTGCATTAGCACTCATGCCCAGGGGCCGAGTGGAGTCTGGTAGCTGTGGCTAGTGTTGTGCCAGTGTTGGGAGCCGTTTGGGTAAACGGTGGTCCCGGATTGTCCGGTATTCTCCAACCAGTGTCATTAGCACTGTGTTTGTAGTAGTGTTGAGCTGGTGATAGCAGGACCTTGAACTCAGACTGTTTTTGAACACACCTAATTTTAGTAAACTAATGTTTTCCTACCGAATTCCGAAGGGTCGCCGGAGCCTGTTCTTGTTTGATAGGGTGAAGGCGTTAGCCCTTTGGGGTCTGAAAAATAAAACTTGTTTTGACTAATTTTCTTAAAGAATTAAAATTCATTAAATTGGGTTTCTTAAATAAAAAATAATTTTTGGTAATAACTGTCATCTTTTCGTACAAAACTTTCTCACCCGAGAAGGTTTGAGTGATCTGGGTTCTACGGGCCGTTTCCTTATTGGGGACGAAAGCTACGGGGGCTGTGCCTAGAACCTGTTCTTGTTTGATAGGGTTGTAGGTGCTAGTCTCTCGAAACTTTCGGATCCTAATTGATTCCCTCCGGATGTTTTACCCGAGGGAGTTGACTTTCCCGAACTATAAGCGGTCGAGAACTTCGAAAGATTGAGTCTGGAGTCTGTTCTTGTTTGATTGGGATTCTAAACACCGACCTTTCGGGATTCTCGGACCCTTACTGTGTCGGTTGGTTCTTTCTCGTCTGTGAGTTGGATGTCCTATTTTGGGAGCCGTTGGGTTGACGACGGTCCCGGCTGTTGAGTACCTCCAGCCAGTGGGTTAGTATTGTGAGTTGGACATTGTCGATCTGGCTGATCGTGGATTTGGATTATAGCCTGCATGAGCCATTTGAGCTCGACAGAGATGCGTGGATATTTTCCTCGGTGGGGTCGCGCCCCTTGAGTGCCGCTCCGGAGCTGGGCCTGTTACTTTGCTATCGCGACTTGTCGACGCAGTCCGTGTGGGACGCCCTACGTAAGTCCAGTCCTCCGTGGATGTAATGGCAGTAGGTGGGCGCAGGTTTGACTGAACCTCATGTGGTAGTCAGTGTGATTGGGTTGATTGTGTATACTGGGTTAGAGTCGATGCATTATTTTCATCTGTATCACCCATTGAGCATTGTAGATAGAGGCATGATAGCTGTAGATATCTTTCCAGCTTATCTTTTCATTATTATAGTTTTCCTGTTATCTTATACCTCTGGTAGACTTAGTGGGCAGACCGTTGGTCTTGGAGACGATACCTACTGAGAACTACGTGTTGGTATAGTTTTCACACTCGCTGTGGTGACAGGTTTTTCCGAGGTAGCTGTTCCGGCTTCTGTTCGAGCGGAGACAGCAGTTCGAGGTGAGGGAGTCGCGAGCTAGTTCCCTACCCGTCCTTGGAGTAGTGGTACCCTTTTTTTTAGCTTAGTACAGTCTGCTGGATTTTAGTAGATAGTTATTTTTAAGAGACTTATGTTTGTGAGGTTCAGACTTATACTATTTTGGAGTTGTATTATCTGATTTCAGTAGTATACTTTTCAGCTCCGATATCTATATAGCTGTAGTATTATCTTTTGCAAGTTAGACGTTTCGTCCATACGGGGCTTTTCGTATGGGCGACGGATCTGTTGGCGGGCCCGGGTCGCAGTTTCGACCCTGTAGCGTGACAGCTGCAGCGCCAGCACCGCTCGCGCTAGCAGCAGCGCCCACACCGCGCCACTCTGCTCCTGCCGCCCGCTGCCGCGCGCAACACGCACCGCAAGGCGTTGCCCCGCTTTGCAAGTCGCCGCGCACCCGCAGGCCCGCCAAGCCGCAGTGCCGCGTTACTTGGCTGCCGGCGCTAGCGCCGCAGTGCTAGCGCGCATGCCGCCAGCGCTACCGCGCGCATGCCGCTAGCGCCCTGCGCCGCCTGCTTTGCAGCCGCCGCCAGCCGTGCGCGCCGCTCTGCCGCCGCCGCTTGCACCTTGCGCACGGTTGCACACGCCGCTCATGCTGTTTGCATGCCGCCGCCGTTTCACAAGCCACCACCGCTTCATACTTTGACGGAATCGGCCGTGGAGTTTCGTAAAGCGGTTTTTGACGATGTTTTTATTGTCGGAACCCCGGTTTGACCCCGATTTGCGGAATTTCGTTACGTTTGTGTTTTTAACAGCGGTTTTTGGTGTAGTTTTCGTTCGGGCAAAGCTTCAGGCATTTTTGGGGAGTTTTTGCACATCGTTTTCTTCGCCGGTAGAGGTGAGTAATCGAACCGAGGTAGGGGATGTTGTTGGACCATGGAGTCCGGCCCTCCTCTTATTTTTATCGTGTTTTTGGCATAACTATATTAAAGTGCGAGGAAGGACATTGCGATGAATGTTTTGGCAAAATTGGTACATTCAAAAAGGGCAAGGAAGAGCACTTGACTTTATCGGGTACAGCTACCGCGATCTAGTTTACTAGTACAAGATTATGGAGCTCATGGCGTTGCCACGTACACCAGCGATTTGGACACCGCAAGGGTGTTCTTTTCCGGAGAAATGGTCTGAAAATATAGCCCGTGATCCCTACGTCAGTCAGGCGGGAGGGACCAGAGATGAGTATGTTTGTTGTTTCTTGGGTTCCAAGTGAGGAACCGGAAAAAACGGTAGGGATAGTTCGGATGTTCTGGGTTACGGTTTGATGTCCTATTTACCTGGGAATTAAGTGTCGCCCGTGCCGAGCGGCACGTACTGTGCCCCTACAATAGGGGCACAGTACGGGGGGGTTATCTACCCCCACCCCCCCCCGTCTCGGCGATACCCATTGGGTATCACTCGAGACAGCGATACCCAATAGGTATCGCCCGTGCCGTGCCTAGCGTGCTGAGTTTGTTTTTTGTTTTTTTTTTTTTTACACATGGTTTTACAGTAAACACATAGTTAAATACTTATTATACTTGTGAATTTTATTATTATATTGTTATTTCTAATTTCTATGAGATATAGTTGTACTATATATATAAAAAAAATTATCAATATGTTAATTGGTGAGTATAATAAGCTATATATAGCCAATATTCATAATTTTTTTACTAAACATTTCAAAACAATATTATAAGAGCTTATTGGAAACAAAAAAAGCAAAAAAAAAATCGTGCCAGAGCGTGCCACTGGAAGGTCATACGTATCCATCGGCACGCAAGCGTGCCCGTACCGTATAGTGCCAAAAGGAGAGCGGCACGCCCCCGTGCCACGGCACTTAATTCCTTGTTATTTACTATTGTACCTATCATGGCATGTTATTATTGTGGTGTTCCGGAATCCCCGTGCGACTCGACCGTGTGGTAGGTGGTGAGGAAACACCTATTTTTGGTGTATCGAGTGCGTTGTGCGTCGAATGGATGCCAAAAACGGACTCAGCGCGCGAAAACAGTCAAAATTGGCTATTTTCGAGCATAAATGGGCTAACGGGCCCATTGTGGTCGCGGGCCGGTCCACGGCCGACACGCACGCACCGGGTGCAACGAACCCGCACTGCTGCCACATGGCGAGAGCGGGTTGGTCGAGCCGGTCGCAGGCGCAGGTGGTGGCGCGGGGCGTAGGCGCACGTGGGTGGCGCCACGCAGCCGCTCCGCGTTGGGCGTGTCGGCGAACACGTTGACGCGCACGGGGAAGCGGCGCGGAGACGCGCGGGTGGCGACACGTGGCGGGGCCCGATTCGGCCACGGCGCACGACGGGACCCGACGTTGGGCGCGTGGTTGCGGAGCGGCGCGGTGCTGCCACGCGTCGGCCCCCGAGTGGTCGCACGCGAAAGCGGGGGGCCAGTGCTGCCACGTGTCGGCCCCCGGTAGGCTGCGCGGTTCGGGGTGTTTCGGTGAGTTACTGTAGCGCGCCCGAACGAGGGGTTTCGGGCGCTCGAATTTGGAATTCGGGCGCCCGAATCTCAGCGCTTTGGGCTATATAAAGCCCAAAACGTCCCATTTTCTCCCTTTTTCCTCTTTTGCTCCGTCCGTGCACGCGAGAGGAAGAGAGAGAGGGCGTGTGGGGGAGTTTGCAGGGTGCCGCAAGCGCACCGTTTTTGCCGTGGAGCGCGTGTAGAGTACCGGGACTTTGTTGAGCGCACCGACCTCGCAAGATGGCGTGGTGCGGAGTAATCGCCTTGGGCGCGTTCCATATGTGTTTACAGATGAGTTCGGGTTGAGTCGGATAGACGCGGAAGCCTCAGCTTGAATCGGAGTTTTCCGGGCATTGTGCGCTGTTAGAGGACTGGTTTTGTAGAGCCTCGACTCCACAGTTGTGCACAGAAAAATTGGAAAATGTTTGAAACATGTGTATTTTCAGATTACAGCGGAGTTCGGGAGATTTCGGACTGATGCGGAGGTCCCGAAGGCAAAAAGTGAGTTGGAGTTGGCAATTAATGGATTAATTAATTAATTAAATTAATTTAATTAAGTTCACCTGCTTTGGAATTTTGAGAAATGGAAGTGGATTTTAGTGGATCAGATATTTTGGCTTGAGGGACTTGTTTTTTTTATTATCTGCTACAGCTGCCCACCACCACCACCTCTAATTAAGCCCTCCTTAATTAGCCATTGCCACGTCGTCGTCTCCTTCAACCTGCAAACAGAGGAAATAAAAGAAAATAGAGGAAAGAGTGAAGGAGGGAAAAGACAAGAAGAAAAGGAAGAAAGCGAAGGAAAAATAGGAGGATGTGAGTGTGAGAATGAGAGGTGATGGTGAGCTCGGGTTGTGGACCTGCTGCTAGAAGCCGAGCTTCAACAAGGTATTGCAGTTTTTTTTTAGTGAGTTGGTTTTTTTGGAGGTTTGAGTTGGTTTTGATTTTGGGTGAGTTTGTGGGTGTTGGTGAACTGCTGTCCACTGTTGGCAGGCAGCAGCAGAGAGGGAGCCGCGCGCGGCGCGCTTGCGCGCCGCGCGCGGCTGGCGCAGGCTGCTGCGCGGGCGAGCCAGGGCGCCGCGCGCAGCAGCTGCGAGCGCCTCGCAGCAGTGAGCGGGGCGCCGCGCTGCGGGCGCCAGGGCGCCGCGCAGCGCAGCAAGGCGCCGCGCGGCAGGCCAGGCGCCACACGGCATGCGCCTGGGCAGCGCGCAGCGTGGCTGGTGACAAGCGTGGGCAGCAGCAGCGCACGCGCGGTTGGCGCGGCTGCTGCGTGCGGTCGGCGAGCGAGCAGGGGCCGGTGTCGGTGGGCTGTGTGCGCGCACGCCGAGGCTGTTGTTGCCCGGGTGTCGCGAGTTCGTTTGTGAGCTGATTAACGGAGTTTCGTGGTTGTTCTCTCTTTTCTCTCTCAGGGCGGCGTCAAGTGTGTCGGATTTCAGCGCGGTGCCGTGCGGAGCCCAGATCGAGTACGCGGCACGCGGGTTTTTACCTGAGCAGGTTGGCTGTGTCTGTGCGAGGGTGCCTGTGTGTGTGTCTGCTGTGGGTCATCTTGTATGCAGGGGAGATGTAACTTGAGTGTGTGGGTGGATTTATGTAATTGTGTTTATGTGAGCATGCTGTTGGTGATGTGGTGGACTTGGAGTGGGCTTTGGACACTTGTTTGGTGCTGTAGGCATGTTTTGGGTGCTGTGGACTTAGTGTTTGCGTGGTGTTGTTGAGCTTGTGGTCTTTTGTGTTGTAAGTGTGTTGTAAGCACTTTGTTGTGGGGAGCTTGTAGCAGCGGTAATAGCAACCACGCGCTGAAGAAGCAACTTCATCAGATCTTCGTTAGTGAGCTAGCCGCACTTCACCGACTTCGGCTTTGCCTGCGGAAAGCGATTCAGGTGGGTTGGAATTTCTCCAAAATGTGTGGAATGCCCTTTAATGCTCCTGAATGCAAGTTGATCATGTTTTTATGCTATTTTTCACTGCGGTAAAATCTGATAGTTGCCTGAAAATTTTTAGAAAATTATTTAGAACCCCAGATTATTTTTAGTATACTCCTGATACTATATGACACTAGGCTTCATATTTCGTTGGCATTATTTTTGCACCTGGATCGTTTTAAAAATCAAGAAAAATCCGTTTAAAGAAAATCAGCATTTTCAAAGGTGATTTTTACATTATGAGTTCGCCAGAGGTATGGCATAGATTCAGGGTGCATTTGACCTCGTGCCTGGGGGACGAGTGGATTTTTAGAGCTCTATGGGATGAGTTTCTAGTGTCATGTGGGTTTGAGCTTCCTTGGGGATTGATGAGATTATTCTAAATCATGGGTTTTGTATTTCTGATTTGGTAGTGGAGGTGGTTCTCCGACTTAGTTATGAGAGTTTTGGGGTTCTGGCAGATCGAGTCGTTGAGGTTTTCCGACTTAGCCATGGGTTGTGCATTATCAGATTGAGTCGTGGAGGGTTCTCCGACATAGCTGTGAGAGTGTTTGGACATTTCCTGATCGAGTCGTGGAGGGTTTCCCGACTGAGTTGAGTTATTTGAGCATTGAGTTTCCGATCTGTTTGATCGTGGATCATAGCCTGCATGTGCCGTTTGTTGTGACAGTTGAGACAGATGAGACACGCTTGAGCTCGGTGGGGTCGCTCCCCTCGAGTTACGCTCCGGATGCGATGATGATGCCCCTAGTTGATACACTAGAGGTCGCTTTGCGTGATATTGAGATAGTCCGTGTGGGACGCCCTACGTAAGTCCAAGTCCATTGTGGGCGTAGTGGAAGTAGGTTGGCGCAGGCTTGACTGGATCAGATGTGGCAGTCATTGAGATTGGGTGATATGAGCGGGTGGTTACATATTATGTTCTTAGATGGGTTTTTCCTTTGAGCATTGACACTGAGGCATTTTAGCAGTAGCGAGTGTATGCATAGCATGTTCATGGCAGAGTTTCCTTTTGAGCATGATGGTTGACACATATTAGCTGTAGTTTCATTCAGCTTTCCTATCTATCTATCTGCATACCTATCTGTTTGCCTCCAGTAGACTTAGTGGGCATACAGTGGATATTGGTGACGGTACCCACTAGGAACTACCTTCTGCAATAGTTCTCACACCCACTGCGGTGACAGGTTTACTGAGGTTGCTGTTCCGACTTAGCTCGCGCGGAGACAGCTGATCGAGGTGAGGACGTGGCCGAGTAGTTCCTTACCAGCATTGAGAGTCAGAGGTAGATGTACCCGGTATTTTTATCATTCCACTTTTGTACTGGACAGTCTGAGAGATCTGTGAGGATTGTTTTTATTTTTCATAGCTGAGAGACTATGTATTGAGATTTTATTTATTTTTATTCAGATGTTCAGTTGATTTCTGTAGCTATTAGTTTTATTTCAGCTCTGATACATGTTTAGCTATAGATCTTTTGTAGGGTAGACGCTTCGTCTGTGCGGCAGTTTCCGTACAGATGGCGGATCTGTTGGCGAGCCCGGGTCGCAGTTTCGACCCCGGGGCGTGACAGCGCGCGCGAGGTGTTCCTTGGAGCCAGGCGAACGTGCAGGTGCTTGTTTGACGATGCGCCGACTTTAAGGTTGGTTTCGCTCGTCTTTTTGTGGTGTTTTTCGGCACAGTTTTGGGGTTTACCCTTTTGGATTTTGGATTTGACCCCATGCCTTTGTGCTTGTTAGGAACCGTTGTTTACCTCACCGTTTTGCGTGTGACTCCAGTGGCGTGCACCGTTTTACGTGCGGACTCAGGTGGCGTGCACCGTTTTGCGTGCGGACCGTGTCACGCCCCGAGACCGCCAATTTGTACCGTTCGGGCATGCCAACAGACCCGCCAATCGGGTATGACCTCTCACTACCCGAAAGGAACAGTAACATCCAAAATAATACATCAAGTGTATGCGGAAGCTCAATATCAGAGTACTAAAATCACTACAAATTTAAAACTTTCATTCAATAAACAAATAGTTTAAACAAAAATGAAAGCATGATAAGAATGAACCATAAATAAACTTTATTACATCTCCATCTCTCAACTTGCAATTTAAATAATATTACAAATCTTTACATCTTTTCCTCACAATACATGGTTCACAAAAAAAAATATAAAAAAGGGTACCTCTACTAGACCCTTTAGGTCTCTATGCTGCTGGGCTCTTGCCCCTAACGTGTGAGGACCCGAATTTCCGCAAGAGGATTACTGTTGGATCAACAGAGCTTCTGCAGTGTGTTTAGCAGCTTCTGGGGGCCTGTAATGTATATTGGAGGTGTTTGTGCACAAATTGGACACAAGTGTTGGACTCAGAGATTAAAATGGATCACGAGGGTAATCGGATGATCCCGTCGGATGTTTAGAAAGGGTTTCGCGTGAAACAGACATTAGAATTGGACTCAGTGCCAAATTTGGGTTAAAAACACTTGTCTGGATGCATTCGGCAAATTTTGGAGTTAGAATTTGGCAAATCGGACACCGGATTTGGACTCAACGCGCAAAAACGGTAAAAATGGACTATTTATTTGTATTTTTCGGAGCCCGGATGCGAAAATACGGTTTTCGAGGCATTGTGCACTGTTCCGGCAGCCGACGGGCAGCGGCGGCAGCGGCGGGCAGTGGCGGAGCACGGTGGGCAGCGGCGGCGCAGCGTCACGGGCAGCAGCGCTGGCAGCGCGCAGACGCGGGCAGCGCGGAGGCGCGCGGTTCAGCGGAGCAGGTGTACCAGGTGGCAGCTTCCCATTGGAGTGCGGTGGACACGTGGCAGCGTGTGGTTGGGTGGCGCAGTGGGCGCGGTCCGCGGAGCAGCGCGGGGTGGTGCATGGACCGGGCGGGACACGTGGCGGCTTCCGGTTGGTGGGCTCACGAAGGCGGGGTCCACGGAGGCGAACCGGGGCGCCTTGGGGCGCGTGCGTGTCAGGGTGCCAGGCGGCATGGCAGGCGGCAAGTGGGCGCTGTCGACGACCTGTCAGGGCGGGCCACGTGGCGCCCTGCCATTGGCGGGCGCCACCTACCGCTTTGACCTGGCGCGGGCGACGTGGCGCGCGCTGAGCGGCTGGGGACGTTGTCCGCTGTTTGGGGGCTACGTGGCGCAGGGAGGTGGATTCGGGCGTTCCGTGTTTGGGAGCTCATAGCATATTCGGGCGCCCGGATCTGGTCCAAGCGCCCGAATCTTGGGATATGTTGGGTATTTTGGCAATTGTTTTCCCAGCCTATAAATAGGCCGAAACAACAGCCAGTAGCTTTTTCCCTGCGCTGTTTCTCTCAGTGCAACCTTCAGCAAGTTTCTTTCTCGTCCTAAGCTGCTTCCACCTGTGGAGTTCTAGGATTTTTTGGTGGCACGCACTTCGAGGTTTCCGATTTTACGGCGCAGCGAGACGTTCTTGCATTGGTGTTCTTCTCCGTTGCATTTCGGTGCGTGGACTCCCCCGGGCTACTCCGGCAGTATTTTTCGGCGATTCTTCCGCCATCGTCTTCAAGACAGGTAGGGCTACGTTTCCCGTGTTTACTGGTTCTTCCCATTCTGAGATTTTCATGGGTTTTACGGATCATTTTGTGACCACATTTTCTGGGGCGGAGTTTTGGACAGCACATCGATTTTTCGGCGATAACTTTGCGCTCAGGCATCGGATAGAGGCGTGCCTGTAGTCGTTTTGCATCTACACATCGCAAGGAACGTCCTCGAATTTTCCTGGATTTTTCTGGGTTTTTCCCGATGGTGAAAAATCCCTTTTTCCAGAGATAAGTGCTACAGATTTTTGTACAGGATTCTTTTGAGAGGGTCACCTTGTCGGATTTTTATCTTGATGTACGAAATTCGGATTGAGACGTGCAGATACTCGTTTCGATCGGCTCGACGCGACGAACGTAGCGGTTATTTTTCCAGATTTTTCCGAGTTCATCTCGCAGGTGAGATTCAGCCATCTTCAGGGCTAGTTGTGTGGACAGCATCATGTTGTATGTTATTTGGTTTAAGTGTGCGCCGATTGGTTATCTTTGCAGTTTTGGGTGTTTTGGCGTGGATTAAGGTTATTGGACAGCGAGGAGGTTTTTACAACTGTGTATTGCGCATTTCCAGGTGGGTGGTTGCTATATCCCTCTTTTCTGACTTACCCACTAGGAGTATTAGAGAGATCATTTTTGGGACATCTATGATCGGTGATTGCTATTCTTATGAGTTTGTCACGTGAGACACATCATGTTGGAAATATTATTAGAGAATCACTATGTGGGAAACATAATTGTAATTGGAACTTATGCATGCTTGTGTGGAATTATGGATTGCTATGTTAGCATTAAACCTTGCATGTGGATTTGATTATAATATTGAGGCCAAGTAATTTACCTTGATGGTGGAATTTTTGCATGTTCATGTCGGTATATAGATTTCTGTGTTAGTACTTAACCTTGCATGTGGAATTGTTTATTATATTGGGTCAAGATGGTTTATCCTGTTAGTGGTATTACTTGAGGATAGGTGACATGCATAGGTGGATACTGTTAATGATCAATGACTTAATTTATTGAGAACACTTGCATGCTTGTATGAACATCTAGATAGGCCATCTTTTATCGCTACACTTTCATGCTGGAACTTGACTTAGGAGAAACCTTGTTTGCTTCTGTTCTCCTCATTCTTTAGTCAGGTGGTCATTGTTGCTCGGGTTTGAGCAGGGGTACGGGATAGAGTAGCCGGGACCTTGGGGTCGGGGACAGGTGGTATTTGATTATGGGTTGTGGGGTATTGCAGCTACCGCGGATAGTAGGCGGTTGACCGGATACAAATTATTTCACCCGATTTTGGATTGGGGGTTATTGCGGCTACCGCGGATAGTAGGCGGTTGACCGGATGTCGGATGTGGGACATGATTGTGATTGTGGGTTATTTCGGTGACCGCGGATATTAGGCGGTTGACCGGTTGTCGGTTGTTGGGCTTGATTGTTGACAGTGGGTATCGCGGCGACCGCGGATATTGGGCGGTCGACCAGATGGTTACTTATGCATCAGATTGGGGATCAGGGTTTCTTTAGTGGAGGGTTTTGTTCCACTTGAGCATAGTTGTGATCCAGTCCTGCTTTTATGATACTTGTGACATGGCTATTTTCCTCGTGTGGGTAGCTCCCCTCGAGTGCCACTCCGGAGCGCGCGGGGCACCAGCTAGGCGCCGGACAGGCATTGAGTTTTGCTATCACATCGGCGCGGCTTACTTGCCCGATGATGAGGGCGGTACAGATTGGGTTCATCTGGGATGGTTGGTTGCTGTTGCTTACGGTTATTCCAGTCTAGGACTGCATTTAGAGGCATAGTAGTGGTAGTTTTCTTTCTTCAGTAGTCATTATTGCTTACCACACTTCTTTCCCTTTTGCCTCTGGTAGACCTAGTGGGTGTGTCAGAGTTTGAGGATTTACCCACTAGGGAAGGCTACTGGTTTACTAGTAGTTCTCACCCCCATTCTTCTTTCTTCTTTTTCTTCTCATTTGTTTTGCAGTGTCTTCTGCGGGTGCTGCTGGGCTTTCAGCGGCGGGTCGAGGAGAGAGGACGGCTGAATAGATAGATCTCGAGGCAGGATGAGCGAGTTAGCTGGACTGTTGGTGTACCCATGTTTCCTCAGACGGTTGTACTTTTACTTTTGGGACTGGCTTCTGCCAGCAGGTTGTATTTATTTTGGTGAGCTGGGAGAGACAGATGTATCATTTATACAGATGTACTGTATTTTATTTCCAGCTTCAGTCTGAGATTTAGTAGTTTTAGTTCAGCTCTATTTTTATTGCTCTTTATTATTATCTCTTATATCTGAGCAGGTTACTGGCGCTTCGTGTACGCGGGAAATTCCGTGTGCACGGCGGATCTATAGACGGGCCCGGGTTCTGGTTTACACCCGGGGCGTGACATGACGTCTGTCTTGACCGTTGTATCAGGACCTGGAAAAATGGTCACCCGAGGGTGTGAGAACTACTTAAAGTTCCCAGTGGGTTCAACCACTGAGAAAGAATGTCCTACACCGCTTGGTTCCAATGGAAGCAATAATAGTAGAATGCTAGGAAAACTATAAATCTTGATTTAACATGCTGATATGCATATAAAAAGTCACTACACTATCGATATATACTCATCGACCCCATACTACTATGTCCAGCCATACCAGGCTACTATCCACAAACTCGGCCACTATGCCGCTGTAAAAAGGGATTAAACTAACCCGGCCACCTTGGCCACTCTATTTTCTCTTTATTCTTTACATTCTGGTGCTTTAGTTAAAGTTAACCCTCAGAAATTCTTGTCCAACGGGCCCCAGCCCGGTAGTCATGCTACCACAAGACAAGATTTCTAAGTTTGCCGATAACACCCGCAAGTGTTACCCCGTCCTACGGAAGAAACGTGCCAGACGGGTCACTGCCCGGGAGAGGGACACTGCCCATAACTCCAACAAGGGCTACGTTTCACCCCCGAAGGTACGCCCGTTTTATCTCTTTCTTTTCTTTTCTTTTCTTTTACTTTTACTTTAGCACTTAGCCTTTTTGCTCTTAAGCACTTGCTTTTCTTCCTTATTCGAGCTTATAGCTCTCATTGCCACTGGCAATCTGTTCCTCTTTCTTTTAAGCCTTTTAGCTTTTTCCTTTCACTTTTACACTTGTCTTTATTTAATCGGCCCTCTGAAGGAGTACCACATCCAATTTTCCTTAGAAGGGTCTCACATTCAGAGGCACAATTTGCATTCTCTTTTGCTTTTTAGCCACTTTTAGCTTTCTTTTTAAACTTTATCACTTTCATTAATTTATCTCTTATCCTAGGTCTCGCCACATGGATAACTAGAGAGTCACCTGAACTATTAATCATTTCTCTTTCATTCATTTAACTCAAATCGAAGTTAAAGTGGTTGTCTATTTGCGCAGACACCCTATGACCCACTCTAGGATTATATTTGTTTAACTCTTTAACTTTGTGGCCACATACTCTTTTTTTTTTTCTCTTATTCCACGTTGAACCTGGAGTTACATTAATTCTATTTCCTGTTCCACTTTTAACTTAGAGTTACATTGACTCTAATTCATTACTTGAGAGTAAAACTCCACTAGTTCATCTTAGGTTTTCTTTACCCAAGTTCCATATCACATTTAACCTAGAGCTCATTGACTCTATGTTAAATACTCTATTCTCAACCTTAGGTTATCCCCTAAGACAGTGTCACTCGTTCATCTGGTTTAACTCCTAGGACATCATGCCACTCGTTAAACCCTTAATCTAGATTTTCTCCTAGTTTTACCACCAAACATGCTCTTATATCACCTAATTTAGGTAAATCATAAATTTGCACTTTTCATCTGTGTTCATTTACACGTGCAAGTTTATCCCCTACTTTGGATAAATCATAAATTTAGCACTTTTCATCTGTGTTCATCTACACATGCAAATTTATCCCCTATTTTGGGTAAATCATAAATTTAGCACTTTTCATCTGTGTTCATCTACACATGCAAATTTATCCCCTATTTTGGGTAAATTATAAATTTAGCACTTTTCATCTGTGTTCATCTACACATGCAAATTTATCCCTTATTTTGGGTAAATTATAAATTATCACTTTTTTGGCTGTGTACATCTATACATGTAAATTTATCTCCTATTTTGAATAATTCATCGAAAAGCACTTTTCATCTGTGTTCACCTACACATGCTAATTTATCTTCTATTTTGGATAAATCATAAAATATCACTTTTTCATTTGTGTTCATCTATACATGCAAATTTATCTTCTATTTTGAATAATTCATCGAAAAGCACTTTTCATCTGTGTTCATCTACACATGCTAATTTATCTTCTATTTTGGATAAATCATAAAATATCACTTTTTCATCTGTGTTCATCTACACATGCAAATTTATCTTCTATTTTGAATAATTCATCGAAAAGCACTTTTCATCTGTGTTCACCTACACATGCTAATTTATCTCCTATTTTATAAATCAAAAATGGCACCTTCCTCTAAGTCCATTTAACATACAAATATAACACCAAATCTTTCCTCATTCATAATCACATTATCTCACAATAAAATATTACACTACACTAGCATGCTCGCTATAATGCTTCTAAAATCAATGCAGACAAAAAAGGGGAGAGGTCACCCATTTTCGGTAGAATCCCCCATCTTGTGTTGCCCCCAATTGCTTGTAGACACTTGCAATTGGGTTCCGCGCGTTTTTCTTATCTTTTCGAGATTGCACGCAAAACAATGCACACCATCCGAATCCGTACGCAAAACGATGCACGTCTTCTAAGTCTGCACGCAAAACGGTGACATCATCAAAGTCTGCATGCAAAACGGTGCACGCCATCCAAGTCTGCACGCAAAACGATGCACTCCGAAATGCCCGGCGGTACCTCGCGCAGTAAAACGGCACAGTAAATCACGGTCCCTAACATGCAAGGGCATGGGGTCAAATCCAAAAATCCAAAAAGGGAAATCTTAAAACTGTGCCAAAAACACCGCAAAAATGACGATCGAAGCCTACCTCGATATCGTCGCGCCGTCCAAGGCGCGTATGTGCGTCCATCCGGCCTTTTGGAACACCTTGCGCGCGCTCTACGGGGTCATTGGTGCGCTCGCGGCACCCCAAACTTCTCCCACGAAATCCCCCTCTCCCTCCAATGGACCCATGGTTGGAACAAAAAGAGTGAAAAGAGGAATGGGGGAGAATTTCGGGCTTTTATAGCATGAAAACACCACTTTCGGGCGCCACATTCGGGCGCCCGAAAGTGATTCAGGCTGCTACAGTGGACAACCAATTGTCCACAACATCCGCATTCAGCCAATCGGGGAGCGACACGCGTCCCCGCACTCGTGCACCGCGTCCATGGACCAACGGCGGCCAATGGGCGGGCGCCACCTGGCACCCACCCCCGCACCACTCTGCATCAACAGGGCCAGCGACGCATCCCATCACGCGTCACGTCGCTGGCCCGGCCAATGAGGGCCCGCCACGTGGCGGCCCCCCAGCCCACGCTGACCCGAGCCGGCCGCAGGCGCTCGTCCCCGCGCGCTGACCCCACTTGCGTCCCCCTCTTCGCGCCACGCGCCAACACCTCAGGATCCGCGCATTGCTTCGTGATTCGCGCATTGCCTCAGGATCCGTGCACGCATCGATATTCGTGCTTTTTTTAGAATCCGCGCACCTCGGGTTTCGTGCAATTTTGAAATACTTGTCCACCTCGAAATGCATGCCCGTCTGGAAATGCATGCTCGCCTCAAAACGCGTGCCCTCTCGAAATGCGTGCGTGCCAGCATCGCTACAGCAAATCGGGCAGAGCTACAGTGAAAATCGGGCGCTGCTATAGTGAATTCCGGGCGTCCAGAAGTACGGCCCAATCCAGATTTCGCCCGTTTTTCTATCGTCTTCGCCCTTTTTCGTCCGTTTTCGTCCCGTTTTCGCCCAAATTTGACAGGGAGTCTCAACTTAACTTAATTTATCACGGGATATTTTAAATTTTCAGTTTGGGCCATTTCTGGGTCACCAAAAGTCTCGCTGTATTCAGAATCGCTGGCGAACCCCGTTCTCACTATTCGGGTATCCGATCAACGCGAAACTTTTACTGTGGCCTTAAAACATAATTACGGAGCTCCCAGAATTTTCTCAAAATTTTCTGGCACTGTAAATTTTTCTGCCAAATATCTGGGCCCCCTTTCTCAAATAAAATTCTATATCTCTTATTTTTATCCCGATTTTGGCCCAATTCACTTCCGAATTATTCTTTACTTCTCCAAATTCAATAAAAATAGTATTTCATACCATTTTTATTTACATTTATTTATATACCAAAATCTGGTACATTACAGACCGCGAGGAGGCAAGGAAATTGCGCGGAGCCCAATTGCAAGTGTCTACGAGCAATTGGTGGCAAACCGAGGTGGGTTGGATTTTTCTCCAAGTCTGCGGACTTCTTTCTAATTCTATTATGATAGGACTCAACATGCTAGAATAGGTGCTTTTATTAATGTTTGTAGAGTTATTGGAACCTTGACTAGCACCCCCGTCATATGTTGCATGTGTTTAACCAGACCAGTAGAGAACCTTAATTTGGGCTATGTTCTTTTATGCTTTAGACATCCCACATATTGCATTTCTTCCTGGACATAGAGTTCCTCGCCCGGGTAGTGGGCCGAGTGGTCAGGGTATTGTGGGACGTATGTTGCACTCGGGCCTGGAGGCTGAGTGGGGTCTGGTAGCTGAGATTACGCCAGTGATAGTGTTTTGGGAACCGTTTGGGTAAACGGTGGTCCCGGGTCCTTGGGTATTTCTCCGTTTTGTTCGTCACCACCAAGTTGTGATCGTGGTGCGCGTGTGTTATCAGGACCTTGAACTCAGAATGTTTTTGGACACTCATGATTTTAGTAAACCAGTGTTTTTCCTTCCGAATTTCTAGGGGTCGCCGGAGCCTGTTCTTGTTTGATTAGGCGAAGGCATCAACCCTTTGGAATCTGAAAAATAAACTTGTTTTTAACTGATTTTCTCAAAAACTAAAATCTATAAAAGTTGGTTTTCTCAATTCAAGACGGTTTTCAAAAAGGGGCTATTTTTATCCTCACCCCGAGGGGGTTTGAGTGAAAATGGTATTTTATAATAAAGGTCATCTTTTCTCATAAACTTCCTCACCCGAAAGAGGTGAGTGATATGGGTTCTAAGGGTTGATTTCATTCTTGGGTCGAAAACAACAGGAGGCTACGCCTATAGCATGTTCTTGTTTGATTGGGGTCGTAGGTATTAGTCTCCCGGGGTTTTCGGACCCTTCGCTATTTTGACTGTAGAGCATCTCCAGCCCGTGAGTTTAGTGTGTTGAGATGGATTCCCGCTTTAACCGAGGGAGCCGAATCCCTGAACGGTAAGGGATCGAGAACTTCGAAAGGCTGAGCCTAGAGTCTGTTCTTGTTTGATTGGGGTTCTAGGCACGGGCCTAACGGGATTCTCGGACCCTTGCTGTGTCAGTCGGTTCTTCTCGTCTATGAGTGGGGTGTCATTTGGGAGCCGTTAGGGTAAACGGTGATCCCAGCTGTGGAGTATTTCCAGCCAGTGTGTTTAGAGAGGCGAGTTGGGTGTCTCGTTTTGGGAGTCGTTTGGATTGACGGCGATCCCAACTGTTGTGTACCTCCAGCTAGTGGGTTAGCGTTGTGAGTTGGACATTTTCGATCTGTTTGATCGAGGATTATAGCCTGCAGATGCCGCTTATTATGCCAGATGTGACAAGCTTGTTCCTCGGTGGGGTCGCTCCCCTCAAGTTGCCGCTCCGGATGCGATGATGATGCGCCTGATGAGGCTGCTGTGCGTGGTACTTGATAGTCCGATTGGACACCCTACGTTGATACACGAGGGACCCTAGTTGATACACTAGGGGGGCGCAGGCTTGACTGGACCAGATTTGGCAGTCACTGAGATCGAGTTGATGTGAGCGAGGTGATGCATTGCATGTTCTTAGTCGAGTTTTTCCTTGAGCATGATACATGAGGCATATTAGCTGTAGTTTTATTTCAGCTTATTATTTATCTTTTACCTATCTGTTTTGCCTCTAGTAGACTTAGCGGGCAGACTGTGGAGACGGTACACACTGAGAACTACTGTAGGATGTAGTTCTCACACCCTCTGTCGGTGACAGGTTGTCGAGGCTTTTTCTTCCGTTCCTGCTCTAACTGGCTTGATAGACCGAGGACAGGGAATCGCGAGATAAATCCCTACCAGCGCAGTTCATTTTGAGTGAGGTAGATGTACCATCCCGGACTGTGGGATTCACTGTATACTGTTATATTTCTAGTTTTTAGTTATCTCCTTTTTTGGATTCATAGAAGTGGTATAGATGAATTTTTATTTGTACATTTCCTGTGGATCTGACCTTGTATTATTCTCGTATTTGGGAGATGGACCTTGTATTTATTTCAGTTTTACAGTAGTTTGATTTTATATTTACAGCTGTTATTTTCCGCTCTGATATCTGTGTAGCTGTAGTACTATCTTTTGCAGGTTGGAAGCTTCGTCTATGCGGGACTTCCCGTATCGACGGCGGATCTGTTGGCGAGCCCGAGTAGCGGTTTCGATCCCGGGGCGTGACAATTATTATGTCGGTTTTCCTTCCTATGTTTTAGTCACTAACTCCCACTATGCGACAAGTTCGGGCGGGGACAAGGGAGAGGCGTCGGCACGAGTGTGACTCGCATTTCGTCATTCCGGTGACCCTTTTTACTCCTCTTTTGATTATTACATGTAGTGGATACTGGATGCATGATACTTGAACAGATTATGATATGGATTGTGATGTGACATGGATGTAAGAACACTTGAACGCCGTGATTGCGTTGGGATGACGAACTTTTAGACTCTCATTTTTATCTTGTGATAGTTGTATGTGGAATGTGAATATCTTTTAAAAAGCAAAAACAATTGCGAAAACGATTTTTAAACTGAGTGTCGGGTAGGCACTGTTTTAAACCTTGTGGCTTTATCCTTTCAACTTGGAGTATGCCGAGTGGGCGATCTTCCTTTGAATGATGTAAAAGTTTAATTAAACCCTTATCCACTTTACGTGTATGTTAAACTGGTGATGGTTGGTGATTGTATGTTGTGCGACACCGTGCATATATAGGGGAGACTCTGTTCATGTGTTTAGAGTGATCTTGTGTATGTGGCGGGTCTGGGCACGTGCCGAGGTGAAGGCTTTTAGAAAAAAATTAGGCCGTTTTCCGCATTCAAACCACTCCCGGGGCGTGACAGATTAAGATGGTATCAGAACGTAAAGGCACCAACCACGTAGTTTGCATATCTTTGAGTTCCACGTATGTCCAAACATCCACGGTATTTGATTTTCACGCAATCAACTAATGTAATCATCAAGGTTCCCCGGTCTCGTGAATATGTGGGTTTCAAGTATCGTTTTGTTGATAGTATGCCTTTTTGATGTTGTTTGTTTTGTCGTTTTGGTTTGTCTTCGGTTATGTTTGGTTGCTGACCCCTTTCGTCGTGTATACAGAGTATGGCTCGTACTCGATCGTCGGGTGATGGCGGAGGAGAGGAAGGGGCGAGGCTGACTGCCGGCAAGGCTTCTATGACCATAGAGAACCGGTTGCTTCGGCAGCAGGTTCAGGATTTGTCGGGGCAGTTGGTGGCGCTCATCGACGTCGTTCAGCAGATAGCCTGCCAGACGGCGACCTTGGTTACTGCTACCCAAACTCCTGCTCCTGGGCCGGTTCCGTCTGAGGTGCATGCGCCGACAGCGGGCGGTGATGACGGTCTTCCTACAGATACTACTACGGCGAGAGCATCAGCGATCCCGGTGACAGCACCTCCGGATGTTCCTTCCCCGACAGCTCAGGGGTCGATACCGGGAGCTACGGTTGGGGATCCGGTAAGGGATGCTGGCATCACACCTTCCCCCACTCAGTCCGCTGTCGTTGCCGGTAGAGATCCGAGAGTGCACCCGGAGCGGGCTAGGGTGAGGGCGAGTCTTGCGGAATTCCGAAAGTACAAGCCACCCGTCTTTGAGGGTGAGACGACCGATCCGTGGGTGGTGGAGATATGGGTGTACACTATGGAAAAGCTATTTGAGGATCTGATTATGGAGGAGGACAAGCGAGTTCCTTTAGCGGTTAACTTTCTGGAGGGTACAGCCCGAATTTGCTGGAAGACAGTGCGACCTACTCCTTCTAGTGGCACTGCCTTTCCTACTTGGACAGTATTCAGGGAGATGATATTTGGGGCTTTCTTCTCGGACAGTGTAAAACAGAAAATTGAGGACAACTTGAAGACCATCAAGCAGGGCAGCCGTTCAGTCATGGAATATCAAAGGAAATTTGTGAGATTGGCAAACTGTGTTCCCTTTGTTATTCGGGATGAATCTCACAAGGCTCGTCTCTTTGTTGATGGATTTAGAGGGGATATCTTTAGACTTGTTCAGTCGGCGAATTTACACACTTTTTAGCAGGTGGTCGACAGGGCCACATTGGTAGAGCGGGCAGCTATTCTTGCTCGCGCTCGGATTGAGGGATCGGACCGCAACAAGGACAAGAAGCGGCCCCAAGCACAGTCAGGTGGTGGCCACCCAAGTATTCGAGGACTCAGTAGAGGGCTAAGGGCCCATTGACTTCAGGGCAGAAAACAGGGGATAAGCCCTATATCATTTGTGGTGGAGCACATTCAGTAACAGCCTGTTCACAGCGGCATGATCATTGTTTCAAGTGTGGGAAGCAGGGGCACTTTAGATCGGGTTGCCCATTGGGTCTGGATTCGGCTTCATCAGCAGCATCTACGCCTTCACCGCAGCGACAGGGCCGAGGGAGGCCTTCCACAGGACAGGCAGGACGCCCTCCGACCCCTCGACGGGAGGAGAGGGTACCACAGCCTCAGGCACAGCAGCAACAGGAAAGAGAGAGAATCTACTCCATGACACCGCAGAGTACTGATCCACCGGCGGATGTGGTTGCAGGTATGGTTATTATTACAGGCATTCGTGCTAGGACACTTTTCGATACCGGAGCATCCCATTTGTATATTTCACGTACCTTTGCCCGTTCGCATGGCTTGGAGGAGAGACCCCTTCTGTGTGTGTTATCTGTTTTGACCCTGGGGCCACCTTTAGAAGCAGTTATCTTTGTACCTTCAGGCCCGATGGTCTTGGGCGACCGTGTATGCCCGATAGATCTTGTGGTTATCCCGATTCGAGAGTTTGATTTGGTACTTGGCATGGACTGGTTGATTCGACACTTTGCGGTTATTGATTGTGAGAAGCGGGAGGTGCGGTTGCAGGAGCCTGGACACCCGGAACTTATTTTCCAGGCGTGCAAGAGCACGTATTTTGCGACATTCATCTCCGCTTCGCGGGCAAGGAATTTGATTCAGGGTGGTTGTTCGGCTTATTTGGCTTCTGTAGATGTGATCAAGCGACCTACACCGTCAATTTTGGATATACCGGTGGTGAGCGAGTTTCAGGATGTCTTTCCAGATGAGTTGCCCGGGATGCCACCTGAGAGGGAGATTGAGCTTACCATAGATTTGGTTCCCGGCACCTTACCGATTTCAAAGGCACCTTATCGTATGGCATTTGCAGAATTGAAAGAGCTCAAGGCACAGTTGGAGGATTTGTTGGCCAAGGACTTTGTGAGGCCAAGTGTTTCACCTTGAGGAGCACCGGTTTTATTTGTACGGAAAAAGAATGGCAGTTTGAGGTTGTGCATAGATTACCGGGAATTGAATAAAGTTACCATAAAGAACAAGTATCCCTTACCCCGAATCGATGATTAATTTGATCAATTGCAAGGAGCTACCGTTTTCTCAAAAATCGACTTGCAATCTGGATATCATCAACTTAAGGTAAAGGGAACGGATGTTCCTAAAACTGCATTCAGAATCCGGTATGGACATCATGAGTTCACTGTCATGACTTTTGAACTTACAAATGCACCGACAACATTCATGGATATGATGAACAGAGTATTCAGACCTTACTTGGATCAGTTCGTGGTAGTTTTTATCGATGACATCTTGATTTACTCGCGTACTGATGAGGAGCACATGGATTATTTGAAGATTGTACTTCAAACATTGAGAGAGCAGGGACTTTATGAAAAACTCAAGAAGTGTAAGTTTTGGCTGCGGGATGTTGCCTTCTTGGGACATATCATCACAGCTACAGGAACTTTATGCAAAACCAAAGAAGGTAGCATCAGTTTTGGATTGGCTGATACCGACCACGGTCATGGAGATTCGCAACTTCCTGGGTTTGGCCGGGTAATATAGGTGGTTTGTAGAGAGTTTCTCTAAGATCGCATTACCTTTAAACCGGTTGACCCGGAAGGGTGAAAAGTTCATTTGGACGCCGCAATGTCAGAAGAGCTTTGAGGAACTTAAGAGTAGATTGACATAGACACCAGTCTTAGCTTTACCTAAACCGGGAGAGAATTTCGTGGTCTATTGTGACACATCACGGGTGGGACTCGGGTGTATCTTGATGCAACAGGATCGAGTGATAGCGTATGCATCAAGACAACTCAAGAATTATGAGAGGAACTATTCTACCCACGACCTCGAGTTGGCAGCAGTGGTCTTTGCGTTGAAACTCTGGAGGCACTATTTGTATAGGGCACGTTGTGAGTTATATACGGATCACCAAAGTTTGAAGTATTTGTTTACTCAAAAGGAGTTAAACCTCCAGCAGAGACGATGGTTGGAGCTTCTAAAAGACTACGATTTGTCTATTCATTACCACCCGGAAAAAGCAAACGTAGTAGCGGATGCCTTAAGCAGAAAAGCTCCAATCGAGGGTTTGACATTGGAAGCGGTTACGCAGTAAGAGAATTTGGTTGCGGAATTTCAAATGATGGGTTTGGAAGTTGTACCACTGGGCACAATATCGAGGTTGTTTACCATGGAGGTTAGACCGACCTTGAGGGATCGCATTCATGAGGGACAGAAGACGGATGTGGAGTTTCAGCACATCCGAAGCGGGGTTACATCCGGTCAGGACGGCGACTCCACTATTGGAGAGGATGACTCGATCTGGTTTCGAGGTCGATTGTGTATTCCGGATCAGCCGGAATTGAAAGAGAAAATTTTGACCGAAGCACATCGGACGCCTTACACCGTTCACCCCAGAGGGACAAAAATGTACAAGGATCTGAAACAAACGTTTTGGTGGCCAAAAATGAAGGAGGATGTGACTCGTTTTGTTGCACTGTTTGGTGTGTCAGCAGGTCAAAGCTGAGCACCAACGCCTGCGGGGAATTACAACCACTTCCAATTCCTCAGTGGAAGTAGGAGTGGATTATCATGAACTTTGTCACGGGACTTCCACGGTCACAGCTTGGGCATGACGCAATTTGGGCCGTGGTTGATCGATTGACAAAGTCGTCACATTTCTTGCCTATACATACCACATAGTCACGGAAGCGCTTGGCGCAGTTGTACATCGATGAGATAGTGAGAATACATGGAGTTCCGGTTGTGATTACGTCGGACAGGGATACCCGCTTCGTGTCAAACTTATGGAAAAGTCTACAACAGGCAATGGGAACAAAGCTCAGTTTTAGTATGGCGTTTCATCCCCAAAGTGATGGGCAGTCGGAGCGAGTGATTCAGATTTTAGAGGATATGCTCCGGGCTTGTGTACTGGATTTTGGAGGGGGATGGTACCGCTACTTACCGTTGGTGGAGTTTGCTTATAACAATAGCTTTCAGGCAAGCATTCAAAGGGCGCCTTATGAGGCTTTGTACGGGCGCAAGTGTCGTTCGCCATTGTGTTGCGACGACTTGATGGAAAGAAAGCATTTTGGACCGGACTTGGTGGAGAAAACGAAAGCAAAGGTTCGTTTGATTAGGCGGTTACTAACCGCGCAAAGCCGGCAAAAGAGTTATGCGGACCGGAGGCGACGGAACTTGGAGTTCCAAGTCGGGGAGCACGTTTTGCTCAAGGTATCACCGTCCCGGGAAATCCGGCGGTTCGATTTGCGAGGCAAGCTGAGCCCACGATTCATGGGACCGTTTGAAATTCTTGAGCAGATTGGTCCGGTAGCGTACCATTTGGCCTTGCCACCTAGTCTAGAAAGGGTGCATGACATGTTTCATGTATCGATGCTTTGAAAATATTTGCCCGACCCTTCACATGTGATCGACGTTTCTTCGGTAGAATTACAGGAGGATTTGAGTTTTGAAGAAACACCAGTACAAATTTTAGCTCGAGAGTAAAAGAAGTTGCATAAGAGGTCAATACCTTATGTGAAGGTCCAATGGAGTAACCGTGAAGAAGGAGAAGCCACTTGGGAACTTGAGTCAATGATGAAGGAACGTTTCCCGGACTTGTTTGCAATGGACACAAGTTAAAAGTTTCGGGGACGAAACTTCTTTAAAGGAGGGAGTGATGTAGTGTCCACGGTTTTTCTCGATATTACTTTCAATATTCATGGCATTTTTCTCGTTTTGTCGATGCATCTTTTCCCTTGGTTTTTGTTTTTATTGTGTAGGTCTCGAAAAATGGAGAACGGCGGTGCGATCGGCTCTAAAATTCAGTAAGCGAAGCTCCCAGTGTGATTTTCTAAGTAATAAGTGTAAAAGATGTTTTAAAACACTCATTTTGGCTTTTGGTACTTTAATATTCGTGCCAATATACGATGAGATTTTCGATAGATTTAGAACGCAAATCGAGGAAGAAACGGTTAAATTAAAAGATGTGATTTGTTACAAAAGATATGAAGCGGTTATTATTGTTTCAAAAATCTCTTATAAATAGTGGGAACTGGAGATCGGATTCTTTTTTTACACGTTAAGAAGAGCGAAACAAGAAAACCCTCGTTTTTCCAGTAATCGTCAACAAAAGAGAACATCGTTTTCTTCCTCGAGGGGTTCGTCGGAGATCGGAAACGGAATCATCGTCATCGTTGGGAAACGGAGGAGGGAGCACCGTCATCGTGGGAGACCGGAGGGCGGAGAACGGAGCCGAGCATCGTACCGTCGTCCTCATCGGCTAGAAGGTTTGTTCTTGGCTTTTCGTTACCTCTATTATTGGTTTCGTGGGATTTTCCGCATGTTCGTTGGGTTTCTTGGGGGTTTTCGTTGGAGCAAGGGGAGTAGCGGAGCCGCCACCGTCGTTGTTGGCTTCGACGGGAGGCCGTCACCACCGTCGAATTAGACGGGAGGCCACCGCCGCCGTTGGATTAATCGGGAGGCCGCCGCCGCCGTCGGAATTGACGGGAGGCCGCCGCCGCCGCTAACGGGATCGCCGTCATCGTGTCGGACTTGAGCCTCGGCTTAACGGAGATCGTAATGTGCCACGCCGCAAGCCGCGCCGCCGCTCCGCTGGTCGTGCCGCACGCCCCGTCGCACTCTACTCCTGCCACCCGCTGCCGCGCGCAGCACGCACCGCAAGGCGCTGCCCCACTTTGCAAGTCGCCGCGCACCCGTAGGCCCGCCAACGCGCCAGGCCGCAACCCGCTAGGCCGCAGCGCCGCGTTGCTTGGCTGCCAGCGCCGTAGCACCGCCAGCGCTAGCACGCATGCCGCCGCCCATGCGCGCAGCCCTGCTGCCGCGCGCATTCCGCCAGCGCCCTGCGCACCGCCTGTTTTGCAGCCGCCGCCAGCCGTGCGCGCCGCTCTGTCGCCGCCGCTTGCACCTTGCGCACGGTCGCACAAGCCGCTCATGTTGTTTGCATGCCGCCGCCGTTTCGCAAGATGCCACCGCTTCGTACTTTGACGGAATCGGCCGTGGAGTTTCATTAAGCAGATTTTGACAATGTTTTTATCGTCGAAACCCCGGTTTGACCCCGATTTGCGGAATTTCGTTACGTTTGTGTTTTTAACAGCGGTTTTTGGTGTAGTTTTCGTCCGGGCAAAGCTTCAGGTATTTTTGGAGAGTTTTTGCACATCGTTTTCTTCGCCGGTAGAGGTGGGTAATCAAACCGAGGTAGGAAATGTTGTTGGACCATGGAGTCCGACCCTCCTCTCATTTTTATCGTGTTTTTGGCATAACTATATTAAAGTGCGAAGAAGGACATTGCGTTGAATGTTTTGGCAAAATTGGTACATTCAAAAGGGCAAGGAAGAGCACTTGACTTTATCGGGTACAGCTACCGCGATCTAGTTTACCAGTACAAGATTATGGAGCTCATGGCATTGTCACGTACACCAGCGGTTTGGCCACCGCAAGGGTGTTCTTTTCCGGAAAAGTGGTCTAAAAATATGGCCCGTGATCCCTACGTCAATCAGGCGGGAGGGACCAGAGATGAGTACGTTTGTTGTTTCTTAGGTTCCGAGTAGGGAACCGAGAAAATCGGTAGGGATAGTTCGGATGTTCCGGGTTATTTACTTTTGTACCTATCATGGCATGTTGTTATTATTATGTCGGTTTTCCTTCCTATGTTTTAGTCACTAACTCCCACTATGTGACAGGTTCGGGCGGGGACGGGGGAGAGGCGTCGGCACGAGTGTGACTCGCATTTCGTCATTCCGGTGACCCCTTTTACTCCTCTTTTGATCATTACATGTAGTGGATACTGGATGCATGATACTTGAACAGATTATGATGTGGATTGTGATGTGACATGGATGTAGGAACACTTGAATGCCGTGATTGCGTTGGGATGACGAACTTTTAGACTCTCATTTTTATCTTGTGATGGTTGTATGTGGAATGTGAAGATCTTTTAAAAAGCTAAAACAATTGCGAAAACGATTTTTAAACTAAGTGTCGGGTAGGCACTGTTTTAAACCTTGTGGCTTTATCCTTTCAACTTGGAGTATGCCGAGTGGGCGATCTTCCTTTGAATGATGTAAAAGTTTAATTAATCCCCTATTCGCTTTATGTGTATGTTAAACTGGTGATGGTTGGTGATTGTATGTTGTGCGACGCCGTGCATATATAGGGAAGACTCTGTCCATGTGTTTAGAGTGATCTTGTGTATATGGTGGGTCTGGGCACGTGCCGGGATGAAGGCTTTTAGAAAAAAAAATTGGCTGTTTTCTGCATTCAAGGGCGTGACAAGAGATCTTCTCAAGAGAAAACAAAAATAATTTTTTTTTATTTTATTCTTTTTGTTCTTTATTTTTCTACCCTCTACATCTTTTTCTTCCGCCGCCGCCCTCGTCGCCACCATGGACCCCGTCCGAGTGTCGCCCCTCAAAGCCACACCAACTCTCGCCATGCCTACGCCCGCACCCGCAACGTTGTGCCCATCAGATACTTATGGGCGTGGGTGCGGGCGCAGGCACGGCGGGAGCGGCATCGAAAGGCGGCACTCCGGCGAGGTCCATGGCGGTGGCGGTTAGGACGTTGCGTGGGATGTGAGAGCGAGGAAGCGATCTCAAGAAGGAGAAAAGGAGAAAGGCGAAACTCGAGCGGAGAACAAAAAAAGAGAAAAAGGAATAAGGGTATTTTGGTCAGTTTCTTAAAAATTCTGACCGAATCTACAAAATCAAAAAAGGTGACCCACTTAGGCCAAAACCCAAAACCGATGAATTTTTTATGCAAATTGGCCTAATAATAATAATAATAGTAAAAGAATGTAAAAAGAAAAAAATGATGGGCTTATTTAAAAATGGACTGTAATTGAGAGGTGGCGAGGTAATAAGGTGATGTGAGGGATTAGGTTTCTATTAGGGAAAAGGTAGAGTACTAATAATAGATTGGGGGTAGTGTTGTCATTTAGAAGAAAATTCTTAAGTAAAGAAGGGAGCATTCAGCGCTCTTATAACACATAAGCTCCGATCTTGGAGCTTATGCAATTTCACTCCCTACAGCACAACTTACAGCCCAAAGTGGAAAAGCTCGATGGACTTTTCACTCCCAAACGGTCTATAGGCACAAAAGTCCGTTTTGAAATTTTAGAAGCCAGGCCAAATAGGTACTCAAATAAAAGTGACACGTGCAAGGAAGAAGTACTATAATGAATGACAATATGTTAGAAAAGCAAAAATACATTCTGTGTTGAACTTCAAGAATTTCTTTTTGGACAAACCAAAAAGACACACATACCAGAACAAGAAATTTTAAAAGGAAAATAATAATCAAACTAAATATGGTCAATATTCGGAATAGTGAACTTACTACATCAGCTCCGTCATTAATAAACTCGATAAAAGCTCCAACAGCCCTGATAGAAGAAAGAATCAAAACAAAGAAAACGTCAAACAGTGGCTGCCACTGCAAATCCTATGATGATGTGAGAGTATTTCAGTTCACAGAAAAACAAATAGCATTTAAGTAAATAAAATGAAAACAATACACACTTCAAAGCAGCAACTCTGACTCGAGTGCAAGATTCATCTTGCAAGCACTTCAACAGAATAGGTTGTAGATCAGCCAAATGGGATTGGAATGTGGGTCCAATAGTTTCAGTAAGAGAGCTGAATAAAATCAAAGCCACCTAGAGCATAAGCAGAACCACAAGATTAGCACTAAGTCACAAAGTACCCATTATTAATTAGGGTGTCTATATAAAGAACGTCTGTACAAAATAGTGCTTACCTAAAATATGAAAAATGAACATCAATTAATTCTCTTTTGAACTTTTTTTTTTTTTTTTGCAAGCCGGGGGAGGGGAGGGGGGGCGAGTGGAGCAAGCGAAACTACAAAAAACTACTGATGGAGCAACACAAAATTTGAAATCATCAACTAAAACATATTGGAGGTTCTTGGATTGACGTAATTGCAATTCAGTAACCAAGTTTAGCGAGAGCAAAATTGTTAGTTCCACTGACAACCACAACGAGATCTGCCGCCTAGCTGTGGGCTGGACTCCTTGAAGACAACTTCCCTCACAAAGGTCTGAGTCATCTTTCATGGAAAGATCGACATATAGTCCACAGTTAGGATGCAGACCACTTCAGCATTGTTATAGTCAACAGCAGAACAAACATTTTTACTCGTATTAAAATTGGTTTACAGCAAACTGAAAGTACACCAGTCCTAGAGTGCCTATTTTGCAAGAATTAATGCAGATTGTAAATTAATAACAATATTTGTTAGAGCATCAATAAAAATAATATGAATTTGCAATGTAGCATTCATAAGATGTACTACACACTAATGCCTACAAGCCAACATGCTGAAATAAAAAGCAAGCAGTTCGAAGCTTAACACAACAATGGGTTTAAATGACTTGACTGCACAAAAAATGTCACAATGATACATAGCAAATACAGTTGCACAAACACTAGAACTAATCAAGAATTATCACAACAATGTGAAGCCGAAAATATAAAACAGAAGAATCCTATTTGCAACCTTTAAGGTCACTTAAATGGAATAAAAGGACTAGTTGATATTCCTACTCTATATGATTGAATTTTCATCTTTCCATCAGTTTCGAATAAAATGGTGGTTCTTATCCAATATGCTAAGAACAGCACTCAATACTGTCCATGCACATAACATTGAAAGGACACCCGATGAAAATGGGAGCTCATACATTTCTGTATTCTAAATAGTATTAGCCAAAAGCTCGTTAAGAAACATTTCTTTTTCAACAGTCTCTTCATGTAAATTATATGAGACAAAGGTAATGCTTCAACTCAAAAAATACAACATCATATGGATGGCAAATATTTGAAACCAATTACAAAGGCCCCAAGTAAAATGACATCTATATGACACATTTATTTAAGAATTAAGATTATGTTACGATCACCCAGAATCATAGAACAACCAAGATATGAAGTTTTTTTCATTATTAGACAAGATATTTTATTTGAGATATCAACTATATTAGAAATATCTTTTGATTTGTACTATCCTCGTATAGTTTTCTTATTATATTAAGATATTATAATGATTCTAGGCCTACAAAGAAAAGGCTCTCCTCATTTGTAACTAATGGTCAATTTAGTTAATAAAGAAATGATTCTTCTTATGCCTTCTAGCTTAGGCTAAGTAAGATGAGGAGGTCCCTTTTCTCTTGGTGCGGAGAGGCATCCACTAGAGAAGTTAGGACCAGGAGATCCTAACAATTTGGTATCAGTGTTAGGTTGAATCTAAAGCCAAAGATTTGATCTTCTCATTCGCCTTTGTATTTGATTCGGGATTAGGATTTCCGATACACTCGATGTCCTGCATACTATCTTTTCCAAGTGTTGAAATCTAGGGCTTCAATCGACGTCAACTTTCACTCACCATGGGTGCTTCAGCGAGAAAATTTGAAGCCATTCAAGCTGTTATGAGCCAAACCGAGTTGTTTACTATTGAACGAGTTCATTCTCGCCTAATTTGAGTCGATTTTCATCCAGCAAAGTGCTCTCAACTTAATTAAATTTATTTCAGTTAATTTTTATGATAATAGAAAAATTTTAAGCATGACACCTAAAAGTGATCTCCCTAAATCTATAGTATTGTCTTGTGATGATGGATCAATTGGAGAGAGAGCAGTAGCGGATGATGTGTGGCAAAAAAACATAACCAATTACAAGCCATGAAGCAAAAGGCAAAATCTTAAAGAATGTGAAACAACCATTGTTCTCCAAAAACCTTAACCTATCAAAGAATAGTGTTTTTATATTTAACCTCACGTTTGGGCGCAAAACTTTTTGATAGGCCCAAAATGTGGATTAAGTTTGGCACCTAGTCAGAACCAGAACCTCCAGCTCCGATACCATGTTAAAGAATATAAAACAACCGTTTTTATCCAATGTCTTAAGTTTAAGCTAGCAAAGAACGGTGTTTTTAATATTTTATATTCAACACTCTTCCTGACATTTGGTCTCAAGACTTTTTGATAGGCTCAAAACGTGGACTTAATTAAATATGAGGAAATTAAATAACACTAGAAGTCTAGCGGGACTTGAAACTCAGGACCTCCTGCTTTGGTACTGTTGAGACCAAAATTTTCGCCACCTTGGGAAGTAACACGTGACGTATACCATCGACCAAAGACATCAGCCGACAGAAGAATAAGTCAACAAAGAGGGATCCGCATCTTGACTAAGACCGACCTCAGTCCCGTGAGAGTGCGACACGCGACATACGCCATCGGCTAAAAGCATCAGCTGATAGGAGAAGCGGCCAAAAAGAGGATTAACGCCTCATCTAGGACCAACCTCGGCAGAAGGCAAACATCAGACTGCCTCAGTCGGACGACGAAAGAGGCGAAGTCAGGGTCAACTCTCGGCTGCTCGAGCCGCAGAAGGAAAGACTCCGGAAGGAAGGAGTACGAGATTTGGGCACAAATCTCATAACCGACTCTGGAACGGCAAGTGGCCCCAACATTGGAAAGTGCCGAAGATCACGCTTCGGCGCGTCGATTAAGCGATGAACCTAGACGGAAAAACGACTATTATACTATTGAGGAGAATCGACTTAAAAGAAAGTAGTTGAGGAATTTACGATGATTCCCCTTAGATCACGTCGATTTCTAAAATCGGTGGTTATACACATGATTCGTAAATGTATAAATAAGTGAACCATCGAAGAAAAAGAGGTCCTGCAATCTCGTAAGTCAATGACCACCCCTGCTTTTTCATACCTTTCATATATGCATTTACTGCTTTCCTAAATAAGTTTCATACCAGCATTTACTGCACTTTCTAGGAGTAGACTTAAATTGTAATCGGTTCCCAGTTACCCTTGTAAACCTTCTCCAAGCAATACAAATTCTTAATCGGTTCCTTAGCCGTATCAATTCCTTGTCTCTGATCCTCAGTTCGGCTCCTCTAGGCCGAACTCTGTTTGCCTCCAACCCCAGTTCGGCTAGTCTAGGCCGAACTCTGCGAGAGTTTGATTGAGAAGAACCCGGCCGAGCAAATCCCTCCTCGGCCCAATCGCTTGATCCCTTTGGCAAGCGGCGCATCACACTTAGAGGGTCAACCCCCCAGGGCCGATCGGTCACCGCAACTTTTCGGCTCAACAATTTTTTTGGCATGCCCGATGGGACTCTCAAGTAAACTCTTACCATGTTCTATCGATAAAATGTCAGACAACAACAGCTTGACTCTCAGGAATAGAGTCGTTCCCAGAAATGTGGGGAACGACCAACGTAGGAACGTCGGACACGCGGATGACCCGCCACCGACACTACCAGAGGCCCCTGAGACCAGCGGGAGGTCAGCACCATAGGAGCCGACCCTATCACAATTATTCAGGCAAATGGCCCGAATGTTGGAAGCTTTTGAGAGGACCCAACAGTCCCTCGAAAGAAACAGCCAGGCGCAAGGCGCCCAGGTGGACTCAATGTCGGCCGTGGTAACGGCCTCGAATGAGAATATGGCTCGAATCGGGCAAGCGTTGACCCGAGATGAACCATACAATGGAGGATTTGCCTCCACACTACCCCAGCAATTAACGACGCAATCGGTTCCAATGGCGTCGGAAATGCCGACAGTGCAACAGCAAGGAGTTGCACCGTCGGCGGCTATTTATCAAGAAGCGCAGCCGCTGGGGGCAATACAGCCACAAGTAGCCCCATACCAGACGGGAGCAAGGCCGATGGTGCAGAACATCGGCCAACAACCAGAGAACTACTAGGGGATTCCTCTGCCTCCGCCACTACCGTTCATCCAGCCCTAGGCTGGGGGCAGGAACGGCGGGCAGGTCCCTCCGCAGGGACCGCCTTAGCAACAAGCTGGCCATCACAGTCCCTCCGCAGGGACCGCCTTAGCAACAGGCTGGCCATCACAGGCCGCCACCTCCACCGGCACAGCTGGCAGCCCCGGTACCTCAAGTCGGGCCTACCGAAATGGCTGGGGGTAGGAATGGGGGGCAGGTCCATCCACAGGGACCGCCTCAACTTCAGGCTGGCCACTGTGGGCCGCCACCTCCACCGGCACAACCGGCAGCCCCAGCACCTCAAGTAGGGCTCGCCGACATTCACGCCCATGTGGAGGAGATCATTCGGAACACCTTTGGCACAGAGGCCAAGCCGGCAATTCGGCCAGTGTTCAGGTCTTCGTATCCCGCTCATTTTGATACGGACTATTTGTACCTGGCCAACTGGAAGATGTCGAAGTTTGACAAGTTCTCGGGAGAGGAGAACAAGAACACGATCGAGCACATTGCTCGATTCACAGCCCAATGCCGAGAGGCGGCCGCCAGCCCATTTCTAAAAATGAGGCTGTTCAGCACGTCGTTGGCCAAGACGGCGTTCTCGTGGTATACTAGCTTGCCTCACAACTCCGTCCGGAATTGGGACGAGCTTGAGGCGAAATTCCACGAGCAGTTTTATGGGGTCGTGCCCGAAGTATCGGTTGCCGATCTAGCATCGTATCGACAGAATGCCGAAGAAACGATAGAGGAATACCTCAACCGTTTTAAGACGGCGAGGAATCAATGCTTTACTATGATGCGCGAGGCCGAGTTTACAAAAATAGCTTTCAACGGCCTCCACTTCAAGACCGTGACCATTTCGAGGGTCGATATTTTTCCAATCTTTTTGATTTGGGAGTTCGGGTTGCTCAATATGAGCAACTCCAAAAAACAATAATGAGAAACGGTCGAAATAGGACCGCGGACAAGACTGGAGGAAGCCGAAGGAGCATAACGTCTCCTTCGTTGAACGAAGCTCGGATCCTGGTGAGCCGAGCGAAGCAAGCGAAGGCGAATCTTCGGCCGAAGAGGCCGAAGTGTGCGCGGCCGAGATGATATCGGGCCGCAAGCCTTACGTATATCAAATGTTCAAGCCGACCGAGACCCGAGAGTTCAAAACTCGAACGTCGGCTAATGCCTTCACCTTCAACACATTCAAGACCGATCAGATCTTTGATCGGTTGTATAAGTACGACCGAATTAAGCTCCAGGAGGGGCAGTCAATCCCTTCCAACGAGGAGCTTAGGAGGCGGAAGTACTGCAAATGGCACCATTCTTGGAGCCACCGAGCAGGCGAATGCTTCGCCTTCAAAAAATAAATTCAAAAAAAAATTGATGAGGGTTAGACATGGAAATTGATACTAACCCTTTTTCCCCGCAGGTAAACATGGTCGACCCTAAGGGGAAGAAGCAGATGCAGGGGCCCGAGTCCCCCGCAAAGAAGAAATCGGCACGAAACGTGTTTCGGCTCTGCATCCGCTGCAAGACCGAAATGACGAATGAAGATTGGGACGCCCTCATCATCGACGTACCAGAGGAGGTAAAGAAATGGTTTGCCTTCATCGACCCCGGTGAAAGCACGGACCACCACGACCACCGACCAAACCCAAGTTCGGCCGAAGGGTCCAACAAGCAGTCCTCCGGAGAAGAGGACAAGGAAGAAGAACAAAACCTGCCCATCCAGAGACTTGCGAGAGTTGTGCGGCCGAGAGAGGCCGAGGCCGACCCTAGTCGGCCGAGAAAGGCCGAGGCCGACCCCAGTCGGCCGAGAGGGGCCACAGGCCCCACAGCAGCAGCAGGGTCCCCACCGCGGCTACGAGAAAAGTCGGGCCCAAGGGACACCTCGAAGACCTTTCGGCCAACAGGCCGAAGGAGGACCGGCATACAGGCCCTTGCAATGCCCGGAAAGAATCGGGCCCCACCACAGGCTCGGGCCTATGGAAGCGCAGAGGGACCCAGCCGTTCACCCTTGGAGAGGCCCGACACCACTACCTCCCTACCACGGGACACCGAGGGCAGGAGAAGCCCTTTCGGTCCCCAATGCAGAATTTCCTTGGCTCACCAAGGGAGAAGTCGAGGACCTGGGCATCCAGCTGGCGTAGGAGCTCAGAATCCAGTCATAGCCCAAGCTGTGGCAAAGAAAGGAGATCCTCAGGAAACACCTGAGGAAAATGGACCCACCGGCAGACGTGCCGGTGGAGCAATAGTTCACGTCCAAAGGACTGGCCCGTTGGCAGGGGCCGGTCATGACGAAGACGCAGAAGCGTCGATTGCAGAGGATAGAGGCCGAGGTAGTGGTTTTTGAAAAACCATCGGCTTTTCAAACTCGGTTCATCAGGCCACTGTATAAATAGGCCTTGATTGAGGGGCGGCCAGTTGGCCGCATAATGGTAGACCGCCTTCCTAAAAAAGATCGGCAAGAACGAAGAGGAGCTCAAGCCAACTGACACAACGATGACCGACTTCACCAGAGGCGGTCAGGCAGCGAGGGGGTTCCTGGCGACCGAAATAACGGTCGGTTCCAAAACCCTAAGGACCGCCTTCTTCGTAGTGGACACTGCGAGCCACTACAACCTTCTGCTAGGGCGTGACTAGATTCACGCCAACGAATGCATTCCCTCCAAGCTCCACGGGAAACTATTCCAGTGGGTGGGCGACAAGGTGGAGGAGATAGCGGCCGAGGAAAGGCCGCAACTGGCGAACGTAAGCATGGAGACGATCGACCACGTGAATTGGGCCGATGAAGACCCGGACCATATCTCATTCATCCGGGTAACCGAGGAGGGAGTACAAGTGAAACTCCTCGGTGAGACCAGCCAAATGACGGCAGACGACAGTCCCCCATCATGGATCAAGTGGCACATCAGGGGCCAGTAAGCGAGGCCGCAGCGGGGCCTCTAAAAAAGGAGCCGGCACACTAAGCTGGCGAAGAGATAACCTCGATTGTTGCACCATTGGCCGAGGACTCGACCGACAGGGCCAAAGAAGAAATAATGGATCATTCCTAATCAGTCGAGTAGTTAAAGAAAATTCCTACTACTTAGAAACTATTAAATGGATCGAAGAGCAATAAGCCGATCAACGGGAAGCATCTGAAACATTATCATACATCGGTCTGGAAGGATATGGAGTAAAAACCACAAGAAAGCTTCACATTCAGTGAACCGATACATATGAAAATCAAGAAAATAAAAAATACAAGTGTTTCAGAAAAGAAAAAAATCTTGGTCGAAGAATCCGGTTGAAGGTCAAAATACATGGCCACCATCAAGCTGGCCGTGACAAGAAAGGATCCAAAGCTGTAGGATCAAGCACTGCCTTTTGAAAATTGAGACACCTGACCGCCACTAGAGCCGACAGGAGTGGAAGAGAGAGAGAATACAAATTCACAATTAGCTCCTCAAATCCTTGCATCCAATAAGAGAAGATCATGAGGTTCCTCCTCGAGAAGAAGGTACCTGACCGCGCGGAGAAGCCGATCGAAGCGTGGTAAGGCGTCTCCCCAGTAGAAGTCGAACATTCAAGCGGCTCAAACTCCTCTAACTCCTAGAGATGGAGGCAAAAGGCCAGCCTTTTTCCCAAAAGATCTTCATAAAAACGACCACCAGTAAGGAGCCGAAAATCGGCTGAACCACCATTCGTAAGATCCCGAATCGGTAGGTCACACATAGGGGATTCCCCAGAGGAAATCCCGTTAGAACTCCAAGGTGGAAAGAAACCTTTATCGATCGGCGTCAAAACGACGCCAAATTCAGAATGAGAGGTTGCCTCGAAAGTATTCTCGGCAACGAAAAAGCTACGACCGGAACACGGATGTGGCAAGGGCATAGGAAGCGTCATAGGGGAAGAAGGTGATGCGAAGAGAGCAGCAAGTAGGGCCCTTTTATAGGCCGACGAGAATGAGCGAAATGATAATAGTCGCCCCTCGAAAAATAGCAGCATTTAATGAAGAAAACGGCAAGGGGCAGATTCGCCGAAAACCAAGAAAGATCGGCACCTGTTCGCAAATCCCTCGAACAGCGAACAATTCAACTCGTCACGAATCCCTCGGGCGGTGAGCAGATATCTTGCCAGGCTACAGGGGTAATCGTGGACATCGTTGTGCACGCCAGATTTTGGACTCAACTTCGACAATCACACGAACGACACATCAGGCGATTGCCAAGGAGGGGGCATTGTTGAGACCAAAATTTTCGTCACCTTGGAAAGTGACACTTGGCGTATACCAACGGCCAAAGACATCAGCCGACAGAAGAATGAGTCAACAAAAAGGAACCTGCATCTTGACTAAGACCGACCTCAGTCACATGAGAGTGCGACACGCGACATACGCCATCGGCTAAAAGTATCGGCCGATAGGAAAAGCGGCCAAAAAGAGGATTATAGCCTCATCCAGGACTAACCTCGGCCGAAGACAAATATCAGACCAGCTCAATCGAGCGACGAAAGAGGCTAAGTCAGGGTCAACTCTCGGCTGCTCGAGCCGCAAAAGGAAAGACTCTGGAAGGAAGGAGTACGAGATTTGGGCGCGAATCTCGTGACCGACTCTGGAACGGCAAGTGGCGCCCAATATTGTAAAGCACCGAAGATTACGCTTCGGCGCGTCGACTAGGGGATGAACCTAGACGGAAAAACGGCTACTATCCTATTGAGGAGAATCGACTCAAAAGGTAGTTAAGGAATTTACGATGATTCCCCTTAGATCACGCTGATTTCTAAAATCGGCGGTTATACACATAATTCGTAAATGTATAAATAAGCGAACCATCGAAGAAAAAAGAGTCCTACAACCTCGTAAGCCAGTGACCACCTCTGCTTTTTCATACCTTTCATACCTACATTTACTGCTTTCCTAGATAAGTTTCATACCATCATTTACCGCACTTCCTAAGAGTAAACTTAAATTGTAATAGGTTCCCAGGTTACCCTTATAACCCTTCTCCAAGCAATACAAATTCTTAATCTAGCCGTGTCAATTCCTTGTCTTTGATCCTTAGTTCGGCTCCTCTAGGCCGAACTCTGTTTGCCTCCAAACCCCAGTTCGGCTAATCTAGGCCGAACTCTACGAGAGTTTGATTGAGAAGAATCCGGCCGAACAGATTCCTCCTCGGCCCGATTGCTTGATCCCTTTGGCACGCGGCGTATCACACTTAGAGGGTCAACCCCCCAGGGCCGATCGGTTACCGCAGCTTTTCGGCCCAACAGGTACCAAGTTAAATTATGTGAAACAACTATTCTTCTCCAAAAGCTTAAGCTACTATAGAATGATGTTTTGAATATTTCATATTCAACACTCCCTCGTCACGTCTAGGCTCAAAAATTTTTGATAGGCCTAAGACACATACTTAACTAACTAGACGGAAATTAAATAACGCTAGGAGTCTGGTGCTTTCATACCATGTTTAATTATATGAAACAACCGCTTTTCTCTCAAAGCTTAAGCACTAGAAAACGGTGTTTTAAATATTTTTTCGTCAACACTCCCCTCACATCTAGGCTCAAGATTTTTGATAGAGCTGAAACGTGGACTTAAATTAAATGGAAGAAAATTAAATGAGAAGAAAGGCCTAGTGGGATTCGAACTCAGGACCTCCTACTCCGATACCATGTTAAATTTAGTAAAACAACTATTGTTCTCTAAAAGCTTAAGTCATTGCAAAACAATGTTTTTATATTTTTATATTCAACACAAAATCATAAACTTCAGGCCATGGAGCAACAACAAAATTGACAACTTCATACCTCACAAGTTTTTATGGAGCAGATGATGTAGGAATTTAAAATTTTCTTCCGGAATTTTTAATCAAAAGATGGCACCTCATCATCAGCATCAAAAATATGACCACAAGTCAATTCAAATAAATCTTAGTTGGCTAATAATAGGTTCGAAATATGCCCAAACAACTACTCCACCAACTATAAATCAACAAATAGAACTCAAAACTCCGCACAAACTAGCTGGCGCCACGATCAAATGCTTCTTCATTGTTGCTGCCTCTGGTTGGTTCTCAATCATCACCTCCACCAATCGTGCCTCTATCGGCACCTTTATTATCACTCCTCTGCCGTTGTCACCGCCTATATTTGTTTCATTACTTTATCCATGATCGAGCATTTCAGAGGCGTTATTGCTATCAGTTCCTTCTATTTCTGTTATACAAGAAGTAATTATTATATGCATGTTCCATCTTTCTCTCAAGCAACAGTCCATTCCATCACCATATATGACATCATATGAGAATATTATGTCTCCGGAGATTTCTTTTAAGGCTTATTTATTGGAGGACATTAATGTGAATTCACCTATGTATCACGAACACTTTTATAAGTCTCGCGCGTCCGTGTCGAACTTGTGTCCAATATGGACACTTTTTGAACACGCGTTTAATGTCGATCCATAGGTCATACAATTAAAAAAGTATATATATTTTTTTATTTTATTTTATTTTATGCATATATAATGTAAGATGAAATATTTTAGCTTTTTGATGAATACATACAAATTTTTTTTGAACAAAATAAATAAATTATGTATAGTGGAGAATTTTTTTCTTAAAATATATGAACTATCAATGAAAAATTTTATAAATTTTTATTCGTATGAAAAAATATAAAAATATTTTACCAAAATTTATATTTTATATATAATAAATATATATTATTATATTAATAATATTATATTTTATTATTTGTATTCATGTCGTGTCCGTGTCCTAATTTTTTGGACGTTGCTGAGTGTTGCCGTGTCCGAGTCGTGTCGTGTCCCATGTCCCATGTCAGTGTCCATGACGCTTAGGAATTCACTAATGGTTGAGTCAACTGCAGAAACAAAATTATTCAGACTTCAACAACAACTATTGCTCTCTATTCGCTCGCACCATGAGGACAAGATGTGTTTCAAGGGGGAGGGATTGCTACGATCACTCCAAATCCTAAATTGACCCACCCGGATATGAAATATTTTCATTATTAGATTAGGATTATTTAACAAATAAGAGGCTCTCCTCTTTTGTAATCAACGGACAATTTTATTAATAAAGAAGTGATTCTTCTTATGAGTTCTAACTTAAGCTAAGTTAAAAGAGGAGGTCCCTCTTTCCCTTGAAGCAGAGCGGCATCCGATAGAGACGTTAAATCTATATCAATTGATATCAAAGCTACAATAATCCTAACATATTATCATAAATAAACTAAGTAAAATGACAAAACCTATCACTATGATGATTTTTCTACTCATGCTTAGTTGTATCACATCCACAACCCATCACAAAAAATTAGAATATCTAATTCGGTACTCATGCTACGTCACACCACATCTTGTAAAATATACCACCCAAGGCATAAAAACCAAAGATGGTAGTTTATATATCTAAAAGTAACAAAAAATTATCGGAAAATAAGGCCACAGAAGCTGAATATTATATAATAAGGATTATAAATTAGTATATAAGATTTGTAAGTTAGTCCAACATTTTCAGGTTATGCTCAAGTTAAAATTGTTAGCATCACTCTTCAAGTTGCTCCTTTAGAGTTATTTATATTTTGAATTATAGATATTAAATTTATGTCATATGTTTAAATTTATGTTATTCCTCGTCAATTTCTTTTTGTAGCATTTAGCAAACATACAACTAAATGGTGAGCTTCAAAGTAGCTGCTCTAGGAAAACATTTCTAAAAGTTACTTATGGTGAACTTACAGCTAAATTTTATCATATGTCAATTTGGTAAAGCAGAATAGAACAAATATGAAAGATGATGCATGGTTACATGTACTAGGTTCAAAACAAATAGATATACTCACTTCTCTATGACCTTCTTCTGAACTTTGACTGCATTGGAATAGGAAAGGTAACAAATCAGGCCACTCTCCAGCAGGGACAGCATATTTGGCAATAATGCTTACGACATTTGCGCTAGCTCGCCTCACAAGTGGACTGCAGAAACACCAAAATGGATTAAAGGACTGAACAGTGAAAGAGACAAGTGATACTACCTATATATGTGAAACATTAAAAAAAAAAAAAGCCCCAACACACAATGTGGATATCAGCCACACTTTCAATTAAAATGCACCATAGTATAATTCAAACACATTCATTCAAGTTGGAAGAAAAATTAATTAAATTACACATAATAAGATCTTTAAGCGAAAGGGGAAAGTCGTCATTAGTCGTCAAAATGAAGAAGTTGATGTCGAACACAAACATAATGTCGAAAAAACATCACCTGTCATTATTAAAAGAGAATAGCCTGAATAAGAAGCTCCAGTGCAACACAGGTGCTCAATTAATGTCAGGAAGTTATCAATCTAACTCAACTCGATCAATTTGAAATGCTTCAAGAAGACAAGTTCAAATCCCACCAAGATCCTAGTCTCAAGTTTCTTCTCATTTAAATCTTGAGTTCAAAGTCATGAGTTCTTAACCCACCCTCATCTAATCTCCTCCATTCAATTCAAATTCATGTATCGGGCCTATCAAAAAGTGCTTAGCTTTTAGAGAAAAAGGGTTAATTCACATGATATGACGGCAGAAGGTCCCAAGTTCAAATCCTAACAAACTTCTAGTATCATCTAATTGAGTAATCTATTGTTACAGACAAATTCTACAATGTTTTAAAATTTTGCATTTGTGGCCATATTTGATTGATAAAAAGGCCTCAATCACAAAGTAATGGTTTGGATTTACAAGGCCAATAATGAAATCCAACTATTAAATTTCAAAGTCCACAAACTATTGTAGAATTTGTTCGTAAGCATAGCATTTTTCCGGCTGAATTCTTCTCATTTAATTTAAGTTCCCGTCTTGAGCCAACTGAAAAAGAGTTATCTGTATAGAAAAAAAAAAAAAAAAAAAAAAAAAAAAAAAAAAAAAAAAAAGGTCCTAAGTTTTAATTCGTACAGGCTACTAGTCTTGTCTAATTTCCTCATATCAAAACGTCAGAAGCCATAGTGATGGCTGTACGGAAGAAGAAGAAGGAGGGACGGGAAACCTGTGGTCGAGGGTGATGCTTTCGATGAGGGCGGACTTGACGGAGTGCTTGAGGTTAGGGGGGAGCTTGGCCCAGTGGCCGGTGATCTTCTTGCGGAGGAGGACGGCGGCTAGCTGGCGGACGTTGGGGGTCTTGGCGGTGCGGAGGTGGTGGACCAGCGCAGGCACCACCTGCGGGTCCTTTGCCAGCCGCCGTATCTGCTCCTCCGCCTGCCGCCGCGCGTCGTTGTCCGGCATCAAGAACTGGATCAGCAGCAGCTCCAGCGACTGCGCCATCCTTTTTCCTTCCAACCCCAAAATTCTCGTCAGCGGCGGCTGGCCAGCGGCCGAATATGTATAGAGGAAAAAACCTTCTAGTACGCCCTCGGCGGCGGCGCGGGTGGGTTGTGAGCGCACGCTATTTAAAGTGTCCCTCTTACGGCGGAGTCGGGGTGTGTTTTTCCCTAATAGAAGGGCATATTCTTCCTAAGCAGGGGTTTTCCGTTTTTGGCTCGGAGTTAGGGTTTTATTACAGTCGAATTATAAAGTTTTTATTTTTATTATTCATAGAATTTTTTTATATAAATAATCTTTAGCATACGATCTATGCTTATTCCTTTTTTTTTTTTCAATTAATCTATCATTATATACATCAATTTAAAATAATATTAAATTATTTTTTAAACATAAGAATCTTTGGTAGAACACAATCCATCTCAGTTCACCTCCAATTGCTTATAGACACTTGTAATTAGGTTTTCGCGGCCGTTTCGGTGCTCTTTCGCAACTAACGAACGAAAATACTTATTGTGAGGATCCGAATCCCCACTTAAGAATTTATTGATGGATTAGTGGCTTCTGGGAGTGTTTGTGCGCGTGTCGGGCCCAAGAAAAGGATTCCTGGTGAAATGGGAGCATGATTGCTTAACAGGAGGCCCATATTGGGTGATTGAGGTTTTTGTGCGCGTATTGGAACCAAGGAATTGACCCGACATGAAAAATAGATCAAGTTCACTTTTTCGAAATTTTTCGACAAATTTTAGAAGTGGAACTGGGCAGAACGGACTTTGGATTTGGATTCAGCGCGCGAAAACGATCGAAATGGGCTATTTACTTGTATTTTTCAGAGCCCGGATGACCCGGAACGGATTTCGAGGCAGCTTATACTGTTCCGGCGCCGGCGGTGGCCGGCAGCAGCGGAGCGCGGCGGCGCGGGCTCGGGCAGGCGGTGGAGCGACCGCGGGCAGGCGCGCGTGCGCGCGGGCAGGCGCGCGGGCGCGCGGTCCACGGGGCCGGCGTGCACCGTGGGGCTGGACGCGTGGCATCTCGTGAGTGGCGGGTGCAGCGAGCGCTGTCCACGGGAGTGTCGCGGGTGCACGGTGGACCGGAGTGGGACACGTGGCGTGATGGCATTGGCTGGTGCACGAGGGCGCTGTCACGTGTCGATCAGGTTGGTTCGACCGTGACATCCTTGGGGGCCACTTTTGGAGGACATTTGGTAGGCATTTGGGTTGACAGAGTGATGGGGTTGCGAAGTTGGGACAATCCGTCAGGGTTGAGCCGCGGGCGAACCAACGGAGGCAATTCCCTAGCAATGGCCCATGCCATGACCATGGAAATGGTGCCGCATGCGGGGTTTCAAAACGTACCCCTCGGTGAGCACCTTTGTACCCCCGGGGTGCCAAAGGGGTGGATGCCTCGTGGGTTATTTAGAGGAGGGGTTGGACACTTGCGAAGTGGCCCCGACTCCCCCGTTGGCCTATAGGACATAGGCCATCCCTTGGCGAGCGGAGTCGCCAAGCCTAAGTTCGTGTGGGCGGTATTCGATGGTCGAAGAGCGCACGGGCTTAGGGTAATGCCTAAGACACGAGGTCGACGGCATTACGGAGCGGGGTAAGCCCAGAGGCTTTGCCTCTAGGTTCGCTTGCACTACCTTATGCCGTTTCGGATCTCTGTAGTGGAGCGAACGAGCGGATGAGGGATAGTCTTGCGAAAGGTTGGTCCGCCTCAATGGACAAGGCTTGCGAAGGCATATGGTTGCCTAGCGGGGATTCGTGAGGCGCGAGGCCTACGAAGTTCGCGAGGCGAAGTAACGGTCGGTCCGCCGTAATGGACAAGGCTCGCAAAGGCAGCGGTGCCGAGCGGGGATTCGTGCGGCGCGGCCCACGAAGGAAGAGGAGACAATCGATGCTGGTTTTCGTGAAGTGAGCCATGGAGAGGACCGAGAGTGTTGGGGCCAAGCTTGGCCGGCCAATGGAGGTACCGAATGGCAAGCGACGCGGAGCGAGGCTGATTCGATTGTAGGCGACATCCGTCAAGCAAACCTTGGATACTGGGCCGAGTGTGTTGGCGGCCGAGCATGGTCGTGCAATGGAGGTGCCAGGGGGTTGGCGATGCGGGAGGAATGTCGCTAGGTTGGCAAACCCTTGCGAAGGGTATACACGCGGGAACAAGGAGTGTGGGGTATTCGGGAAGCGGACCTTGGACCGAATCGGGAGCGATGACGGAACTAGGTGGCCGGCGGAACGGGACATGCCCGACTCGATTGTGGATCCCGTCGTGGGAATTGCGGGGCGCGCGGCGCCTTGGCAAAGGCAATGGGCTGGCAGACGAGCGGAACGCGCAAGGGTAGCTCGCTCGAGCCCATTCAAATGGACTTAAGTTGTGAGAACTTGTATTGTCCTGGATGCTTGCTTCGGAGGCAAAGGGGGCATTCGGTTAAGCAGCACTCTCGAGGAGAGTTTGTCCGGCTAGGCGGAATACTCGGCTTGAAGGCCAACCTCGGTGGCGGGGTTGTTTGTTCAGAACTCGCGGAGTTCGACAAGGGGTTCGACATAAGGCGCAGCGCCGGGCAGTCAGGCTCGTGGAGGAGCATGCTTGGTTAATGCTTGAGTTGTGATCCCGCTGTTTAAGTTCGAGGGCGTGTCCGTGGCAAGGGACTCGGGAAGGCTGGCTCGGGTGTGCGACACTTGGGCGCCGCACGGGGCAATTTTAAGGCGAAAAAGCTGGCCCCGTGACAAGTGGTATCAGAGCTAAGTTGAGCTCATGGGTTGGAAATTTGGCCGAAAGGTGCGACCTTGGCGGCGACGTTGGTGTGAGTGGAGTCAGTCCAACAAAGGTACTAGGCGTCGGCGAGGCACTGTGGCGGGATTACGCTTGTGGGAGATGCGGAGTCAGAGTGCAGCGGATTCTAGTACAATACTTGTAAAAATGGCTAAGTCCGGAGTCGCGTGGCAGGCGACAAGGCAATGATTGGGAGAATCATTATGCGGTCCGTGGTCGCGGTTACCACGGAGTGGAATTAGGCGGGTGCCTAAGGAACCTGAGCTTGTGAAGTGGAGTTCGCGGCTTGGGAAAGAGAGGAACACATTGTGCGACGATGTGCTTCCGGATTGTGGTCTTGCAGCGAATGAGTCTCTAGAAAGGAAGGATTGGGATGCAGCACACGCGGCAGAAGGGTTACTTCGGTGTGACTGAGTTTAAGTATTTCAGTACAAGAAGATCGATAGGAAGGTCGATTACTCTTCGAGTGTGTACCCATGAATTGGATAGAGTTATCTCGGTGCGAGAAAAAGATCACAATTGGACCTTTACTCTTCGGGTAAGGAGAAGAGTCTGCATCTGGACAGGCGGTGACAGCGTTGATTGTTCAGAGCAGCATCCACGTGTACAATGGACGAATGACGTGGATCCCGCTGATGGGTGTAGTCAAGGTTGTGGTAGAACCGAAACTCGCGCAGCGGAAGTGGGCATTGCGAATGCCTGGATTTGGCCTGAGTGCGACTCAGGGTGGGGGAGCACATTGAGCAGAATGTGTCCCGATGTTTGGTGACTCGATAAAGGGATCTTGTCTAAGGAATGTGGCGGATAAAACACACGACAGAAGAGTCCACTTCGTGGAGCACAAGTTGGGAACCAAGACTGATCGGGTCCGTGGCAGTAGCAGCTAAGCGTTGGGCTAGGTTGTGAAGTGGGCCAAGGGTTGCTGGATGGTTTGGTGTTTCTCACTTGGGGCGAGAAGGCCGATGGGGAGATCGGTTGCTCTCGATGGTGTGGCCACAGGTTGGACGAATGGGACTCCCTATTCGAGCGGATCAAACAATGGATTGGACTTTGTTCAGAGGAACAAGGTATGGAGCTATGCTTGGGAAAAGCAGTGGCAGTGCTAAGGTCTCGAGATAGCGGGCACGCATCCGTGCGACGGATCGTGTGGGCTCTGCTGGCAGATTGCAAAGGTTGTGTAAGGACCGGAGCTTTTAAAGCAGAGAGATTTGGACTCGAGTGTAGACGAAGAGACAAGTCAGGACACTCGGGTGGGCCTTGGTCCAGGATCGCTTAGTGACAGGTTGCTGGGAGGGGAAAAATCCAGTTGTCAACTCAAAGGGTTGAGGTATCGCAATTTGTGAGGGGGTGGACGTTGGATGGCGACATCACCGTTATCAGCAGTTGCGAGAAAGACTATCAGATGGGTTAAGCTTGGGTTCCGTTCAGCGGCTAGCGCGAAGGTGATTGCTGGAGGTATGGAGGACGGCAAGTTCGAGCAATGGAAACGAGGTGTCGTTAGTCTCGAACTTGGCCGAGGACTTTGGTGGGGAACCGAAGTCGGGAGTACAGAAGCCAAAGGTGCTAAGCAGCAACGAGTAGCGAAAGTGCAGAGCAGTCAGGAGGCATAACAAGAGTTCATGGTGGAGCAAGTAGAGGTGCGAAGTAGCCGAGGATAGGCGTGTCTCGGTAAAAGACTCGAAAACTCGTGAAGACCATGGTGATGGCTTGACGTTATGTGATTGCAGGGGCATTTGTGAGGCAAAAGTTGTGTGCGGGAATGGCACGAGATGGGCAGAAGTACTCATGGATATTGGAAGGGGTTGGATGTGATCTGGCCCGACCACAGTTTGTGATATTTCGAGGTGGAGAAGCGAAGCCGAGCTGCGAGCTGATTCGCGTTGGACGCTCCAAGACGTTGGGACGTTTGGAGTTTGACCTCGGAGGGAGCGAGGGAGGGCCACTCTGCTGATTTCCAAAGGAACTCGTGTGCGCTGGGATAGGTATATTCGCGGAGTATACCGAGTGCACTAGTTGGTCCGGTAGCGTTCTGGGAAGAGATCGCTAGCTGGAAAGGGATTTCCCTGCGAGGGAGGCACAAGGTTGGCGACTAGCTGCAGGAGACTTGGGTTAAGTAGGGGCGAAAGGGACAGAAGGGCCGAGTAGCACCTCAAGAAGAACCGAGTTGCAGGGACGTGCCAGTGCCATTTGGGTTGTCGTGAGCAGACGACAATGTTTGCATTCTAGTTCCGTGGAGGAGTTTTGTGGTGCGGGGGAGGCATCCGGAGCTGGGGAGCTTCAACTCAAGGGGACAGAATGGTTTTCACAGTGTCTTGGGTCAGTGTGGCATGCGATGCCAAGGCCGGGAGCGGCTCTGATCTGGATTGGTCGAGAGGACCAAGGAGCTTCAGCAACGCGTTGGGTAGCGGACATACTCAAGGGCGGGTCAGTGTGGTATGCGATGCCAAGGCCGGGGGCGGCTCTGATCTGGAGTAGTGGTTGGCAGCTATCAACCAAGCTGGAAGCACGGAAGCGACACGTTGGGTAGCGGACATACTCAAGGGCGGGTCAGTGTGGCATGCGATGCCAAGGCCGGGGGCGGCTCTGATCTGGAGTAGTGGTTGGCAGCTATCAACGAAGCTGGTGAATGGATGGACATCGACGAGGACGTCGATAACTTGGGTGGGGGAGTCTGTCACGTGTCGATCAGGTTGGTTCGACCGTGACATCCTTGGGGGCCACTTTTGGAGGACATTTGGTAGGCATTTGGGTTGACAGAGTGATGGGGTTGCGAAGTTGGGACAATCCGTCAGGGTTGAGCCGCGGGCGAACCAACGGAGGCAATTCCCTAGCAATGGCCCATGCCATGACCATGGAAATGGTGCCGCATGCGGGGTTTCAAAACGTACCCCTCGGTGAGCACCTTTGTACCCCCGGGGTGCCAAAGGGGTGGATGCCTCGTGGGTTATTTAGAGGAGGGGTTGGACACTTGCGAAGTGGCCCCGACTCCCCCGTTGGCCTATAGGACATAGGCCATCCCTTGGCGAGCGGAGTCGCCAAGCCTAAGTTCGTGTGGGCGGTATTCGATGGTCGAAGAGCGCACGGGCTTAGGGTAATGCCTAAGACACGAGGTCGACGGCATTACGGAGCGGGGTAAGCCCAGAGGCTTTGCCTCTAGGTTCGCTTGCACTACCTTATGCCGTTTCGGATCTCTGTAGTGGAGCGAACGAGCGGATGAGGGATAGTCTTGCGAAAGGTTGGTCCGCCTCAATGGACAAGGCTTGCGAAGGCATATGGTTGCCTAGCGGGGATTCGTGAGGCGCGAGGCCTACGAAGTTCGCGAGGCGAAGTAACGGTCGGTCCGCCGTAATGGACAAGGCTCGCAAAGGCAGCGGTGCCGAGCGGGGATTCGTGCGGCGCGGCCCACGAAGGAAGAGGAGACAATCGATGCTGGTTTTCGTGAAGTGAGCCATGGAGAGGACCGAGAGTGTTGGGGCCAAGCTTGGCCGGCCAATGGAGGTACCGAATGGCAAGCGACGCGGAGCGAGGCTGATTCGATTGTAGGCGACATCCGTCAAGCAAACCTTGGATACTGGGCCGAGTGTGTTGGCGGCCGAGCATGGTCGTGCAATGGAGGTGCCAGGGGGTTGGCGATGCGGGAGGAATGTCGCTAGGTTGGCAAACCCTTGCGAAGGGTATACACGCGGGAACAAGGAGTGTGGGGTATTCGGGAAGCGGACCTTGGACCGAATCGGGAGCGATGACGGAACTAGGTGGCCGGCGGAACGGGACATGCCCGACTCGATTGTGGATCCCGTCGTGGGAATTGCGGGGCGCGCGGCGCCTTGGCAAAGGCAATGGGCTGGCAGACGAGCGGAACGCGCAAGGGTAGCTCGCTCGAGCCCATTCAAATGGACTTAAGTTGTGAGAACTTGTATTGTCCTGGATGCTTGCTTCGGAGGCAAAGGGGGCATTCGGTTAAGCAGCACTCTCGAGGAGAGTTTGTCCGGCTAGGCGGAATACTCGGCTTGAAGGCCAACCTCGGTGGCGGGGTTGTTTGTTCAGAACTCGCGGAGTTCGACATAAGGCGCAGCGCCGGGCAGTCAGGCTCGTGGAGGAGCATGCTTGGTTAATGCTTGAGTTGTGATCCCGCTGTTTAAGTTCGAGGGCGTGTCCGTGGCAAGGGACTCGGGAAGGCTGGCTTGGGTGTGCGACACTTGGGCGCCGCACGGGGCAATTTTAAGGCGAAAAAGCTGGCCCCGTGACAGCGCGGTCTACGCGGCTGGCGGTGGGTGCCTCGGGATGCGTGCCCGACACGGGGCCGCGGGCGGCGCGGTCGCGCACGTGGGCACGGCGTGGGCGCTGCCGGGCGACGTGGGGGCGCCACGTGGCGCCCCGCGGTTGGCCGGGTGCAGCCGCGCACGCCAAGCTGTCGGGCCACGCAGCGCTCCGCGAGTGTCGGGCGCGCGTGCGCCGGGCTTGGGGGAAGCCGCAAGGCCACGTGTCGGCTCCGGAGCAATCCGGGCGCGCACAGTGTTGGGTCGGGCCCAACATTGTAGCAGCCCGGAATGCCCCGGGCGCCCGGATTTGGGCACAAAATGTCTAAGTTTGGATTTTTTTGGTTGAGCCTATTTATACTCCCCTTCCTTCTCCGAATTGAGGTTTTTCCTGAGCTCCCCTGCCCTTGGACCCTTCAGCAAAGTTGGAGATCTTCCTGTCGCGCATCTTTTGATGGAGGCCCGGAATTTTTGGAAGCCGCAGCGTCGACGACTTCGGCATCGTAGCACAGAGCGACGATCTTTCTTCGGAGGCCCGTTATCATCGCAGTTCGGTCTGAGAGGTCCACAGAGCTACTCCGACAGTATTTTTGGACGATTTTCATGGTGTTGCATTCACGAGAGGTACACCTTCGATTTCCATGTTGATCGCCTTGCTTGATTCTGAGTTCGTGGCATGGTTTTCGAGACATTTCTAAGCCACTGTTTTGCTGGTGGTGTTTATGAACAGCAGCCCCTTGCCGGAATTTTATCTCCACGCTCGAACATCGGATCGAGACGAGCCTGTACACTTTTTTCATCTACTCGTCGCGAGGATTATCACCATATTTTTCTTGAATTTTTTTGAGACCTTCCCGAAGGTATACTATTCCCTTTTTATCTGTGCAAGAGTTTACAGTTGTGTGGTTATGAGTGTTTGCGCACCTGTACTGTGGAATTTGTAACTCGGCCTACGAGGCTCGGAATTGGACATGCAGGTACCCGTTTTGAAGGTCTCGACGCGACGATCGCAGTGATATTTTTATTGGAATTTTCAGGGCACTTTCAGCAGGTGAAATAATTGCATCTTTGGGACTGATTTTCAGATCGTGTGTACTTGGTTAATTTTTGGGATTAAAGTGTAATTGTGAACCTTGTGTTGTACCCAGGAGAGTTTGCGGGTATTGCTGGACCCGTTGGAGTTGGAGATTTGGGTTTCTGGGTATTTTCAGCTGTGGAACTTTGGACAGTTCAGCTCTTCAGGTGGGTGGCTTCGTCTTCAATACTTTTGGATTGTACAGTAATTCTACTGATGTAGGACCTTGCATGTTTATGAAATTATGGTGTAGCATGTTAGAAGGTGATAACTGATAATTCTAGAGTTATTCGATGATCATGCGATCTTTTGCTTCCTATCATCTGTTAAATTATAGTTATCTTGGAACTTGACCTAGCACCCCCGTCATATGCTGCATGTGTAACCAGACCAGTAGAAAACTCCAACTTGGGCTAGGTTTATTCTGCTTTAGACATCCACACTTCTTTTCTTCCTGGACATAGTGTTTTACTCGCCCGGGTAGTGGGCCGAGTGATCGGGATTCTTTTAGTGTGGGATGCATATTACACTCATGCTTGGGAGCAGAGTGGAGTCTGGTAGATGTAGTTGATCTTTCATCTGTGGCGGGAGCCGTTTGGGTAGACGGCGGCCCCGGGATGTGTTGTTTTATTGTCGCCACTGTGTTAGTGGCAGCTGTATACCGGTGTCAGCAGGACCTTGAACCCAGAACCGTTTTCGGACACACATATGATTTTAGTCGACCAATGTTTTCTTCCAAGCATCGTAGGGTCGCCTGAGTCTGTTCTTGTTTGATTGGACGAAGGCATTAGCTCTTCGAGGCTTGGATATAAAACTTGTTTTCAATTGTTTTCCTAAAAAGAACTAAAAATCATTAAATATGGATTTCTTCCAGATCAAATGGCTTTCAGTAAGAAATGTCACCTTTTTCCTATAAATTAACCACTCGAGATGATTCAAGTGGTCTGGGTTCTAAGGTCTGCCTTTTTCTTTGGGACGAGAACAACGAGAGGCTATGCCTAGAGCCTGTTCTTGTTTGATTGGGTTGTAGGTTCTAGTCTTTCGGGGTTTCCGGACCCTTTATTGTTGTATGTTGTGGAGTTTATCCTGTCAGTGAGTCTGCAGGTTGGGTTGATGTTCTGTTGTTGGGAACCGTTGGAGTTGACGGTGGTCCCGGGTCGTTGAGTGTTGTCCGACCAGTTTTGTTAGCCCTGAGTTGTGGGTCGATCCTGGCTGTGGAGTATCTCCAGCCAGTGTGTTTTGTGCTGTGAGCTGTTGGAGAGGCTAGTGTCTCGTGTTTCATGAGAGCTGATCAACTGAGTCATCAAGAGTGCTCCGACCGTTGTGCGAGATGATTGAGGATTCTGAGTCTTTCCGTTCAGAGCGTGAGCGTGGATTTTGGACTATAGCCTGCAGTGCCACTTGAGCTCGACAGAGTGCGCGGATACCCTTGTCCTTGTTGGGGTCGCTCCCCTCGAGTGCCACGTCCGGGGTGGGTCTGCACTTTGGTATCGCGACTTGTCGACGCCGTCCCTCTGACTGGGCCAGTTTTGGCAGTTACGGACACAGTCCCTCTGGCTGGGCCAGTTTTGGCAGCTACGGACGCCCTACGTCAGTCCGGTCCTTCGGGATGTAACGGCAGTAGGTAGGCGCAGGTTTGACTGGACCCGAGGAGGCAGTCAGGTAGATTGGGTGATCTGAGTTGAGGGATAGTAGATGCACCATGTTATCATCTGTTCCACTTTTTGAGCATCTAGATAGGGGCATAGTAGCTGTAGAGTTATTCATTTCCAGCTCTTTCCTTCAGTATTTCATTTATTACAGCATGCCTCTAGTAGACTTAGTGGGCAGACCGTTGGGCTTGTTGGCGGCACCCACTGAGAACTACTGTGGGATGTAGCTCTCACACCCGTCGTAGTGTCTTTTTTCCCAGGGACTTCTGCTCCTGTTCCTGCTGCTCCAGTTGCTGCTTCTTCAGATCGAGGTAAGGGAGTCGCGAGCTAGATCCCTACCAGTCATCGTCCAGAGAGTAGATGTACCCTTTTTATATTTTGAGAGTTTCTTGTTGAGAGACCTTGTAGTGAGGCATAGAGTTGTACTTTTCTTTCATTGCTGAGAGAGACTTATGTACTTTTGGTGAGGACTTTGTGTTGTTTATATTTGATTTCAGCTTTTACTCTTCAGTTCTGATATCTGTTTAGTATAGTATCTTCCTTTTGCAGGTTTGACGCTTCGTCTATACGGGGTTCACCGTATGGGCGGCGGATCTGTTGGCGAACCCGGGTCGTCGACCCCGGGGCGTGACACTTATTTTGAGTCTTTTCACAAAATTGACTGTCATAGGCCTCGCCGTTTTCAAATCAAAGTTGTTGAGGCTTTTCTCTTACCTTCAATTAGAAAAATATACAATCAATTTATATCTAAAACCTTAAAAACCTAAAAAGTCCCAATCCTAACCCTAGATTTCAATTTCTCTAAAACTACTATGAAATTTTCGAAGAATCTTCAATCAAATTTGTGTAAAATCATCTAGAGAACACCAAGATCTCAATTTTAACGGATTTAACAAAAATCCTAACTTTACAATCGAAACTCTTTGTCACGCCCCGGGGGTAATTTGAAAGCGGAAAACAGTCCAAATTTTTTTCTAAAAGTCTTTATCCTCCGGCACGTGCCCAGACCCGCCACATACACAAGGTCACTTTCAATAAAACAGACAGAGTCTTCCTTATATATGCACGGCGTTGCACAACATACAATCACCAATCACCACTAGTTTAACATACATATGCTTAATTAAGGGATTAAATAAACTTTTATATCATTCAAAGAAAACTCACCCACTCAACATACTCAAAGTTGAAAGGATAAAGACACAAGGTTTTAAAATAGTGCCTACCCGACACTCTTATTTTAGAAATCCATTTTCGCAATTGTTTAGCTTTTCAAAACCTTCACATTCACATTCAATCATCACAAGATAAGAATGAAAGATCAAAAGTTTATCATCACAAAGCCATCACGGCGTTCCAGTGTTCCAACATTCATATCACATCATCATCCACATCACAAGTTGTTCAAATGTCATGCATCAATATCCACTAAGTGTAATAACCAAAAAGATGAGTAAAAAGGGTCACCGGAATGACGAAAATGCAAGTCACTCGTGAGCCGACGCTTCTCCTCCGTCCCCACCGGAACCTGTCACATGGTGGGAGTCAGTGACCAAAATATGGAAAGGAAAAATAACCAACGACATAATAGCATGCTGTAATATGTACAAAAAGTAAATAGGACAACCAACTGTAAACTGGAATATCCGTTCCATTCTTACCATCCCTTAGTCCGTAGACCTAATGAATTACCAACATTGCTCAATCCTTTGGTGCCCTTTTTACCCTCCCCGTCGCACCTCAGAGGGCCCCTACGTAAACACCACGTAGAGTTTCACGGGTCCTTAGACCACTTCCCCTGAAAAGTACACCCTTGCGGTGGCCAAACCGCTGGTTCACGTGACTGCGCCATGAGCTTCCAAAACTTGTATCTGTAGACTAGATTGTGGTAGTTGTACCCGATAAAGTCAATTGTTTTTCCTTGTCCTCTTTTTGTATGTACCAATTTTGCCAAAATATTCAACACCCTGTCATTCCTTACCCTTAAAATAGTTATGCTAAAAAACAATAAAAAGGGAGAGGAGGGCCGGACTCCATGGTCCAACAACATCTCCTACCTTGGTTCGATTACCCACCTTTTATCGGCGAAGAAAACGATGTGTGAAAACTCCCAAAACACTTCAAACTTTGTCCAGACAAAAACTACACCAAAAATTGTTGTTAAAAACATCATCGTAACGAAATTCCACGAGTCGGGGGTCAAACCGGAGTTTCAACGGCGAAACCAGTGAAAAACATCGCTTATCGGAACAAAACGGCTAACGGTGCGACAAAACGGCCGAAACGGAGCGATGGTGAAACATCAAGTGGCGGCGGCCTGCTCCTACACCGGCGCTACCGTGGGGGTCCCCCGTGCGTGGCGCTTCGCACGGCCCGGCCCCTCCCCTTGCGGGTGGCGCCCCGTACGGCCAAGCCCGCTCGCGGGCGGCGCCCCGCATGGGCCGCATCCTATGCGGACGGTGCCCCGCACGAGCCGCGCCCCATGCGGTGGTGCTCCGTGCGGTGGTGCTCCTCTCGGTTGGCGGCGGCGGCCTCCCGTTTTCTTTACAACAGCGGCAGCGGCTTCCCAACCATAATGACGACGGCGGCAGCCTCCCGTCTTCATCGACGGCGGTGACGGCCTCCCATCTTCATCGACGGCGTTAACCCCAACTTCGAATTAAATCCCCGTTTCCATCGACACCTCAAAGAACCCGACAAGAATATCGAAAACCGTAGCAAATCTCTACAAAAGGTAACGAAAAGCCCACAACACACCTTCTAGTCGGTGAGGATGACGGTACGATGCTCGACTCCGTCCTCCGCTCCTCGGTCTCCCGCAATGTCGGTGCTCCCTCCTCCGTTGCCCCACGATGCTGCCGATTTCCGATCCCGACCTCTGATGAACTCTTCGAGGAAGAAGACGATGCTTTCTTTTCGTTTCCAATAAATCGGGGACTAAGCTTCCCTCGAACTCCAAATCTCCGGACCCCCTTCGAAGGCGAGACTTTCAAGAAGACATGATCACCAACCTGAAACTCTAAGTCTCGCCGTCGGGTATCAGCATAACTCCTCTGTTGACTCTGGGCGGTCACAAGATGTTGTCGTATTAATCTGACCTTTTCCTCTGCCTCTGACAGTAGATCAGGACCCAAAGTCTTCTTCTCACCCACGTCACTCTAATATAGGGGTGACCGACACTTGCGTCCATACAACGTTTCAAACGGAGCCATCTGAATGCTCGCTTGATAGCTGTTGTTGTACGCAAACTCAACATATCCTCGAGGGTCTGTATGGTGCGCTCAGACTATCCATCGGTCTGCGGGTGGAATGCTGTGCTAAATCGGAGCTGCTTCCCCAAGGCTGTCTGTAACTTCTCCAAAAATGCGAGACAAACCTCGGGTCTCTATCTAATACAATGGAGACGAGTACACCGTGCAACCTCACCACCTCAGCTAAGTACAACTGTGCCAGTCGCTCCAAAGGCCAAGTCACCTGCACCGGTAGAAAGTGAGAGGACTTGGTGAGTCTATCCACGACTACCCAGATCGCATCAGCTCCAGTCTGTGCTCTCGGCAATCCAGTGACAAAATCTATAGTGATATGATCCCATTTCCATTCTGGGATTGGGAGACTCTGCAACTTGCCAGCAAGTACACGATGCTCAGCCTTTACTTGCTGACAAGTTAAGCAGTGAGCCACGAATCTCCCAATATCTCTCTTCATACCACTCCACCAAAAATGTGCCTTGAGGTCCGTATACATCTTAGTCCCACCAGGATGAATGGTATAAGGTGTATAATGGGCCTCTCTCAAAATCTGCTCTCGAATCTCTGAATCCATAGGCACACAAGCTCGGTCCCTGTACCGCAGTACTCCCGAAGCATCAACTGAAAAATCCCCTGTCAACTCAGTCTGAATCTGCCCTCGGATCCTCATCAAGTGGGGGTCCTCACTCTGTCTCTCTCGAATCCTGTTCAACAGAGTGGGTTGCACGACCAAAGACATAAGTCTAGCAGAGACCCCAGGGGATACAACCTCAATCTGTATCCATCTCATCTGCTCAACCAACTGTGTCTGCTGCGAAATCATCATACACAGACTCGTCTTCCTACTCAAAGCATCTGCCACGACATTGGCTTTGCCGGGATGATAAAGGATACTCACATCATAATCCTTTAACAACTCTAACCACCAGCGTTGCCTCAAGTTCAACTCCTTCTGAGTGAACAGTTACTTTAAGCTTTTATGATCAGTGTAAATTTCGCAGTGCTCTCCATACAAATAATGCCGCCACAGCTTCAGAGCAAACACAACCGCTGCCAACTCAAGATCATGAGTAGGGTAATTTCTCTCATAGTCCTTCAATTGCCATGAAGCATAGGCAATTACCCTACCATGCTGCATCAGTAAACAACCCAGACCACTGTGAGAGGCGTCGCTGTAGATCACAAATCCTTCTCCCATAACCGGGAGAGCAAGGATCGGAGCTGACATCAATCTCTGTTTCAGCTCTTTAAAACTGCTCTGACAAGTATCACTCCAAATAAACTTAACCCCTTTCCTGGTCAGACGGGTGAGGGGAGTGGAAAGCTTCGCAAAGCCCTCCACAAATCGACGATAATAGCCAACCAAACCAAGAAAACTCCGCACCTCGATGATAGTCGTCGGCCTCGGCCAATCCCGAATAGCATCCACCTTGGCCGGATCAACCGCCACTCCCGTAGCTGAAACTATGTGGCCCAAAAAGGCGACCTCCTGGAGCCAAAATTCGCACTTCTTAAGCTTGGCATACAGCTTCTTCTCTCGCAGAAGCTGTAGCACTGTCCTCAAGTGCTCCTCATGCTCCACATCACTCCGGGAGTAAATCAGTATATCATCAATAAATACCACAACAAACCGGTCCAAATACGGCTGAAATATCTGATTCATCAAATCCATAAATGCGGCAGGGGCATTCGTCAAACCAAATGGCATCACCGTGAACTCATAATGCTCGTACCGAGATCTGAATGCCGTTTTGGAGATATCCTCGGCCCTCACCCTCAGCTGGTGGTAACCGGACTGGAGATCAATCTTCGAAAACACCGAAGCTCCCTATAGCTGTTCAAACAAGTCGTCGATCCGCGGTAATGGATACTTGTTTCGGATGGTCACTTTGTTCAGCTCCCTATAATCCACACACAGTCGAAGCTGTCATGCCCCGGGGTTTTTTCGGTTAAGCGGAAAACGTGAAATATTAAAATTTTTCTCTTTACAGAGTCCCCCAGTGCGCGCCAAACCTGCCATACGTGCAAATTCCTCGACCCTGAGGGCGGAGTCTCCTTTGCACGTGCACGGCGGTTTCAACTTAGACAGGCATACCAATCCGCATGTAATCTCGTTCACACTTTAACCACAATCATCGTTCACAAAGGTAATGAGAGTACTATAACTACTTAACACGGCCGTCGGTATTTAGAAAGGATAAATCCATGGGTTTTCAAATCGGTGCCTACACGACACTCGTTGTTTTAAAAGCCGTTTTCGCAAACATTTTTCCTGGTTTGAAAATAGGCCGAAAACTACAGAGTATGAATGCAAGCAGAGTCACCACAGAAATAAGCACATCCACACCACGCCACAGTCGCATCCACACGCACACCAAACAGAACTAAGAAGATAATACGAATAAAGCCTAACACATGTCACTCATAGCAAAGCTAAACGCATGACACGTTCTCGTACTTCGTCCTCACGGTCGTCCCATGCCCGCGCCCGACCAACCTGTCACAGAGTGGGGAGTCAACGACACTACCAAGATGGAACAAAAACATGGGGTAATAAAATATAAATAACAATGAGAGGAACTGAAAATAACGCAAACCGAGCCACCAGCGTGTCCGTGCTCGCCCCCTCCCAAGGGAGCCACAGTACCCTGTAATGAACCGGACCTGTATACCTGCAACCATCAAATACGTGCACCTGCCTGTCGTGATTTGCTTATACCCCTCCCCGGCGCTCGTGCGGTGTCTGAGCAGCCGTGAGAGGTCCCCATCATCACCAGCCGTGGGGTACACGGGCCAACGTGCCATCTTTCCGGAAAAATACACCAGTGCGGTGGCCAAACCGTCGGTGTTCGTGCAAGCAAACCTTGGGCTCATAATGTGATAAGCGTGTGTGTCATAAACCAGAGCGACCCACAGTCGCCAAAGATATTATTAATAAACATGCTTATGTAAAATAGGGGTTAGACATGATTATAAATTAGGTATTGCTTTATTCATGCTAAAACATAATGTCTTTTACACATTCCTGAAGTGACAGAGGAGTGCACCCACCTGAACAGCGCTTGGTCGGAACGCCTGAAGTCGACTTGCCCCCTCCTCTCGATCGGCACCCGGACCTAAAAAGTCCCCAAGATAAACATTAATAAGCTAACATTGTCCCCTGCGAAACCCGTAACCCCCGAACTCTGTCCCGAAAGAAACTACATTAAGAACTGTTGTTAAAAGAATCGTCGCGGTCAAAAACACTCAAAAACGAGGCGAAACGGGCCAAAAACGGAGCTACCGGACACTTAGGCTGGGGGCTGGTGCACGGCTGAGGTGTGGACCGGGTTCACGCTCCAGGGCGGCACCGCGCGCAGACCGGGTGCATCCTCCGCGTGCGCCGGGCGGAGCTGGGCTGGGCCGTGCATGGTGAGGCGCGCGCCGGGTTCAGCCCTTCCCGGTTGCGGCGGCAGCACTGGGTGCACGCCCAGGCGTGGACCGCGCCTGCGGGCCGGGCTGGCACACGTGCCAGTGCGCTGGGTCCACGCCCCGGGGCTGCGGAAACGTGCGCCGGGTGCACGCCGGTCCAGTGGACCGCATGGGTGCAGGGCCGGGCTGGCGCACGCGCCCGTGCGCCGGGTCCGCGCCTTCGGGCTGTGGAAACGTGCGCCGGGTGCACGCCGGTCCGTTGGACCGCGCGGGTGCGGGGCCGTACGGGGTGAACAGTACTCCTCCGATTTTCGTTTTCTTCTCCGCTTTCGCCCCCCGCGGCTCCGGTGATGACCCCGCGAACATGATAACGGCGGCGGTGGCCTCCCGTTTAACAACGGTGGCGGCGGCTTCCCGTTACCACAAAACACACAACGCACGCGACATCCGCACCACCAACACCCAAAACCTTCGATCCCTCAGAAATTGCAAAAAGGAAAACAATAAGAGGGGTTTCCCCCGATCGCTTACCGTGATCCTGCGAGGAAGGAGAAGGTGGATCGTCCCTCTCGTCACCAACGTGATGCTCCACAAGAGATGGATTCCCCCCTTCTTTCTTCTCCTTTTTCGATCGCTCCCCAAATTCGGATTTTCGAATTTCGAAAATCCCCCCATCCGTTCAAGTTCACGAAAGGAAAAAAAGGAAAATGTTACTACTAAAAGGGTGCTATATATATAAATATATCCACCAAACCCTAGGTCAAGATCTGACTCAGACTTCCTCGAAAAGCATGCAAATTACAATGCACGAATCTCGGTGCGCTTTTCGGTCACCGGGAGCTTCAAACCCCCATTCCGGGAGATCCGTAAGTCCGATTTCAGATCCGATCGCACCGTCGTTCATCATTTTTCGAGCTCTATCACCGAAAAATACTAACAATCACCAAAACACGACTCACCAAAGTTGATAAGAAAGGGCACCTTTAACTAACATTAAACGACAAGGGTCAACAACGACACCAGAAAAGTTAGGATACTACATCACTCACCACTTAAAAGAAGTTTCGTCCTTGAAACTTAACTTTCTTCTATGCTAAACAAAACAGGAAAACACTCTCTCATCCTCGTTTCCAATTCCCATGTCGCTTCGCGCCCCTCACGATTACTCTACTGCACCTTTACGCAGGGAAACACCCAGTTGTGCAACATCTCGTCCTCTCGCCGGAGTTCGTATTGGTGACCCTTTGAAGTTCACGTCCTCTCGCCGCTCAAAAGCGGAAACCTCCAGAATAAGTGACAGATCCGCGAGATACTTCCGGAGCATCGAACATGAACAACGTTGTGCACCCGGTTGGATTCGGTGGCAGTGTTCAACGATAGTTTACCGGGCCGATGCGCTCCAGGGTTTTCAAAAGGTCCGAGAAAACGCGGGCTCAACTTGCCCCGCAGTCCGGACTGTTTGATCCCTGGAATGGCGGGACTCGGAGCAAACGTGCTTCCCCACTGGAAACTCCAAGTCCCGTCGTCTTCGGCCTGCGTAGTTCTTCTGCCAACTCTGGGCGGTCACCATGTCACGCCCCGGGTGTAAACCAGAACCCGGGCTCGTCCACAGATCCGCCGCGTACACGAAGCGCTGGTAACCTGCTCAGATATAAATGATATAATAAAAGAGCATAAAACAGAGCTAAACTACAACTAATACATCTCAGATAAAAGCTGGAAAGTAAAAGTACAAAAGTAAACTCTCAAATATACAAGTGTCTCTCCCAGCTCACTAATCAAAATACAACCAGCTGGCGGAAGCCAGACCCAAAAGAAATGAAAAGTATAAGTATCTGAGTGTATAGGGGATACATCAAACAGCTAAACTGGTGACCAGGTAGACCGCTATCTAATCCGCGATCCTCTTACCTCGATCCGCCGAGGAGGGTCCCGCAACTCCCGCAGATGACTCTGCAAAACAAAGGGGAAAAGAAAGGGAAAACAGTAGGGGGGTGAGAACTACAATAAAAACAGTAGCCTCCCCTAGTGGGTAGACCTCAAACTCAGACATGCCCACTAGGACTACCAGAGGCGAAAATAAAATAAAGGTGGTAAGCTGTAAATATAATTACTGATCAAGAAGCTGCCACTATATGCCTCTAAAGTGCCAAGCTAAAAGAATAGCTAAATGTATGCATCAGAATATAAATGCCTGCCTGTCTAGACCCAATCTATACACCAGTAAGCACTGGTACTGCCTGCTATGCCTGCCAAATTAGGTATGCCAGCCTATGCATAACACCGATAGGGGATAGGAGTCTCAAGGACTCGAAGTCTGTATATCGCACACTCCGGAGTGGCACTCGAGGGAAGCGACCCACACGAGTAAAATGCCTGAGTAATAAGTATCATAGTAGAATAAGTCAGCAGGACTGGATCATGACACTGATCTAAGTGGAAAAACCATCCACTAAAAGAAGCCCAAATCCTCTCCCCTGATCTGATGCAACAACAACTGTCCGGTCAACCGCCCAAAATCCGCGGTTGTCGCAATACCTTGCCATCACAGCCTGCCTGTCCCAAATCCCAAATGTCTGACTACACTATCCCAGCCCCTGCTCGAACCCGAGTGCACTATCCCTTCAGTCTAGATAACTGGAGAAAGAATAAAAACATGGTTTCTCCTAAGTCAGTTCCAGCATGATAGTGTAGCAGAAAAAGGTGGCCTAACTAGGTGACCATACAAGCATGCAAAAGTCCTCATGATAGTAAATTAAATACGAGTTATGTTGTTCAAGTAATTTTCAAAGCATGCTATTCCAGGATACTAGTATTCACATAAGACAATAATTTCTAACATAAATGATGCCTGCCTATGCCACATGCATAATAATCACAATGTACTATTAAACATACCTATTAGCATGATTCTACATTTCCTGATGATAAATTTCATCCAAAGGCGAGTACTAAATAGCAATCATAAACTCATACAAGCATTTTATCCACATGCATTTTAGTCCTACAAGCATGCTAATTTGTCCACTTATGCATTTTAGCCTTTCATACATGCATTACTCCAATAAGCCTAGTGGGTAGCCCAAATTAAGAGGTTCACAACGAACACCCACCTCGAGCGCTAAATCTTGGTCCCAGAAGTGAAGTCCACGTCCGGTCTAAACAATCACCACAACACTGCACAACATACCCCAAAAGAACATACGCAATTAACATACAATGCTCCAACGAAATCTATCCCAAAACACAACAGTCCACAGTTTTGCCTTCTTCACCTGCGAGATCTACTCAAAAAATTCTAGAAAAAATACTGTCACGATCCTCGCGACGAACCGGTCGAAACGAGTACCTGCACGTTCAAATCCGAGTTTCCTATGCTGAGATACAAATATGACAAGGGAACCACTCCAAAATAAACCAATCACAAAATCTGTAGCACAAGGTTCTATAAACAGGGATTTTTCACCTTCGGGGAGAACTCAGAAAATTCCAAGAAAATTTGAGGATATTCCTTGTGATGTGTAGATGCAAAACGCCTCCTGGCACGCCTCAATCCGATGCCTGTGCGCGAAGATATCGCCGAAATACCACAGCGCTGCCCAAAACTCCGCAAAAGAAAAAGGGTCAAAAGGAAGCTCCGAAAACTCCAAGACAAACTCGAAAAGAGGGGGAGCTTAAAGCAAAGAAATCGGAGTCCTACCCGTCGAGAATCCAACGGCGCAAAAATCGCCTAAATCGGAGGTCGGGGTAAGCCGGGGGAGTCCGCGCACTGAAATGTGACGAAACGGGTCGCTGTGAACGAGTGTCGCACCGCGCCGTAAAAATGAGAACCTCGGAATGCATGCCACAAAAAAAATCACAGGAATGCTCTGTGGGGTGTAGCTCTGGCGGAGGAAGAAAAGTCCAGTAGAAGTCTCTACAAGAAACTGGGCAGAAAGAGGGGAAAACGGGCCCCAAAGGCCCTATTTATAGCCCATAGCCCGTTAAGTGGGCCTGGCGGATTCGGGCCCAACTTTCGGGCGCCCGAATCCGCCAAGAGGGTCGGACGAAGCCCCGTCCGCCCGAAACTGTCCCGTGCTGACACGTGTCCCGCACAGCAAACAGCTGTGCGGGGCGCGTCAATCGCCGCCGCGTGGCCCGCCTGGGTGAGGGACGCGTGTCCCGCACAGCAAACAGTTGTGCGGGCGCGCCTGGTGCTGACGCGTGGCACCGACCGGGCAGGCGGGTAGGTGGCGCCCGCGAATGGCCGGGCGCCACGCGTCCCCGCCCTGTCGCGGTTAGGCGTGCGGGCAGGCGCAGCCTGACCGCCTGCCAGGCACGCGCCCCGAGGCACCGGCCCGCGCCCCTCGTGCGCCGCGCCTCGTGAGCCCGCCAACAGCATGCCGCCACGTGTCCCTGCGCCGGGTCCATTGTTACGGAATTTGAGTTGGCGTATTTCGTGAAAGTGTTAAGTCTTGAAGATTGAAGATGAGAAAAGTTTGGATCATGTACCTCAATCTCAAGAAAGAAGAATTCAAAAGGATCAGGTATGTTTAACTAAAGATTTTTGGTGATCCGAATACTTCTTGTAGTGTAGAAACACTTGGAAGAATTTTTAATTGCATAAATATCAAAAACTGGACATGGGACATGTTCAGGATCCGGATCAGACCTTGTAATCCGGATCCCGAAGGGTGATTGTTCATTGGCAATTTCAATCCGGATCCTAGGCCATTCCGATCCGGATCCCGAACATGGGAGTTTGCTGAATTGCATGAACGATCCGGATCGGACCTTGCGATCCGGATCCCGAACCCTATTTTCTGAAATTGTCTATCACGCTACGACGATCCGGATCACAGCTAATCCGATCCGGATCGCCGTCCTGAAAATTTCCAGAAACGGATGGTTTTTTATCCTTATCTTCTTCCAATGGTTTCTAACCTATAAATAGACCCTTTATTCATTTTCTAGGGTACGGGACTTAATAGAAAAATACGACCGAAAGAGAAAAATCCACATATAGAGAAGAAAGGAAATCAATAGATTAATTCTATGTTTCTTCATCTATATTGATTGATTTGATTCTAGGTTTTCCTAACTCAGATCTTGAGTAGAATCAAATCAATGAATACTTAGATGGTATTTCCGATCTATTTCTAATCTAAGTATTCGGCGGATCATCACCACCCAAAAACAACGATTTACCCTAAATCGGCGCGTGGACTCGCGTGGCCTTGTGGATTCAAGGTGCAACCGCTCTCGTGGATTCGGAGCGAGGTACGTTCGTGGATTCGAAGCGTGCTACTGGGTGAAGACCGTGGATTCGGTCGGACGTCGTGGACTCGACGTTGGACGCTGAGGATTCGGCGTTGGGCGCAGATCGTGGATTCGAGAAGCGTCGTGGAGCGAGCGGAGAAGATCTACTAGGAGCGTATGGTAAAAGGTTGAGTCGTCTGTGAGTACGTTATATCACCTTGTACGTGTGTTAATTCTAGTGGATTTCACCGTATTATCGGTCCCGTGGTTTTTTACTCCGGTTTGGAGTTTTTCCACGTAAAAATCTTGCGTGTTCATTTATTTTTCCGCATTGGGTTTTATTGCGCAATGATTTTTTGAGTGTTTATTGTTTACACCTATTCACCCCCCTCTAGGTGTTTTTTTCCCTATTTAGATCCATATACATATAACCCAACAAGTGGTATCAGAGCGGGAATAGGGTTGTAAACAATGGTTGAAGGTGGAAACATCAATCGACCCCCTTTCTTTGATGGAACAAATTATGCGTACTGGAAAGTGCGGATGAAAGCCTTTTTAATTTCCATCGACGAACGGGTGTGGCAATCAATTGAATTAGGATGGACTAATCCAACTGAAATTATTTCTGATGTTCGCACCTTAAAACCTAGGTCGAAATGGACCAAGGAAGAGATAGATTCATCTTCTTACAATGGCAAAGGAATTAATGCTTTATTTAATGCTTTGTCACAAACAGAGTTCTCTCGCGTCTCGGCATGTGAGACTGCGAAAGAAATCTGGGATGTTCTACAAGTTACGCATGAGGGAACTAACCTTGTGAAGATTCAGAAACTGCAAATGCTTACGAGCAAGTTTGACTCTATTTCTATGGCAGAAAATGAATCTTTCACAGACTATTACACACGATTGCAAGACATCGTAAACTCATGTGCTAACTTGGGAGAGAAGATTCCAGAATTTAAAGTTGTAAGAAAGATATTAAGAACTCTTCCTGAACGATTTCGCCCGAAGGTCGCAGCCATTGAAACAATTAAACACCCGGACGAAATGCGTGTAGAAGAATTAGTTGGTTCCTTGCAAACTTATGAAATGACATTTCCTACTAACTATTCTTCGGGAAAGGCATCCTCTTCTAAGTCTTCAGGTTATGCATTGAAAACTACAAAGGAAGAAGACGCGGATTCATCCTCCTCAGACGATGACGAGAACCTATCTATGGAGGACTTTGAGAAGCAGCTCGCTCTCTTGACAAGGAAGTTTCGCCGCAACTTTCGAAGGGGTAATCCAAGCAAAACTCCATCCTTCGGAAAGTCGAAGAAAGGCAAGGGTTCTTCAAGTTACAAGTCAAGAAAGCAAGAGAACTTCTCAAAGGATAAGAAAAGTTCAGAGGGACAAGTACAGTGCTTCAAATGTCGAGGCTACGGCCACATTGCAACGGAGTGTCCCAACAAGAATCCGGCAAAGAAGAAAGCGATGCAAGTCGTCACCTGGGATGACAACTCAACGTCAAATGAGTCATCCTCAAGTGATGAAGAAGACAACGCGACAGCATTCCACGCGTCCACTACATCTTCACCCTTCATGTGCTTGATGGCTAGTACCTCCGATTCCATGTCCAACTCCTCCCATGTTGAAAAGAACGCTACGGACAACGAATCGAGCAATTCTGAAGGTGAGGATTTTGCTCTTGCCTACCATAAGCTTTTGAGGGATTCAAAGAAACTGGCAAAGCAAAATCGGAGTTTGAGAGGGAGATTGCAGGATCTCGAAGAAGAAGCAAAAAGGGCATCTTCTCTCTCAAACGCTCTTGAAGTGGAAAGGGATAATCTAGCCAAAGCAAATGTTTCCCTTCAAGAGGAAAATGAGCTTCTCGAGAAAGAACATACAAATTTGGTGGATAAAGCGGATCATTTCTCAAAGCTCTACGAAGAGGCTCAACGGGATAAAATGGAAATGACAAAGACCATACTCCAACTAAAGGACGATTTAAAGCGATTCTCTTCAGGAAGGAGTAAGTTGGATAGGCTTCTTGGTCTTGGTCAAACAAATCGATTCGGCCTCGGATACACTCAAACTGGAGACAGTCCAAGTTCGAGTGGGACAGTTTTTGTGCCTCAGTCGGTACCTCCTCCTCCGACACTGGAATTCAAGACAAGCAACGACAACAAGCCTACTTCATCCTCCTCGGGATCGTCAAGATCTAAGGTATGTTTTCGTTGTGGCATTTCAGGGCACATAAGGAGAAATTGCAAGACGGGAGCCAAACGCACACCTCAAGCACCTCTTGCAATAACTACCACAAAGGTGATTCCTCAGAAATCAATTGCAAATCAATTGAAGGAAAAGAGCCTTGGTAGTTCACCGTGCAAGACGACTTCATCAAGGAGCAGCAATCGAACGAACAAGACGCTTTCACCTAGGCGAGTAACTTCACGACCATTACCAACGCATTCCAAAAAGGTTTGGGTGCGCAAAGGTGAAATTTTTCCTTGTCTCGTTACCAATATCTCCTTGCATGCATATGATAGTTCGTCTTGGTATCTGGATAGCGGGTGTTCCCGTCACATGACCGGTGACAAAAACTGTTTTCAAACCTTTGAGAAAATCTCCGGAGGACTTGTTGTTTTCGGAGACGGTCGGTCTTCCAAGATTGTTGGAAAAGGAACTATCGCTATTCCGGATGGCCCGGTTCTAAATAATGTGTTATTTGTTAATGGCCTTAAGACTAACCTCATAAGCATAAGTCAACTTTGTGACAATGGTTATTCAGTTAATTTTTCATCTGATGAATGTACTGTAACTGACAAGAACCATGTTTTCTTTTTAAAAGGGGTTAGATCAGAAAACAATTGTTATGTAGTTCCTCATAAAATTTCTGAAAAGTGTAACCTAGCTTCTTTGAAAAATGAAACTCTTTGGCACGAAAGGCTAGGTCACATAAACTTTAAGGAACTTGCTAGAATTTCAAACAAAGATGTGGTCAAGGGGGTTCCTAAACTTACATTTGAACAAAACATTGTGTGTGACGGTTGTCAAAAGGGAAAACAGTCAAGGACTGCACACAAGAACTTGAACCACATTGGTACAAAACGGCCTTTGGAACTTTTGCACATGGATTTAATGGGGCCAACTCGTCAACCATCTTTGGGAGGTAAATGGTATATTTTCTTATTGGTTGATGATTTCTCTAGATATTCTTGGGTAGCATTTTTAAAAGAGAAAGCTGATACTTTTGATTCTTTTCACGAGATTTGCCATCGTATTATGATTGAAAAGAATGAAAAGATTACTCGTGTTAGAAGTGATAGAGGCGGAGAATTCATAAATTCATTGACTTTTGCACTTCAAATGGCATTAAACATGAATTCTCAGCACCCTATACACCTCAACAGAATGGTGTAGTCGAGCGCAAAAACAGGGTCGTACAGGAAATGGCACGTGTTATGCTTCATAGCCGGAACCTACCGTTATATTTTTGGGCTGAAGCGGTGAACACTGCTGTTTATGTAATTAATCGAGTGTATTTGCGCCCGGGAACTTTAAATACACCATATGAGCTATGGTTTTGTAGAAAACCAAATATCAAATATTTTCGTATCTTTGGGAGTCGATGTTTTATTTTACGTGACCGCGAAAATCTTGGAAAATTTGACTCTCGAAGTGACGAAGGGATTTTCTTGGGTTATTCTACAAACAGTAGAGCATATCGAGTTTTTAACTTAGAATCTAAGACGATCGTAGAATCGATAAATGTTAAAGTAGATGAAGCTTTTCACTTTGCATCTGAAAAATCTACCCTCGATATCTCTCTTGATGATGATACACCTGCCAATGCATCTTCTCATAACAATTCTTTCGATAATAATGATGCATCTAACGGTTCTTCAAGTTTATCTGATGTGCAGGATGTTACGGCTTTTTGGTGTTGGCATATTTCGTGAGTCAAGTCAGTGAGTTGAGTCGGAGTCTTAAAGGGATCAAATTGTCAATCAGCAATCAAAGACTTAGAGAAGATTCAACAAGAGCTCAAGTTGACACTCAGTGTCTTGAGTCTTGAAGATTGAAGATGAAGAATTGTGGATTAGTTACATCAATCTCAAGAAGAAAGTATTCAAAAGGATCAGGTATGTTTAACTAAATAATTTTGGTGATCCGAATACTTTCTTATAGTGTAGAAACACTTGGATGATTTTTTAATTGCATAAAAATCAAAAACTGGACATGGGACATGTTCAGGATCCGGATCAGATGATCCAATCCGGATCCCGAAGGGTATTAGTTCATGTGCAATTTCAATCCGGATCACAGGCCATTCCGATCCGGATCCCGAACATGAGATTTTGCTGAATTGCATGAACGATCCGGATCGGACCTTGCAATCCGGATCCCGAACCCTTGGTTTTCTGGAATCGTCAATCTCGTTACGACGATCCGGATCGCAGTAAATCCGATCCGGATCGCCGTCCTGAAAATTTCCAGATAAGGTAAGTTTTTGATTCTTATCTCTTTCCAAAGGTTTCTAAACTATAAATAGACATTTAGGGTTTCTCAAAAACGTGGGGGAGCACGGCCGATCAATTTATAAAACACTTGAGAGCAACCCTAGAGGCTAGGTTTTTACCGTTCTTCTTTATAGCCTCTTTTAGGTCAATTCGATGGTTCTTTCAAGAACATATCTTTTGTCGAATTGATCTAATCTTTGCTTAGAGATTTTTTCCCATGGATCTTCATTGATAATCTAAGCAAAGGATCACCATCAAAGCCAATATTCTTACCGGCTGAGTTTGCGTCGTGGATTCGACGTGGCACCGTGGATTCGGTGTGTTGAAGGCGTTTCGTGGATTCGAAACGTGTGCTCGTGGATTCGAGTGGCGTTCGTGGATTCGAACGTGTGCAGTGGACGTGCAAACGTTGGAGCGCAAGGTCCGAAGAAGTTGAAGGAGGGGTTAAATCCGTGGAGACGGTAATCACCTTGTTATTCTTCTTTTCTTAGTGGATTGTTATTGCGTGGATATCCAACCGGTCAGCGCAAGGTCCGAAGAAGCTGAAGGAGGGGTTGAGTCCGTGGAGTCGGTAATCACCTTGTTATTCTTCTTTTCTTAGTGGATTGTTATTGCGTGTTGGTCCCGTGGTTTTTCTCCTGGATTGGAGTTTCCACGTAAATCTCGGTGTGTTGATTTTTATTTTCCGCATTGTTTTTTTATTTTTGCACTGAGATTGGTTTTTATAATATTACACCTATTCACCCCCCTCTAGGTGTTTGATAGTACCTATTTAGATCCTTGTGGATCCTAAATTACTCTACAATTGGTATCAGAGCGGGTTTTAGGTTTATCTATCATAATGGGTGAAAGTGGTAATATTTTTAGACCTCCTCTTTTTGATGGGACCAATTATGCGTATTGGAAAGTGCGGATGAGAGCTTTTCTCATCTCTATTGATGAGCGTGTTTGGCAAACCGTTGAATACGGTTGGGTGCATCCTGTTGAGGAAGTAGGAAATTCTACTACCCCAAAACCTCGCTCTAGATGGTCCAGAGAGGAAATCGAAAGATCTTCTTACAATGGGAAAGGTATGAACGCTTTATATAATTCTCTTTCCTCGACTGAGTTTACACGAATTTCCGCGTGTGAAACCGCGAAAGAAATTTGGGATATTCTCAAAATTACACATGAGGGTACTAATCTTGTAAAAATTCAAAAGCTCCAGATGCTTACAAGTCAATTTGACTCTATTCATATGGAAGAGCATGAATTGTTTACAGATTATTACACTAGACTTCAAGATGTAATTAATACATGTGCTAATTTAGGAGAAAAGATCCCGGAGTCGAAAATTGTAAGAAAGATTCTTCGGACTCTTCCGGAACGGTTTAGGGCAAAGGTTACCGCCATTGAAACCGTTAGTCATCCGGATGAGATGAGTGTAGAGGAATTAGTAGGTGCTTTGCAAACTTATGAGATGACTTTTCCTACTAATCAAATTTCTTCCAAGTCTTCTTCTAAGCTTACAGGTATTGCATTCAAATCAACAAAGGAAGAAGATGACGAATCAAGTTCCGACGATGAAATCTCTTTTGCCGATTTTGAAGAACAACTGGCGCGGATCACAAAGAAATTTCGTCGGAAATTTTGGAAGAATCGAACCGATGGATCTTCATCCACGAAACCATCTAAAGGATCATCGGGTTCTAAATCCTCTAAACTCAAAGGCGTTGCAAAACCTTCTAAAGAAAAAGAAAAAGATGATTTCGAAGGGGAAATCCGATGTTATCGATGCAAAGGCTACGGCCATATTTCAACGGATTGTCCTTCTAAGAAATCATACAAAAAGAAGGCTTTGCAAGCAAAAACTTGGGACGATTCTAGTTCGATGAATCGACCTCAAGTGAAGAGGAAAAAGAAAAATTGTTGCTTCTCATGCCTCTCAAATTCCCTCTTCTAATTTGTGCTTATCATCTTTAGTCACTGACTCTATTCCTTTGATTTTGCATGAAACATCAACATCCGGCGGAGAGTCATCAAGTGAGGGGGAGTCGGACGAAGAAGAACTCGTTGAGGCATACCAACAACTTCTTGCGGAATCAAAGAAGATGGCCAAACTTAACAAGAAGTTGAGGAAGCAACGACATGAAGTTCAAGACGAGAATCAAGCTTTAAAGTTCAAACTTCATGATCTCGAGGAGGAACATGGACGAGTATTAGACAACAATAAAATCCTCCAAGAAAAGCTAAACCAATCGGAGACAAACGCTAAATCATATATGGACAAGATTGGTTTTCTTGAAAAGCAGTTTGAAGAAATTCATGTCACCAACCAAGCTTTGACCAAGCAAGTTCATCAACTCAAATCCGACATACAAAGGCTTTCAACCGGTTCCAAGAAACTAGATTGTATGTCCGGATTAGGTCAAACAAGCAAGGTTGGTTTGGGATTTAAAAAGGACCAAACTGTGCATGCTTCAAGTTCCACAATGAAATTGAAAGGAAGAAATTGTCATCTATGTGGACTTGAAGGACATTTGGTGAAGAATTGCCCGAAAAAGAAAAGAAAAATACTTCGGCAACTTCATCTACGGAGCGGACTCAACGGAATCAAAAGACACATCAAGTCAAAGGAGTTCACTCAACCCACCAAAGGTCCGAGCCACAACATCAATCATTCAAGTGGATCATTGCAAGGCAAAGACCTAAGGTGGACCAACAGTCAAAGCTACCAACCCCCGGGCACAATGAATCAAGACAACCCAAGATCCGACGATTTTGGATTCGGAAAGGTGATATCTTTCCTTGTCTTAAGTTCTAAATAGCTTATGACTGTGTGTAATGCTTTGATTGGTTTTCCCTTCATATTTTGCTTAATCTTTGCATTACATGTTTCTCAATGCTCTTTGTTTTTATACTTTGTTTTTGAACAAAAGGGTTTTTTAACGAACAAGTGCATTGAATAAAAAGGGTTTCACGTTCATTCACTCCAAATTAATTTTACTTGGATTATCAACTTGACTCCTTAATCATAATCTTGAAGACACTTCATTAGAGGAGTTGTTTAATTGAGCATTGGTTAAATTGACTTTAATTGCATCCTTTCACGCATTTAGAAATTTATTATGCTTTTGATATCATAATATTTCAATGTTGCAATGATCATTTATGTTAATTAATTCATCTTTTAAGTGATCAAAGTCAATTTCTCTCTCAATGATCTCTTGGTATAGTCATTATCATATTTGATTGCTTAGTCGAGTATGAATGCGAGATCAATTTTTGGTTGAATACCTTATATATTAAATAATTGATAGCCAATTGAGGGGGAGTCAAAGAAAAGTAAAATGCTCAAAAGATGTGGAAAGAGTTACATCCCAATGAGGAGTGTGAAAACTACCACCACATGGAGAAAAAGAAGAAAGAAAAAGATACCCCATGTATGCAAAGCAATTTTTGTGTTTAAAAATGTTGATGAAATGCATAATGAAATACTTGACTCAGTCATATTTCATGGTTGGTATAAGGTGGGATTTTTGATAAAAGATGCTCGAAGAGCCACTCCTTCAACAGATTGTCTAGATATATTATCTAACTTATCGGGGATTTCAAACATCTATTGATCTTTGTATTTCATTTTCTTTACCAAAATTGATGATTTGATAAAGGCATTACTCATAAGATCAGGTTAGATGTAATTGAAAGTGGTCAACTTTAAGAGTTTTAATTTTCATAAATTTTCGTTTCATTTTTGAGTATTTTTGATAGATTTGGTATAATCTATTTCTTGTTGCATGAAACGATGACTTTTGTTTAAAGTTGATACGCTAAAGTGCTTACATACTCTTTCTGGTTTTTATTTTTCTAAATTATTCTAATGAAAGAAATTTGGATTGAATGACATCTATGTGAATTCATTGTTCTTCAAAGCACTTAAATGGATTTCTTGATGGAATACAAATCGGTATTTGAAAAGTTTCCAAAATCTGGATTTGTTTCAAGAAATTATTTGATTTTTGCTTTCTGGTACCGGTACGCAATCTGCATTTTTGTTATATACCGGAACTGAGCTTTTATCTCTCTTTCTCTATGAACTAATTTCCTTTTGTCTAGTATGTTCACTGTTTGACAATTTGTGACAAAAAGGGGGAGAAGAGAAATGATGGAGATGAGATCATCAAGAGAGGACAAACGAAAATGGAAAAATGTGGGAGAACCGAAAATGATGATCGTATCACAAAGGGGGAGAACAGAGATGCTCAAGAACATGGAGAACATGGAGAACATGTTAGAGATGCTCAAGATAGGGGGAGACAAAGAAAAAATTGAAAGAGCCGAAAAACAAAAGAACCAAAAGGACGAATCAAATGTAGGATTTTAATTTCTAACGACTAACGTTTGATTTTGTTTGGAGTTTTGTTTTGCAGGAATTACATCACTTTAAGACTCCAAGTCCTAAGTCATAGAGTATGTTCTAGGACTGTTTGGTTCAATTGTAATTTTGTATTTATTGGATCTTTCACGCAAAGAAAATCAATGTTTTGGTGATGACATTGAATTTCGACTTTTTGGTTTAAGATGAGTGACTTGAGCGTTTTATGTATTTTTGGGTTTTGTCACGAAATTGCCAAAGGGGGAGATTGTTACGGCTTTTTGGTGTTGGCATATTTCGTGAGTCAAGTCAGTGAGTTGAGTCGGAGTCTTAAAGGGATCAAATTGTCAATCAGCAATCAAAGACTTAGAGAAGATTCAACAAGAGCTCAAGTTGACACTCAGTGTCTTGAGTCTTGAAGATTGAAGATGAAGAATTGTGGATCAGTTACATCAATCTCAAGAAGAAAGTATTCAAAAGGATCAGGTATGTTTAACTAAATAATTTTGGTGATCCGAATACTTTCTTATAGTGTAGAAACACTTGGATGATTTTTTAATTGCATAAAAATCAAAAACTGGACATGGGACATGTTCAGGATCCGGATCAGATGATCCAATCCGGATCCCGAAGGGTATTAGTTCATGTGCAATTCCAATCCGGATCCAGGCCATTCCGATCCGGATCCCGAACATGGATTTTGCTGAAATTCATGAACGATCCGGATCGGACCTTGCAATCCGGATCCCGAACCCTTGGATTTCTGGAATCGTCAATCTCGTTACGACGATCCGGATCGCAGTAAATCCGATCCGGATCGCCGTCCTGAAAATTTCCAGATAAGGTAAGTTTTTGATTCTTATCTCTTTCCAAAGGTTTCTAAACTATAAATAGACATTTAGGGTTTCTCAAAAACGTGGGGAGCACGGCCGATCAATTTATAAAACACTTGAGAGCAACCCTAGAGGCTAGGTTTTTACCGTTCTTCTTTATAGCCTCTTTTAGGTCAATTCGATGGTTCTTTCAAGAACATATCTTTTGTCGAATTGATCTAATCTTTGCTTAGAGATTTTTTCCCATGGATCTTCATTGATAATCTAAGCAAAGGATCACCATCAAGCCAATATTCTTACCGGCTGAGTTTGCGTCGTGGATTCGACGTGGCACCGTGGATTCGGTGTGTTGAAGGCGTTTCGTGGATTCGAAACGTGTGCTCGTGGATTCGAGTGGCGTTCGTGGATTCGAACGTGTGCAGTGGACGTGCAAACGTTGGAGCGCAAGGTCCGAAGAAGTTGAAGGAGGGGTTAAATCCGTGGAGACGGTAATCACCTTGTTATTCTTCTTTTCTTAGTGGATTGTTATTGCGTGGATATCCAACCGGTCAGCACAAGGTCCGAAGAAGCTGAAGGAGGGGTTGAGTCCGTGGAGTCGGTAATCACCTTGTTATTCTTCTTTTCTTAGTGGATTGTTATTGCGTGTTGGTCCCGTGGTTTTTCTCCTGGATTGGAGTTTCCACGTAAATCTCGGTGTGTTGATTTTTATTTTCCGCATTGTTTTTTTATTTTTGCACTGAGATTGGTTTTTATAATATTACACCTATTCACCCCCCTCTAGGTGTTTGATAGTACCTATTTAGATCCTTGTGGATCCTAAATTACTCTACGCATCTCCAAGGATCATCCTGAATCGAACATCATTGGAGATCCACAAGAAGGAGTTAGAACTCGGAGACAATTGGTTTGCGGATTCGCTTGCTACGTATCTTTAATCGAACCAAAGAATGTTGATGAAGCTCTTCAGGATGACTACTGGATTGAAGCAATGCAGGAAGAGCTCCATCAATTTGAGCTAAACAAAGTCTGGGAATTAACGAAGCCTCCGAAGCAACACAATGTGATAGGTACCAAATGGATTTTCAAGAACAAGAAAAATGAAGATGGTACTATCATCAGGAACAAAGCACGTTTAGTTGCTCAAGGCTACTCTCAAGTAGAAGGTATAGACTTTGATGAAACTTTCGCCCCTGTAGCTAGACTCGAGTCCATTTGTATCTTATTTGCGATAGCTTATCATTTTAAAATCAAATTATTTCAAATGGACGTTAAGAGCGCCTTTTTAAATGGTTTTTTAAATGAGGAAGTTTATATGGCTCAACCGAAAGGTTTTGTAGATCATAAACTACCTAACCATGTTTTTCGTTTGAAAAAGGCTCTTTACGGTTTGAAACAAGCGCCGCGAGCATGGTACGAAAGGTTGACAAAGCACCTTCTGGAGAAGGGCTATACTCGAGGGGGAGCTGGCAGGACTCTCTTTGTGAAGCATTATCAAAACAATTTTATTGTAGCACAATTCTATGTCGATGACATTGTATTTGGCGCAACAAGAGATAATGATGCTTCTAAATTCGCGGAGACCATGGAAAGCGAATTTGAGATGTCCATGATGGGCGAATTGACTTATTTTCTTGGATTACAAGTTAAACAAAATGATGAAGGTATTCACTTGTGTCAATCCAAGTATGCAATGGAGTTGGTCAAAAAGTTTGATCAAGAAAATTCTAAGGATTTTCCGACTCCAATGGGAACTAGCCATAAGGGACTTGGAAGTGAATCACATAGTGAGAATGTAGACGAGAAACTGTATCGAAGTGTGATTGGAAGTCTACTTTATCTCACGGCTAGTCGCCCGGACATATCCTTCAGTGTTGGGATTTGCGCGAGATATCAATCAGCACCGAAGGAGGTTCACCTGAAAGCGGTGAAACGGATCATCCGATACATCAAAGGAACGATAAATTTCGGAATTTGGTATCCTATGGGAACAAGTTTGGATATTGTTGGATACTCAGATGCCGATTGGGCAGGATCAGTGGATGATCGGAAAAGCACGAGTGGTGCATGCTTCTATCTTGGCCATTGCCTTGTTGCATGGCACAGTAAAAAGCAAAACTGCATAGCACTCTCTACAGCCGAAGCAGAGTACATTTCAGCGGGAAGTTGTTCAACTCAACTGATATGGATGAAAAGCGTGTTGAGCGACTTCCGAATTTCAGCATCTTCGGTAACAATTCTTTGTGACAACACCAGTGCCATAAACATTTCGAAAAACCCTGTGTTGCACTCTAGAACAAAACATATTGAACTTAGATATCATTTTCTTAGAGAGCTAGTTGAATCAAATATTCTTCAACTTTCATATATTTCAACTGAGGATCAATTAGCTGATATCTTAACAAAACCTTTGGATCAAAAACGTTTTATTCACTTGCGTAAAGCAATTGGCATGCTTTCCTTGAAATAACCTTTTTGAAACTTTTGCTTAGGTTAGGTTTTGTTTTTGTTTTGTGTTTTGTTCTTTATCTATGTTTTTGTACATAGGACATTAATTGAGCATAAATTATAATTGACTTTAATTGCATCTTTTCACACATTTAGAAATTTATTATGCTCTTGATATCATAATATTTCGATGTTGCAATGATCATTTATGTTAATTAAGTCATCTTTTAAGTGATCAAAGTCAATTTCTCTCTCAATGATCTCTTGGTATAGTCATTATCTTATTTGTTGGAAAAATCCGGTACTCGCCCCGGTACCGGATTCTCTGAATCCGCAACCCGCTTCGATACCGCAATCCACACCGGTACCGCCTAGAGTTGGGATTCCGCAGCGGAAACGTCAAATCGGATTTTTACCATAAATCCGTCCTCTCAACATAACTGGAATTAGCACAACCACAAAGAGATGAAAACCAAAACAGAAAATATGCGGATGAAATAAGATTCATTAACAAAGAAAAGAATTACACCGACTCCTCTTTTCTTCTGCAATAGAGTAGCTTCAACCCGAGCCCTCCTCCTGAATCTCTCTCACCCTTCTCTCGTCTTCTATAAACCTAGAAGACTCCCTTCTCTCGTCTTCTATAAACCTAGAAGACTATGTGTGGCTAAATCCTAACCCCCACCACCTCCTTGGGTGTTACCACCACCGTGGGTGTGGATACCACTACATGGGTGTGGCTAAATCCTAGCCCCCACCACCTCCATGGGTATTACCACCACCGTGGGTGTATCCTTCTTAACACCATATTAAAATAATAACACATATGATATATTTATACCTTACATCAAAAGCTATCCAAATCCTAGTCTAAATAGATTTTTATTCTAATTAATATTTAAATCTTAACAAACTTATCTCTTTAAGATTTAAATATTATCTTAATCCAACTAGGATTCAATTACAAATCTAATCAAATCCTAACAAATCTCCACCTTGATTTGATTTGTAATCTTCAATCGCTACATCGAGCTCTCCTTCGCTCTACCTTGAGCGACTGCATCTCCGATCTCGCTTTTGGACTCTCTAGCTCCACCTGAAGCCGAAAAATCACATACCTTCGAGTCAAACACGCCTAGTGAGATCAAATTGTAATCGCCTCCCGTGATGATCGGTAATCCAGTACTCTGATGTCGATATCTCCTGAGGATCGCCAACCTTTAGCTCTGATACCAATTGTTGGAAAAATCCGGTACTCGCCCCGGTACCGGATTCTCTGAATCCGCAACCCGCTTCGATACCGCAATCCACACCGGTACCGCCTAGAGTTGGGATTCCGCAGCTGAAACGTCAAATCGGATTTTTACCATAAATCCGTCCTCTCAACATAACTGGAATTAGCACAACCACAAAGAGACGAAAACCAAAACAGAAAATATGCGGATGAAATAAGATTCATTAACAAAGAAAAGAATTACACCGACTCCTCTTTTCTTCTGCAATAGAGTAGCTTCAACCCGAGCCCTCCTCCTGAATCTCTCTCACCCTTCTCTCGTCTTCTATAAACCTAGAAGACTCCCTTCTCTCGTCTTCTATAAACCTAGAAGACTATGGGTGTGGCTAAATCCTAACCCCCACCACCTCCTTGGGTGTTACCACCACCGTGGGTGTGGATACCACTACATGGGTGTGGCTAAATCCTAGCCCCCACCACCTCTATGGGTATTACCACCACCGTGGGTGTATCCTTCTTAACACCATATTAAAATAATAACACATATGATATATTTATACCTTACATCAAAAGCTATCCAAATCCTAGTCTAAATAGATTTTTATTCTAATTAATATTTAAATCTTAACAAACTTATCTCTTTAAGATTTAAATATTATCTTAATCCAACTAGGATTCAATTACAAATCTAATCAAATCCTAACATTATTTGATTGCTTAGTCGAGTATGAATGCGAGATCAATTTTTGGTTGAATACCTTATATATTAAATAATTGATAGCCAATTGAGGGGGAGTCAAAGAAAAGTAAAATGCTCAAAAGATGTGGAAAGAGTTACATCCTAATGAGGAGTGTGAAAACTACCACCACATGGAGGAAAAAGAAAAAGAAAAAGAAAAAGATACCCCATGTATGCAAAGCAAATTTTTGTGTTTAAAAATTGATGATGAAATGCATGTTGAAATACTTGACTCTGTCAAATTTCAAGGTTGGTATAAGGTGGGATTTTTGACAAAAGATGCTCAAAGAGCCACTCTCTTCAACAGATTGTCTAGATATATTATCTAACTTATCTGGGATTTCAAACATCTATTGATCTTGGTATTTCATTTTCTTTACCAAAATTGATGATTTGATAAAGGCATTACACATAAGATCAGGTTAGATGTGATTGAAGTTGTTCAACTTTAAGAGTTTTAATTTCCATAAATTTTCGTTTCATTTTTGAGTATTTTTGATAGATTTGGTATAATCTATTTCTTGTTGTATGAAACGATGATTTTTGTTTAAAGTTGATATGCTAAAGTGCTTACATACTTTTTCTGGATTTTATAGAATTTTTCTGAATTTTTCTGATGAAAAAGTTGGAGCCGATCCGGATCGGGCTAAGTTGATCCGGATCCCGAACGCAGGCCTTTTCCTGCGGGTAGCCGATCCGGATCATATTCACGATCCGATCCGGATCACGGCTAGGGTTTTAATAAGAACCAAGGGCTTTTGATTTCTTTTGCTACAATCTTGTGTTCTTAAGTCTCTAGAGCTTCTCTCTCTAGATTTCTTCCTTCTTGGAGCCTTCAAACTCAAAGTTCTTCGATTCCAAGTAAGTTTTATTGATCAAAATCTCGTTTTTTCATGGTTTATCCTTGTTTGCTCAAAACGTGAGCAGAAATCTTGCAACTTTTTCGTTTTTGAATGGTTTTTGGTCAAATTTCTTTTGAAATAAGAACTCTGGGTAGATTAGTTTTGATTATATGCTGGGTTTTCTCAAGATTAACGAATTTTTGGGCTTCGATTTCTGAAAATTCTGTTTTAGGGCATATAAGAGGAATTTTTGAAATTCATGCAATTGATCTATTTTTAAAATTCTTTTTGCAAAACTAATTTGATTCTTAGCTTCTCTACATGATTATGATTGTTTGGGTACAATTTTTCAAATTTTTTCAAAATTAACAATTTTTCATGTGTTCTTGAGTTGGTTTTCACAGGACACTTTCTAAACTCAAAGCACATTCAACAATGGATTTCTCTTGGATCATCTTGCTGTTGGTCACTATGGTGCACACTCGGGCCACAAACAAATTAAAGAGAGCTAAGAAAACACAACAAAAAGGTGAGTTTGTTCAGATCAGTGACACAGAAGTGGAAGCAGATTGTCATGAGGTAGATTGGACTGAATTGACAGATGATGATGACTCATTGCCTGAACAAAAAGCCTCCTATGGTTCAAAAGGAAAGGCAACCATGGACACAGGAAAAGCACCTATGGCTGCACCAACCATCTCTGTGAAAAGAAAACGAATAACTAGACGCTTTGGACTACGACAGGACATTAATGTTGACACGCCGATAGCTCCTGACTCCCCACCACGTGTGGAAGAAGTGTTCGTTAACGCTGATCGTCTTAGAGCTTTTGCACATCGCGAATGCATTGGCGAGAGGCATGTTAACATTGAGGCTCTACGAGGTCACTCCCCTGAGTTTGGTGTTCTGATTGAACAAGCGAACCTTATTCAAGTATGCCGATTCCCAGAAACGCTTGGCTACTGTCTGCATCACGTGAGGACCTTCTATACAAATGCACGGCACCTTCGAGAGTTTGAAAACGGTCCAATGGAGTTTTACACGAATATCCAGGGCACAAGATTTAAGATTACTCCACATTTGATTGGCGAGGTTTTGGGAATGCAAGCCAGCAAGACAGGAATTCATTACTTAAAGGGAATAAGTTTGACAAACATGATGTGGCAAAAAGTTATAGAGGGAATTTGTTTGGAGGGAACACAATCAACGGAGAAATCTGTCAAATCCAAAGAACTTCGTCTTGAGTACAGGTTCCTAAACTTCATCACATGTTACAATATCCTTCCAAATATGCAGACGAAGGTCGTGAGATGGGATCGGTTGCTGTTTTTGTATCTCTTAGGACATCCGTCAGAGGCAACGGCATTAAATATCAACATTCCATACATTATTTGGAATAGAATGGCGAGATATGTTGAGCACCCTCATCCCACTGAAAGAATTCCATTTCCATTAATTATAATGAGGATCTTAAAGAAATTTCAGGTTGATACTAGTTCAACAACTTATCATCAATGCTTGAGCATGATCGATGAGTCTACCATTGTCAAGTCCCTCCATAAGTTGCCACATGTCACTCCAGTTCCTGCATTCGGAACGAAACCCAGTACAAGCACTGCCGCATCACCATCACAACCAGCACCCGCACCAGCGAATGAAGAATCAGTCTCATCCATCTACAAAGAACAACAACGATTATCCGTTCAGCAGGAACAGATTTCGAAGGAACAGCAAAGAATTTCCAATGAGCTTGAGCTCATCACAGCAGCTCATATTACCATAACTAAGAAGGTCAATTCAATGAACAAGCTGGTGAAAAAGATGTTTTCTAAGATGGGCTGCACGAGCTCTGAAGACTCTGATTCTGATGATTGATTACTTTTTGACTCATTTTCTTTTTAATCTTTTTGTGCAGGATTTTACTTTTTAGGACTTAGTTTTGTTCTCATTTTGTTTTCTTTAGCTCTCAGATTTTTCTTGATATTGGAACTTTTAGCTCTCCTTTAACTTTGTAGTTTTGACTACATTTTTGGCTTTGTTTGTGACAAAAAGGGGGAGAGAGAGAGTAGTAAGAGAAAACTTTGACCTTGTGTGGAAAGTTTGGAACTTTGAACGAAGGTAAGTATTACAACTTTTGGTTTTTATTTGGTGATTTGTTGCATGTCCCTACTAACTATTTGACTAACTATTTGGACATGTATTATTACTAACAAGTTGTGTGTTTACTAACAATGCAAAATTATGACATTTGGAATCTTATTGCTTAGAAGATATGTCATTGGTTGATTCTGATCTTATTACATATCTGAATTACTAAATGTCATGGTGAGTATAAACTTCATCTCTGCTTGGTTTTGAATGTTAAATATTCTTGAGGTATCTAACGATTTCCTTTTGTCAAGAATGATTTCTTTTGCAGAGAGTACAGATGTCTAAGTCTAGAGTCTGTTTTAGGAGTTTATTTCATGTATTTAAATTTTTGGATCTCCATTGTAAATTTTTGTTGTATGGTGATAGCAACAAAAATATTCTTTTTGAATTTTCTTTAGTGGATTTGTGTTTTGTCACGAAACCGCCAAGGGGGAAGATTGTTACGGAATTTGAGTTGGCGTATTTCGTGAAAGTGTTAAGTCTTGAAGATTGAAGATGAGAAAAGTTTGGATCATGTACCTCAATCTCAAGAAAGAAGAATTCAAAAGGATCAGATATGTTTAACTAAAGATTTTTGGTGATCCGAATACTTCTTGTAGTGTAGAAACACTTGGAAGAATTTTTAATTGCATAAATATCAAAAACTGGACATGGGACATGTTCAGGATCCGGATCAGACCTTGCAATCCGCATCCCGAAGGGTGATTGTTCATTGGCAATTTCAATCCGGATCCTAGGCCATTCCGATCCGGATCTCGAACATGGGAGTTTGCTGAATTGCATGAACGATCCGGATCGGACCTTGCGATCCGGATCCCGAACCCTGTTTTCTGAAATTGTCTATCACGCTACGACGATCCGGATCACAGCTAATCCGATCCGGATCGCCGTCCTGAAAATTTCCAGAAACGGATGGTTTTTGATCCTTATCTTCTTCCAATGGTTTCTAACCTATAAATAGACCCTTTATTCATTTTCTAGGGTACGGGACTTAATAGAAAAATACGATCGAAAGAGAAAAATCCACATATAGAGAAGAAAGGAAATCAATAGATTAATTCTATGTTTCTTCATCTATATTGATTGATTTGATTCTAGGTTTTCCTAACTCAGATCTTGAGTAGAATCAAATCAATGAATACTTAGATGGTATTTCCGATCTATTTCTAATCTAAGTATTCGGCGGATCATCACCACCCAAAAACAACGATTTACCCTAAATCGGCGCGTGGACTCGCGTGGCCTTGTGGATTCAAGGTGCAACCGCTTTCGTGGATTCGAAGCGAGGTACGTTCGTGGATTCGAAGCGTGCTACTGGGTGAAGACCGTGGATTCGGTCGGACGTCGTGGACTCGACGTTGGACGCTGAGGATTCGGCGTTGGGCGCAGATCGTGGATTCGAGAAGCGTCGTGGAGCGAGCGGAGAAGATCTACTAGGAGCGTATGGTAAAAGGTTGAGTCATCTGTGAGTACGTTATATCACCTTGTACGTGTGTTAATTCTAGTGGATTTCACCGTGTTATCGGTCCCGTGGTTTTTTACTCCGGTTTGGAGTTTTTCCACGTAAAAATCTTGCGTGTTCATTTATTTTTTCCGCATTGGGTTTTATTGCGCAATGATTTTTTGAGTGTTTATTGTTTACACCTATTCACCCCCCTCTAGGTGTTTTTTCTCCTATTTAGATCCATATACATATAACCCAACATCT